>OX101817.2:39767473-40466098 GCA_944452925.2 Chrysolina oricalcia
GGATGGATGGATGGAAGGATGGAAGGATGGAAGGATGGAAGGATGGAAGGATGGAAGGATGGAAGGATGGAAGGATGGAAGGATGGAAGGATGGAAGGATGGAAGGATGGAAGGATGGAAGGATGGAAGGATGGAAGGATGGAAGGATGGAAGGATGGAAGGATGGAAGGATGGAAGGATGGAAGGATGGAAGGATGGAAGGATGGAAGGATGGAAGGATGGAAGGATGGAAGGATGGAAGGATGGAAGGATGGAAGGATGGAAGGATGGAAGGATGGAAGGATGGAAGGATGGAAGGATGGAAGGATGGAAGGATGGAAGGATGGAAGGATGGAAGGATGGAAGGATGGAAGGATGGAAGGATGGAAGGATGGAAGGATGGAAGGATGGAAGGATGGAAGGATGGAAGGATGGAAGGATGGAAGGATGGAAGGATGGAAGGATGGAAGGATGGAAGGATGGAAGGATGGAAGGATGGAAGGATGGAAGGATGGAAGGATGGAAGGATGGAAGGATGGAAGGATGGAAGGATGGAAGGATGGAAGGATGGAAGGATGGAAGGATGGAAGGATGGAAGGATGGAAGGATGGAAGGATGGAAGGATGGAAGGATGGAAGGATGGAAGGATGGAAGGATGGAAGGATGGAAGGATGGAAGGATGGAAGGATGGAAGGATGGAAGGATGGAAGGATGGAAGGATGGAAGGATGGAAGGATGGAAGGATGGAAGGATGGAAGGATGGAAGGATGGAAGGATGGAAGGATGGAAGGATGGAAGGATGGAAGGATGGAAGGATGGAAGGATGGAAGGATGGAAGGATGGAAGGATGGAAGGATGGAAGGATGGAAGGATGGAAGGATGGAAGGATGGAAGGATGGAAGGATGGAAGGATGGAAGGATGGAAGGATGGAAGGATGGAAGGATGGAAGGATGGAAGGATGGAAGGATGGAAGGATGGAAGGATGGAAGGATGGAAGGATGGAAGGATGGAAGGATGGAAGGATGGAAGGATGGAAGGATGGAAGGATGGAAGGATGGAAGGATGGAAGGATGGAAGGATGGAAGGATGGAAGGATGGAAGGATGGAAGGATGGAAGGATGGAAGGATGGAAGGATGGAAGGATGGAAGGATGGAAGGATGGAAGGATGGAAGGATGGAAGGATGGAAGGATGGAAGGATGGAAGGATGGAAGGATGGAAGGATGGAAGGATGGAAGGATGGAAGGATGGAAGGATGGAAGGATGGAAGGATGGAAGGATGGAAGGATGGAAGGATGGAAGGATGGAAGGATGGAAGGATGGAAGGATGGAAGGATGGAAGGATGGAAGGATGGAAGGATGGAAGGATGGAAGGATGGAAGGATGGAAGGATGGAAGGATGGAAGGATGGAAGGATGGAAGGATGGAAGGATGGAAGGATGGAAGGATGGAAGGATGGAAGGATGGAAGGATGGAAGGATGGAAGGATGGAAGGATGGAAGGATGGAAGGATGGAAGGATGGAAGGATGGAAGGATGGAAGGATGGAAGGATGGAAGGATGGAAGGATGGAAGGATGGAAGGATGGAAGGATGGAAGGATGGAAGGATGGAAGGATGGAAGGATGGAAGGATGGAAGGATGGAAGGATGGAAGGATGGAAGGATGGAAGGATGGAAGGATGGAAGGATGGAAGGATGGAAGGATGGAAGGATGGAAGGATGGAAGGATGGAAGGATGGAAGGATGGAAGGATGGAAGGATGGAAGGATGGAAGGATGGAAGGATGGAAGGATGGAAGGATGGAAGGATGGAAGGATGGAAGGATGGAAGGATGGAAGGATGGAAGGATGGAAGGATGGAAGGATGGAAGGATGAAAGGATGGAAGGATGGAAGGATGGAAGGATGGAAGGATGGAAGGATGGAAGGATGGAAGGATGGAAGGAAGGAAGGACGGAAGGACGGAAGGACGGAAGGACGGAAGGACGGAAGGACGGAAGGACGGAAGGACGGAAGGAGGGAATGGCGGAAGGACGGAAGGAGGGAATGACGGACGGACGGAAGGACGGAAGGACGGAAGGACGGAAGGACGGAAGGACGGAAGGACGGAAGGACGGAAGGACGGAAGGACGGAAGGACGGAAGGACGGAATGACGGAAGGACGGAAGGACGGAAGGACGGAAGGACGGAAGGACGGAAGGACGGAAGGACGGAAGGACGGAAGGACGGAAGGACGGAAGGACGGAAGGACGGAAGGACGGAAGGACGGAAGGACGGAAGGACGGAAGGACGGAAGGACGGAAGGACGGAAGGACGGAAGGACGGAAGGACGGAAGGACGGAAGGACGGAAGGACGGAAGGACGGAAGGACGGAAGGACGGAAGGACGGAAGGACGGAAGGACGGAAGGACGGAAGGACGGAAGGACGGAAGGACGGAAGGACGGAAGGACGGAAGGACGGAAGGACGGAAGGACGGAAGGACGGAAGGACGGAAGGACGGAAGGACGGAAGGACGGAAGGACGGAAGGACGGAAGGACGGAAGGACGGAAGGACGGAAGGACGGAAGGACGGAAGGACGGAAGGACGGAAGGACGGAAGGACGGAAGGACGGAAGGACGGAAGGACGGAAGGACGGAAGGACGGAAGGACGGAAGGACGGAAGGACGGAAGGACGGAAGGACGGAAGGACGGAAGGACGGAAGGACGGAAGGACGGAAGGACGGAAGGACGGAAGGACGGAAGGACGGAAGGACGGAAGGACGGAAGGACGGAAGGACGGAAGGACGGAAGGACGGAAGGACGGAAGGAGGGAAGGAGGGAAGGAGGGAAGGAGGGAAGGAGGGAAGGACGGAAGGACGGAAGGAGGGAAGGACGGAAGGACGGAAGGACGGAAGGACGGAAGGACGGAAGGACGGAAGGACGGAAGGACGGAAGGACCGAAGGACGGAAGGACGGAAGGACGGAAGGACGGAAGGACGGAAGGACGGAAGGACGGAAGGACGGAAGGACGGAAGGACGGAAGGACGGAAGGACGGAAGGACGGAAGGACGGAAGGACGGAAGGACGGAAGGACGGAAGGACGGAAGGACGGAAGGACGGAAGGACGGAAGGACGGAAGGACGGAAGGAAGGAAGGACGGAAGGAAGGAAGGACGGAAGGATGGAAGGATGGAAGGATGGAAGGATGGAAGGATGGAAGGATGGAAGGATGGAAGGATGGAAGGATGGAAGGATGGAAGGATGGAAGGATGGAAGGATGGAAGGATGGAAGGATGGAAGGATGGAAGGATGGAAGGATGGAAGGATGGAAGGATGGAAGTATGGTTTGATGGATGGATGGAGAGAGAGAGAGAAAATATACTTTATTGTCATAAGAATGATCTTGTTGACAAAGTTTCACTTAACCTAAGCTCTAAGGTAAGAAAAATATATAAATGGTCCAGAAAACATTTAAGTAATGGAGTTTGGATTGAAGTAGGTTTGTATGTATAAAAACATATAAGTCGTACAAAATACAAATAAAACAAAAGTTTGACTTAACCTATATAGACACTTCACATAGGTATAAAAATAGTAAGTCGTAGGTATAAAATACATTCGAAAGAAAATTTAAAATCACGTTCAGTTCATTTTAAAAATTATCATTAAAAAATTCTTCTATAATAAGGTCTTTCACGTAGAAAACATTTCACAGCCTTCCTAAAGCAGTGTAAAGATTTTATTTCTTTTATATCATTTGGCAGATGGTTGAACATTTTAAGACCATTATAAACAATGGAATCCTTTATGACAGATGTCATTGGTATTGGCAACTTAATGTTTCTGGATTGCCTTGAGTTACGTCCCTGGTAAATGCGACTCCAGCATCCTTTCCGCAGTTCCGCTGACGAGGCTTTCTTCCCAACGCCCGGTAGAATAACCTTCGGAGAGGCAGTCTGACTTTATATTTCATACCATATAGTTGTTTTACAATATTTTACTTTGAACTTATAAAATAAATTTATTCAACCTGATCTACAAATTCTTGAAATCATAACTGGCGCATTCGAGTAGGATTCTGGAAGCTGTGAATTTATCGAAAATATACTTCTGCAGTATCTACTGCTAATCCAGAATCGCGAACCAGCTTTCCATCGAGGAGTAGAGGTTCAATACTTTAAGAAGAGAATCAAGAAACAGACCAGGAAGCCACAACTGTACAACCAGCATGGTATTGGTTATTTTATTGTGAGTACATTTTCATTCATTGTCAGACTCCTCTGAATCCCCAGAGTTCCTTTCCCGAAAATATTTTCTCACAAATTAGGATAGAAATAGATAAGCGAACAAGTATAATATATACTATTATATTATATATTTTATAAAATATTTTATTTGAATTTTAAATAATTTCAAAATGCCCCCAGTGCAAATTCCAGTCATTAATTCTGACCTGCTGAAAACCATACCGGAATACGATGGTAATCCAACTGGTTTAGCAAGGTTTATAAAAATTGTTTCACAAAAATGTGATACTTATTACGATCATACTGAAGTTAACGCTAATTGTTCCCAAAATATTTTGATAACAAATACTTTATTTTCAAAGTTGAAATGCCCAGCTCAAGAAACAGTTAATATTTATAATGATTCTAATTGGAGGGAAATAAGTGCTACCCTACTTCAAAATTTTGGTGATCAAAGAGATCTCAATACATTGATACAGAATTTAATGGCATTGAGACAAGAACAGGATGCTCCTCATCAGTTCTATTCAAATTGCATTCACATGTTGAATACAATTTGCAATCATATTGATTTACACATCCCAACAGAAATCGAAAGAGTAAGTCATAGAAATTTATTTACTGATCAAACTTTGAGAGTGTTTCTCACCGGCTTGAGGGACCCTCTCAGTGCTAGAGTCAGAGCTCGAAACCCTGTAACTTTACCACAAGCTTTGACAATAATGAATGATGAAATCAATATATCCAATCTGCAGAACCCCAAGAACCCACTAGTAAAATTTCAAAATAATCATAACAATTGCCCGAAATTAATGCAACGCCCAGTACACCAAAATTATCCTAAATCTAATCAGTTTAAGCCAAACTTCAATCCCAATCTTAATCAGAACTGCAATCGTAACATTCCCCAAGTTTCAAATTTCCCCAGTGCACCTGTACCGATACAACCAATCACATGTCCACCTCAGAAATATCCAACAAACACGCAGGTATTTGGTCGTTCACAAAATGTCTGAAAAAACCCAAATAGACAACAAAATAATTATCGACAAACGCCAATGAGCGGGGTTTCTTACGGTTCATTAAAACCACAACAACAACAACAACAATCACGTTATAATCATTTCCAAATTAATAATCGAACCCGAAATTTGACTTCTCAAGAATTATTTAATGCTAAACATAATCCATGCCCTGAAATTGAATACCCAGTAGACAATTCCGATTCTTACGACAATTTTGAAGGTGCTGTAGGTTATGATTTAGAAAATTTATTTGAAGATCAACCCGAGCATGAAAATTTTCCCAAAATCACAGAATTCCAAGATCAACCGTAGCATTCGAGTCATACAACATAAATGAAACCACCACTCAAACTTTTGGTCGATACAGGCTCGACTAGATCATTTTTAGACCCAAATTTAGCCGAGAAATATTTCAGTTCATTTATATTCGAAGAACCTTTTACTGTGTCTACTTGTTTCAATTCATCTCAGCATAAATTTGCGATGAATATTCCTGCTTTCCAAGAATTCAAAACTAACAGGAAACTCAAATTCTTCCTGTATAAATTTCACAATGTCTTTGACGGATTAATAGGTGTAGATAACCTACAGCTATTGAAATCAAATTTAGATCTCGTCAATAACGAAATTACCACGCTAAATTCAATAATTGAAATTCAATATTTTCAGTCTAATCATATTGTTTTATTTGAAAAAATCATCCCAAAACAAAGCCGAATATCAGCAGAAATTCCAGTTAATCATAAAGACGGTGATGTAATAATTCAGAACCAAGAAATACTATCTTGCAAAATTGCAGAAACTTTGACCACAGCTAGAAATAGCCTAGCGACGGTAGAGATTTTCAATCCCACGTATAACGACATCAAACTTGTAATGTTATACCCGGTTAAAGTTACGCCGCTACGAAATAATGAAACTCATTTCCTTCAAGTATTTCCACGTATAAACGATAACGATTGAACATTTTGAAGTATTCTTTACAGAAAAGGACCCCGCAAACGCCTTATGGAATTTGGGTCCCGGTGGATATTTTTGAATTTTTGGTATGATGTAGTCCATGTTATTCTCAAAGAATGTTACCATTACGCCAACCCAAAAAAATGAACAGTTTTGCTGCTAGGGGGCGTTGAAATCACCCCTTGCGCAGATTAGACTATTTATTTTTGAACCCGGTAACAATATTTTCACTTGTTTCATTGTTGCTAATGTTGCACAATATTGTGCTGTTTTATAAAAAAAATTCTTACCCCCTCCTCTTTTTCCCCCAACTCCTATTACGAAACGCAAAAAAAATATTTCTCGAGTGCCTTCAAATGTATCGTCGAATGTTTAAATATGCTTCAATAAGGAAAATAGCAGTTTTTTAGGATTATCCCCCCACCCCCAAAATGACACAAAACGAAAAAATTTCGGTGGATTTTTCTGAATTTTTGATATGATGCAGTTCAAGTTATTTTGAATAGAAATTAATTGGGTGACAAACCCCATAAATTAATGATTTTGGTTCTAGGGGGCGTCGAAATCATACTTTGCTCAGAATATTATTATAGGCGGAATTAATAGCTCTACGGATTTTACTTTAGATTATGCTGATCAATTGTCTAATTTTTTATAAATTGAAAATCTAAAACCTCCCCCTTACCCCCTACCCTTAATTCAAAACACGAAAAAATGTATTCCCGACTACTTGTAAATGCTTTATCAAAATAAATGTTTTAATCAGCTCAAATTGAGGAAATCGTACAGTTGTTTAATATCACTTTTCCCTCCCTTCAGAAAAATATTGATGGAGTTTGCTGACTTTTAGTAGGGCGTAGTTCATGATTTTTGAATATCAATCAATTGGGCGAATATCTTGAAAATAAATAAAAATTAGACATCCACAATTTGAATTTGAGGTGGTACCTGAATGAATTTTTTTCGTGTTTTGAAATAGGGGTTGGGGGTAAGGGGGAGGTTTTACACAATTGTTCGGCATAAAATAAAACAAAGATATGTAGAGATATTGTTTTCGCCTATAATAATGAATAGTCTATTCTGAGCAAGGGATGATTTCGACGCCCCCTAGCACCGAAACTATTAATTTTTGGGGTTTGTCACCCAATTAATTTCTATTCAAAATAACTTGATCTGCATCATATCAAAAATTCAGAAAAATCCACCGAAATTTTTTCGTTTTGTGTCATTTTGGGGGTGGGGGGATAATCATAAAAAACTGCTATTTTCCTCATTTAGGCATATTACACACACAATATTGTGCAACATTAGCAACAATAAAACAAGTCGAACTATTGTTACCGGGTTCAAAAATAAATAGTCTAATCTGCGCAAGGGGTGATTTCAAAGCCCCCTAGCAGCAAAACTGTTCATTTTTTTGGGTTGGCGCAATGGTAACAATGGTTGAGAATTACATGGACTACATCATACCAAAAATTCAAAAAAATCCACCGGGACCCAAATTCCATAAGGAGTTTGCGGGGTCCTTTGCAGAAAGTTGATAGATCTAATATCACTCAATTAATTAGGACTAATCATATGAATAAGGAGGATTTTAAAATTGTGTAGACATTATTCGGATATTTTTTAGATAGAGGGTGAACCACTAACGTCTACAACTGGAGTGAAACACGAAATTAAATTGAAGGATGAAACTCCTGTGTATACTAAATACCCCTTTGTCCATAAACAGGAGGTGACTTCACAAATAAATAAAATGCTGGAACAAAATATAATCCGTCCCAGTAAATCCCCATGGTCATCACCTATTTGGATTGTGCCAAAAAAGGTTGATGCTTCGGGAAAAAGAAAATGGAGGATAGTGATTGACTTCCGTAAACTGAATGAAAAGACAGTAGACGATAAGTATCCTATCCCAAATATCACAGATGTTCTAGACAAAATTGGCCACTGCCAATATTTTACGACTCTGGACCTAGCGTCTGGATTTTATCAAATTCAGATGAATCCAGCAGACATTGACAAAACAGCCTTTAATGTTGAAGGAGGGCACTACGAATTTCTTCGTATGCCCATGGGGTTGAAAAATTCTCCCTCTACATTCCAGAGGTGTCTTGATAACATACTGAAAGAATATATTAACAAAATATGTCTAATATATCTTGATGATATTTTGATTTATTCTACATCATTACAGGAACATATCGACAGTTTGAATAAGGTTTTCCAAAAATTAAGGGAGGCCAATTTAAAAATTCAGATGGATAAGTCTGAATTTCTGAAACGCGAAACAGCCTACGTAGGTCATGTGATAACAACGAACGGTGTCAAACCAAATCCCGACAAAATCAAGGCTATCCAAAATTTCCCCATTCCCAAGATTACTAAACAAATTAAAGGGTTCCTAGGACTATTAGGTTATTATAGGCGTTTTATAAAAGATTTTGCCAAACTGACCAAACCGTTAACTCTTTGTTTAAAAAAAGGTGTCAAAATTATTCATGACGCCACTTTTATAAATTGTTTCGAACACTGCAAAACACTCTTGGTTAACGAACCTATTTTGATATATCCTGACTTTGAAAACCCGTTCGTACTCACCACAGATTCGAGTAACTTTGCCCTTGGGGCTATCCTTTCGCAAGGTCCCATTGGGTCAGATAAGCCAGTAGCATTCGCATCACGAACTTTGAATGACTCAGAGCAAAATTACTCGACAATAGAGAAGGAACTATTGTCGATCGTTTGGGCAACCAAATATTTTAGGCCCTATCTTTATGGTCGTAAATTCAAAATTGTAACAGACCACAGTGGATCATGTCCTTGAAGGAACCAAACTCTCGTTTGGTTAGATGGAGGCTCAGACTCGAGGAGTTTGACTACGAAATAGCATATAAACGTGGTAAGTTAAATACCAATGCGGATGTTCTATCAAGAGTTGAAATTCACGGCAATGAAACTGATGAATCAATCAGCAGAGAACTCCAACAGTCTGTTTGTAGTAGAAATGAAACTCCCAATCTCAGAAATGAAGAAATAGAATCAATTATCGGACAAATTGGCAAACCTCCTGACTTACTAGAACTAGACGATGCCAACACCGTCCATACTAGTAGAGAAAACCCCGTCCTTACTATACCAATTTCGGAAAATCCGCTGAACAACTATGACAATCAACTACAAATCGAAACTGTATTTCATTCTACAGCATTACCAAAAATTGTACAAATATTTCCTACAAGAAGGAGAATTATTGCTCAGATATCTTTGGACAATCTAGAACAAAATATCATCACACTAATCAAAGAATATTTAGACCCGAAATTCCGATATGCCCTGTATATAGAAAACGATAATATAATGCCAAAATTTTGCGAAGTAGTACAAAAAACATTTAAAACTCCTTCATATAAATTTATTCGCTGTACAAAAATTCTAGAAGACGTAACCAACAGTGATGAACAAAAACAAATTTTGAAACAATACCACGAAGGTAAAACAAACCACCGAGGTATTGTAGAAACAGAAAGACGTATTAGAGAAACCTATTTTTGGCCCAAATTAGGAATCGATCTCAGATCATATATAAATAATTGTGAGATATGCCACACAAATAAATATGACAGAAACCCCCCAAATCAAAAGTTTTCTATTACACCGACTACCAGTAAACCGTTTGAAATCATTCATATCGATATCTATCAGATAAAAAACCAAAAGTTTTTGACTATTGTGGATGCTTTTTCGAAATACGGACAGGCTTATGCTCTCACTCATAAAAGCAGTATAGAAATAGCAAACAAACTGATCATATTTTTCAGTCACCACGGTATACCCGGAACGATAGTTTCGGATAGTGGTTCAGAATTAAAAAATGAAACCATACTGGAACTGACAAAACTTCACAAAATTAAAATACATTTCGGAACACCTGACCATCATGAATCTAATTCGATAGTCGAACGAGTTCATTCGACAATTGTCGAACACATCCGGTTGCTGCAAGGCATTCATAAAGAAAAAGACAACAAAGCTAATGATCCATGCAATTTTAGGTTATAATAACTCCATCCACTCAGCTACAAAAATAAGACCTATCGATGTTACTACAGGTCACATTTCAAACTCAGATCATTTCAATATCGACTTAGAGTATCGAATTCAAAGCGCATATGTAGCGAATCACAAAGAAAAAACTAAAGAAATGTACAAGGCTCTTAACGAAAGACTTACAAAACAAAAAGGAAAGAACATTGGAAATCTAAATAAAAACCGCGAAGAACCATTAGAATATCAAACTGGTGATATTGCCTATAAGGGAACAGCTCCGCGCAATAAAAGTCTTCCCAAATTCAAAATCGTCAGAATAAGATCTGATGAAAATTCCAAAATTAATACAGCAGACGGTAAAAAGATTCATAAATCAAACTTAAAACGTCTCTTGTTTCAGATCCTTCCTGTCGATGACACTCAGCCAGGAAATTTAAGTAATACCCCTTGACAAAAACCCAGGCATACTACCCTTCAAACTAGGAACTGCGAGGGTTAGGGAGAAATCTCATACTTTCATTCACTATTTTGACCTAAAACCTATATCTGACGAAATACTAAAAATATCCGATCAACACTCACTTCTTTCCGACGCTGTATATCGCGGACCATCTAATCCATTTTTCAATGAATTATCGGCAATAAATCAATCAATAATTATTCAACTACACCTAGCTGTTGAAAAGTATAACTCAATTACTTCCAATAAAAGAATAAAAAGAGGCTTGATTAATGGTTTAGGCAGTATTATAAAAAGCATTTCAGGAAATTTAGATTCGACAGATGCTGAAAGATATGAACAAGTCATTTCAGAGCTACAAATCAATCACAAAAACGTTATTGTGAAAATTAATGATCAAATTTCCCTATCCAAGCATATCATAGGAACTTTCAATGAAACAGTTAAACTACTCAAACGAAATGAAAATGTCATGACAGACAGAATAAATAGAATATCTTCTAATCTATCGACATTTGTAAATAACTTTACTCATTTCTTAGAAACGAAATTAGCTTTCGATCAAATCAGCTCATCACTACTTATTATATCCCAGTTACTAGTAGATTTGGAGAATGCCATTATATTCTCGAAAATTAATCTAGCTCACCCAAGCATAATAAATATCAGCGAATTAGAAATTCTAGTTAAAATTCTGAAACGACAGCACCTTTCTGAAAATTTAGTATTTGGCACCGAATCTAATAATATCCATAAATACTATGATATTTTGGACGTGGGTACCTATAAAAAAAAAGCAAAATAGTATTTGTAATAAAGTTTCCGTTAGTGTTTCCAAATCAATATACACATTACCATCTATACTCTATCCCAACCTCTGAACAAACTACCCTTATTCCACTGGCACCCTACCTGACTATGAATGAGGTGTATTATCAGTATTCTTCCATGCCATGTATGGATGTCCACGAGACCTATTACTGTCAATCCAACGACCTTCTCCTTGGGGCCACCAAGATGGATTGCGTATTCCAAATACTGAATATTGGAACCACCCCTTCAGGATGCCGACAGATGCCAATACAAATTAATGTTGACATAATCGAACAAGTCGATGAAGCCCACTATATAGGAATATTCAAGAATTCTACACAAATTCAAACCACTTGCCGAACCACGGACAAAGCAACTTTAACAGGAGCCTACCTGATAGCTGTTCCCCCAGGATGCCTATTCAAAACGCCAACAGACATCTACCGGAATGAAGCAACCGAAACACATCAACAGCCACTACTACTACCAGATTTAGCAATACCAAAGTTTGCCGAAATCAAGCCGATGCCACCAATAAAAATCCGAGACATCCCCTTGGACAAGTTGCCTGAACTTCGAGAAGAGGCAAACCGAATTACATCCCTGCAGGCCGTAAATTCACCTATGGTCCATGCCTGGACGATCCCCCTGTACGTTATCGTCGCATTGTTCATATGTGTGTTTGTAATATTCAAATATAAACACTCAATATGAAACAAGAATTCATCGCCGCAACCTGAACCAGTCACCACAGCCATACCTATGGAAAGAAAAACAATTTTTCCCGAATGAAAAATAGTTTTCCATCTTTGAGGGAAGGAGTTACGTCCCTGGTAAATGCGACTCCAGCATCCTCTCCGCAGTTCCGCTGACGAGGCTTTCTTCCCAACGCCCGGTAGAATAACCTTCGGAGAGGCAGTCTGACTTTATATTTCATACCATATAGTTGTTTTACAATATTTTACTTTGAACCTATAAAATAAATATATTCAACCTGATCTACAAATTCTTGAAATCATAACTGGCGCATTCGAGTAGGATTCTGGAAGCTGTGAATTTATCGAAAATATACCTGATCTACAAATTCCTGAATTCATAACTCTTGTCACATAATAGGATGGAGAAGATTGGAATTGAGTCAAATGTTTTTTGATTAAATACACTGCTTCCATTATAAAGATAGAGATCACTGTTAGAATTCCATGAGCAGTGAAAAGGAGTCTACAAGAGTCTCTACGCTTCGATTGGCTCATATATCTTATGGCTCGTTTTTGCAAAATTAAAACATTTTGTAGTAGATATCCACTACATACGCCCCAAAATGGAATTCCATATCTCAGGTGGGATTCCACCAGAGAAAAATAAACAGACTTGGCTGCTGATACACTCAGCTCATTTTCGACCACCCTGACTGCATAACAGCCAGACACTTTGTTACACAAGGCACGAACATGGTCTGCAAATTTTAACTTAGGGTCGATATGCACTCCTAAAAATTTTGAACTGCTTTTGTTTCCAATGATATCATTCCCAATCGGTATATTGTCAAGCTCACATCTGAAAGTTACTATATTGGTTTTCGAGATATTGAGTGAAAGTCGATTTGAATCACACCAAGTCTTTACTTTTTTCATATCACTAGATATGATTCTAGTTAAATCATTTGCATTGTCAGAGTGCCAAAAAATAGTAGTATCGTCCGCAAATAGTGTGTATTTTCCTGAGATATTTATACTTGTCAAATCGTTAATGAACAAAAGAAATAATGTTGGCCCTAGTATTGAACCCTGAGGCACACCACTATATATTTTTGCAATTTCTGAGCGATGGTTGGTTTTCACCATCTGACTTCGACCCGACATATATGAGCTAAACCAACTCAGTATTACTCCTCTGAAGCCATAGTAGTGAAGCTTCTGCAACAGTATTTCGTGATCCACACAGTCGAAAGCCTTCGAGAAGTCACAAAACACTGCAGCAGCAACCACCCCACCATTGATTTCAGTATGAACTTTTTCCATAAATGTGAAATTTGCATTAGTGCCTTTGCCACTTTGAACGCCAAACTGTTCTTTGCTAATGATTTTTTGTTTCGTCAAAAATGTTGTTATCTTATTTTCACTAGTTTTTCTATAATGGGAATGAGGGAAATAGGCCGATAATTCGAAGGGTCGTCCGGATTTCCTCCTTTATGTAGTGGTATTACCAAGGACACCTTCAGAAAATCAGGAAACCTTCCTGAATGAAATGATAAATTAATCATTTTTGATAAAATTTCTAATGTATTATCTGGGAGATTTTTCAAAATGTTTGCTGAAATCTCATCATAACCAGATGACGTCTTTTTTCCAATGGAAACAATCACCTGTTTCAGCTCATAAATGTCAGTGTCATATAGGGCGCATGTTTCAGAAATAAGGAGGTTTTTAAATTGTTCCATAGAATTGCTATGAATAGTCAGTTTATTTGTAATATTTTTTGCAACAGTGCAGTAATATTCGTTGAGAAGGTTTGGTGAAAGTGAAACTTCATGTACTTTACTAGATTTACCTCTCTCTGAATTATTTGCCAAGTCTCATTTGATTTGTTTTCAGCTTGCTCGATTCTATTTTTATAGTAACTTTATTTTGCTTGTCTGACAACCAGTCTGTAAATACTGCGATATCTACTGAAATACCGTTGAAAGGAACTATCAATATCGAATTTCCGAATATAACGCAGTGATCGCATATTGTTTGCTGAAATTTTTATGCCTCGAGTAATCCACTGTTTTTTGTGCTTGACTTTTATCTTTTGGATGGGAAATGAACTATTGAAAATATCCACCAAATGATTGTGAAAGATTCTGAATGGATCATTGACAACAATATCCCAGTTAGTATTCAGGAATGCATTATATAATCTGTGATAGTTTTTTCTACTGTTCAATATACCTAATCTAGAATTTTTTCGATCTACTTTAAAATTCAATTTGCAACAGCATAATATAGCTTCATGGTCGGACAAGCCAGCTGAAGTAATATCACAAGTAATATTTTGTTTGTCCAAATTTGTACATATATAATCTATGGTTGTGGCAGAGTGTGGAGAAATTCGTGTAGCGGACTCTACATGCATATTCAGGTTGAATGAGGTTGAAAGATTATTTGGAGACTGGGTGACTACAGATTCCTTGTCAGCAAAATTAATATTAAAATCTCCTGCCACCAGAATAGACGCACTCAAAGGAAGCTCATTGAGAAGTTGTTCTAATTTATGGATGAAAGTATTCACATCAGACGTAGGTCATCTATAAACACATAATACATACAAATTCAATATTTGTGAATGTAACAAACAAAATTCGAATGATTTTTCTTCCAAATAATCGTTGAATTTATCCACGTTACCAAATTTTACATTCAGTGAGTTATTTTGAAGAATCATGGGTCCCCCATGTATGCCTTTAGTTCTGCTGTATCTTGACATTTCTGTATAATGAGGTAAGTGAAAAGGTTCATTATGAGCAAGCCAATGTTCAGTCAACAAAATTAGAGTTGGCCGATCTAAATTCTCTAGGAAGATCGATAATTCGTAAACTTTGTTTCTGTCTGACTGAATATTTAATAACATAAAGGATATTGATTTAACATTGATTGTGATTATGCGTTTAATAATACGAGTTTGATGTGTGAGAGTTGTAGTTGACGGAGACATTGTGATTGTACTTGCTGTTTTGGAAAATTCTGGTTGCATAATGAGGTCCAGGTTGCCGGAATGTTCTTGTATGGCCTCTGTTGTAGGTTCTAGGATGTCCACCATTGTGGGTGTATGTGCTATATGCGGAATTTGGGATTTCTTTTCTGTGTGGTTGTGGTGAGTAGTGACGTTTTGAGTTGGGATCGTATTTTTTGTGGTGCCTTAAATGATGATTTTGTTCTTCAGATTGCCTTCTTGATTGGTAATTGCGCGTTTTTCTATACCACATGTTTGTGGAGGAGGACTGAGGCTCAGTGAATGTTTTTTTGCGTTGTGTGATCTCACGAAAAAACTCAGTTGGTCTGCGCACTATTTCTGTTTCTAAGTTTTTTTTTGTTGGTCAACATACATTCTTCAGTACTAATGGTTTGCTGGATTGGCGATGGTAAATTTGGTTGATTGTACCATGAATGAGAAATATCGCTTTTCAAACTTTGCTTACTTGTCAAAAGGGACACCAGATCAATATTGGAGTCCTTTAATACGTCTATTTTGGTAGCAGTCTGTGAGATTTGTTCAATTATTAAACCAACAGATAGTTTTAGTTTTTCCTTTATAAAATGTTGTATGGTATAGTGTAGGTGTTCATTAGTTTCATCATCCAATAATTGCTGTGATCCTGACGTGGTTGTTGATTCGTCTTGCATCACTGGAGAGTCTGTTTGTATACTACAATCAGAACTATTTGGTTCCGTTTGTATGCTTTGCTCCTTGTTTTTTATTCCTGTTTGGGTACAAGTTGTCTTCTTCGTGTTTTTTTCTCCAATTTTTCGATTATTTTCTCCATTTTACCAATTTTCTGTTCAGCTTGGTGAACTGCCTTCTCTTGTTCTTTGATTATCTGCATCAGTTCTTCTTCTCTTTGCACTGCCTCATCATTCAATATTTCATTTTGAATGAGGAGGCAGTGCAAAGAGAAGAAGAACTGGATGGATGGAAGATGGATGGATGGATGGATGGATGGATGGATGGATGGATGAATGGATGGATGGATGGATGGATGGATGGATGGATGGATGGATGGATGGATGGATGGATGGATGGATGGATGGATGGATGGATGGCAGATGGCAGATTTAACATCTGCTGATTTTGAGCGAATAATTTTCCTTACTAACATCGACGATAAGGTTAACGAATTTAATCGTCTGCTCTTGTCGATTTTTGATATACATGCTCCTCATCGAACAGTTAGAATTAGTAAAAAGAATACACCCTGGCTCACGGATAATCTCAAATTCATGATGCACATTCGTGACAAAGCACTCAGCAAGTTCAAAAGAACTAAATGTCAAGGTAATTGGGAATACTATAAAGATATACGTAATTTAACAAACAAAACTATAACTCTGGAGAAAAAAGCCTATTTAGAACAAAAAATACAATCTGGTAATAAACATTTATGGAAGGAATTGAAAAATATGAACGTTACTAAATTTGATAAGGATCGTTGCATACCAAATCATCTCTCTGATGTGAATTTAATAAACAAATATTTCATTAGTAGCTCAAGAGGTGATTCAAATATTGACCAAGAAACCTTGAATTACTATAGTACAAATATCAGAAATGATCTCAATTTTGAGTTCAAAACAATTGACGAGAACGAAGTGTATCGTAGCATACTTTCTATTAAATCGAAAGCAGTAGGGTCAGACGGTGTATCCATTTCGATGATATTATTGGGTTGCCCTTATCTACTCTATTTTATCACACATATTTTTAACTACTGTATAAATAATTCTGTTTATCCCTCTGCTTGGAAAACTGCTAATGTTATACCCTTACCTAATACTGATGCTCCGGCAGAGTACAAGGATCTTCGTCCGATAAGTCTGCTACCCACTTTGTCCAAAGTCTTTGAGAAAACGATTGATAAACAAATCGCGTATTTTCCGAGGAAAATATTATTTTACCAGAGTGTCAATCTGGTTTTAGATCGGCACATAGTTGTGTTACTGCGGTTGACTCGAATAAACTGTGTGTGTTGATTTTGCTTGATTACTCCAAAGCTTTCGATAGGATAAATCATTGTTTGATGGTAGGTATTCTAAAATATTTAGGGTTTTCGAATAAAGCATGTCTTTTAGTTAACGGATACCTGTCGAATCGCTTTCAAAGAGTAATCCTTGAAAAAGCACAATGTGAGTGGATTGAAGTAGAAAATGGGGTTCCACAGGGGTCCATTCTGGGTCCCTTACTTTTCATTCTCTACATAAGTCAACTCGTTAAATCCCTAGAATATTGCTCTAGCCACTTCTACGCTGATGATACTCAGCTATATTACCAATTTGAGGAACGTCATTTAGAGACGTCATTAACACACATAGATAGTGACCTCGAATCGCTGCTCTCTTCATCGGAGAAGCATGGTTTAACAATCAACGCATCCAAGTCAAATGTTATGTTGTTTGGTAGGAATATCATGAGAAAGCGTTGTGCAAATCGTATACATATCACACTTAATGGTGATACACTGCCAATTCAAGAGTCGTGTAAGAATCTTGGTTTAATAATTGATACAAATCTGAGATTCTCATCCCATGTATCCATGATAATTCGTAGAGGCTTTAACAATCTAAGATTAATATATTCAAATAAAAAAATGCTCAACAAAAACTCTAGAATATTACTTTGCAATGTTTTGGTTCTGTCGCACCTCAATTACGGCGATGCCATTTACGGTCCGAGTATCCGTCAAATAGACTCAGCACGCTTACAAAAGCTTCAAAACTCGTGTGCTCGACTAGTATGCGGGGTCAGAAGGAGAGAACGTATTTCCAATCATATTCGGAGCATTGGTTGGTTAACAACAAAACAACGCCGAACACTCAATGCATGTAGTCTTTTTCACTCCATCATAACGTCTCATAAACCTCATTATTTGTACAATAACATCCGTTTCAGAACCGACATACATAATCTCAATATACGTCACAAAAATAAAATAACAATTCCAAGACACAGAACGCATGCATTCCATGGTTCTTTTTCATATAACCTGAGCAAACTGTTCAATTGGATTCCTGAGAATTATAAATCTATGAGCAAACACCGATTTACCAGAGAACATATAAATTGATGGATGTAGCCGTTACTACGTGTTGGAAATCATCACGAAAAATTAGAAATAAAACTTTCTATGTTTTTATACCACTTCTATTTGTAACCAACGTTACTGCAGTTTCGTCCTATATGGACATTATCAAACAATACAATAATCTGAAATAATAACACTTCTTAAATACCCTTAATTCTACCCGAGGCCTGTCTTAATGACTAACGGTCATTAATGACTTTTGCCTGGACCTTGTTTATTTGTGACAATGTGACTGGGCTGCCTTAAACACCGGTGAATAGACCAAATCCAGTTGATCATTCAGTAGGTTACATCCACAATATTTGTGTTTATGAATTTCTAGGGATTCTAAATAATTCAGTTTCCAACCCTTGCTTGCATAGTGCAAAATTTCCGTATCGTTAAGTCTTGGAAATTTGTGGTTGCATTCCAAGGAATGGTTTGAAAACGTCGAATCATTTTTTCCTAGTCTGAAGGACCTTTCATGTTCAGCGTATCTTTTTGAAAAATTACGTCCACATTGTCCCACATAAACACCGTTACACTCTGGACACTTAAGCTTATAAACTCCAGATTTTTCCATTTTTGCTATTCTATCTTTGGCATTGAAAAGAAAATTAGACAACCTGGCATACGGCCTGTATGCTATTTTATATTATTCTTTCTAAAGAATCCCGCAATCGCCTCTGTTCTTCTCCCGAAGTACGTTAAAGTTACAAATTTCTTAGTTTCTGATTGTTTGACCTGGGGGTATATTAATTTGTGCGAAAATTTAAGACGATGTTTTCTGACTAACTTTTGAATTGTGGCCGCTTGGAAACCATTATTTTGTCCTATCTGTATGATTGTTTTAATTTCTGTATCTAGATTATTAGCAGACAAAGGTAACGAGAACGCTCTATGTAACATTGAATTATATGCTGCTAATTTTTGACTATCGGGATGGAAAGAATCACTTGGGATTGTAATGTCCGTGTAGCTCGGTTTTCTGAATACATTGAACTCAAATTTATTATGATTATGTGTGATGGTTAGGTCTAAGAAATTAATTTGTCTCTCTATCTCATAACATACAATTCACACTTGAGACAGAGATAGAGAGACAAATTAATTTCTTAGACCTAACCATCACACATAATCATAATAAATTTGAGTTCAATGTATTCAGAAAACCGAGCTACACGGACATTACAATCCCAAGTGATTCTTTCCATCCCGATAGTCAAAAATTAGCAGCATATAATTCAATGTTACATAGAGCGTTCTCGTTAACTTTGTCTGCTAATAATCTAGAAACAGAAATTAAAACAATCATACAGATAGGACAAAATAATGGTTTCCAAGCGGCCACAATTCAAAAGTTAGTCAGAAAACATCGTCTTAAATTTTCGCACAAATTAATATACCCCCAGGTCAAACAATCAGAAACTAAGAAATTTGTAACTTTAACGTAATTCGGAAGAAGAACAGAGGCTATTGCGGGATTCTTTAGAAAGAATAATATAGAAGTAGCATACAGGCCGCATGCCAGGTTGTCTAATTTTCTTTTCAATGCCAAAGATAGAATAGCAAAAATGGAAAAATCTGGAGTTTATAAGCTTAAGTGTCCAGAGTGTAACAGTGTTTATGTGGGACAATGTGGACGTAATTTTTCAAAAAGATACGCTGAACATGAAAGGTCCTTCAGACTAGGAAAAAATGATTCGACGTTTTCAAACCATTCCTTGGAATGCAACCACAAATTTCCGAGTCTGAACGATACGGAAATTTTGCACTATGCAAGCAAGGGTTGTAAACTGAATTATTTAGAATCCCTAGAAATTCATAAACACAAATATTTTGGATGTAACCTACTGAATGATCAACTGGATTTGGTCTATTCACCGGTTTTTGAGGCAGCCCAGTCACATTGTCGCAAATAAACAAGGTCCAGGTAAAAGTCATTAATGACCGTTAGTCATTAAGACAGGCCTCGGGTAGAATTAAGGGTATTTAAGAAGTGTTATTATTTCAGATTATTGTATTGTTTGATAATGTCCATATAGGACGAAACTGCAGTAACGTTGGTTACAAATAGAAGTGGTATAAAAACATAGAAAGTTTTATTTCTCATTTTTCGACATAAACATATGTAATCAATAAATATCAATCAAGAAAATATCCCTGATAATCAAAACTGAAGGCAATTGGTCCACTTGAAAATACAATGTAGTGCATATATTATCTTATACATATAAAAAATTAGTTAATTATCTGTTTTAGGACTGCGGTGGTACAGTCTTTGCTTTTCAACCATAAAGAAGTGGGTTCAGGTCTCAGCACAGTCACCGGTCTCGTGCATGGTATCACACGTTAAAAGGTAAGGGCTTCATCTTCCCTTTCTCTCAGAAGTCTGTCGAAGACTTCTGAAGGTTGCTTGTAAAGGTTCACCTGGTTGATGGAAAGAACAAATTTGCCCCTATCGAAAAAATTTTAAAGTTAAGTGGTCAAATTCGTCACAGAAATCGATTTTTTTTTATTTCATTAACAAGTGGTAATTTCATCAGATATTGAATAGAAATTTATTATGATATTGTGATAAAAAAAATCCAAGATATGATCTGAAATTGTTAGCAGTTAACAATTTTGTTTTAATGATGTTATGGTTGTGAATACTGTTCACTTCAATAAAAACTAAATTCGAGGTTTTCACTGTTTGTGGATGAAACAAATTTTCAGCTCATAAAAAGAGTTCAGATCGAGCAAATTTTTGTATAAATTGATTGTTTGTACCAGATAATTCAATTTGAGGTGCATAAGTCAACATAAACGTAACTTTAGCACAAACACTGACATGAACATAACCTTAAAACTAATTTTTCATGAGACCCATATTATACAAATTTTAGATTTAGGCATAAATTTAAGAATGTCAGGTACATTTTATGACATGAAACTTTAGGTAAGTACACGCGAATTATTCACAATATTTTTATCGTAAACATAAGATTCGTAAAATTGGAATTTTCAAGCTAACATGTTTTTAGCATAAAAGCAATCAACTTTCGCTTTTAACATATATTTAAGTACAATTTTATAAAGACGTTGACTAAATGCGCCTTTATAAATACCTTTTATTGACTCATCTTGTAGTTTCTTCAAAGGATTTAAGAAGTCATTATTTGTAGTATCCCATATAGAAACTAGATATTGCAGAATAGAATAAATGAGAGAGAAACAATTGTAAGAAACTTCGAAGGTTTGTAGTATCTTGTAGTCCCACCTGCGCTCTGACTTTGTCGAAAACCTCCATATTAGTTGCCACTTATGTGTTCTGCTTGTAAACTTAGCTTCATCTGGGTATACATTTTTGCCCTACCGATCCATCGATTTGGATAAACTGTGTTAAGGAATTCACTGGCTACAACGCTAAAATGGACCGGAGCCCCATCATGCATAAACCACATGCGGATACAAATTTCTAATGGTACATTCTGAAGTAGTCCCGGCAATTCATTTTCTAAAAAGTGTCTGTAAGTTGCGCCATTCAGTCGGAGCTGAAAAAAGAAAGGACCTATCAAATAATTATCAATTATTGCCGCCCATACATTTACAGAAAATTGATACTGATAATGCCTTCCACTAACTGCATGCGGATTTTCGAGAGCCCAAACATGGTTGTTATGAAAGTTTGTGATAGCATTTCGGGAGAAGTTTGACTCGTCCGTGAAGAGTACATATCTTAAAAATTGAGGATTTTCAGCCAATTTTCTCAAAAACCACTGACACATAGTAATGCGTTGGGAAAAGTCTCGTGGCAAAAGAGCTTGTACCCTTTGAATATGGTATGGATAAAACTGTTGATCATGGATAATCCTCCAAACTGTGGACTGAGTAGAATTGACAGCTTCAGCAATTATTCTTCTACTTGTTTCTGGATTCTCCTCGAGAGCGTTCAAAACAGCTTCTTCCAATTCTGGGGTTCGGACTGCTCGTGGTCTTCCAATAATATCAGCTGCTCTCTTAAAGCTACCTGTTTCTGCCAAACGACGGTGGAGACTAGCAAATGTTGGAGCTGAAGGCAGTACTCGATTAGGAAATCGCTCCTGGTAAATACGTCTTGCTTCGCGCGCATTGCCGTCCGCAAGGCCATAAACGAAATGCATATCGGCTAAATGAGCATTATTGTCTAAATGATCAATTTTTTCAAAATTAGTGTTTTCTACTTCTACTTACGGAAACTTCAACGAAACGTTTAACTGTCACAAAATATGTAATTACCAAAACTACTTACTTAAACGTCAAATTCTTTCCCAAAGCATTCTTGTGAAAAATGCAAAATATTGGTAATAACTTCAACATGCATCGATTATCAAATAATTGACTTGAAATTTTCAGTCCAAATATTTAGAAAACGGTTGCTTACAGCGACTTTTAACAAGGGTATCTTTTTTACGAAGATATGATAGAGGAATCGATTTTTTACTGAAAAATGTGCTAGAAGAACGCTCAAAAAAGTTATGAATCTTCAAAAAAGAAAAAGACGTGTAGGTGGCGCCCCCTACGAGTAATAGAAATAATAACACCAAGTTCGAATTCGACACCTCAAGAACCTCTTATTACCAAGTTTAGTTCAATTAAGTTCAGTATTTCAAGAGTTATTTGAAAAAAACCAAAATAAAAATAAAACTTCAACACCCTGTATCTTGGAAACGAAGCGTTTCCGGACATATATTTATTTGGGCAATTCAGATTAGAATATTATGAGGAATCACCTCCTGAAGTTTGTCAAAGTACTTTTGAATCACCCTGTATATTCTCATAAATTCGTAAATATTGTTATGACATTTATAACAAAATATATTTAATTTTTTTAGGTTTGTGTTGCCATTACCTACTGAAGAACTGGAAGAAGAAAACGGTTGATTCTTGACCAACCTCAAAATAGTTTCTTGTAAAATATTCTTTGTGGACTCATCAAGCATACATCCATGCCTTTGCCACTCTCAGCCATGGGTTAGGCATAATGGCGCCAAGAAATCCTAGAAAAAAGCCTTGGGAACAAAATCGAAAAATTTATCCACCACCAACTTTTAGAAGGCTGTATGCGATGGGTCTTCCTCAATCAATCAATCAATCAACTTTATAACCGCAAGAAATGTAACATTTTTCTATTATTAAAATTGTGGAAGTCAAAATTACTGTTTCTTGACATTTATTTTTGGTTATTTTAAACTTCCACAGTTTGAAAATTAAATGGAAATAAATCTATACAAGTGTGCAAATGAATCAATTCGCCCCAATAAGTTGATGCGTTCACTAGACTGTTGCTTTGAAAACATCATTTAATTTTTTCAGTAACTTGGCCCATTCTGAAATTTCCTATCTGACAAAATAAGTTCAAAATAAATGAAAAATTTTTCCTTTTATTCAAAAACGTTGACGTTTCGGAGACTATCAGAGAAAGGTCTTGTTTTTTACAAAATAAAAAAAAATATTTTTCAGCATGTTCTGATAACGTAGGCAAATATTGTCTTCAAAACGTCAACGTTTTCTACAAAAGAGATGTGTTTTTTAGTTATTTCAAATCTATTTTATCAGATGGTCAAATTAAGAATACGCTAAAGGTACTGACAAAATTAAATAATTTTTTCCAGACCATTCTGGTAAACACAGTAACTTACATATTTATTGATTCGATAAAAATAATAATGAATAAATAAATAAAATTTGGCCTTCTACACTTGTTTAGAATTTTTCTAATTCACATTTTTTCATTTTAGGTTAAAATACCCAAAAAAACCATGTCAAGAATCGAATTATCTCTACACGAAGTAAATCTTTCAATAAATATTCGTATTATTTTAAGTCGCACTGAAAAAGGTCTGGATGTAAAACAGCTCACAATTGATCTGATTTAATTATATAATACATACCTATTTCAATTTACATTTTTATTTATATTTGAAAGGTTTTTCGATAAGTTAAAAAACTTCTGATATTAAAGTATATTTTGACTTTGACTCTATCATTCTGCTACAGCGTTCTGTCATAAAAAACATAAAAGTCAAATAGACGCCATATTTAGCCCATTTTCTATGAGATTGGAATACGTTTATACTTGTTTCTTTGAATAATATTATATTACTCTTAGCAGCTAGATTTGAACAAAGAATGTCTTACATTTTACTACCGCCTAAATGAAACAGTTTTTGCACAAACGTAGAAAAAATATGGTATGCAACTCGTGCAAAAATTGTTAATTGCACTCGACGTGTTGTTCAACTCGGCCTGACGGTCTCGTCGAAAAATTTCACGTCGAGAGCAATGAACACTTACTTTTTGTACTTGTATAAATAAATATTAATATTTTATTATCTAGTTAATGAAGCTTTCTCTATAATATTTCTGACAATAAAGTATATTTTAACTTTTACATTAATAAGTCTCTCAGTTGATCATGGTATTGTTGTGATAGAATTTAGGATGATTTCTTGTGAGCTAATAAAGCAGTCAGCGCTCCATTCCTCGGCAAATGGCCACTATGCTCTGGTGGAAAATATCTAGAACTGACGAATGTTCCAATGGTATTTTACCGCACGACTCTATCCAGATTTGTTTTTCATCCTATAAATATCAAACTTCATTAATTAGATTCCTCACAAAGTACTCCTAAAGAACAGAGTTTTAATAATGAAAAATATGTCAATTAAGCCAGTCTTCTGCTTTAACTTACACAATAGGTATATTCATCGACAAGTCCATACTATCCTACGTACAGGTTTCATGTTCTGCCACTTGTTAGTGAATGATAGTTCTCCCATTTATATCGAAAAACTACTTCAGCTTTGGTCGGGAATTTTTAAGATAAATAGTGATGAATGCATCCAGCACCATCTCTAGTATGTATCAGATTGGATTAATTAATTGATTTTTTAAATTACTGGTATCAAGAAGAGTAGTGTCGACAATGTTTTCTCATGAAAATTTGGCTTTGGAACAAAGTTTTCATTACAGAGTTAAATAATTAACATTTCAAATGTAAAAAATTCACAGAAATTAGATTATCATCAAATATGCAGAACAATAATATAACTTTTCTGATTTTCTTTGATGCATAGCTGTGCACAAAATAAGAACAGAGTATTTCTGCAATGGCATGGAAGATAAGTAGACAGAAATTTGATTTGAAAAGTAAAATTATTCATTTTTGAAATAACTGTTTCCAAATAAGCACTTTCATACTCTATTTGTATAATCTATCCATTTTGGTATATAAAATTTGCTTTTATTATTACATGTCTTTCACCCCATTGCATCTCTAGATCAAGTTTCTTTATGTTCGTGTTGGTTGAACTTCCTGTTTTTTGATAACATGGGCATCAATCCAGCAAACTTCCATCAAGCTCAAAATTATTATGTTTCTTTACATTCAGACTAAAACTAGTACCAATTTACTGTAGTTCTCACAGAAAACAGAACATAAGTGGAATAAAAACAGTGAAATTCATAATTGTCCTGCAATGAACCCGAGGTAAGCTAACTGTGTTGCCTACATCATAGTGTCAAGTATGTGGATTACGAGCTGAAAGAGTTTCATACTTTACTGTTGTAATTCATAATATTCATCAGTGATTGTTTTCAACTCTTCAAATGATAGGGTGTAAGGGAGATGAGTGGAAATAAGATGTTTGAATAATTTACACCACCCTCTATTATTTTGGTTTTAATTAAGGTTCACTTTACAAGATTCATATAAAAACAAGTTAGAAGTTATGTATGGCATTCACTCGTGGTCGTTGGCCGTCTCTCTCTCTTCTCTCGCTTCCGTTGAGCGGCAGCACCATGCAGTCGGGCGTTGATTTGGCCGTGGCTACTAGGCCAGCACTCGGGAAATTGGTATGGTTACAATCTCCCCCTTTGGAGGACACAAACGTCTCCATGTGGGCTCCAAAAGAAATGGATACTGGATTGGCATAGCAACATGGACAGTTAGGTGGATAAACTTTTCTGCGAAGTCCTCGTTTGGATTGGTCTGGACGGTCTTCTCTTGGAGTATCAGGATCCATTGAATCGGGTCCACCTGAGTCAATTTGAGGCAGGCTTTCGCTCTCATCGATAAGAGGTTCATGATTTTCTTCCTTCCTCTCTTTCGTAGTGGTATAATTGGTGGAGGGATTTCTTCCTCAGCAGGTTTGTATGGGGTTAAGGAAGAGCTATGGCATTTGGCTAAGATATTATTGGGATCATCTAGCGAATATATCTCATATGTTGTTGGTGTGACAACTTTGGCGATTTGGTAAGGACCGTCCCTTCGTGGGGCGAACTTTGATGTGAATAAGGCATTTGACTTACTATGGGTATGAGTATCGATTAATACTTCATCTCCCACAATGAAATTCGTCATAGGTCGTCGGTTTTTGTCCGCATAGTGTTTGGCTTTATCTTGAGCAATTTCATGAGTCTCACGAGCTTGTCGCAAAGTCTTTGCTAAACTAATGAGATATGGAGTAATTTGGGGAACAAATTTTTCTTCTTCTGTGATTGCTCGCATGTCTCGTTGCACATCATCTGGTGTTCGGAATTCTCGACCGAAAGTCAAATAGGCTGGAGAATAACCAGTACTTTGACACTGTATGGTATTCATTGCGAATCGGATAGCTGGTAACTTCTCTTTCCAGTTCCAATGTTCTTCTCCTACTAAGATAGCAAGTTGAGTTTTCAGATCTCTGTTCTTTCGTTCAACTTTATTCGATTCAGGATGATAGATAGGAATCAAATGTTGTTTGAATCCTAAACAATGCGCAACACACTGCATTATTTTGCTAACGAACTGGGTTCCATTGTCACTTGTTACTCTACGGGGAGTTCCATAGCGTAAGATCACTTCGTCAATAAGTGTTCGGGCGCAAGCTTCAGCAGTTGCGGCTTGAAGTGCAAATAACTCAGTCCATCTGCTAGATGTATCTTCAATAATGAATATCCATCTCTCACCTGATGGGCCTTCAGGTAGTGGTCCAAATAAATCAATTGAGATGATTTCAAACTGTTGACACCTTACTGGAATTTGGAGTAGTCCCGTGGGCTTGACATTTTTTACTTTGTACCTCTGGCATTCCAAACATTTGGAAATATTTTCTGTGACACATTTTGTCATTCCTGGCCAATAGTATCGGCTTCGAATTCTCTGCAAAGTCTTTTCAATTCCATAGTGACCAGATAGTGGAGAATCATGGTACTCTTCCAGTATCTTAGGAATTCGGGTTTTGGGAACAACCTGTTGTATATCTTCTTGGTCGTTCTTGGGGTCAAGTCGATATTAAATTCCTTTTGACATCAGATATCCTCTCTCTGTCCAACGTTTATATTCCACAGCGTCAGGATTCGGGTTTTCATAACTGTTTATTATTTTCTGTATGTCAGGATCTTGAAGTTCTTCTTCTCTTATTTCCGCAGTATTATCGGATGGTAAATCTATGGTAACTTGATTTACTTCGTACTGGCTTGTATCTATCGGTGGTCTCGACAATGTGTCAGCAACCACGTTAATTTTCCCAGGCGTGTAGTCAATTCGCACATTATATGCTTGCAGTGCAAGGGCCCATCTGGCCAGTCGTCCTGTAGGTGACTTCAAGGTCATGAGCCACTTAAGTGGTTGGTGGTCCGTTTGTACCACAAAACTTGATCCTTCAAGATAACCACGAAATTTGTCAACTGCCCATACCACAGCTAAGGCTTTCCTCTCGGTGGTATGGTAATTCTTTTCGGCCGGACTTAATAAACGGCTTGCATATTCAATGGGCCGCTCATCAGGTCCCTCCCCCTGGAGTAGAACTGCCCCCTAACGACTCTAACGAAAATAATTCAAAGTGGACATGGGGATCAGAACAACAAAAGTCTTTTGACCGGCTTAAGGAATTACTAACCTCCACACCCATACTTCGACAAGCAGACTCCAGGTTACCGTATGTCTTAAGGACCGATTCGAGTTTATACGCACTGGGGGCAGTTCTACTCCAGGGGGAGGGACCTGATGAGCGGCCCATTGAATATGCAAGCCGTTTATTAAGTCCGGCCGAAAAGAATTACCATACCACCGAGAGGGAAGCCTTAGCTGTGGTATGAGTAGTTGACAAATTTCGTGGTTGCTGACACATTGTCGAGACCACCGATAGATACAAGCCAGTACGAAGTAAATCAAGTTACCATAGATTAACCATCCGATAATATTGCGGAAATAAGAGAAGAAGAACTTCAAGATCCTGACATACAGAAAATAATAAACAGTTATGAAAACCCGAATCCTGACACTGTGGAATATAAACGTTGGACAGAGAGAGGATATATGATGTCAAAAGGAATTTAATATCGACTTGACCCCAAGAACGACCAAGAAGATATACAACAGGTTGTTCCCAAAACCCGAATTCCTAAGATACTGGAAGAGTACCATGATTCTCCACTATCTGGTCACTATGGAATTGAAAAGACTTTGCAGAGAATTCGAAGCCGATACTATTGGCCAGGAATGACAAAATGTGTCACAGAACATATTTCCAAATGTTTGGAATGCCAGAGGTACAAAGTAAAAAATGTCAAGCCCACGGGACTACTCCAAACTCCAGTAATGTGTCAACGGTTTGAAATCATCTCAATTGATTTATTTGGACCACTACCTGAAGGCCCATCAGGTGAAAGATGGATATTCATTATCGAAGATACATCTAGCAGATGGACTGAGTTATTTGCACTCCAAGCCGCAACTGCTGAAGCTTGCGCCCGAACACTTATTGACGAAGTGATCTTACGCTATGGAACTCCCCGTAGAGTAACAAGTGACAATGGAACCCAGTTCGTTAGCAAAATAATGCAGTGTGTTGCGCATTGTTTAGGATTCAAACAACATTTGATTCCTACCTATCATCCTGAATCGAATAAAGTTGAACGAAATAACAGAGATCTGAAAACTCAACTTGCTATCTTAGTAGGAGAAGAACATTGGAACTAGAAAGAGAAGTTACCAGCTATCCGATTCGCAATGAATACCATACAGTGTCAAAGTACTGGTTATTCTCCAGCCTATTTGATGTTCAATCGAGAATTCCGAACACCAGATGTTGTGCAACGAGACATGCGAGCAATCACAAAAAAAGAAAAATTTGTTCCCCAAATTACTCCATATCTCATTAGTTTAGCAAAGACTTTGCGACAAGCTCGTGAGACTCATGAAATTGCTCAAGATAAAGCCAAACACTATGCGGACAAAACCGACGACCTATGACGAATTTCATTGTGGGAGATGAAGTATTAATCGATACTCATACCCATAGTAAGTCAAATGCCTTATTCACATCAAAGTTCGCCCCACGAAGGGACGGTCCTTACCGAATCGCCAAAGTTGTCACACCAACAACATATGAGATATCTTCGCTAGATGATCCCAATCATATCTTAGCCAAATGCCATAGCTCTTCCTCAACCCCATACAAACCTGCTGAGGAAGAAATCCCTCCACCAATTATTTCACTACGAAAGAGAGGAAGACATAAGGCCAAACCTAAAGAACGGGAGGAAAATTATGAACCTCTTATCGATGAGAGCGAAAGCCTGCCTCAAATTGACTCAGGTGGACCCGATTCAATGGATCCTGATACTCCAAGAGAAGTCCGTCCAGACCAATCCAAACGAGGACTTCGCAGAAAAGTTAATCCACCTAAGTGTCCATGTTGCTATGCCAATCCAGTACCCATTTCTTTTGGAGCCCACACGGGGACGTTTGTGTACTCCAAAGGGGGAGATTGTAACCATACCAATTTCCCGAGTGCTGGCCTAGTAGCCACGGCCAAATCAACGCCCGACTGCATGGTGCTGCCGCTCAACGGAAGCGAGAGAAGAGAGAGACGGCCAACGACCACGAGTGAATGCCATACATAACTTCTAACTTGTTTTCATTTGAATCTTGTAAAGTGAACCTTAATTAAAACCAAAATAATAGAGGGTGGTGTGAATCATTCAAACATCTTATTTCCACTCATCCCCCTTACACCCTATCATTTGAAGAGTTGAAAACAATCACTGATGAATATTATGAATTACAATATTATGAATATTATGAATTACAACAGTAAAGTATGAAACTCTTTCAGCTCCTAATCCACATACTTGACACTATGATGTAGGCAACACTGTAATAAATCGCTAGTGTGGTAGGCGACGATTTCTTTGGATCGGTTCCAAACTTCACCAAAGCAACCATGAACCACTCCTAACTCGCCCACACTAGGAAATATTTTTATAAAATGGTAGCATGCTGCCACCAGGTCCGAATTGAGTTTTTAATCCGCTAAGACCATACGGATTTTAGACAGTGGATAGCTCTAAAAAAATGATAATACTGCATGATGCTGAACTTTTTCAGCGCTACTGGTTTTCGTGTTTCACCATCATCTTAGAGGACAGTTGTTAATTTGCAGGTACGGCCACGGCTTTACAAATGCGTGGACTTTACATAAGGGTTGAAAAAGTAAATAATAGTCGACAAAGTTCCACGAAACATTTACTAAACAAAATGCTGGGAAATGATGAACGGTGAATAATAAAAATTGTATCAAATATAGACAGACAGTTTGAAATAATTAAACGTTTCAAATAAACCAATCCTAAAGAATAAAATGTACATTTACATCGGAACAATTCATAACTCCGTTAGTAATCAAAAATGAAAAAAAAAAAAAAAATCGGTAAATTGGAAAGTCACCCTCTCATAAAAAAAAATAATATTGAGCTTGCTCTATTATTGAGTACACTTACCAACATAAAATTCCAGTTGTTTTTGTCCATCGGAAACAACGAGACAGTATTATAATTATTGTTATTAATAAAGATAGAAAAATGCCTCGAACATGTATTTAACTATTTAGATTGAATAACTGAACACCCACTTATCCCTATTTAAATATTATACCTTTCACGCCCCAAACTTAGAAAACAATTTTCTCTATTATTATTATTATTATTATTATTATTATTAAACAAATAGAATACCCCAAACGTATATTTAATTACTTATTTTAGTTGAATAATTGAACACCCACTTATCCCTAAAAATTAACACCCACATCCTCGTCCCCATTATCGGGGGTGGCAAAAAGCCACCCTCACCGGGCGTTCGAAATCGAACCAACTCTTGTCACTAGCACTTCAACACCGACTGTCCAGCTCCAAAAGCTCGTTCTTCCGAAAAACCGAGAGCATTCTTCACAACCTACCCTCTGTGCTATTTTTAGATCGTGGCTTATCTTCAGACAGAGACCCACTAGACATTGTTTAGTCTAGCGCGCCGTTTAACACCCCTTCATGAAATTTTACGATAAACTTTAACCCGGAGAAGTGATATCTTGAATAAACTCAGAAAATTAAATAAGACTATTCTAATACTAATATAGGACCATCTTATACAGGGCACAACGTTATACATAAAACAGTGCACACTGTTACAATACTCTCCTCTTTGAAAAAAGTTTAAGGCTTCATCTTGCCTTAACTTTTTCCCAATAAAGATCAGGAACGGCAAAAAAAACAAGTCGCGTTGAATCCAAACAAAACAAAACATTGTATCTTACACAAAATAAATTCCGGTCCCGGTCCTTTTTTCGTTTCTGGAGGTTCGTATGCTATAACTGAATCTTATTTCTATGGTACAACCTAAACTCTAACATATACCATTATCAGCGGTCACGTTCATTTCGGTTTAAGAAATTGACTCCAATAACTTTCACTCCCGAATTTCGACGAACTCTGGTCTATTTTACTGGCGTCGCTGTCGCTGGTGAATGAAGTGGAGTGACCAAAACTTATCAGTTTCTTCAAGCTCCGATTGACTCGGCGTTGTCCACCATTGAAAAAAGAGTAACCTCTCATTTGCCTTACAGAGTGACATACTGGTTCAGTATCAAAATCAACCTTCTTGGCTACGGGTTGACCACTGCAACTGGTATATACATACAGGGCGCCATAAACTCGCCGCTGCATACCATAACTCATCCTCAATATATGGGTACGTATACTGGGTTCACTTTTAACATTGTGAACATCATTTGCCACTTTTCTGACTTTCGTCCTCTGAGCTCCATAACTCTAGCTCATATTAGGACCCATCGGCGTTTACTATCAGCTGACACCTTCTACAATAAGCTTCAGCTACAACTGTCGTTAACTGAGCTAACTTCTCCGCTACTTCTGAAAAGTCCATTCACTTCTGTCAACAAGGTTTATGAGATAAGTTACTCAATCGGACATGTCATTTATCTACTCAGAGCTTCACTCCAATAACATTCACAATCTCCGTTGCTGCCCCTTCAAATATCCATTTGGGATAATGTCATTAAAATGTTTTCCCGGTCATGCACTACTTGAAATTAAACTCAGTCCATTTTAGTTCAATATCACTCATAGTCCGTGTGAACCAAAAAATTCAATGCCACATAACTGATAAAAGTCCAATTTGTAAACCATATCTTACTCATTTTCATAAAAACAAAATTTGCCATTTGAAAATAACAAAAAAAAGGTCCAAGACATTCAACCTTCAATCGCATCCGTGAACAGCTATATAGCTCTAGCTCTCTATCAAACCAAGGCAATTCAGAAAACCATCATATACAATTCAGAAAAATTTAAAACAGGAACTAATGTAATGTTCACCATAAACAGTGAAAAACAGAATTGAAAAATGTTTGTATAACGATGCATATACTTTCATCATCACAAAAATTATGTTGTAAAAAAAAGATAGTAGAAATAATAACAATAATGTTCGAAATCGACAACATTTTACCAACAGCATTCATACTCAATCTAGTGCCTATCTGAGGTCCTATCAAATAGCCAATAGAATTTTTATTTTAAAAGAAGCTTAAAGGTGCTTCATCCCATTCGAAGAAAAAAATATCTCCTTTGAAAAAATAGAACAAATAAAAAAAATCTGAACTATTTCCTTTTTGTATAAATTGTATAACCCTGAAAAAAAATCCACATCGGTTTGGTTAAAAAAAGAACAAAATCGCCAAAAAATCTTCCTACAATTTTCAACTCTGAAAAAAAAACACATATTTGGTAGGAGCATTGTCCTTTACGTTCGTATAAAAACGAATTCCTTAGTATTCTTCTGCAGGATCATCATGCGAAGAAACAAACCACTCACTCACCAGCTGGTGCTCAACCCTGGTGGAAGTATTCTGCAGTCCCTGCTACTTAGCCAAAAACTACACAAAACGCATATACCATAGACGCAAAAAACACACAAAAATAACGCCATTATTTTCATAGTTCAAGACGTCGACATGGCCGTCAGGTCCACCAACGTAGGAACTACCGTCCTCCAAATTATTTGCTCAGGGTCTACCATCAGACCTCTGTTCAAAACATCACCATACACCTCCAAGTAGACAACGGCCCTTCTCGCATCGAGCCTTCCATTTTGATCCACTATTGGACCTGTCCCTACAACAAAGAAAATACGATTTGCGCCCTACGCATTCGACGAAAACCAACTGCATTCCGGGCACATACTACGACGAATACAACAACTACTCGAACTTCCATTCTCCCCGCAGTTCTCCGCCGTTGATTCACCTTTTTCTCTAACTGCTCCTATTAGTAAGGACCAATTTCATCCTTCACCTACTTCCAGCCATACTCCTGCTGCTCCTTCATTAACCCTTAGTTACAATCCTCATCCTTCCCAGGGCCGACGAGTGTATTCCTCAAATTTTTCAATTATAATATCCCATATCAACGAAATCACAAAAATCCGATAATTTTATATTAGTATTCTGTCTCAAAATTTGCCGTATTTGTTATAGAAGTAAAATCAAGTTTCTCCTGCACCAATCCAAGACCTATGACAAAAAAAAGTAAACATTTCCCCATCCCCTAAATATTTGTCTCCACTGGTTCCTGAAATTTAAAGTTCATACCAAATTTTCCTAATTTGTATCCACTGGCGCCTGAAATTCTAAATTCAATAAAATTATTCCTGATTCCTTAACGTTGATAACTCTATCTTCCTTCTACTGTATTAAAAAAAATCAATGAAAAAAAATTTGAGAAAAAAAATATCATTATTATTGTTATCGGTTTCAAGCATTTCATTTAACATTTCTCAAAAAGAACCACATACATTTTTTTTCATTGAACTAAGCTCCACCTCCTAGATTGCGGAGGTTTCACGCACTTTTCCAAAGTCGCAGAACCCGTTCAGTTTATCTACTGACTCGAAACTGTTCAGTCTATCTACTTTTTATTTTTCTTTAAAATAAATGAATTTGAATTCAACCTAATGATACCGATTACAATCGTCAGAAAACCTTATGTAACGCATTATTTTCGAACTAGCATCAAAAAAAAATAAAAAAAATTTTAAAAAAATTCGCCCTCTAATCGAAATTTTCTTGAGAATCCTCTTTCAACCCCCTAAAAAAATTATCCCACCGCTGCCATCACTGTAATAAATCGCTAGTGTGGTAGGCGACGATTTCTTTGGATCGGTTCCAAACTTCACCAAAGCAACCATGAACCACTCCTAAGTCGCCCACACTAGGAAATATTTTTATAAAATGGTAGCATGCTGCCACCAGGTCTGAATTGAGTTTTTAATCCGCTAAGACCATACGGATTTTAGACAGTGGATAGCTCTAAAAAAATGATAATACTGCATGATGCTGAACTTTTTCAGCGCTACTGGTTTTCGTGTTTCACCATCATCTTAGAGGACAGGTGTTAATTTGCAGGTACGGCCACGGCTTCACAAATGCGTGGACTTTACATAAGGGTTGAAAAAGTAAATAATAGTCGACAAAGTTCCACGAAACATTTACTAAACAAAATGCTGGGAAATAATGAACGGTGAATAATAAAAATTGTATCAAATATAGACAGACAGTTTGAAATAATTAAACGTTTCAAATAAACCAATCCTAAAGAATAGAATGTACATTTACATCGGAACAATTCATAACTCCGTTAGTAATCAAAAATGAAAAAAAAAAAATCGGTAAATTGGAAAGTCACCCTCTCATAAAAAAAAAATAATATTGAGCTTGCTCTATTATTGAGTACACTTACCAACATAAAATTCCAGTTGTTTTTGTCCATCGGAAACAACGAGACACTATTATAATTATTGTTATTAATAAAGATAGAAAAATGCCTCGAACATGTATTTAACTATTTAGATTGAATAACTGAACACCCACTTATCCCTATTTAAATATTATACCTTTCACGCCCCAAAATTAGAAAACAATTTTCTCTATTATTATTATTATTATTAAACAAATAGAATACCCCAAACGTATATTTAATTACTTATTTTAGTTGAATAATTGAACACCCACTTATCCCTAAAAATTAACACTCACATCGTCGGCCCCATTATCGGGGGTGGCAAAAAGCCACCCTCACCGGGCGTTCGAAATCGAACCAACTCTTGTCACTAGCACTTCAACACCGACTGTCCAGCTCCAAAAGCTCGTTCTTCTGAAAAACCGAGAGCATTCTTCACAACCTACCCTCTGTGCTATTTTTAGATCGTGGCTTATCTTCAGACAGAGACCCACTAGAAATTGTTTAGTCTAGCGCGCCGTTTAACACCCCTTCATGAAATTTTACGATAAACTTTAACCCGGAGAAGTGATATCTTGAATAAACTCAGAAAATTAAATAAGACTATTCTAATACTAATATAGGACCATCTTATACAGGGCACAACGTTATACATAAAACAGTGCACACTGTTACAACACAGTTAGCTTACCTCGGGTTCATTGCAGGACAATTATGAATTTCACTGTTTTCATTCCACTAATGTTCTGTTTTCTGTGAGAACTACAGTAAATTGGTACTAGTTTTATTCTGAATGTAAAGAAACATAATAATTTTGAGCTTGATGGAAGTTTGCTGGATTGATGCCCACGTACCTCAAGAAGCTTGATCTAGAGATGCAATGGGGTAAAAGACATGTAATAATAAAATCAAATTTCATATACCAAAATGGATAGATTATACAAATAGAGTATGAAAGTGCTTATTTGGAAACAGTTATTTCAAAAATGAATAATTTTACTTTTCAAATCAATGTACTATTAATGGTATGTAGCGAGTAGCAATAATTTTGTGGTCCTAGTAAATATTAAAATGTTCTAGTAAATATAGCTACGAAAATTCTGTAAAGTGGCAGTTATTGAAAATAAAGTGTGATCTTCGAGTTGGTGAAGTCAAAAAAGTGTTAACTATGGTAATTACACGAGAAATTGCCGACGAAATCAAAAACGCAGTGAATTTAGCACTGAATAAATGCTTATCGGACCAAATATTCATAAAAACCTTGGCAGATACCGTATCTAAGGCCGTCACCGAATCTGTTAATAAAAACCTCCAACAGTTGGAACAAAAAATAACTGAAGTTAAGAACGAAATGGATCAAACAAAACAAGAAAATGAGTCACAAATAAACATACTAGGAGGCTCACTGAAGAAAGTTACAAGTGAAAATGAAATGCTCCGTAATACAATAGACAGTATGGAACAGGAAATGAAAAAAAATAATTTACGAATTTTTAACTTCCAAGAAAAAGCACAAGGAAATACGCGCCAAGACCTGATCACTTTTTTCCGTTCCAAGTTGTCTGTCAATCTGGAAGATACGGATATAGATATATGCTACCGGATTGGAAAAGATGATAATACAAGAAACCCGCGAGGAATTTTCTTGAGGCTCAAGAACTTCAACAAGAGACAGGAAATATATCATAGAAAAAAGTTGTTGAAAGGAACAGGAGTCATCATAAGGGAAGATCTCACAAAACTTCGTGTTGAAATGTCAGCAAAAGCCATCGAGAAAACGTCCTTAAAAAATGTATGGACTGAAGGTGGAAAGATATTCGTGAATATTGACAATAAGGTTACTGTCGTTAGATGTTACGACGATTTTCGTAAATTATTTCTATAGTAGCGTGGTTATATAGAGTGCGCTATATTACTAGTGGTCCAAAATTGTTTTTTTTTCATAACTCCTTTTGTACCACTCACTGAGTATCAACTTGGTGAATTCTGATTAAATAACTTTAATTTTCTAAAATTTTTATATATTTTCTTCTTTTTTCTTTATCTCTCTATTCCATATATATTCTTCTTTTTTTTTCTCTCTTTCTTATCTACTGATTTAATGTTGGAATTCTTGGATATCCTTGATAACGAAGAAGAAATAAAAACAAAAGTTTTTTCTACCCTACATGAATGTATCTCGAATTGTGGAAATGTAGTAGGATCGAATTATATCGGTATCTTTCATCTCAATATAAGGAGTATCAATAAACACTTGGATGAACTACTCGTGTACATCGAAGAAGTATCAGATAAGATAGATGTTATTATACTTTCTGAAACATGGAATGTTGATGTGGTAAGTGATTTTTCAATTCCAAATCACACAATCTACTACAACGAATCAAAGAGAAATCAGAATGATGGTTTAATCATCTATGTTAAAGATACAATTACTTCAAATGCATTTTTAGCTCCCATAAGTGAAACAAATCTATTAAGAGTCACATTACCAGTTTTGAATACAACGATTGGGATAACTGCGTCATACCGACCACCATCAATAAATACACAGTTGTTTCAAGATGACTTGAAAGCATACTTTTCAACTTTATCAAAATGCGAAATTGAAATCTTCATAGGAGATATTAATATAAATTTGAATAATAAGCTCTCAAACGACGTCAATAATTACGTCAACATTTTAACAGAAAATGGCTATCGTTCATACATAAATGAATCAACCAGAGTAACCAATGACTCAAAGAGTAATCTAGATCACATTTTTGTTAGAAACTGTACAAACCAACATAATTATTCTTTCATCTCTTCAGTTATTGAAACCAGTATATCTGATCACTACACAACTTCCTTATGTATCCGCAACGTTAGTAAAAATAACATAGTTTCCCGAAGCAAACGCGAAAACATCACCATTAAAAAATTTAACCATAACAAATTGGAGAACATGCTAACCAATGAAACATGGGCCGACGTTTTACAATGCGAAGATTCCCAAAATTCATATAATAATTTTATTAACAAATTGATGCAATATATGAACCAAGCAACTGAACATCATTTCATATCAAAAAATAAAAACATTAAACTAAAACCTTGGATCACTCAAGGATTGATAAACTCGATAAAAAATAGAGACAGAATGAAAAAAAGGTTGAAGGAAACTACTCAGACCAGTTGAAAAACGAATTTACTCAATATAGAAATAAACTGAATAAATTAATCAAAACAACTAAAAATCAATATTACAAACAGAAGCTGAAGGATAACTCAAGTAACTATAAAAAGATGTGGGAAATAATCAATGAAATCTCGAATAAAACGGTAAAAAGAGACACAATCAGTTCTATAAAAATGTCAGGTTTAAATGGGGAAGTTTTACCTAACAACAAGGCGAAAGCCAACGCTTTTAATAATTATTTTGTAAACGTCGGAAAAGAGATGGCTAAAACTATTAATAAGCCTGATAACCTCCCCAAAGACCTTTTGAATGACAAATCTATAGGACCAACGATACTGTTGGAACCAGTTACGGAAAACGAAATATTCAACATTATCTCCAACATGAAAACTAATTGTGCCCCAGGGCCCGACGACATACCAGCGAAGTTGATAAAAATTATGTGTAAGTACATTGTGAATGTTTTAGTAAATATTATAAATAAAATATTCAAAACGGGTATTATTCCAGTGCAGTGGAAGGAATCACAAGTAACTCCAGTTCATAAAGCAGGGAGTAAAAACCATTTTCATAATTACAGACCAATCTCTGTAATAAATAATTTTGCAAACATTTTTGAGCACACTTTGAAAAATCGTTTAGTCATTTTTTTCGAATTTCATCATGTGATAACAAAAAAACAATTTGGTTTCATCAATAAATCGAACACAGAAAAAGCAGTTATTCATTTTGCAAAAACTATCACAGACTCTTTGGAAAACTCCGATAAGTGCTTAGCAGTTTTTTTAGACTTGGCTAAGGCTTTCGACACGATTTCACATGACGATCTAATGGACAAACTGTATAGGTACGGTATTCGTGGACCAATGTTTAACATTCTGCAAAATTATTTATCGCTCAGAAAGCAAACCGTCAAAATTGGCAGTGATCTTAGTTCCTTTATTGAAATTACTGTTGGTATACCACAAGGCACAGTATTGGGGCCCATTTTGTTTCTAGTATACATAAATAGTATTGGTTGTATTAAATCTGTTGATTACCTCATATCATATGCTGACGACACGGCGATTATCTTTTCTGGCAAAACATGGCAACAAGTATATCAAGCGACAGAAAATGGTTTGAGGGATATCCAGATATGGTTGAACTATAATCTCCTCAGTTTGAATTTAAATAAAACCAAATTCGTTTGTTTCACACTCTTGAAAAACGATCAACCAATCGAAAATATCCTAAAAATACATACATTCGAATGCCAACAGAGACATCAATGTGATTGTCCTACAATAAAAAAAGAATCAAAACTAAAATATCTTGGTGTAGTGCTTGATCAGCATATGAGATGGGACGAACATGCCGTATATGTTACAAAGCGACTCCGCCAGCTAACTCACAAACTATACAATTTAAGAGAAATCTTAACCACAAAAAATCTGATGACGGAATACAGATCTTTAGCAGAATCAGTTATTAGATACTGTATCTCCGTGTGGGGTGGCATATTCGACTGCAATCTGTACAGTCTTCAAGCCATGCAAAACACAATAATTAAAATTATTTTTCGAAAAAAGAAACTATATTCAACAGAACAGCTCTATAAAGAAACCAAATTGTATAACATAAGATGTCTATATATTTATCACTGCCTTATTTGGATGTATAGCAATAAATATATTTACTACTGCAAAAATACTAAAAATACTAGATCCACTGAAAATTTAAATGTAATTTTTCCCGTATTCAAAAAAACTCATACCCAACGAACAATTTTCTACTTCGGTCCCAAGTTTTACAACACACTAGATCGCAGTTTGAAAGAAAATATCTCATTTACCAAATATAAAACTGGTATAAAACAATTCATTAACGTTAACTACATGTCACTGGTGAAGTTACTCTGAAAAAAAAATATATGCAATGGATACAAAAAAAAAAAAAACGTTTTCATGTCTGGATGAAGATATACATACATATGTATAGACGTGTGTAAGTAATGAGTAAATCTCCAAATCATGTAAAATGAAAATGATTACCATAAAGATAGGAATGGTCCTTGCCACATCAACCATTTCGATGATCCAAATTTAAGGAAAGAGGAGGGAGAGGAAAAAAAGGAAAAAAAAATCGATTCCTACTAGAATTCCAATTCTAAATAATAGTGATGTATAATCCAATTGGAACTGTTATATTTAATTGTATACCATTCATACTGAATACCGAATGACATCCTGAATTAATCCAAAGGGCTGCACAAAACAAGCGCCTCGAGCGCTTAGGTGAACCCTTCGGATTATGAAAGGAAATCCTTATCAAATTGTAGTATATGTATTTGTTAAATCAATAAATCAATCAATCAATCAATTTTCTGTCTACTTATCTTCCATGCCATTGCAGAAATACTCTGTTCTTATTTTGTGCACAGCTATGCATCAAAGAAAATCAGAAAAGTTATATTATTGTTCTGCATATTTGATGATAATCTAATTTCTGTGAATTTTTTTACATTTGAAATGTTAATTATTTAACTCTGTAATGAAAACTTTGTTCCAAAGCCAAATTTTCATGAGAAAACATTGTCGACACTACTCTTCATGATACCATTAATTTAAAAAATCAATTAATTAATCCAATCTGATACCTACTAGAGATGGTGCTGGATGCATTCATCACTATTTATCTTAAAAAATCCCGACCAAAGCTGAAGTAGTTTTTCGATATAAATGGGAGAACTATCATTCACTAACAAGTGGCAAGAACATGAAACCTGTACGTAGGGTTCCCCCGTTCAAATCGCAAAAATAAAATCAGCTATGGTATGGACTTGTCGATGAATATACCTATTGTGTAAGTTAAAGCAGAAGACTGGCTTAATTGACATATTTTTCGTTATTAAAACTTTGTTCTTTAGGAGTACTTTGTGCGGAATTTAATTAATGAAGTTTGATATTTATAGGATGAAAAACAAAGCTGGATAGAGTCGTGCGGTAAAATACCATTGGAACATTCGTCAGTTCTAGATATTTTCCACCAGAGCATAGTGGAATGGAGCGCTGACTGCTTTATTAGCTTACAAGAAATCATCCTAAATTCTATCACAACAATACCATGATTAACAGAGAGACTTATTAATGTAAAAGTCAAAATATACTTTATTGTCAGAAGTTTCACTATATTATAGAGAAAGCTTCATTAACTAGATAATAAAATATTAATATTTATTTATACAACAAGTACAAAAAGTAAGTGTTCATTGCTCTCGACGTGAAATTTTTCGACGAGACCGTCAGGCCGAGTTGAACAACACGTCGAGTGCAATTAACAATTTTTGCACGAGTTGCATACCATATTTTTTCTACGTTTGTGCAAAAACTGTTTCATTTAGGCGGTAGTAAAATGTAAGACATTCTTTGTTCTAATCTAGCTGCTAAAAGTAATATAATAATATTCAAAGAAACAAATATAAACGTATTCCAATCTCATAGAAAATGGGCTAAATATGGCGTCTATTTGACTTTTATGTTTTTCATGACAGAACGCTGTAGCAGAATGATAGAGTCAAAGTCAAAATATACTTTGATATCAGAAGTTTTTTAACTTATCGAAAAACCTTTCAAGTATAAATAAAAATGTGAATTGAAATAGGTATGTATTATATAATCAAATCAGATCAATTGTGAGCTGTTTTACATCCAGACCTTTTTCAGTGCGACTTAAAATAATACGGATATTTATTGAAAGATTTACTTCGTGTAGAGATAATTCGATTCTTGACATGGTTTTTTGGGTATTTTAACCTAAAATGAAAAAATGTGAATTAAAAAAAATCTATACAAGTGTAGAAGGCCAAATTTTATTTATTTATTCATTATTATTTTTATTGAATCAATAAATATGTAAGTTACTGTGTTTACCAGAATGGTCTGGAAAAAATTATTCAATTTTGTCAGTAACTTTAGCGTATTCTTAATTTGACCATCTGATAAAATAGATTTAAAATAACTAAAAAACACTTCTCTTTTGTAGAAAACGTTGACGTTTCGAAGACAATATTTGTCTACGTTATCAAACATGCTGAAAACTATTTTTTTTTATTTTGTAAAAAACAAGACCTTTCTCTGATAGTCTCCGAAACGTCAACGTTTTTGAATAAAAGGAAAAATTTTTCATTTATTTTGAACTTATTTTGTCAGATAGGAAATTTCAGAATGGGCCAAGTTACTGAAAAAATAAAATGATGTTTTCAAAGCAACAGTCTAGTGAACGCATCAACTTATTGGGGCGAATTGATTCATTTGCACACTTGTATAGATTTATTTCCATTTAATTTTCAAACTGTGGAAGTTTAAAATAACCAAAAATAAATGTCAAGAAACAGTAATTTTGACTTCCACAATTTTAATAATAGAAAAATGTTACATTTCTTGCGGTTATAAAGTTGATTGATTGATTGATTGAGGAAGAACCATCGCATACAGTCTTCTAAAAATTGGTGGTGGATAAATTTTTCGATTTTGTTCCCAAGGCTTTTTTCTAGGATTTCTTGGCGCCATTATGCCTAACCCATGGCTGAGAGTGGCAAAGGCATGGATGTATGCTTGATGAGTCCACAAAGAATATTTTACAAGAAACTATTTTGAGGTTGGTCAAGAATCAACCGTTTTCTTCTTCCAGTTCTTCAGTAGGTAATGGCAACACAAACCTAAAAAAATTAAATATATTTTGTTATAAATGTCATAACAATATTTACGAATTTATGAGAATATACAGGGTGATTCAAAAGTACTTTGACAAACTTCAGGAGGTGATTCCTCATAATATTCTAATCTGAATTGCCCAAATAAATATATGTCCGGAAACGCTTCGTTTCCAAGATACAGGGTGTTGAAGTTTTATTTTTATTTTGTTTTTTTTTCAAATAACTCTTGAAATACTGAACTTAATCGAACTAAACTTGGTAATAAGAGGTTCTTGAGGTGTCGAATTCGAACTTGGTGTTATTATTTCTATTACTCGTAGGGGGCGCCACCTACACGTCTTTTTCTTTTTTGAAGATTCATAACTTTTTTGAGCGTTCTTCTAGCACATTTTTCAGTAAAAAATCGATTCCTCTATCATATCTTCGTAAAAAAGCTACCCCTGTTAAAAGTCGCTGTAAGCAACCGTTTTCTAAATATTTGGACTTGAAAATTTCAAGTCAATTATTTGATAATCGATGCATGTTGAAGTTATTACCAATATTTTGCATTTTTCACAAGAATGCTTTGGGAAAGAATTTGACGTTTAAGTAAGTAGTTTTGGTAATAACATATTTTGTGACAGTTAAACGTTTTGTTGAAGTTTCCGTAAGTAGAAGTAGAAAACACTAATTTTGAAAAAATGGATTATTTAAACAATAATGCTCATTTAGCCGATATGCATTTCGTTTATGGCCTTGCGGACGGCAATGCGCGCGAAGCAAGACGTATTTACCAGGAGCGATTTCCTAATCGAGTACTGCCTTCAGCTCCAACATTTGCTAGTCTCCACCGTCGTTTGGCAGAAACAGATAGCTTCAAGAGGGCAGCTGATATTATTGGAAGACCACGAGCAGTCCGAACCCCAGAATTGGAAGAAGCTGATTTGAACGCTCTCGAGGAGAATCCAGAAACAAGTAGAAGAATAATTGCTGAAGCTGTCAATTCTACTCAGTCCACAGTTTGGAGGATTATCCATGATCAACAGTTTTATCCATACCATATTCAAAGGGTACAAGCTCTTTTGCCACGAGACTTTCCCCAACGCATTACTATGTGTCAGTGGTTTTTGAGAAAATTGGCTGAAAATCCTCAATTTTTAAGATATGTACTCTTCACGGACGAGTCAAACTTCTCCCGAAATGCTATCACAAACTTTCATAACAACCATGTTAGGGCTCTCGAAAATCCGCATGCAGTTAGTGAAAGGCATTATCAGTATCAATTTTCTGTAAATGTATGGGCGGCAATAATTGATAATTATTTGAAAGGTCCTTTCTTTTTTCAGCTCCGACTGAATGGCGCAACTTACAGACACTTTTTAGAAAATGAATTGTCGGGACTACTTCAGAATGTACCATTAGAAATTCGTATCCGCATGTGGTTTATGCATGATGGGGCTCCGGTCCATTTTAGCGTTGTAGCCAGGGAATTCCTTAACACAGTCTATCCAAATCTATGGATCGGTAGGGCAAAAATGTATACCCAGATGAAGCTAAGTTTACAATCAGAACACATAAGTGGCAACTAATATGGAGGTTTTCGACAAAGTCAGAGCGCAGGTGGGACTACAAGATACTACAAACCTTCGAAGTTTCTTACAATTGTTTCTCTCTCATTTATTCTATTCTGCAATATCTAGTTTCTATATGGGATACTACAAATAATGACTTCTTAAATCCTTTGAAGAAACTACAAGATGAGTCAATAAAAGGTATGTATAAAGGCGCATTTAGTCAACATCTTTATAAAATTGTACTTAAATATATGTTAAAAGCGAAAGTTGATTACTTTTATGCTAAAAACATGTTAGCTTGAAAATTCAAATTTTACGAATCTTATGTTTAAGATAAAAATATTGTGAATAATTCGCGTGTATTTACCTAAAGTTTCATGTCATAAAATGTACCTGACATTCTTAAATTTATGCCTAAATCTAAAATTTGTATAATATGGGTCTCATGAAAAATTTGTTTTAAGGTTATGTTCATGTCAGTGCTTGTGCTAAAGTTACGTTTATGTTGACTAATGCACCTCAAATTGAATTATCTGGTACAAACAATCAATTTATACAAAAATTTGCTCGATCTGAACTCTTTTTATGAGCTGAAAATTTGTTTCATCCACAAACAGTAAAAACCTCGAATTTAGTTTTTATTGAAGTGAACAGTATTCACAACCATAACATCATTAAAACAAAATTGTTAACTGCTAACAATTTCAGATCATATCTTGGAATTTTTTTATCACAATATCATAATACATTTCTATTCAATATCTGATGAAATTACCACTTGTTGATGAAATAAAAACAAATCGATTTCTGTGACGAATTTGACCACTTAACTTTAAAATAATTTCGATAGGGGCAAATTTGTTCTTTCCATCAACCAGGTGAACCTTTAGAAGCAATCTTCAGAAGTCTTCGACAGACTTCTGAGAGAAAGGGAAGATGGAGCCCTTACCTTTTAACGTGTGATACCATGCACGAGACCGGTGACTGTGCTGAGACCTGAACCCACTCCTTTATGGTTGAAAAGCAAACACTGTACCACCGCAGTCCTAAAACAGATAATTAACAAATTTTTTATATGTATAAGATAATATAAGCACTACATTGTATTTTCAAGTGGACCAATTGCCTTCAGTTTTGATTATCAGGGATATTTTCTTGATTGATATTTATTGATTACATATGTTTATGTATGTTACTTTGAGTTTTGCGTTTTTTAAAACTTCCAAAAATTTAAAAATAAAATTTGAGAGTGTAATAGAGCAGGTCATTACATTCTCAAAATTTGTAATTACAAAATCTATCAGAGTTTTACTTGTAGCAGTATCTTAATTGGTTCAGTAATAATTTGACCTTTCCATATCCAGAGATATCAAAAAACTTACGTTTATAAAAACTTTCAGTTAAAAAGTAATAATAATAATAACGTTTATTGAATGAAGTTCACAAGAAAATGTTTCCTATTTTTAAGATAAACGCTGGAATAAATTCGCTAGTGTCTACCACTTACAAAGGAGAAGTCTATATTGAAATCTCCCACTATCAACAAACATTAATTTTTAGAAGACATTTCATCACTAGAGTTTCTCAAAAATATAGCATGGCTTGCATTTGGGAAATGAAACGATGCACAGAGATTAATTTTGAAAGAATTACAAATGACTTTGATCATTATGCTCCAGTAGTTAATTTCATTTACAATTTTTTATAGTTTTCTCTACTTTCAAATCCTTACGGACATACAACATAAGCTAGTGACAATATGAGCGAGTGCGAACATAAGCCTATGTACGCACTAGCCTGATTTCTACTCTATAAGTTATCTAATATACCTATAGAAGGACAAAGCTTAGGAATTAATTGTTTCATGCATTCTCTCCTAATGACTTCAACCTACAATGTTGAAAATGGTATGATAATGTTCTTTTTCGAGCAAGAACAATAGTTCTTTTTAGTTATGTGTAATTACTCTGACCTCGAATATACTCTCTTGAATTTCATACTTCCTACTACCTCCTGGTGTTTCTGATTCCCACAAATATTCTATGTAGTTAGTCATTTTGGAAAGACAAATTAAAGAAAGATTTTGTCGATCACTGGAATATACTAAAAAGCAATGACACTTCTAGGTAAAGAAACTAGAATATATATATTTTTTTTAAACAAGCTATCAACATAAGTGTCTGATTGCTCTACTTGCTTGAAGTTGATATTTTCGAAAGAGAAAGACAAATGAAGTACAAGTGTTACGAAAGAGATGAACATATGTGAAAGTGATTTCAATCGACTATAGCAGTCTTCTGAACAAGCCTATATTCTATTCTAATCAATCAATACATGAACAATAATTTATGATATCAACTGAATGGTCTCAATGTCAAAATGATATGATTTCAGCTAAAGATAAAAATTAAATACCTACTGTACGTGATAAGCGCTGAGTGTTGTTTTTCAATACTTGAACAGAGAAAAACCTGGTTAGATTTTATTTCTCAACATAATGTTCCATTTGTCCCAGTCCAGTCGTCCAGAAAAATTGTACAGAATCTTAGAGAATACATTTCATTGAATTTTACTGATTGCAGACTCACAAAACTTGGGAAAAAAATACCTGTAATGAAAAAAATCTATAGTGAGAATTAAAAAAACATGAATAGGTATCTCAAAATAGTTAGCGTTGATTACCCACAATTTTTGATTGAGTTCTTACGAATTCAGAGATTAAAGATTGATTAACCAATAAACAAAATTGTTTAACATGGCTTACAGTCAAATAGTTGATTGAACTACCTTGAACTTTGAAGTGACGTTGTTTCTGTTAGTTTGTTTGAAACTATTTGGAGAAACTGATGTGCTCCTACACTGATGATTATCGCTCACTAATAATTCTGATACCCATTCTGGAACTGATTTGATTTCAGGACAAAGTAACTTCTCTTTCACCTTAGATTTATTCGAGTGCACGGCTTTCATAAAATCAAGCGTTTAAACAAAAGTTCTAATCAAATTGCTGAAGCAGTGTGAAAAAAACTGATATGATAACCATCCTATGTTTTATCTTTCTTGAAGATATTTAAGGTGTTTTCTAATAGAATAACTATATATATGACATCACTATTGTTTATTGCACTATAAATTATATAAAGTCGATAAGCTAGTATTGAAGCTGATTTTGGTCATAAGGAAACTACTCACCTTTGAAAGCATTGATTTGCTAAATCACGATTTAAATGCTGCACATGACCTGAACACTACATATCACATATTGAATTAGTTAATTTGAAATTTCTATTCTGATTTTTGCTGTTTTAACTTGAACAAGCTCGTTAAATATGTGTTAATGAATATCACAACAAATAAAATTCAATGTTAAAAATGAAAAATGACATAACTTGTCCAAGCGACATCATGAATCTGTAATTTTGCCGCCATCTGTGTGCTAAAGAGGTGAAACGGTATCAACGCAGTAAAAATATCACGAATCAAGTAGGCCGTACCTTAATACTTCTGTATGTCGGTTTCACAGCTATAAGAGATCACACCCGGGTTTCTATGTATCTTGGACAATTCACAAAAGCTTTTGATAGTATTCATATACTGTTACTGAGTTTGAGATGATACTGCGTAACTTCAATAGCAGCGACACCTATCGTTGGGTAGAATACTTAGTATTGATTATATTTAAGATGTCTACAATCAAAACAAATAAACAAATGAAATAGTGGTCTGCTTCTTTAGTCGGTTCCAGAGATGGCGCCCTTATTAAGAATTTTAGTCTTGTCAATATTCCATGGATATGGAGATTGATGACTGTTGTCAATTTTATGTAATTTCAACAAACCTACGCTGAGTCAAGTCTCTAGTCTGACCAATATGGTTAGACCAGCGCGGTCATTTGGTTGACTTGACGACCTTGAAACTGTTTGAAATTACAGTTATAAAAAGGTTATGTTTACTATGTTTACTGGTTAATAATTACAATAATCAATTATTATCAAAGGTTATTATCGCTATACCACATAACTCTTTGAGTTATGTGTGCTATAAGTACACGTGTTCGTGTGTAGCGTTAGTAACTATATCCTTTGATATTGTTTCAATTATTGGAGTGTTTGCTCATTGTAGTTTTAGTTATTCGAGATTTGCATGAGTACCCATCTAATGGCAGTTTCTAATCTTGGTGGCAATCTAATGACAATAATACTATTGTATGCACTAGAAGATGATGATCTTATTATTATTGAGACATTGAAGAGATTACAATCATGGACCTATAAAGTATTGTACTGGACCAAGCTATTTACATCCTGGTTTGAAGTCGTGTTTTCCACAATCTGTAGTCGTGATATTGAGTTGGGCGTTGTCATATCGCGTAGGTAATAAGTCTTTATCATAGACAAAATTGTGTCACTATACGAATTTCATTCGATTACAATCAAAGAATAAAGAATGGTAATGATCACGCAACTCAAACCTGTATTACTTACAAGTTTAAAAATCCAAACTATCGAAAAAAATCATTACTTGCGTCTTCAAATGGTTGTGAAGAAATTATTTTATCTGGACGTTTGTCAACGCTGTCGAATATCAATGTTTATGTTTTCCATGACAGTTCTGTCATGTTCTGTCATTGATTTTTTGTAGGATTATTGCTGAAATAGTGGTTTTTGAACTCATTCGTGATATATAGTGGCAGTACAATAGTAAGAGAATCATAATGGTGCAATCTTGTTGGGTTTGCAAAAAATTCATGTGTTCGAACCCAAATATCAGATTCCATTCGTAAGTACCATAGGCGTTAGTTACAGTGGGTATCAATCTGTTTTCGTCGAATAAAATGAAATTAATTCTTGAACCTTCACATGTTGAGATAATGAAATAGATACCTCACCAAACATTTAACTTTATTAGTTTTGTGGATGATGCATTTGAACAAAAAGGTTGCCAAAAAGTCCAAGAAATGTCTATTAAAATTTTGATTTATCTTTAGGTTTCAAACTGATGTCACAGTAAAAGCGGCTTGGTTGAAAGAGTTGGGGATGAAATGTTCAACTGAATGTGTTTTAAAGTCTGTTAGGATTTGTTCCATTCATTTCAAAGACGCAGCATTCGAGATTAACCCAAGTGGAAGAATATTTTTGAAGAAAAGGGTTCTTCCTTTATTATGATGAATGGTATATCCCCAGAAATTCAGCTGCTTCAACTTCAGGGTAATTATTATCAGCCGTCAGAATTGTTATTTTCTATGAGTTATTTCAAATAATAACAGAGATTTGTATAGAAAAAAACAATATATTACATATTTTCAGATTGAACGATTTCAGCAAGAAAAAATCGTCAACTGAAACACCACTGAAACACCGCCAGGTACAGATTCTGAAGAAATGGTTGATAACTCAAGTCCCCCACTGAAGAGGACAAATTGAGCATAGTAAAAATTGTTAACTCAAATTTCGCAACTCAGTTTTCATCCACTTCAGGTTGATTGGCTTTGAAATACTGACGATCTGACAGATAATATTATCTAGGTCAATTTCATATTTTCTGGTTTGAAAAACAGGACAGAATCCCATGATTTTTCTAAAGAAAAAGTGAGTAGTATTAGTTGGTAGCAGTATCAAATCTATCTAATCTATGTGATATATTTAAAAGCAATTCTTGTATATTAATATTTTTATTTTGGCAATCTCGGAAACAGCTTTAAAGATTTGGATCAACATTTTTATTCAGATAAGGTTTTAGTTTTTAAGTTCCTCCATACAGACGATTTTCTTGAAGAAACATTCCACTAATAATAATAATAATGATGTGAATTTTTAAATTCTTTTTCCACCCACTTCCTATTATCATAATCTGAAATTTGGCCACATATCAAGGACCGACGATAATACTTCACCTCACAAATCTATATAACGCGTATTATTGCTCAAATCAGAATGTCTAGCAAAAATTCCTTGATGTTCTCGTTTCATGGCTCCTTTTACCATATTGAGACGTCAGAGATATGCTCGATTTGTAACCTACACGTGACTGAGTCTTTGCAACATATTCTATTTGAATGTCCTATGTACGCAGGCATAAGACAAAATGCGATTCTCTCTGAAATCGGTGATATCGATGGTCTAGTACTTCTGCTCAATACTCATAACTTTATATACACTTAACAAACCTTGTGAAATCCTTGATTAATATTATGAAGTTGCGATCTTTCATTTTGAATGAATGACTGTTCAAATGGTGGAAACTAGGTATAATTTAGGAATTTGTGTAACTCTGCATCACTACTTTCATGTAAGTTTTACTTTTTTTTTCTCAATGTAGCTACTTCATTTACTATATTTATGTTCTATTAAATCGAGTTAGCATACATGCTAACTCGATAGATAGATAGATAGATAGATAGTTTTATTGTCTTAGAAATATTACATTTTCGTCACAAGGGTTCGGTTTACAAACCGAACCCTTGTGACGAAAATGTAATTTTTCTAAGACAATAAAACTATCTATCTATCTACAAGAATTTCGTACTATTAATGTAATGAAAATAATGATAATAATAATAATTGGCATTTCAAATTCAACTTTCACCCTTTATCAATCCTCCGAATTATCTAAAAATTTTCAAACATTTCCAGAACCAACGACAATACAAGAATTTTATGATAATAACGCACCTAATAATAATAATAATGATGAGAATTTTCCAATTTGATTTCAATCGTCCGTATGATCTGAAAGTGGGCACACATAAACCGATTGCAATACAAGGACTTAATAATGAAAGTTTAATGATAATGATAATAATGATAATGACGTGAATTGTTTATTCAATTTCCACCCACTTCCAATCCTCTGAATAATCCTAAATTTAACACACACATCAAGAACTGACGACAATACAAGAATTCCATGATATCAATGTGATAATAATAATAATGATGAGAATTTTCAAATGCTGCTTTAGATCAGTACACGCACTTTAACACTGCAAGGGCTCTAAATGATTTCGAAGGGCACACACAATATGTCTGAAATGGTCGCAGTGTAAAGGCTTTTAGCGCGGAAGCCAAAAATGAATCTAAGCTAATCTAATCTAGTCTAGAAATCTAAGATATCTTCAAGCAAAGTTTGAGGGAACACAACTTGATCCCATGCAGAGCAGCAACAAGGCCTTCACTGACTGCAGTACATTGCAGATCACGGCTTGAATTTGCTCGTGCACACCCTCATTGGCGGGAAGCTGAATGATGTCGAGTGCTCTTCACTGATGAGTCAATATTCTGTTCCATGACCAATAACATACGAATGCGGGTCTACAGACGTTTAGGAGAACGCTACAATCAATGTAACACTCTGTAAATCATTGCTTTTGGCGGAGGATCGGTAATGATTTGGAGTTGTATGAATTTGGAGGCACGTATGAAACTGGTATTCATTTTTGAAGCGAATTTGACAACAGTGTGTATCCGAAGTTTCTGAACCACATGTTGTCTGTTCTTTTGCTCCATTCATTGGTGAAGAATTCATATGATTGCACGACCATACGAGACCACACGGCCCGCCAGTATTTCCAGGCGATCTTGCCTGCGAGAAGTCCTGATACGAACCCCATCGAACATATATATGATATTCTTGGGAGATGAATTAGAGCCCTGCAGCAGCCTAAAGTAAATTTGAATGAGCTGAGGGACAGTTTGGTGAATTTGGGATACATAATTGAATAAGGACTCTGATATTGAGTATAACAGGCGGTTATCATTGCTCGAGGAGGGAACTCAAGAAATTATATTTCAGAATAGAAAACCAATTCTTCATTTTTATTTTATTGTTGTTTTTGTGAAACTCTGTACGTACTTGATTTTTGATATCTTCTAGAAAAAAATGTTAGTTTGATTATCTGTATTGTGAATTATGTTTGCATATTGTCGTAAATACATTAAAATTTCGTATTTCTGAATTTGAATAATATGGACTGAAAATTTCTTTGGAATATTTATTCTTCACAATATGAATTTATTTTAATATGTATAAGAATATGTATTTATTGAATGTATAGATTACCATTTTCTAGAAAATGCATTTTTATTCTTTTTTTTTCAGTTGATTCTCTCCAGCTTTCCATTAATTGAAAAAGAAAGTCTTAAAAGTCTTTTTTTTTGAAAAATTTGTGAACAATTTTCTAAGGATCGATAGTATCCGAGCCAATGAAGTTTTTTATGACATCAGGTATGTCAAATGAGTTTTTGTATCTCACGAAGTCCCATCGGATGTATATTCTAACACTTTCCTCGATATTTTCATCATTATTTCAAATTCAGTATTTTTTCTTGTGATTGAACCCTATTTTCAGCAAATGCGTGCGCTCCTGTCTGTTGTGGGAAGGTCACAGTCTATCGCTACCTTCTCTCTTCCCCGCAGCCTGCGCGCCTAAGAACAGAGCAACTTCAAATCACTCCGTGTCGTAGGTATGGCAATGCTGAGTCCATCTGTATTTATACGATATTATACGTCCATGATTACACTCGATATTCCTGTTCTACTTACACCTTTTTTTATGAAGTTGGTAATTTTAGTAATCAATAAACACGGGATTATCAATAATTATCGTTCCAGCTGAGAAATCGGTGAAAATTATTTCTAGACTGTTGAAGTTACTGTACTGATCTAATGATTCTAATGGATATTGAATACCTACTTTCAGTTCATACTGTTAACAAACCTTTCTCAACTGTTTCAATTTCATAATTACGATAAGTAAACGACAAATGAATTGCCCTTTTAGTTTCACTTTGTTTAAATTTTATTGAAATTATCGTCTGCCAAAATATATTTCGAATGTTTTTAGGTTATAATTTTAAGAAACCATCATTTTTCCCTACTTTACCTGACCGTGACCACTCCGTAAACGTCGAGGGCACGTTTGATATGTGACCAATATTTTCAATCATCTGATCGGTCCGACTCATAGTCATACTTCATTGGCGAAAGAAAATAAGATCGCAGCGCCACCTATAGCAAGACTTTGAACTACGAATCACGGACAAAGGTTTTTGACTTTACACGTGTTTATATGGCGTTTTGACGATCTGTACTCCTATTTTCAAACAATTTGTTAAAATTTGTGATTTCTATAACTAAAAAGTGATTGTGTTTCTATTGAAAGACTCTAAAGAACGTTTCAGTCAGGTGATTTAAAGGAATTTCATCTCCGATTAGTTTTGAATGCTTCTGCAATTCAAGGTTGCATGGCGTTTTGATGATCTGTTCTCCTATTTTCAAACAATTTGTGATTTCTTTAACTGAAAAGTTATTGTGTTTCTATTAAAAGACTTAAACGATAGTTTCAGTGTAGTTTACAAATATTTTACGTGTTTTTTGAAGTCATGATTTGTGAGTTATTTATCTGATTCATTCTGTTGATTAAGGATATTTCCATACTCGATTTCTGTTTTGGTTCGTATTTTTTTGGTTTATACTGTTGATAGACTGCCAAATATGGGAAAATACAATCCTAGTTGTTCAGTCCCAGGATGCAGGACATATGTCAAGAAGGAAAATGTGGGATATCACAAATTTCCCCCAAAAATAAAAGCAAGGTTAAAAAATCACCAGTTGGTTCGACCAGATTGAAGAAATTAACCAAAGGAAAGCATGGATTTTGAAACTGAAAATTGGCAAGCTAAACAATATCGAAGTATATGCTTGTTTGACAAACAGACTGATGAATGAATCAGATCAATAATTGATCGCAAATCATGACCTCCAAAAACAAGTAAAATATTTGTAAACTACACTGAAACTATCGTTCAAGTCTTTTAATAGAAACACAATAACTTTTCAGTTAAAGAAATCACAAATTTTCACAAATTGATTGAAAATAGTAGAACAGATCATCAAAACGCCATACAACCTTGAATTGCAGAAGCAATCAAAACTAATCGGAGATGAAATACCTTTGATTCACCTTACTGAAACGTTCTTTAGAGTCTTTCAATAGAAACACAATCACTTTTTAGTTATAGAAATCACAAATTTTCACAAATTGTTTGAAAATAGGAGTACAGATCGTCAAAACGCCATATAAACACGTGTAAAGTCAAAAACCTTTGTCCGTGATTCGTAGTTCAAGGTCTTGCTATAGGTGGCGCTGTGATCTTATTTTCTTTCGCCAATACTGAACGCGCGTGCCTTGTCTGACCGGTGACGACACAGCCTTTAAATACAATTCAGAAGTGAATGATGGTGACAGAATCTAAATTCCATAGTGCAATTTCCTTGTATTGATTACTATTATTAATGTGTTTCTTCATTTTGCTGTATATTTTCTTAGACATTCATCCAATAATAATTTAATTATTCTGATTGGCTCGTCATTTACTTGATGAAGATCCATAGTAATTGTACAAACTACACTGAAAACGATTCGATCCTCCACAAACTTTATTTAATCAGACAGTGAAGAAGATAGTGTGCAGGCAAAACATGTCTGATAAAATAAAATTTGTGAATATCTAATCGTTTCCTCTGTGTAGTTTGTACAATAATAATTTGATCATGTCCCGTTTTTGTATCATTTGAGGGCAATCCAGAGAGACGAACAAAATAATTCATCTCGGAATCCCGCCATTCCCGCTTATTATTAGCACAAGATTGACAGGTTGTAATGGTGATTATTCTTGAAGCCTAATTTCAATATTTCTGAATGAAATGTGGTTATTATTAATTGTAGTGAATTCCATTTCAGTAAAAAATTAAATAAATAAGTCGAAAATGTAACGAATAAAACTGATTGTTTATGTTTTTCAGTAAATTCCAATAATTACGTTTCTTTATTCATTTCTTAAGTCGGCAATACTTGAAAACTTCTGTTCTTGTAAATTTACCCTAACAAGAAAACCGACCGTGGCGGTACACGCAAATGCGGAGTATTCGGGAAACAGACCACGAATTCATTTGTTTTCTCTTAATCAAGCTGACGAATTGTCTCCCGTTTTATCCCACAGTTTTCCAGGTATGAGTCGACACACCAGGAAATGTATCTAATCTAATATAATATTTTCATTACTTTATTAGGAAATTTGTAAAATTTTCATATTTTTCCTGTTGACAGAAAACCTCTGGTGAGACAATGTTTGGAAACATATATAATTAATATGTTTATAATCGATTTTCAAAATGACCATCGCTCAAAAGATATATAAATGATATAATACTTTTTATTGATTAATTACATCAATAGGTGAACATATTTGTTCAGGTATTTAACTTACGTTGGAAAAAGTATGCAAAAATACATGGTTATTTGGTCAGAAAATGTATTGATCTGAATGAAACGTTTTTATTACCATATCATGGAAAACGAAAAGTACACATATTTTGTCTGACACTAGGATAACTTTGCACAGACAAAGTTTGGTAACATATATAAATAATATGTTTACATTCGATTTTCAAAATTATCATTACCCAGGAGATGTATCCACGATGAAATAGTTAATATCGATTATTTTGATCAATAAATGAATATAATTATTAAGTCATTCAACTTACGTCAGGTGAAGTATGCAAAAATACATAGTTATTCGGTCGTTGAATGGATCGAATACAATATAATATTTTCATTACTATATTAGGAAATATGTAAAATATTCATATTTTGCCTGATGCCAGGAAAACTATGGAGAGACAATTTTCGGAAACACACATAAATAATACGTATATTTTCGGTTTTCGAAATTATTGTTACCCAAGATATGTATTAATGATATAAAAATGTTTATTGATTATTTCGATCAATAATTTTATTTTTTTGGGACACATAAATTACGTCTGGCAAAATATGCAATAATACGTAGCTAGTTGGTCTTATTATTGATTATATTGATCAAGATGTATATACGATTTTATTTAAGAAAGTTAGATATTTTCATATCTCTCTTGATGTCTGCAAATTATTGAAGAGATAATATTTGAAAAAGTACATAAAAAATTATTTATATGCAATCTTCAAAGTTATCATCATTCAAATGATACATTCGTGATTATACAGTATTGATCGTTTAATTTGATCAAAAATGCAACATAATTGTAATGTGTTGAAGCGAACGTTCGACGTAAAATGGTTTAATTTTGGTATATCATTTAGTCATGAGTATGACCGACTTCTGAAATACGTATCGGTTAAGTTCATTCAACATAACGCATGAGACATCTGATGAAAACCATTATATGACTTATAATTGTAAAGTTGAATGTTCACCGGGTTGAGATGTCGCATTTATATCACTAAATGTTACGAAAGTGAAACACAATAATACGTCGCTGTCACCGCCAAGGTACTCCAAATAAAATTAATGTTCACAATTCTCATCACATTTCGGTTGATGTGAGACGAATGTGCACGTCAATTTGTGAATCTCTCTGACTTATCGAGCACATTCTTAACCGAATAAAAAATGTCGGTGGTTCAGAATTTTGATTTTATGTCTTAAGACGTATAAGTAATTTACATTAATTCAAATAAAAATGGCTATGGGAATATCAGTTTGTGCATCTATCTGACCTCTCAGAAACAATTATTTCTGACAAGAAAATTCCACAATAACAATTGTTTCTTTGCTCGTTTGGTGACGTGACGTACAGTGACCGGCGCTTCGGCAAAATGAAATGAACTATTTGGCAAGATGGCCGCTGAGGAAGTGTCTTTGTGTATAGGTGCCGGAATTTGCCATTTATTGGGTCTTCAAGTGTCTAGTGTGTTTCTGCGTTCTTTTCCAAGGTGAGTACTAACAAAGATTCATTGAAGTAGATTGACCGATTTCCATTTTCAAGTGTATTCGATCGGGTAGTTACGTGAATAAATATGAAATTCCTAGTAAAATGATACCAAGCAATTTAGCGTTTGACTCAACGCAGAAGGAGAATGAAAACCACACTTTTGAATACACTTTACCAGGAATTTAAAGTTAATAGAATACAAAAAATGGCCAAACTGAGTTTCTGTTATTCAAATGCCTCTAAATTACTATCACAGTAATTTCAGAGGCAAATAGCAATAAGTTATACACATTTGTTGTCGATATTTCGTTTCATTGGTGTATTACTGATAATGGAAAATCGGCCTTTCGACCATCAATCTAGTGAAAATCCAGAGATTGATTCAATCAATCACTACTGTGAGAAAAAAAGTGTAATCAGTGGCTTAAGACAAGTGTGTTTCTTAGAGGAAAATATAACCCAATCGACTGCCAATAAAATTCTGCAAATTTTAAATAAACATATTTAATAATGATGATAGCCCACCAAAATATATTCGTACTCTCTTGGTCACTAGCTCGAAGTAATCTTACTTTATTTGGCGCTTTACCTGGAATACATGTTAATTTTGGATCGAATATTTGCTTGGAACAATACCCAACGAACTGTGTTATAACTTTCAATATAAGTAAATGGAAAAAGTCGAGACTGTCTCCTTTTATAATCACGTTACCCAGGAGAATTGATATACAGAACCTGTTGTTATTGAAAACCTAAATCAAGTAGGTAATGAATCTATGAAATTATTTAGAAATATTTCAAAACTCCATATATCCCACTCGTCACACTTTTGAATATATATTCACGTTAACAGAGTTTGTCATAAACAAACAGTGTCCTTCAAACAGTTGGCATCAAATGGAAAATAAACTTTTAATAATTATTTATTCTGAAATTTGACTTGGATCGATGATGAGTCGTATTATAAAAAAGATAAGAAATATCAAATATCCTCCTTGGACGAGGTCACGTGAATTTCGCTATTTGTCAAAAGTTCATTTCTTTCAAAATAATCGCTTAAAATAGTCTTATTTTTGAATAAAAAAATAAATAGAAAAGTCGTTTCTATTTCAATTTCATACATCTTTGAATTTGAACGTTATACTGCAAATTTCAGTTTTTTCCATTTTTCGAAATTTCTGATTTTTTAAAATAATTGTAACCTTGACAAAACTCTTTTGTATTACTATACTGTTGTAATCACTATATGAATATCGATGAAAACATGTTTTTCTTTGAGAAAATGAGAAAACCGTTTAAATTTTCTGTTGTATTTGATGCAGAGGTATCGTTGAGTATTTCTGATAGAACAATTTTTGAATCGATTTTAGTACTGAAATGATGCCAAACTTTTGAAATGAAAGAATCATCGAACTACTTTACATATCTAACTAAATGTTTTTTGTCTCCATATGACTTCAGAATACAACCATGTATCATTTGTTACCTTCTCTGATGATGAGTTAGAAGATATTTGCCGACGAAAATACAATTTATAGGTTTTTTTGCGGAAGATTGGATTACGTTATATATTTTTCATCAGTGATTTCATGATCTTCCGTGAAGTAGTGTCATTCTTTCTTTATGGATTTACTTTCATGGCAATCGTTAATTTTCAGGAATACTCCTTAACCCTCAAGGAGATCGAGATGTTAACGCGAGATTGTCTCCGTCATGTTAACCATGGAACAGAAAAGGAAGCACCGTTGGGCTTCAAGAATGTAATTTTTAGTCAAGTTTATTTCTTGTTTGGAATTTTGAGTTTATCCCCAGAATTTTTTCATTTAATGCTATAATTAAAGTTTTGCTAATAGTTGTTGGAATTCCGCATTCCAACTGAAACTCATTTCAATTTGGCAACGTTGCTGAAAGTATCTCATCCTTTACCGCGTACACACTTACGCATAAACAATAGTTGGCGTTGCGAGAAGCGAAACGATTGTTATACAAAATAAAAATATATTTGACATTGACACCCGATTGTGTTTGCATAAATTTGATCAATTGTATTTAAAAAGCTCTACCGATCTGGTCTCAAATTCTCTTGGCACCGTTAAATTCACAAAATTTGTAGTTCAGAAGCCCTTAGATCACAGTGTTATGGTAAATGTATCCGTTAGATCATAGTGAAGCTGTTTATGGTAAATGTATGCTGAACCTTGTCACAACGAATGTTGTTATTGTTGAAAAAATACGTTTTGAAGAAAACCCCTGATGTTTTTGAGAGGTTTCCGATAGACAAAAACTTGTCTCATCTCCAAACCAGCGATTCGAAAAGTATTAAAAGGATGCCGTCTCAAAACAATAGTAATATTTTGTATATTCCTTATACTATTTTTTTTTCTATGAACCTGACAGATATAGGTGGTCAAAACTCAGTCATACTGTTTCAAAAATTATGAGAGTCGTTCAAGTGCCCTTTTCCGAAATTACTTTCTTGAATAAAGTAACATCAACCTCAGGCATAGACCCAATCTCTTATAGTGAAAGTAAAGTATACAACCTTACATTGAACACTACCAGGAGTTCAAAAAAGGACCTGGAAAGGGAATTACGCGTTCAAAAATTTGTTTTCATCAGAATATTTCAAGATGACACTACAGTGTTTCCATAAAGTATCCCTCCTCCTGTTACCTTCTGCATATCTCAATATTTTTTCTACTGAATCAGAAACAAATTTCTAGGCGTTCAAAAGTTGACAGGGGTGGGTTATTTTATGAACACAATGTATGGAATGCGAATCCTATGCAGTTCCTAGTGTGTAAACTTACTCAGAAAGAGTTTCCCTTTCAAGTATAATTGAGAATTCTTGTGACACCCTCAATTGGTATATGTGACAGAGATTTGAGTTCTCTTAGTCTTCTCATTTGATATCTTCATCAATCGGAATATGTTACGCAAAAACAATCGAAAAGCACCTCGCATTGAGAGCATGTGGATGATTTACTCAACTTCACATTGTGATTATAATGTTACTTCAATGTGACTCCAATTTAGATGTGCAATAAAACGACACATTCACCTAACTTTGAGTCATATTTGGAATCACGATGTGAAGCAAAAAACGAACAAAAGGGCCCGAAATAGAAGATCTGGAGATGTCGATACGAGTCGCAACTCGACTCACTGGAGTGACGTGGATCATGAATGTGAGGTCCACTAACATCTCTGAGATCGATTTGTGTTTACTGGGAATCACTTTCATGAGCACTAAGTACAGTGCTTTGGGACAGCTCTGGTTGGGATTCAAAAATACACCGTGTTTGTTCAAAAAGTTTTTCATATTTTAGCCTTTCAAGTACACAATAGACTGATTGGTATATTATTATAATTGTCAGACTAACTCATATCTCATATGCACGTTAATACCTTTACTGAGTTACAGGGGAACTGATAGTAACTGGTCATTCGGAATGCAAAGATTTATAAGAGATATTAAGGAATCAGCTACGCTATATAAACTATTTTTTGAAATTTCATCAACACATCATCTGAAAGAGTTGACATTTTATTCTTCAAGTTGTGTTTTTATTTTTGTTTACTTTGTCGTAGTCTTCGATTTCCGATCACTGAATAAAATAATACATTTTTTCGCTAAATTACAGAATGCATCATTGATGTATTTAAATTTTCTCTGCTGTACAAATGAAGCGTATTCGAAAGTATTGTCAAGTATTTTTTTTGTTTTCCACCTAGTGGAAAATCCTGAACTGTTCAGAGAACTGAGAACTGAAAAAAAGTGAGTAGGAATTAGTATTCTTCTTGGATTTCTGCAAGCTGTGTGCCTCAGGGAACACCTCCTGAAGCAGTGAGTTCCAAAACTTTGCCATTCGTTGGAAGGACGAACCCTCAGAAAAATGTGTTCGGCTTTTTTCCAGAAAAAAAAAGGATATGAAGACTGAGCTTGACGAGTCAGTCTCGATGGGACCGCAAACGTTGGAACAATTGATGATACTTCAGAAAAGCTTCGCCGATGACAATGTCTATAAAGCAGAGACAAATTGCCAACCTTTTTGTGGTGTTCCAGAGAAGTGGGCGAGCTTGTTGCGCAGCATCATCGATGAGAGGAATGGCTCTTTTTCGGACAGTTTTTAAAAATTTTAGTGTGTGTTTAGGGACTGCACTCCCTATATAGAAACAGTATTCCAGGACAGGTCAGATCTGTGCCTATTTATCATAAACAATCGAAGCGAAGTGAAATAAAGCTCTTGGCACGAAACAGAAAACCAAGATTTGAGAGGTACTTTCAGCAATGGATCTCACATGGCGTCTTCATGAAAGGGTACTTCTTATGGTAATACCGAACAACGCAATGGAGGGCTTCATTGGTATAGATATTTCTGACATAATCACATTGGCTACTGTAAGATCGGCTTTTCTAGAGAAAGTGTCAAGTATGAAGATTTTTAATTCGACAAGTTGAAAGTAGAAAAGCACTAGTTTTCGATTAAAAAAACTCCAGAAGTATCTGAGTTCAATACAGAAATGTTGATAAATTTTTCACGTAGTTTAGCAGCTTAATCTATTCTGGATCTGCAGTTAAATATTTTCGGGTATAAATCATTTCCATTATGTATCAATAACTTAAGGAATAACAAAGCTTTTTTTTTAAATTCCTAGTTACTTTCTTTGATCTCCATGTAGTCAAATAAGTGTCATTGAGACCGATTTCAAGTTTTGTAAACATAGTAGGTAATATTTATTCTTCTGAGATAAGTCAAGTGGAGAATGGGTTTTCAAGCGTATCATGAACTACTTCATGTATCACAACCGTTTTTCTCAAGAGTTGTTGAATGAAAAATTCCGTTATCAGGTCCGTCATTGGTAATGCATGAGATATTTTTCCGTTTCATTCCACATGAAACTCTGAGTATCGAGAAAAAAGTACAGAAATTTGTTATATACCTTTCATGGTCTACGCAGTAACGAATAATTGTTACAAAAATTTATAGGTATGTGTATCTGATATGGAAATTATGGATTGACCATATTCACCTTCTAATTGAATTTATACGAAATAATTAACTATTTTCTAATTTCTCCTTAGTAGAATTAACAGAAGTCGACACGAGCAAACTTAACACATTAACCCAGTTGTTCAAATATGTGGGTATCCGATAAAGAGAGAAAAACTCGTGTAAAAGTTAAACCACGCACTTTTCAATTGTCTGTTGGATTTAACGCTGCATGATTACCGAGTACATGCAATTACACTTTTTGTTGAGGCGAGGTATTGTTTCGTATCGCATCCAACAAATGATGCATTTCAACAACTATACGTTTTTCTAGGTCGGAATAACGGTGATGTACAGCTGAATGTTTCATTGGAGCAGTGGTGTTCATGATTCAGAGTGTGTTATGACATGTTTTGTGGTTTTCCCATTATCGCTGAACTATAATTTTCAACACTCATAAAACTTTCCAGCATTATCTAATGTCTCATCCATTTATTCCAAGAAGTGAAACTATCTGCTGTTGGTGAAGATTGAGAATTAAACCAGTAACAGTGGCGTGCCTATGAATTTATTACACTTTCCCGCATCGAAGCTGCATTTAGGAAAACCTTTGTCTGAGCTGCAGAGAAACATAGAGAATAGGTGGCATGCCACTCATTTTTCATTTCGAATTTTTGGAGCAACAATTTAGTCAAACCGGGGGACGGGAATGGTCGTCACAGATAATTTTGACGACTATTCAAACTCAATTTCATGACATCATACATATCATGAGATTGAGACCTGCACAACTGATTTTTTCAGAATCCACTAATAAAAATATGAAAAACATAGTAGTAAAATTGATAATAGTCAAAGTCTTATAGTATTCACTTAGGAATGAAGACGCGACTAACAATGAGTCAGTTGAAGCGCCACTCGCGAGCAATGCAAGAAACACTTCGCAGAAACATATGGACTCTGGGCTGAGACTAAATGCATCAACACAAACTAAGTTCGAAGTGTGTATTGGAGGGTATCAATTTAATGAAACCAATAATTCCGACAACAAATTAAGTCATCTCTCCACACATACCCATGAAGTGGTTGAACAGCAATTTCATTGCAGATGGCCTTTTGGAATATTGGTATATTCTAGGAATATGCTAGGACATTCCAGAATATTAGAGGAAAATTTTCTGAATATGCGAATGGGAATTCCTCAGATAATCATAGGATATGTCCGGGGGTATATTCCAGGAATATTTCCAGGATATTCCGCTAATGTTTCATTCAAATTATTTTCAAAATGTTACCAATGAATGAATCTGGAATGTCTGCGATATTCCAAGATCATCCTTAGAATATGAGCATAGGATAAACAAGGTGATTTCTTAAGAAAATGTAATATTGTCAAAGATATTTCGAACAAACTGTGTATTGGAATATTCTATTATAATTCAGTTCATGGGTATTGTTGTTACTTTTCACCATTCACCACGTTAGCCACATTTTGAATGTAGCCCTGTTGAGGAATCTTGATTATATAATAATTTGTTTTATGTGTTTTATGTGTTCTTAACTGTATTTCACAAAATTGACTTTCACTATTGTTATCACTTAAGATGTATTAACACTTTTTATTTTTCACCTACTTTCACTATCCTCTACAAGCTTCGTCCAAAAGATATTTCTTAGTGACAATTAGGTATATTTATTATTATTATAATTTTTTTATTATAGGAAGGTACCTGTCAGGCCCTGACTTAGGTGCTATACATTTAGATAGCGCGCTGGTGTCGTTTATCCCAATAACCACTCCCCACGTCTGTTGGACAAGTGACTATTGGGTCCGAGAATCATGTGCTCTAAGCAGACGGAGCAAACCAAGTACGACGGCTTTCTGCATTCGTGCGGCAAAGTTTTTCGCCAGTTCGAGAGAAGTGTGTCCATTATTCCACCAAGGACTCCTATGATCAGAACCACCATTTCGTCAGAATGGTCCGGATACAACCTGCGGAGTTCGAAGAGATGATCTCGATATTTTATCCGTTTTTCCTCCTCTTTTCAAACGATATTCACTTCGCCTGGAGCGGAAAACTCCATGACGAAAATCGTTTCACTTTGGTGTTCGAGGAGAACAACATCAGGCTTATTGGCTTGTATTTGCCTGAGGGTGGGGAATGAGTATTTCCAATAGATTCGGCACCTCTCATTCTCTAAAACGGACCGAATATCCCACAAAACATAAGGCAACAACGGTGTCTCGTCTATACCGTACGAGTGTCGTATATTGTAGTACAACACTCGTAGCGCCGCGTTATGCCTGTAGATATAGGCTGAGACCGCATAAGCTGGGATACTGATAGCAAATGCATTATGGTCTCGGGTGAACCACGACATGCCCTGCATCGGGTGACAGGGACGTCTATACCCATCACGCGACTACGGTAGACAGGGGTGTTGAAGACACCATCCTGGCAGGCCATTATTAATCCCTCGGTCTACGACTTTTGCTCACTCGTACTGAGAAAGGCATAGGTCAAACTTTTGGATAAGCCAAGGTCCTTGATGTTGTTGGCGAAGACAACATGCATTGGCTTATCCCTATGTAGCTGAAGGAGGACCTTTGTCTCAACAGCTTCAATTTGAGCTTTTTGCCCTGCATCGAGTGTCAGGGACGTCTATACCCATCACGCGACTACGGTAGACGAGGGTGTTGAAGACACCATCCTGGCAGGCCATTATGAATCCCTCGGTCTCCGACTTTTGCTCACTCGAACTGAGGAAGGCAAAGGTCAAGCTTTTGGATAAGCCAAGGTCTTCGATGTTGTTGAAGAAGACACCATGCATTGGCTTATCCGTATGCAGCTGTAGGAGGACCTCTGTCTTCGCAGCTTTAATGTGAGCTTTTAGCTGAACGGGTCCCAACTCGGTGACAGAGTTTGGGTTAGCCCGTTCAGTGTCGAATACAAGACCAAGTTCATCGGCTGCACGGGTTGCTGCTTACAAAAAAATGCTAAAATCCCTGCTTTCTCATGGTCGCGGACCATGCAGAGAAGGAGATATGAACTCCTGATGTTATGTTATGCAGACACTCAAACTCAAAAGTCCACGGGAGGTCGTTGTCTGTGAAATTATAATCGTGGAACGGACGATTTAGGATGAAAGCTGCTATTAAGATGCATCATTTTGCGAGTTTTTACGTCGAATTTTCGCAGCTTTTCCAGAGTCCACTTCATCACTCCAAAGGAGTAGAGAAGGATCGGAATGGCAAGCACATTAATTGCAGCATCTTTGTTCTTCCTCGACAGTTCTGATGACCAGATCTGTCGGAGTTTATGCTGATACTTGCCACGGAGAGAGTTTTCAACTGTGAATACCACTTGGGAGCGGCGTTGCTCCACCCCTAGGTAGGTTATGAGTCTTTCCGGCATACAGATGATGTAGGATGCTTCCGTCTACGAGCTGGACATCCTCTCTGTATTCCTTGCATCGACCGTGGCACATTTGTCGATCCCAAATTCCATTTCGACAGCATGCGTGTACTCTTCCACCACCCTTAGGGACTGATGTAGGTCACTTTTTCCTTTGGGTAACTTTATGCTTCCGGTTGCTGGGGGTGCCGAAGTTTTACCCACGGGTATTCCTGAGTTCAACGGCAATGGCAATAGTGAGATGCAGAAGAGAAGATCATTGAGAGAGTCTTCCTGAAACACGCCTCTTCTAATGATGACCTGCTGTTTTTGGAGTATGTCTCTACAAGATTTTATGGTGAAGCGAGTCTTATTCCAGAGCGGTATCAGTTGTCCAATACATCCCACTATTTGATTGGGTACCTCAGGGCATCTGAGCAAATGCATGAATAACTCATGCGATGTTGTATCAAACGGCCGGCGACCCTTTTCTTTGACCCTCTTTGCTCATAAATCCGTTCATACACTCTTCCCTAGCTCACACAAGTCTCTCGAAGCCTTCCTAGGGTTGCGCGTAGGGGTGCAATCAGTTGATGGAAATAACAATTTTAACAAAAAACAATTCTCCAATTTGTTTGACACCGGATTAACTGCGGAGAGAATGCGCGTGTGTAAGATGCACGTAAACACGGTTCGCCCCTCGATAAACCACTCCGGAATCTGCTGCTCCCCATCTAGCCATGAGTTAAAACTCTAGCCAGATGGCGGTGGGTTGTTGGAAACTTTTATCGCCAATAGTTATTCAACCCATCAGGGCCAGGAGCAGTTAAGTTCTTTGAGCCTTTGAGAGCCTCTCGAACTTCTTCCGGTGTTATTGAATTGCGCAGATAATTGTGCTCAGGCTGCCGAAGTCTCCTGCAGAAAGCTTCGAACTGCGCTACGGCTGGAGTGTCTACGATGAGGGTTTGCAGAAACTCGGCATAGATGTTCTTCCAGAAAGTTTCTACCCGATCAGCAGTTGGCGGGTTATCGTCAACACGTAGGGGCTCTTGGAATAAGCGGGAAGGTTTAGTATTTTTTGGGTATATTGTAAGCTATATGTGTGCACACCATATTCTCTTCAGGTTATTTGGACCTCAACGAAAGTCAAGAAATTCGTCAAGAATTCGTATTTTAGTGAGTAAGAAGTAATGAATGAGGTCGAACAGAATTAAATAGAAATCAGATAATAAGTCTGGTAAAGACAGATATGGTGTAAAGGAAATAGAATGGCAATGGATGGATGGAAAATGTAACAATTGCTAGAAATAGAATGAAAGCGAAGGAATATCATCAGTTTACTTTAAAAAATAGCATAGTTATATTATAATTGTTGAACAGGGTGGGGCACCGAAAACGAAACAGATCGAATATCTTATTCAAAATACATGTGTTGTAAAAAAATGCGAAAACACGTCGATTTCTTATCCAAATGGGACATCTTCCTATCAATACCTCAACTGTCATACCTCTCTCCCCACTTCTCGATCACTATCACCCAATCAATTTGAATATGGAAAGTAGTGAGTGTGACACACCATTAAAAAGGTTATTTCTTAAGGAAATCAGTCATGTCAATTTTTGCAACCATTATTTTTATTTTGGAGCTCTCTTGCTATCCCGTCTTCCAAATTATGATACTTTATTTGCAAGCTAATTTGACATGAATTCGGTGACAAGTCATTATGGAACTTTTCTAAGGAATTGATATGCGGTGGTATTCAGAGTCGGAAATTATGATTTGTTTGTCGATAGAATAGAATATATGTTTAGTTCGCATTTAGAATGAATATAAAACACATTTCAAAAAGAAGATAAAATAAACATAGGGGTAATCACGGAAATATGCTGCATCGGTCTGCAACATATTTGTGTGTGATAGTAACAATTATACCTACATGTAAAAAAGTTTTGATATTGTATGAATAAAATGACTTCAGCGGGTTTCATAACTGACATAAAAAAATTTACTATAAGTACTTAGTTCATGAATGAATTATATAGATAATACACGAATATATTTCAACTTGAATATTGAAACACATTTCATAATAAAAAGATGATATAAATATAAGATTTATCACGGAAGTATTTATCACTAGTGTACATAATACTTGTGTGTGATGAAACACTCATACCTATAATACTATATTTTGGAGATATGTATTAAAATAAAAAGCATTTGTGTCTCTCTCTGTAAAGGGCAGCATTTCTGTTTTATCAATAGACAATGTAATGATTATTTGCATTAAACGTCGATGCAAGAAAACAAGATGGTTGTTCCAATATGGTCCGATTCGAATCTAAATTAGTATGTGGGGTTTTTAGGTTCGGAAATTATGATTATTTTGTTGATGCACCGAAAACGAATTCTTCAAAACACATGTGTTATAAAAAATATTTTGAAACACGTCGATTTTAAATCCAATGGAGAAATCTTCCTATCGTTACCTCACCTGTCATACTAGTCTCCCCACCCCTTGGCCACTCATACAATTTGAAAAGGAGAAAGTACTGAGTGTGGCACAGCATTGAACAGGTAATTCCATGAGGAATTCAGATATGTGAGTGTTCGCTACCTAACTTTTCATTTTGGCGTCCTCTTGCGGGAAAAACAACTGTTTCGTAATCCAACTTATGATATTTGATTCAAAAGCCGATGTGAACAATTCACGAAAACAAAACAAAAATTTAAAACATTATCATTATATTTTTTTGTTGTTGTTGTTCAAATTGTCATTTCTGTCAACCGATTGCACGCAGCCCTTACCTTTTAACGTGTGATGCCATGCACGAGACCGGTGAATCGGTGGATCGAACCCACGACCCCACGCTTGCGAGGCGAACGCTTTACCAGCCGACCACCACGGCATGAACTTACAAATTGGAAAAAATTTCATTTCGAGACTAACTTATACTCTTGTATGACAGTTCATGGTGAACACTTTGATCGTCTACTGTGAATTAATGCAATTTGAAATGATTGGATTTGAAATAACGCAAGGTTTTCCAATTTTTAATCATTCAAATGCTTTCATTCAACTCGTCCTGTTAGTCTGTGTGAATGTGTGGGACAAATCTTGCAGCAAACTTTTGGCCCACTTCTAGTTGTCTGATCAACTTGAAATTTTGTAGGTATTCATATTTACGATGACAATGCATTATGGTATTTTTGTTAAAAAAAAAAAAACAACAAAATTGCAGCTGCAGGATGGCAGATGAGATTTGTGATTATGGTCCGATTCGATTCAGAACTGGATTGTGGGTGTTTTAGGTAAGGACTTTCAGTATGACTAAAAAGAGTTGAATAAAATTGATAAAATAGCTTTTATACAAAGGCGATAAAAAGAAAAAACATATTTTTTCAGATGTGTTACGTAGGTTATTCTGTGCGTAACAGATTAAAAAGCTTGCCGCGAGTACAGAATTTTGATTCTTTCGCGCACAGAATAACCCACGACACACATCTAAAAAATACCTTATTTTGTTTTTAGAGCATTTTTATAAGAGCTATTTTTCATCAATTTGATTCAGTCATACTGGAAGCTTATAAAACCTCCATCTGCCAATTTTGGATCGAATTGAACCACACCAAATCTTGTCCGTCATCTTGGTTTTTGCTTCGACAAAAAAATCATACTTTCTACCCTGAAAATCCCACATATTAATTTTCATTCGCATCAGACCATAATTACAAATTTTGTCCGCCATCTTGGAGACACCAACTTGTTTTTTGCATTGACAAACAAATCACAATTTCCGACCCTGAAAAGCACCACATATCAATTTTGAATCGAATCGGACCATAATTGCAAATATTGTCCTACATTTTGGAGCCGCCATTTTGCTGTTTCATTTAGGAAAATTCCATAATGCATTGTCACTGAATGTATCTCAAGTTAACTTGCAAATGAAGTATTATAATTTGGAATACGAAACAGTTGTTTTTCTCCGCAGGGGGGCCCAAAATAAAAAGTTAGTTTTCAAAAATTATCATGGTTAAATTTCTTATGAAATTACCTTTTCAATGATGTATCACACATACTACTTTCCCTATTCAAATTGTTCGGATGATAGTTACCAAGGAATGGGGAAAAAGATATGACAGTTGAGGTTATGATAGGGAGATGTCTTCTTGGATTTAAAATCGATGTGTTTTTGCATTTTTTTCACAACACATGCGTTTTAAATATAATCAATCTGTTTCATTTTTGGTGCCCCACCCTGTATATTACCTAATGTCAAGGTGATACTAAAAAAAATTGGAAATTATTTCAAAATTATGTTGTTGGCAATGTTGGCATAGACTTGTTAATTCTATAATGAGAATAGGTTGAGTAGTAGTTGATATATTTTGGGACAAGGTAATTGTTATAAAATTAGATGATAGCAGTGGGTTTGCATTTTTTTTTGTATTATATTAACTGTACCTCCTATAGGAACGCAGAAGAGTCTTCAACTTTGTACCACTTCAAGAGAATCCTCGGGTGAATCGAGGTGAAGGCACAGTTTCCACAGCCAGGTCGTAATGAGCCTTTTCACATTCAATAGGGCAGAGTCAAGCCAAGTCCTATCAAGCCAAGCTCCGTGATGTCTCCTGCCAAAAATGTTACACTGATAAAAAAAATATATTCAAATTATAAGATCCAAGTTAAATAGTGAAACCGCAAATCCGTATGGAGCCATATTCGATATTCTATTCATCAGTATTCAACACCTTGACTGCCTAGAAATTCATACTGACTTACCCATGGTGCCACAGAAAACGGGTACCGCGTAACAATGATATATGAAATTAGCCTACCATTCAGATATCGCTACATATAGAGAATTCAAATTTGAAATAGAGGTATAGAATTAAAATATTTGAAATTTTATCGAAACATTCCTGACAGGACGAGTCAGAAGACCTGACAACTTTTTATAGAAAATTGCAAATTGTCTATTTCTATCAGCTTAACAATTTTCCAGGAATACTCATCCCAAAAATGTATGGTTTGTTAAGATTCGTCCACTAGATGGAGCTGAAATCGAAAATGTTTAATATTGGAATCGAATGTGGTGAGTAGGGTGTAGGGATGGATTCATACACATATTCCTGTCTTTTCAGTCCAAAATAATAATAATAACAATAATTACAGAGGAATATTTATTTATTGCCAAATATGAAAAATTGTAGTTCACAAAAACAATAAAATTCAAAATTGAATAAATTATTACCCGGTAATTTAGAACTGACTTCTAATGATAAAATGATGAATTCTGCTAAATTTTATGGACGAATAGACCAAGCCACATGAACGCTTTCGAACATATTGAAATATTGTTTTTATGGAGATAATTGGTCTCTTGAAATATATTTGGTGGGTTTGTAACCTTCCACAGTCTGAAAATGAGTTAATGTGAGATCAAACTGGAAGTTTATGAAATATAATATCCAAATTGGCTCTTCATGTGGCGGTAGTGATCGAGTCAGCGGTTGCAATTGTTTTTTGGTAAAATGTTGCTATTATTCAAAAAAGCTAATTCACTCTGATTTACAGCATATTCATAAAATTGTTAAGACGTGTAAGTGTCATCCATATTATAGTTGAGTGGCAGAGCAATTGGCGATTCTATCGTGAAATTGAACTCTGACATTTGAGTGGCATATTTAGTCATAGTATAATGTTATGTACTTTTATGCCTGTTCAATAAAATCATTTATTATTTTTTTTTTTCTTTGGTGTTTCGACATCGACTGCTATGGTCATTAGCCATGTGTTCTGGATAGGCCTTGTTACTAACTCCATAGGAGCAGCACTGTTAATTGGAACGCAACAGTGAATCGTGCAGGACTCACCCTAGTCGAGCCACGAGATTTTGATAATTTATTCGGTCAACTTAAATTAAAAAATCCCAGCCCAACCAGGGTTCGAACTCTGGACTCAGAGTCGGACGCTCTAACCACTGCGCCACGCCCCGACATCATATATTATTATTATTATTTTTTTTTTCTTAAGAGTGTACCAGTCAGGTCCTGTCTCCGGTGCTCCGACCCATCCGGAGGACGAGCTGGTGTCATTTACCTCAATAACCACTCCCTACGTCCGTAGGGTGAGTGATTAATGGGTCCGAGAGTCGTGTGTTCTGAGCAGACGAAGTGAACCAAGGATGACGGCCTTCTGCATTCGAGCGGCTAGGATTTGTGCCATATTACGGCAGGCTGGTATCAAGTTCAAATTAGAGAGCAGTGTGTCCATCATTCCACCAAGGACTCCTATAATCAGAACCACCATTTTGACAGAATGGTCCGGATACAACCTGCGGAGTTCAAAGAGAAGATCTCGATATTTAATCCGTTTTTCCTCCTCTTTCCGAACGATATTCATCTCGCCTGGAGCGAAAAACTCCACGACGAATATCGTTTTACTTTGATGGTCGAGAAGGACAACATCAGGCTTATTGGCTTGTATTTGCCTGAGGGTGGGGAATGAGTAGTTCCAATAGATTCGGGACCTCTCATTCTCCACCACGGACTCGATATCCCCCGGAACATAAGGCAACACCGGTGTCTCGTCTATACCGTACGAGTGTCTTAGATGGTAGTATTATTATTATTATTATTATTATTATTATTATTATTATTATTATTATTATTATTATTATTATTATTATTATTATTATTATTATTATTATTATTATTATTATTATTATTATTATTATTATTATTATTATTATTATTATTATTATTATTATTATTATTATTATTATTATTATTATTATTATTATTATTATTATTATTATTATTATTATTATTATTATTATTATTATTATTATTATTATTATTATTATTATTATTATTATTATTATTATTATTATTATTTTTTTTTTTTTTCCGTTAGGAATGTACCAGACAGGCCCTGTCTCCGGTGCTCCGATACATCCGGAGGGCGCGCTGGTGTCGTTAACCCCAATAACCACTCCCTACGTCCGTAGGGTGAGTGACTATTGGGTCCGAGAATCATGTGCCCTGAGTAGACGGAGCGAACCAAGGATAACGGCCTTCTGCATTCGCGCTGCTAAGATTTCTGCCATATTACGGCAAGCAGGTATTATCCTCAAGTTGGAGAGCAGTGTGTCCATCATTCCACCAAGGACTCCTATGATCAGAACCAACATTTTGACAGAATGGTCCGGATATAACCTGCGGAGTTCAAAGAGAAGATCTCGATATTTAGTCCGTTTTTCCTCCTCTTTTCGAACGATATTCATTTCGCCTGGAGCGGAAAACTCCATGACGAATATCGTTCTACTTTGGTGGTCGAGGAGGACAACATCAGGCTTATTGGCTTGTATTTGCCTGAGGGTGGGGAATGAGTAGTTCCAATAGATCCGGCACCTCTCATTCTCCACCACGGACTCAATATCCCCCGGAACATAAGGCAACACCGGTGTCTCGTCTATACCGTACGAGTGTCGTAGATGGTAGTATAACACTCGTAGCGCCGCGTTATGCCTGTGGATATAGGCTGAGACCGCATAAGATGGGCATGCTGATAGCAAATGCATTACGGTCTCAGGTGCCCCACGACATGCCCTGCATCGGGTGTCAGGGACGTCTATACCCATCACGCGACTACGGTACACGAGGGTGTTGAAGACACCATCCTGGCAGGCCATTATGAATCCCTCGGTCTCCGACTTTAGCTCACTCGACCTGAGGAAGGCAAAGGTCAAGCTTTTGGATAAGCCAAGGTCTTCGATGTTGTGAAAGAAGACGCCATGCATTGGCTTATCCATATGTAGCTGTAGCATGACCTCTGTCTCCGCAGCTTTGATGTGAGCTTTTTGCTGAACGGGTCCCAACTCGGTGACAGAGTTTGGGTTAGCCCGTTCAGTGTCGAATACGAGACCGAGTTCATCGGCCGCACGGGTTGCTGCCTTAAAAAGAAATGCTCCAATCCCTGCTTTTTCATGGTCGCGGACCATGCAGAGAAGGGGATCTGAACTCCTGATGACTTTACAGGCCCCATCCAGAACCATTCTGTTATGCATACACTCCAAACTCAAAAGTCCACGGCCTCCCCGTTGTCTGGGAAAGTATAACCGTGGAACGGACGATTTAGGATGCAAGCACCTATTGAGATGCATCACTTTGCGAGTTTTAACGTCGAGTTGTCGCAGCTCTTCCTTAGTCCACTTCATTACTCCGAAAGAGTAGAAAAGGATCGGAACGGCAAGCATATTGGTTGCAGCAACTTTGTTCTTCCCCGACAGTTCTGATGACCAGATCTGTCGGAGTTTGTGCTGATACTTGCCGCGGAGAGAGTTCTTAACTGTGAGTACCTCTTGGGAGTGGCGTTGCTCCACGCCTAGGTAAGTATACGTCTCTCCGGCATCCAGATGATGTAGGATGCTTCCGTCTACGAGCTGGACATCCTCTCCGTATTCCTCGCATCGTCCTCTTTTAAGATGAACCGTGGCACATTTGTCGATCCCAAATTCCATTCCGATAGCATGCGTGTACTCTTCCACCACCCTAAGGGACTGATGTAGGTCCCTTTCTCCAGAGGCATATAATTTTAGGTCAACCATGTAGAACAAATGGGTGACTTTATGCCTCCGGTTGCTAGGGGTGCCGCAGTTGTACCCACGGGTATTCCTAAGTACAACGGACAATGGCAATAGTGGGATGCAGAAGAGAAGAGGGCTGAGGGAGTCTCCCTGAAACACGCCTCTTCTAATGATGACCTGCTCTGTTTGGACTGTGTCTCTACCAGATCTTATGGTGAAGCGAGTCCTCCAGAGTGGCATCAGTTGTCCAATACATCCCACTATTTGATCGGGTACCTCAAGACATCTGAGCAAATGCATGATTAACTCATGCGATGTTGTATCAAATGCCTTGCGGTAATCGATCCAGGCCATCGAAAGGTTACGCTTATACTGCACGGAGTCCTGCGTGATACATCTATCGATGAGCAGGTTCTCCTTGCAGCCGGCGACCCCTTTCTTTGACCCTCTTTGCTCATATATCCGTTCGTACACCGGATCAACTGCGGAGAGAATGCGCGTGTATGAGATGCGTGTAAACAACTTATAACACGCATTCAAGCATGTTATCGGCCTGTAATTCTTTGGATCAGACAAATCTCCGTTTTTGGGGATGAGCACGGTTCGCCCCTCGACAAACCACTCCGGAATCTGCTGCTCCCCATCTAGCCATGAGTTAAAAACTCTAGCCAGATGGCGGTGGGTTGTTGGAAACTTTTTCCACCAATAGTTATTCAACCCATCAGGGCCTGGAGCAGCGAAATTCTTAGAACCTTTTAGGGCCCTTCGAACTTCTTCCGTGGTTATCGGATTGCGCAGATCATTGTGCTCATGCTGCCGAAGCGTCCTGCAGTAAGCTTCGAACTGCGCTAGGGCTGGAGTGTCTACATTGAGTGGTTGCGGAAACTCATAGATGTTCTTCCAGAAGGTTTCTACCCGATCAGCAGCCGGCGGGTTATCGACAACACGTGGAGGCTCTTGGAATAAGCGAGAAGGTTTATCGCGGAACTTCATGTTTTCCGTGATACTTCTCGCCCTCCTCACTAGTGACTTCTTTGCAGCCACTAGCATTCGTATCCTATCAAGACAGTGCTGTTTTATGGTAAACAGCACGCCTTGATTCAATGTGTGGTGAGCTCGTCTTAGCTTTGCAGCAATTCGCCGCACTGCCGGCGTAAAAGGCCTATTGGCCGACATGTAGTCCACCACACACTGGATACGAGACGCGTGTTGTCTCGCCGACTTGATCTTAGCTTCCATCTTGTGAACGCGTCGCTCATGCCTCCCAACAAGAGCAGTGGTTTCCTTCCTCTCCGTCTGGGATAGAACACGAGCGGCGTCGTACACGACAGAATTGATCTGCCAGATGGTAGCCTCTTCTGAAAGAACATCGCCAATCTCTGCATCCACTCGTGCCAGTTCTTGCGGCTTCAGGGGCTTCATATTGTGAAGCGCCCTGCGGGTTCTGATGTCCTCCATTGGTGGTATGATGCGAGCCTCCTCTACAGCCAGACCGACACGTGGCATATCTGCCACTTCTGCCACTTCGTTAATCGGCTGAGGAGGAGCTCTAACATAGCCTCGAGCCCGGAGATAGGAAACATAATCCCTGAGATTTTGGGCGGAAACGGCGGCATGCTCTGGGTGTCTTTCACACCAGAGAGCATGCATCCTTGCCATGTATCCTCTCCGGGCGGGCTCACTGCTCTCGTAGATATACAGAAGTCCGTCTCTCAATTCGTCCGTCCACTCAAAGCGTCCGTTGTCATTGCGGTTGTCATTTGGCAAATCATCGTTGTTGGCCCCACCACCTTGCCTTTGACCCCTAATCCGAGGGGGTCGGTTGTGGGGGCCTCTTCCCCGATTGTTTGGAACCGAGTATTAGGGTTTACTGGGGGGTTAACCCAGTAAACCCACGGCCGACACCGGAGGGAAAGATGCCTTTTCCCTCCCGGATGCGCATGAGCTGCCGGTCCGATTTTGCATCCTTTGCTCGGGTAGGTGGTGTCGCAACTCACCAGGGCCTTAGGTGTTGGTTGACCTCCCTGCCTATTTATTATTATTATTATTATTATTATTATTATTATTATTATTATTATTATTATTATTATTATTATTATTATTATTATTATTATTATTATTATTATTATTATTATTATTATTATTATTATTATTATTATTATTATTATTATTATTATTATTATTATTATTATTATTATTATTATTATTATTATTATTATTATTATTATTATTATTATTATTATTATTATTATTATTATTATTATTATTATTATTATTATTATTATTATTATTATTATTATTATTATTATTATTATTATTATTATTATTATTATTTTTTTTTTTTCTCCTTAGGAGTGTACCAGTCAGGCCCTGTCTCCGGTGCTCCGACCCATCCAGAGGGCGCGCTGGTGTCGTTAACCCCAACAACCACTCCCCACATCCGTAGGGTGAGTGATTATTGGGTCCGAGAATCGTGTGTCCTGAGTAGACGAAGCGAACCAAGTATAACGGCCTTCTGCATTCTTGCTGCTAAGATTTCTGCCATATTACGGCAAGCAGGTATTATTTTCAAATTGGAGAGCAGTGTGTCCATCATTCCACCAAGGACTCCTATGATCAGAACCACCATTTTGACAGAATGGTTCGGATATAACCTGCGGAGTTCAAAGAGAAGATCTCGATATTTAGTCCGTTTTTCCTCCTCTTTTCGAACGATATTAATTTCACCTGGAGCGGAAAACTCCATGACGAATATCGTTCTACTTTGGTGGTCGAGGAGGACAACATCAGGCTTATTGGCTTGTATTTGCCTGAGGGTGGGGAATGAGTAGTTCCAATAGATTCGGCATCTCTCATTCTCCACCACGGACTCAATATCCCCCGGAGCATAAGGCAACACCGGTGTCTCGTCTATACCGTACGAGTGTCGTAGGTGGTAGTACAACACTCGTAGCGCCGCGTTATGCCTGTGGATATAGGCTGAGACCGCATAAGATGGGCATGCTGATAGCAAATGCATTACGGTCTCAGGTGCCCCACGACATGCCCTGCATCGGGTGTCAGGGACGTCTATACCCATCACGCGACTACGGTAGACAAGGGTGTTGAAGACACCATCCTGGCAGGCCATTATGAATCCCTCGGTCTCCGACTTTAGCTCACTCGACCTGAGGAAGGCAAAGGTCAAGCTTTTGGATAAGCCAAGGTCTTCGATGTTATGAAAGAAGACACCATGCATTGGCTTATCCATATGTAGCTGTAGCAGGACCTCTGTCTCCGCAGCTTTTATCTGAGCTTTTTGCTGAACGGGTCCCAACTCGGTGACAGAGTTTGTGTTAGCCCGTTCAGTGTCGAAAACGAGACCGAGTTCATCGGCCGCACGGGTAGCTGCCTTAAAAAGGAATGCTCCAATCCCTGCTTTCTCATGGTCGCGGACCATGCAGAGAAGGGGATCTGAACTCCTGATGACTTTACAGGCCCCATCCAGAACCATTCTGTTATGCAGACACTCCAAACTCAAAAGTCCACGGCCTCCCCGTTGTCTGGAAAAGTATAACCGTGGAACGGACGATTTAGGATGCAAGCTCCTATTGAGATGCATCATTTTGCGAGTCTTAACGTCAAGTTGTCGCAGCTCTTCCTTAGTCCACTTCATCACTCCGAAAGAGTAAAGAAGGATCGGAACGGCAAGCATATTAGTTGCAGCAACTTTGTTCTTCCCCGACAGTTCTGATGACCAGATCTGTCGGAGTTTATGCTGATACTTGCCGCGGAGAGAGTTTTTAACTGCAAATACCTCTTGGGAGCGGCGTTGTTCCACCCCAAGGTAGGTATAAGTCTCTCCGGCATCCAGATGATGTAGGATGCTTCCGTCTACGAGCTGGACATCCTCTCCATATTCCTCGCATCGTCCTCTTTTGAGATGAACCGTGGCACATTTGTCGATCCCAAATTCCATACCGATAGCATGCGTATATTCTTCCACCACCCTAATGGACTAATGTAGGTCCCTTTCTCCAGAGGCATACAATTTGAGGTCATCCATGTGAAATAGATGGGTGACATTATGCCTCCGGTTGCTGGGGGTGCCGCAGTTGTACCCACGGGTATTCCTGAGCGCAACGGACAATGGCAATAGTGAGATGCAGAAGAGAAGAGGGCTAAGGGAGTCTCCCTGAAACACACCTCTTCTAATGATGACCTGCTCTGTTTGGACTATGTCTCTACCAGATCTTATGGTGAAGCGAGTCCTCCAGAGCGGCATCAGTTGTCCAATGCATCCCACTATTTGACAGGGTACCTCAAGGCATCTGAGCAAATGCATGATTAACTCATGTGATGTTGTATCAAATGCCTTGCGGTAATCGATCCAGGCCATCGAAAGGTTACGCTTATACTGCACGGAGTCCTGCGTGATACATCTATCGATGAGCAGGTTCTCTTTGCACCCGGCGACCCCTTTCTTTGACCCTCTTTGCTCATTTATCCGTTCATACACCGGATCAACTGCGGAGAGAATGCGCGTGTATAAGATGCGCGTAAACACCTTATAACACGCATTCAAGCATGTTATCGGCCTGTAATTCTTTGGATCAGACAAATCTCCGTTTTTGGGGATGAGCACGGTTCGCCCCTCGACAAACCACTCTGGAATCTGCTGCTCCCCATCTAGCCATGAGTTGAAAACTCTGGCCAGATGGCGGTGGGTTGTTGGAAACTTTTTCCACCAATAGTTATTCAACCCATCAGGGCCTGGAGCAGCGAAATTCTTAGAGCCTTTTAGGGCCCCTCGTACTTCTTCCGTGGTTATCGGAATGCGCAGATCATTGAGCTCAGGCTGCCGAAGCCTCCTGCAAAATGCTTCGAACTGCGCTAGGGCTGGAGTATCTACATTGAGTGGTTGCGGATACTCATAGATATTATTATTATTATTATTATTATTATTATTATTATTATTATTATTATTATTATTATTATTATTATTATTATTATTATTATTATTATTATTATTATTATTATTATTATTATTATTATTATTATTATTATTATTATTATTATTATTATTATTATTATTATTATTATTATTATTATTATTATTATTATTATTATTATTATTATTATTATTATTATTATTATTATTATTATTATTATTATTATTATTATTATTATTATTATTATTATTATTATTATTATTATTATTATTATTATTATTATTATTATTATTATTATTATTATTATTATTATTATTATTATTATTATTATTATTATTATTATTATTATTATTATTATTATTGATATTATTATTATTATTATTTTATTTTTTTCAATTAGGCAGCTTTCGATTACCATGATCATTTAGCTGCCAGAGTGATTTCAGATTCTATCGGTTACACGTAACTGTTCTAGATAAATAAGAGCTTTCCTAATTTTTCCGTCATTTATCAAGGTATTCTCAAATTCAGGTCCCATTCCAATATTCCTCCTAAGAAACGTATACCTCTGGCAAGAGAAGATATGTGCTACCGACAGTCTCGTATGGCAATGCTCGCATCGGGGTCTGGGCTCTCCCGCTAAGAGATAGGAGTGCGTGAGGTGAGTATGTCCGATTCTGAGGCGGCAAGTAATTACTTGTTCACGTCTGTTCAACGTTATAGGGTATCTCCATTTAACAGTTATGGGCTTGATATTTTTCAGTTGAGTATTTTGGGATGTCCATCTTTCTTGCCATTTTCCGTGAATTTTTGAGCTTATTTGTTTGTTAATGTCAACAAAAGGGATGGGGATTCCTCCGTCTACTGGAGTGAGTGTTGCTTGTTTCGCTGCAAGATCTGCCTCCTCATTACCAGGGACACCACAGTGACTAGGTGTCCATAGAATGGTACATTTTTGTCTTTTGACGATAGGTGAGTAACGAGTTCTAAGATATTTTGACAATAATTGTTTTTTGTGAAATTGTTATCAAGTGACAGGATTGCGCTCAATGAGTCAGAACATACGACGCAGCTCTGGTAACTTGAAAACGAAAAGAAAAGTAGAGCTTGCCATATTGCGTATAGCTCCGCAGTGAAAATTGAGCAGATAGAATTCAATGTCCAAGTATATTCGTTTTCTCCTATCACTATTGCGGATCCTACCCCATTTCCCGTTTTCGAACCATCAGTGTAAATGATGAGACTGTTATTGTATGCAACCAATTCATTCATGAAAAGGGTTCTGTAAGTTGAGCTAGAGGTCTCACTTTTCTTCCATGATGATAATCCGTAATTCAAAGTTCGTAAGATAAATTGCCACGGAGGGACAGATGGTACATCGTCAGTTAAGATAGCGTATCTATCAATTAGGTATTTCCTGCAGGATTCATGGTAACGAATTCGAGTTGGTCTAGTTGTAGTCGGTCTAAAAGTGTGATCATCTTGAGATGAGAAACTGGCGTGGTTGATATGGAAAGGCTGGGAGAGAACTTTGGTTGAATAGGTCATTGTTTGGCAGTCTCTTCTCAGATCAAGGGGAAGAATAGATGAGTACTGCTACTGCAGGGCTAGTTCTGAAAGCTCCTGTGGCCAACCTCAATGCTGTCAATTGAAGTTTATCCAATTGTTTCAGCCTTGAGGGTCTGCATGAGTTGTAAACAATTGCTCCGTAATCCATTCGGCCTTGAATAACCGATCTGTATAAATCTAGAAGGATTTCTCTATCTGCACCCCATTTGATGTTTGACATACATCTCATAATGTTCAAAGCTTTTTGACACTTTGAAATTAGCTGACTGAATTGTTCTTCCCAGTTCAGCTTTTTATCAAAAAATATGCCTAAGAATTTAATCCAGTTTTGGACGCTGATTGGGTGACCTTGGATAAATAGTTCTGGGTCTGGGTGGACTAATCTCAGTCTGCAGAAATGTATACAGTTTGTTTTTTCTTTTGAGAAGAGAAATCCTCTTGATCTAGACAATTGATCCAGGCTGTGTATTTCGTTATTCAAATGTTCGTTAATGGTTTCCATGGACTTGTGTCTGTACAGTAGGACTAAATCATCTACGTACAATACTTTTTTGACATCATTTTGAAATCGTTCGAGAAGAAAATTTATGGCTATTGCAAAAAGGGAAATGCTCAGTACTGAGCCTTGAGGGATTCCATTATCAAGTGTTCTGTGGGAAGAATCGTTAGTGCCTATTCGAACCTGAAAAGTTCGGTCTTGTAGAAAACTGTTTATAATAATGGCCATGTTGCCTCTAAGTCCCCAAGTATGTAATTGCTTCATGATGGAGTATCGCCATGTTCTGTCGTAGGCTTTTTGCAAGTCAAAGCTCACCACGACTAAATGTTCTCTGTTGAGAAAAGCATCTTGTATTTCATTCTCAAGGGATACCAGAGCATCCGTTGTTGAGCGTTTGTTGCGGCATCCGACCTGGAGCTGGGAAATCAGGTGGTTCGATTCTATCCACCATGTGAGTCTCAGATTAACCATTTTTTCGAAAACTTTACCAAGGCTAGTTGTTAGGGAGATTGGGCGGTAGTTATTGGGGTCCATAGGTGATTTGGTTGGCTTCAGAATCGGGATGATAATGGCGATTCTCCACTGTTTTGGATAAAGTCCAGATTCCCATAAATCATTATACAAATTCAGGAGTTTTAATTTTTCATTTCTGGGCAAGTGTATAATCATGCTATACAAAATATTGTCATGACCAGCTGCTGCTTCCGAGCTGTTTTCGAGTGCAAAATCTAATTCATTAATAGTAAAAGGAAGGTTATAGTGTAGATCACGTGGGGATTCGAAATTGAGGATATTTCTTTCCTCGTCTGTTTTCACATTCATGAAATCTTCCTCATAGATGTTTGAGCAACTGTTCTGTGCAAAATGGTTTGCAAAGGATTCGCAGATCTCTACGGGATCAGAGATAGTCCGGTTGTCACAGTTGAGTGAAACGGGGCTATCCAAAGTGTTTTTACCAGCAATTACTCTGATTTTTTTCCATATTTCACCGAGTCCTACCTCAGGGTTAATTGAGGAGATGTATTCTTTCCAAGAAGTTTTTTTCCCGTCTATGATGAGTCTCCTAGCTATAGCTCTAGTTTTTTTTAATGTTATCAAATTCTCAAGAGTAGGGTACCTATTGAATTTATTATAAGCCTTCTTTCTTTGTGTAATCGCCATTTTGATCTCGTCATTCCACCATGGGACTGGGCGATGGGATTTTGATAGTTTCGATATTGGAATGCTAACTTTAGCCGCGTCCAGAATAGCGGAGGAGATGGTGTCAACAGCTATTTCAATATCGTTGGGAAGGTCAGGAATATATACGAGTTCAGTATATTTTTCCCAGTCCGCATTCTTTGAAAGCCATCTTTCCCTCGTCGCAAAACTCTTTGTAGGGCCATCTACATGAATTATTATTGGAAAGTGATCGCTGGAGTGAAGGTCTTCTGATGTGTCCCATGCCAGCCTGGTTGCTAGATGGGGGGAACATAGACTGAGATCGATGGCCGATGTGCTGCCGGATCGAGCTTCAAAATGCGTAGGTTTACCACTATTCAGAATTAATAAATTATTTGCCTCTATCAAAGATTCTACACGTCTTCCTCGATTGTCATGGTTGGAGTCTCCCCATCTGGGAGAGTGAGAATTGAAATCGCCCAGTAACAAAAACGGGCGCGGTAGTTGGTCGATTATATTCTGGATATGGTCAGGGTGCCAGTTGCCGTCAGGTAAGTAAATGTTGCAGATGGTAACTCTTAATGGGGCCTCAATCTGAATTGCAGTCGCCTGAAGGTTAGTAACTAACCTTACTTCTTTTGTTGGTATATTACTACGAATAAAAATAGCGACTCCTCCTCTTGCTCTGTCAATAGGATTAACGTCTTTACGGAAACAATGGTAACCTCTCAGGCGAAAGGCTTCATTAGGTTTGAGATGTGTTTCTTGAATTGCTATGATAAAAGGGGATTGTTCATTTTTTATAATTTGGATTTCACTGAGTTTGCTAACGAGTCCGTTGCAATTCCATTGAATGATTGTGTTGGTCATTGAGGATTCTTAATTAGTGAAATGTACGAATATGTTATGTGGCGGTTTATAAAAAATGAGAAAAACAATAGGGAAATACTTGGCGTTAGAATGACAAGTTGAAAACACCTATATCATAGGTGTATCACTTGGTTGTAGGCTATGCTGCTGTGGATCGTCGGGTAGTAATGGATCTTGGTGCTCCGTATCTGTTTGTGAGTTGGGAATGATTTTTCGGGGTTTGCCTTTGGGCCACCCCTTCTTAGATTTCTTCCTGTTATGTGAGTTGGGGCAATTGTCGCTCGTTATTGATTCTAAATCAGAGCTGTCAGTTCGGCCTCGTTTAGACATTTGGGATAGGGGTCGTGAAAAAGTTCCCTCCGATTGGCCGTCGGTGGGGCGGGTGGAGTGGCTAGGGAAAGGGGGAATGAAGGAAAGTGGTGGGAGGTGAATTTTCAGTGCATCAATCAGGAGTGGGAGTAATTCTTTGATGATGTCTTGAGTTGTAGGAATAGCGCGAGATGAACTGGCTTGAGCATATGAAATATTTTGCCTCGGAGTGTTTACAATTACTTTTCTTTTTGCATCGTTATAGGAGATGTTTTCATTTACTTTTATTTCCTGAATGGCGATTTCTTGCTTGTAAACTGGACATTCTTTCGACTTGGCAGAGTGGGGTCCTTCGCAGTTTACGCATTTGATTGGAGGTTGACATGGGTATCCTTCATGTAATGTTTTACCACATACACAAGACTGGTCTCTAGAGCACCGTAGAGCTGTATGGCCAAAACGTTGACAGCGGAAACATCTCATTGGGGATGGGATAAAAGGGCGGACTTTCAACACATAAAAGGCTACTTTCACTTCTTTTGGTATCTTGGGAGAGTCGAATGTCAAAATGTGATTTGGGGTATCGATAAGATTACCTTCTTTTTTACTTTTGATTCTTCTGACTTCAGTTATATGTTGATCTTTAAGTTCTTCTAAAATTTATTGTTCTGAACAGTTCAAGAGGTCTCTACAATTGATTACACCTTTCGAGAAATTGAGTCTAGCGTGAGCTACTACATCGACATCATATTCTAAAAATGTCTTAAGCTTCATTATTTGTCTTGATTGCGCTGCAGATGTGGTTTCGATCAGTAATCCTTCTTTAATTTTCTTCAGACTCTTAACCTGTCCTGCGTGTCCATATATATACTTCTGTATCTGGAAGGGATTAGTTGAACTAAAATCTCCTTCTTTTATCTTCACGACCAGAAACCGAGGTTGCACCGTCGTCTCCTGGTTCGTGTGGGTTATGTTGCCTCTGTTTTGAGAGGGAGGCACCTCTTTTTGAATTTGTATAGTATCCATACAATTCACACGAGAAGGGCAGAAATATATATCAACTGTGGCAGTGCTCCCTTACCAAAGAGGGACTAAATACGTGTGAGTTTCGCCTGAGCTCACAAGGAATCGTAAGCGACTATCTACGTGAAGCCATTCACCTCTCGGCACGATATCTTCCACCTTAGGTTCCGGATTTTTGCAGGTTAACTCCTGTTGAGCTGTCCTTAGCTTCACTACTCGTCTTCGACCTTACCGGCATGAGTGGCTCTACCAGGAGTACAAATCTCCCGCCGGCATCGCTCTCAGAGTCACCATAGCTACTGAGCCCCTCCACCACGTCAAGGTCTCACAGCTCCTTGAAGGGGTATTATTATTATTATTATTATTATTATTATTATTATTATTATTATTATTATTATTATTATTATTATTATTATTATTATTATTATTATTATTATTATTATTATTATTATTATTATTATTATTATTATTATTATTATTATTATTATTATTATTATTATTATTATTATTATTATTATTATTATTATTATTATTATTATTATTATTATTATTATTATTATTATTATTATTATTATTATTATTATTATTATTATTATTATTATTATTATTATTATTATTATTATTATTATTATTATTATTATTATTATTATTATTATTATTATTATTATTATTATTATTATTATTATTATTATTATTATTAATATTATTATTATTATTATTATTATTATTATTATTATTATTATTATTTTTTTCCCGTTGGGAATGTACCAGTCAGGCCCTGTATCCGGTGCTCCGATACATCCGGAGGGCGCGCTGGTGTCGTTAACCCCAATAACCACTCCCTACGTCCGTAGGGTGAGTGACTATTGGGTCCGAGAATCATGTGCCCTGAGTAGACGGAGCGAACCAAGGATGACGGCCTTCTGCATTCTTGCTGCTAAGATTTCTGCCATATTACGGCAAGCAGGTATTATCTTCAAGTTGGAGAGCAGTGTGTCCATCATTCCACCAAGGACTCCTATGATCAGAACCACCATTTTGACAGAATGGTCCGGATATAACCTGCGGAGTTCAAAGAGAAGATCTCGATATTTAGTCCGTTTTTCCTCCTCTTTTCGAACGATATTCATTTCGCCTGGAGCGGAAAACTCCATGACGAATATCGTTCTACTTTGGTGGTCGAGGAGGACAACATCAGGCTTATTGGCTTGTATTTGCCTGAGGGTGGGGAATGAGTAGTTCCAATAGATCTGGCACCTCTCATTCTCCACCACGGACTCAATATCCCCCGGAACATAAGGCAACACCGGTGTCTCGTCTGTACCGTACGAGTGTCGTAGATGGTAGTATAACACTCGTAGCGCCGCGTTATGCCTGTGGATATAGGCTGAGACCGCATAAGATGGGCATGCTGATAGCAAATGCATTACGGTCTCAGGTGCCCCACGACATGCCCTGCATCGGGTGTCAGGGACGTCTATACCCATCACGCGACTACGGTAGACGAGGGTGTTGAAGACACCATCCTGGCAGGCCATTATGAATCCCTCGGTCTCCGACTTTAGCTCACTCGCCCTGAGGAAGGCAAAGGTCAAGCTTTTGGATAAGCCAAGGTCTTCGATGTTGTGAAAGAAGACACCATGCATTGGCTTATCCATATGTAGCTGTTGCAGGACCTCTGTCTCCGCAGCTTTGATGTGAGCTTTTTGCTGAACGGGTCCCAACTCGGTGACAGAGTTTGGGTTAGCCCGTTCAGTGTCGAATACGAGACCGAGTTCATCGGCCGCACGGGTTGCTGCCTTAAAAAGAAATGCTCCAATCCCTGCTTTTTCATGGTCGCGGACCATGCAGAGAAGGGGATCTGAACTCCTGATGACTTTACAGGCCCCATCCAGAACCATTCTGTTATGCATACACTCCAAACTCATAAGTCCACGGCCTCCCCGTTGTCTGGGAAAGTATAACCGTGGAACGGACGATTTAGGATGCAAGCACCTATTGAGATGCATCACTTTGCGAGTTTTAACGTCGAGTTGTCGCAGCTCTTCCTTAGTCCACTTCATTACTCCGAAAGAGTAGAGAAGGATCGGAACGGCAAGCATATTGGTTGCAGCAACTTTGTTCTTCCCCGACAGTTCTGATGACCAGATCTGTCGGAGTTTATGCTGATACTTGCCGCGGAGAGAGTTCTTAACTGTGAATACCTCTTGGGAGTGGTTAATACGTTGCTCCACCCCTAGGTAAGTATACGTCTCTCCGGCATCCAGATGATGTAGGATGCTTCCGTCTACGAGCTGGACATCCTCTCAGTATTCCTCGCATCGTCCTCTTTTGAGATGAACCGTGGCACATTTGTCGATCCCAAATTTCATTCCGATACCATGCGTGTACTCTTCCACCACCCTAAGGGACTGATGTAGGTCCCTTTCTCCAGAGGCATATAATTTGAGGTCATCCATGTAAAACAGATGGGTGACTTTATGCCTCCGGTTGCTGGGGGTGCCGCAGTTGTACCCACGGGTATTCCTGAGTACAACGGATAATGGCAATAGTGAGATGCAGAAGAGAAGAGGGCTGAGGGAGTCTCCCTGAAACACGCCTCTTCTAATGATGACCTGCTCTGTTTGGACTATGTCTCTACCAGATCTTATGTTGAAGCGAGTCCTCCAGAGTGGCATCAGTTGTCCAATGCATCCCACTATTTGATTGGGTACCTCAAGACATCTGAGCAAATGCATGATTAACTCATGCGATGTTGTATCAAATGCCTTGCGGTAATCAATCCAGGCCATCGAAAGGTTACGCTTATACTGCACGGAGTCCTGCGTGATACATCTATCGATGAGCAGGTTCTCCTTGCAGCCGGCGACCCCTTTCTTTGACCCTCTTTGCTCATATATCCGTTCATACACCGGATCAACTGCGGAGAGAATGCGCGTGTATAAGATGCGCGTAAACAACTTATAGCACGCATTCAAGCATGTTATCGGCCTGTAATTCTTTGGATCAGACAAATCTCCGTTCTTGGGGATGAGCACGGTTCGCCCCTCGACAAACCACTCCGGAATCTGCTGCTCCCCATCTAGCCATGAGTTAAAAACTCTTGCCAGATGGCGGTGGGTTGTTGGAAACTTTTTCCACCAATAATTATTCAACCCATCAGGGCCTGGAGCAGCAAAGTTCTTCGAGCCTTTGAGGGCCCCTCGAACTTCTTCCGTGGTTATCGGATTGCGCAGATCATTGTGCTCAGGCTGCCGAAGCGTCCTGCAGTAAGCTTCGAACTGCGCTAGGGCTGGAGTGTCTACATTGAGTGGTTGCGGAAACTCATAGATGTTCTTCCAGAAGGTTTCTACCCGATCAGCAGCCGGCGGGTTATCGAAAACACGTGGAGGCTCTTGGAATAAGCGAGAAGGTTTATCGCGGAACTTTATGTTTTCCGCGATACTTCTCGCCCGCCTCACTAGTGACTTCTTTGCAGCCACTAGCATTCGTATCCTATCAAGACAGTGCTGTTTTATGGTAAACAGCACGCCTTGATACAATGTGTGGTGAGCTCGTCTTAGCTTTGCAGCAATTCGCCGCACTGCCGACGTGAAAGGCATATTGCCCGACATGTAGTCCACCACACACTGGATACGAGAAGCGTGTTGTCTCGCCGACTTGATCTTAGCTTCCATCTTGTGAACGCGTCGCTCATGCCTCCCAACAAGAGCGGTGGTTTCTCTCCTCTCCGTCTGGGATAGAGCACGAGCGGCGTCGTACACGACAGAATTAATCTGCCAGATGGTAGCCTCTTCTGAAAGAACATCGCCAATCTCTGCATCCACTCATGCCAGTTCTTGCGGCTTCATGGGCTTCATATTGTGAAGCGACCTGCGGGTTCTGATGTCATCCATTGGTGGTATCATGCGAGCCTCCTCTACAGCCAGACCGACACGTGGCATATCTGCCACTTGTGCCACTTCGTTAATCGGCTGAGGAGGAGCTCTAACATAGCCTCGAGCCCGGAGATAGGAAACATAATCCCTGAGATTTTGAGCGGAAACGGCGGAATGCTCTGGGTGTCTTTCACACCAGAAAGCACGCATCCTTGCCATGTATCCTCTCCGGGCGGGCTCACTGCTCTCGTAGATATACAGAAGTCCGTCTCTCAATTCGTCCGTCCACTCAAAGCGTCCGTTGTCATTGCGGTTGTCATTTCGCAAATCATCGTTGTTGGCCTCACCACCTTGCCTAATCCGAGAAGGTCGGTTGTGGGGGCCTCTTCCCCGATTGTTTGGAACCGAGTATTAGGGTTTACTGGGGGGTTATCCCAGTAAACCCACGGCTGACACCGGAGGGAAAGATGCCTTTTTCCTCCCGGATGCGCATGAGCTGCCGGTCCGATTTTGCATCCTTTGCTCGGGTAGGTGGTGTCGCAACTCACCAGGGCCTTAGGTGTTGGTTGACCTCCCTGCCTTATTATTATTATTATTATTTATTTTTTTCTCCTTAGGAGTGTACCAGTCAGGCCCTGTCTCCGGTGCTCCGACCCATCCGGAGGGCGCGCTGGTGTCGTTAACCCCAACAACCACTCCCTACGTCCGTAGGGTGAGTGATTATTGGGTCCGAGAATCGTGTGCCCTGAGTAGACGGAGCGAACCTAGAATAAAGGCCTTCTGCATTCGTGCTGCTAAAATTTCTGCCATATTACGGCAAGCAGGTATTATCTTCAAATTGAAGAGCAGTGTGTCCATCATTCCACCAAGGATTCCTATGATCAGAACCACCATTTTGACAGAATGGTCCGGATACAACCTGCGGAGTTCAAAGAGAAGATCTCGATATTTAGTCCGTTCTTCCTCCTCTTTTCGAACGATATTCATCTCGCCTGGAGCTGAGAACTCCACGACGAATATCGTTTTACTTTGGTGGTCGAGGAGGACAACATCAGGCTTATTGGCTTGTATTTGCCTGAGGGTGGGGAATGAGTAGTTCCAATAGATTCGGCACCTCTCATTCTCCACCACGGACTCAATATCCCCCGGAACATAAGGCAACACCGGTGTCTCGTCTATACCGTACGAGTGTCGTAGATGGTAGTACAACACTCGTAGAGCCGCGTTATGCCTGTGGATATAGGCTGAGACCGCATAACATGGGCATGCTGATAGCAGATGCATTACGGTCTCAGGTGCCCCACGACATGCCCTGCATCGGGTGTCAAGGACGTCTATACCCATCACGCGACTACGGTAGACAAGGGTGTTGAAGACACCATCCTGGCAAGCCATTATGAATCCCTCGGTCTCCGACTTTAGCTCACTCGACCTGAGGAAGGCAAAGGTCAAGCTTTTGGATAAGCCAATGTCTTCTATGTTGTGAAAGAAGACACCATGCATTGGCTTATCCATATGTAGCTGCCTTAAAAAGGAATGCTCCAATCCCTGCTTTCTCATGGTCGCGGACCATGCAGAAAAGGGGATCTGAACTCCTGATGACTTTACAGGCCCCATCCAGAACCATTCTGTTATTATTATTATTATTATTATTTTTTTTTTTTTTCGTTGGTGTTTTGGCATCGACTGCTATGGTCATTAGCCATGTGTTCTTTATAGGCCTTGTTACTAAACTCCATACGCCACCTTAGGAGCAGCACTGTTAATTGGAACGCAACAGTGAATCGTGCAGGACTCACCCTACTCGAGCCACGAGATTTTAATAATTTAATCAGTTAAATTAAATTAAAAAATCCCAGCCCAACCAGGGTTCGAACTCCGGACCTTTCGACTCAGAGTCGGACGCTCTAACCACTGCGCCACGCCCCGACATATATTATTATTATTATTATTATTATTATTATTATTATTATTATTATTATTATTATTATTATTATTATTATTATTATTATTATTATTATTATTATTATTATTATTATTATTATTATTATTATTATTATTATTATTATTATTATTATTATTATTATTATTATTATTATTATTATTATTATTATTATTATTATTATTATTATTATTATTATTATTATTATTATTATTATTATTATTATTATTATTATTATTATTATTATTATTATTATTATTATTATTATTATTATTATTATTATTATTATTATTATTATTATTATTATTATTATTATTATTATTATTATTATTATTATTATTATTATTATTATTATTATTATTATTATTATTATTATTATTATTATTATTATTATTATTATTATTATTATTATTATTATTATTATTATTGTTATTATTATTATTATTATTATTATTATTATTATCTTAAGAGTGTACCAGTCAGGCCCTGTCTCCGGTGCTCCGACCCATCCGGAGGACGCGCTGGTGTCGTTTACCTCAATAACCACTCCCTACGTCCGTAGGGTGAGTGATTATTGGGTCCAAGAGTCATGTGTTCTGAGCAGACGAAGTGAACCAAGGATGACGGCCTTCTGCATTCGAGCGGCTAGGATTTGTGCCATATTACGGCAGGCCGGTATCAACTTCAAATTAGAGAGCAGTGTGTCCATCATTCCACCAAGGACTCCTATAATCAGAACCACCATTTTGACAGAATGGTCCGGATACAACCTGCGGAGTTCAAAAAGAAGATCTCGATATTCAATCCGTTTTTCCTCCTCTTTCCGAACGATATTCATCTCGCCTGGAGCGGAAAACTCCACGACGAATATCGTTTTACTTTGATGGTCGAGGAGGACAACATTAGGCTTATTGGCTGGTATTTGCCTGAGGGTGGGGAATGAGTAGTTCCAACAGATTCGGCACCTCTCATTCTCCACCACGGACTCGATATCCCCCGGAACATAAGGCAACACCGGTGTCTCGTCTATACCGTACGAGTGTCTTAGATGGTAGTACTACACTCGTAGCGCCGCGTTATGCCTGTGGATATAGGCTGAGACCGCATAAGCTGGGCATGCTGATAGCAAATGCATTACGGTCTCAGGTGCCCCACGACATGCCCTGCATCGGGTGTCAGGGACGTCTATACCCATCACGCGACTACGGTAGACGAGGGTGTTGAAGACACCATCTTGGCAGGCCATTATGAATCCCTCGGTCTCCGACTTTAGCTCACCCGAACTGAGGAAGGCAAAGGTCAAGCTTTTGGATAAGCCAAGGTCTTCGATGTTGTTGAAGAAGACACCATGCATTGGATTATCCGTATGCAGCTGTAAGAGGACCTCTGTCTCCGCAGCTTTAATGTGAGCTTTTAGCTGAACTGGTCCCAACTCGGTGACAGAGTTTGGGTTAGCCCGTTCCGTGTCGAATAAGAGACCAAGTTCATCGGCTGCACGTGTTGCTGCCTTAAAGAGAAATGCTCCAATCCCTGCTTTTTCATGGTCGCGGACCATGCAGAGAAGGGGATCTAAACTCCTGATGACTACAGGCCCCATCCAGCACCATTCTGTTATGCAGACACTCCAAACTCAAATGTCCACGGCCTCCCTGTTGTCTGGGAAAGTATAACCGTGGAACGGACGATTTAGGATGCAAGCTCCTATTGAAATGCATCATTTTGCGAGTTTTTACGTCGAGTTGTCGCAGCTCTTCCTAAGTCCACTTCATCACTCCGAAGGAGTAGAGAAGGATCGGAACGGCGTGCATATTAGTTGCAGCAACTTTGTTCTTCCCCGACAGTTCTGATGACCAGATCTGTTGGAGTTTATGCTCATACTTGCCGCAGAGAGAGTTCTTAACTGTGATTACCTCTTGGGAGCGGCGTTGCGCCACCCCTAGGTAAAAATGAGTCTCTCCGGCATCCAGATGATGTAGGATGCTTCCGTCTACGAGCTGGACATCCTCTCCGTATTCCTCGCATCGTCCTCTTTTGAGATGAACCGTGGCACATTTGTCGATCCCGAATTCAATTCCGATAGCATGCGTATATTCTTCCACCACCCTAAGGGACTGATGTAGGTCCCTTTCTCCAGAGGCATATAATTTAAGGTAATCCATGTAAAACAGGTGGGTGACTGTATGCCTCCGTTTGCTGGGGGTGCAGCAGCTGTACCCACGGGTATTCCTGAGTGCAACGGACAATGGCAATAGTAAGATGCAGAAGAGAAGAGGGCTGAGGGAGTCTCCCTCAAACACGCCTCTTCTAATGATGACCTGCTCTGTTTGGACTATGTCTCCACCAGATTTTATGGCGAAGCGAGTCCTCCAGAGCGGCATCAGTTGTCCAATGCATCCCATTATTTGATCGGGTACCTCAAGGCATCTGAGCAAATGCATGATTAACTCATGCGATGTTGTATCAAATGCCTTGCGGTAATCGATCCAGGCCATCGAAGGGTTACGCTTGTACTGCACGGAATCCTGCGTGATACATCTATCGATGAGCAGGTTCTCCTTGCAGCCGGCAACCCCTTTCTTTGACCCTCTTTGCTCATATATCCGTTCATACACCGGATCAACTGCGGAGAGAATGCGCGTGTATAAGATGCGCCTAAACACCTTATAACACGCATTCAAGCATGTTATCGGTCTGTAATTCTTTGGATGCTGGAAACTTTTTCCATCAATAATTATTCAACCCATCGGGTCCTGGAGCAGCAAAGTTCTTTGAGCCTTTGAGGGCTCTTTGAACTTCTTCCGGGGTTATCGGATTACGCAGATCATTGAGCTCAGGCTGCCGAAGCGTCCTGCAGTAAGCTTCGAACTGCGCTAGGGCTGGAGTGTCTACATTGAGTGGTTGCGGAAACTCATAGATGTTCTTCCAGAAGGTTTCTACCCGATTAGCAGCCGGCGGGTTACCGACAACACGTGGAGGCTCTAGGAATAAGCGGGAAGGTTTATCGCGAAACTTTATGTTTTCCGCGATACTTCTCGCCCGCCTCACTAGTGACTTCTTTGCAGCCACTAGCATTCGTATCCTATCAAGACAGTGCTGTTTTATGGTAAACAGCACGCCTTGATTCAAAGTGTGGTGAGCTCGTCTTAGCCTTGCAGCAATTCGCCGCACTGCCGGCGTGAAAGGCCTATTGGCCAACATGTAGTCCACCACACACTGGATACGAGACGCGTGTTGTCTCACCGACTTGATCTTGTGAACGCGTCGCTCATGCCTCCCAACAAGAGCGGTGGTGTCCCTCCTCTCCGTCTGGGATATTGCACGAGCGGCGTCGTACACGACAGAATTGATCTGCCAGATTTTGGCCTCTTCTGGAAGAACATCGCCAATCTCCGCATCCACCCGTGCCAGTTCTTGCGGCTTCAAGGGCTTCATATTGTGGCAACTCAGAACTCGCTTGGCTTTTTTTGAAAGGATTTTTAGCTGTAATTCACCCAACCCACATTCATCCAAATAATGAAAGAACTCATTTTTTAAAACAAATTAACATTTATTGAAACAAGAAAATTTAAAAAAAGAACGAAGCTGCTACACTAGCAGGACAAAAACTAAACAAATGAATTATGAACAAATATAGGTATAAATAAAATACTACTTACAATGTGCTGGTGACCAGCAGAGCCAGAGATGGGGAGATGCCAAACATTTTCAAGTAATAATTAATTTTTGAGCTGTCTTCAACTCAGCTGACGAGTGACGAGTGATAAGAATGAAATCATGAATGAATCTTGACCTGCCCAAAAGGTGTATTTATAGAGAAACAATATGATGAGCTTGCATTTTTCGTTAGGTCGCTGCACGCATAAAAGTGCTTACCTTCTCTGTGCAAGTCTGTGAATTTCGAGCTAGTTTATATTTCTGTATCCGGTAATTGTATCAATTTTGATGTCTATGAACTTGAAGAATTAAACTATGGAATTGTGAATACTGAGTGTTTTTATTTTAAAATGTTGAAGTTGATGTTGAAAGATCTTCAAACTCTGCATTTGCCTACATGGATTTGAATTATTTCATGATTATTTTGTATATTTGACACATCTCCCCTCCGTAGACAAAGCTGGCCCCCAGCTTTCTGGACAGTACAAAAAAACGACATACAAAATCAAAACAACTAGTTGAAATTAACTTCAAAGTGAAAGAATAAAAATAATACTTAGCATTAACATAAAATAAATTGAAATTATAAATTATTCACATGCAATCATAACAAATACTATACAATATACTAATGTGATCTATACCGATATAAAACAAAAACGATTTCGTCCAATTAATCAATTTGGCAATTATGAGTTCCCACACTAATATTATCATAGTCAGGCACTGAACTTTGTCTTGTGTCACTATACCGATCTTGCTGCGCAGCGCTCCATGTACATTAGGATCGTATCTTGACTGATATCTGCTTAACGTTCCCGACTGAAACGGTTTTGGCTGGATGGCAACGTTGCAAAGTGGACTGGACTTGGCATCTAGGCAAATACTTTCATTACGTGTTGCGTTGTTTCCACATTATTTCTTGCATTCACAGAACATATTGGTGTTGTTCTGCGAACTCTACTGTCAGTCAGAGCCATGCCAATTCTGTCAATTGTTTCAAGAGAAGAAGAATTACGACATGAAATGACATTGACATATGACATAATATGGTTAGTTTGGTTGTTTGGATGTAGCGGTAACTTTTGGCGGTTCATTATTACCAGTTTACAAAAGACATTTTTATTCGTGTTTTTTGTGTAATGGTGTATCCAGTTGTTGGACAACTTTGATTATGGACTTTCACTCCTTGGATTACTTCGGAATGCTTCAAACATCTATCGTTTCCAGACTCTGGTAAGATATGTCTAGTCAGCATTTTGTAAAACTCGTTTTCTAATAAGAGTTCTGAAATATTTCCACTAGGTTTCCGGGGATTTGGGTCCTTCTGCAGCAGTACATCTTTGTTGGTGGATATTGCCTGCACACCCAGGAACTGTTTAACGGCTACTCAGAAAAACTGCGAACGCAACAACGTAAGTGTTTGCTTCTGGTTGTTTACTGCATATTTGGATCACAATAATTCAACTTCATGTTTCTAGGTCCTTTTGCCGACTATGTTACATTCTGCCTAACGTCCTGGAGTGGGAACCGTGACAGGGGTGATGGAGTAGTGACTGTCTCAGGGGCTGCTTTGTAGTGCCTCCGGGGTGTGGTGGTGGCTCGATTGCATGAAACAAGAGAGAAATTCGGCAGTAAGTTCATTAAGTACATATTTGTATTCTTATAGCTAGGTTATAGAACTAATATTCACAAAAACTCGAAACAACAATCACTGAATCACATAACATTCTTATAACTAATCAAGTTGTATTACTTCTTAGAGTAGAAAAGTGTTTAAAGTCTACAAGACAGTAGTAGATCATAACAATGGTTTTTAACTTTGAATGAAACTTGCTGGTTTCTATTATGTGAAAATGTTTTCACGGATTACTGGTTAATTATGACACACCCACTATAATACTCATTACTTTGTTACAATTGATTTTTCACTATTCGACACCTGCCTATTTATTTGAGTGTCACCTTATCTGATAATTTTATGTTAATGAAAGAATAGGAAGGTGAGAAAAAAAAATTAATAGTTCTTGAAAATCTCTATCAAAAAACAACTACTTTCCTGGCTAGTACCTACGACGAACATTGAATTAGATTCGTTTGAAATATTGTAGTACCACATGTTAATTGCATCTCTAAGATATTGCATATATATTTTATTTTCATAATCATGACGTAGTCAACTTTCTACATCTTACTTCACTATTGTCCCCTGTTGAGACAGCTTTCTCTATCGTAGTACTTTCCACAACATTTTACCTATTGTCTTTCTTCAAAAGACCTCATATATTGGCATTTCATTTCATGCCTCAAAAATAATACTTATCATCTTTTAATTCTTCATCAACAACTATACGTTGCGTAGCACATTTTCCACACCTTGAATAATTTACAAATGACATGCAGTTTTGGGAGCATCCTCCTCAACCTGCACTTTCATTTATCTCAGTGTATAGTATATACAAATTATTCTTCTTCAATATAATCTTCAAAACAATCTTCAATTCTTACTTTTCTCAATATATCTTCTATCTATATGCTTCATTTACTTCTTATAATTCTACACAGTTTTCTGTCAGTAGATCATTCTGAGATGCTATTTCCTATTGCTTTTCAAATAAAATAAAAACAAAACTGGTTGAGGTGACATTGACTCATTTCTACTTTTTCAGGCAGGGGTGTGTCAAAATTCATTATTCATTATTATTATTGCTCATTTTGTAGTTATTATTTATTAAGATTTTTCCTTTAGAAATGTATGCTGGTAAAGGATTTTTATTATTGTTTTAGGTTCTCCACAAGATGAGAAGAACTTAGCAATGCGTTTGTACCAGAATGTGCCATTAATTCGGTTAGGACAGCTATACGAAAACTTCAGTTTCATTATTTTCCAAATCAATAATTAGAAATTTAGACCTGTAGATCACCTCTTTGATAAACATGTTCTGTTATGTTATCCAAGTGTACTCCTTTTTTTATAATAGAACTTCAAATATTTGCTTTTGACTCATTTTCAACTACCAATCCAGTGCAACTGTATCTCTTGTATTCATCAATTTTTTTATGATTATTTTTACTTTACTCATTTTCTCGGAAACACATCGAGAAAAATATATTCATACATCAAAATCATCATCATTATTCTCTTGGAAATACATCAAGAGCATATATTTCATCATATTTCATTAAACACATCTCAAGTCTCTTGGTAACACCTCAAGAGTAAAATACCACAGGTAGACGTTCAATCCCAACTCTGAGGATATTCTTCCACGTCCCCCCTGCAAAATCAAATACGAAAACTCCCTCAGGCAATTATTCAATCCCCTCAAGACAAAGGTAACCTCATTACCCAATAATTATTCTCATATCATTTCACCATATTTCATAAAGTCATCATAAATCGTATAAAAAGTTGATTGTACACTTCAACACACAGTTTCACCAAACAAGTCGATGGGCAATGATCAAAATTCTTAAGTGTTTGCAAATCAGAAAAAGGTTAGCTTTACAAAAAAAATTTAAAAAAATTATAAAATGTTATACCTATATGTATCGAATACAAAATGAAAAAAATTATTAATTAGACTTTCGTTTTTTCATTTGCATAAAACAGTTTTATTCAACAAAAAAACTTTCAAAAAAGTGATCAACACTACTTTCAAATTTTCAAAGATGAGTTATAAAGAATTCATAAAAACCTCCCAACGAAACAGCTTGATTTGCACAGAAACTAATTAATATGTTTTCTAACTCAATTTCTTCCAACAATTTTTTTTTGGACATACCAAGAAATTGCAAGAGTCATTTTCAAAAAATTTATTATCAAAATAGAAATAGACATGAGTAGATAAAGTACAATGAAGGTAAAGGCCACAATTCATGCTTCATTGACTTTTCATTATTCAGTCTAAATTGGACAGCATAACAATATGACGAAAAAATTAAGTAACCAGTAGATTCAAGAAATTATACGGATTTTTCTTTGTTACCAGCATCTTTCGCGCAATCACTTTTCATATTACATCAAAAATTGTATGAAATTGTATGGGAAAAGTTATTATTATGCCTACTTATAACAAATTACACAAAAATTGCACTTAAGTATGTTAAACTCACGTTCAAAAGAGTTTGGGTAAGAACCCTGTAGCTTCGCCTCAAAGTAAATAATCATGTTTTATGAATGCGATTTCCAAATAATTTTTTAAACGAAACCTAATTGAATCACTATAGAAATTCAACAAATATTTGTCATGTACTTACTTACTATACGTTGTCTTGCCCTGAAGGCAACGCATTTCAAAATTGTTTTTCAGTATGCGGTGTGACACAAAAAGAAATCTCAATTCATGTTTTACCAAATACAATTTTATTTTCTGAAATTTTCTGAGGGTGCTTGGTTTCAACAACCAGCGTACCCAGTTATTTCCACACATTATAATTATTTTATTTTTTGTTAAATAGCCAGTTATTTTTCATTAAAATAAAAAGTTTTAAATACCATCTGAAATGAAAAATACTAGCATAGATTGAACACTACTGAATTGTTTAATGTATTCTTGGAGGAAACAAATCATTTTCATTTTATTAGTAACCTCAAATCAGTGCATACGTAAAGAGATCGTGGAAACAAATATTTTTATACTAGAGCTGATTTGAAGAAACATTTTTTTTTTCAATTTTGATTCTCAAAAGTCTCGTTTCAAACACTGCCACTATAGATTGTACCGTAAATTAAATAAAAAGCACCTAACAATAAAATAAATAAGTAGTACTTTCTAAAATTTAATAGTGGTAACTAGCGTTTTGTTTCACCAAATAATGTATCAAAAATATTTTTATGAAAAGGTTGCTTATACCCCCTAAAAAAAGTACTGTACACGTAATAATAAGACAAGCCTGAGTATACTAAAGAACTAGGGCAGAAATCATATCAGGCTGATAAAGTCTGATATTTCATTAGGTAAACTTATTTTTAAAAAAATATCCAAAAAGAATTTACCTACAAGGAAATATTAAGTTCTAACAGAGTTTACCCCATAACTGTTCATTTAATATTTTTATGCACTAAGCAACATTCAATGGTACACGAGCTGTGCTTTCAAAATATTCATAGTGGTAAAAGGAAAAAAATATCACAGGAATCCAACTAACTGATAGTACATGGTTGCAAACTAAAACGAGCTGATGAACAGATATTCGCTTCAATTAAGCAGTCTCTATGAAACACGTTCCCAAGCTGATGAGACAGATATTGGTAGGTGTATCATTCATACTTCAGAAAGTCAGATATATAGGGATGTAATATGCCAAAATAATTTAATTGGTAATCGTAAAGAGCTGGATGAACAGATATTCTTTACGTTTAGCCAATCTCAACAATACAGTTCCAAGCTGGTGAACAGTTATTGGAAGATGTACCGCTCATATCTCAGTAAGTTACAGGTAAGAATTGAAATTCTTGAAATATGTTACTGGTAATCATAAGAAGCTGAATGAACAGATATTCTTTATGAATAGTCAATCATGATATTACATTTCCAAGCTGATGAACAGATATTAGAAAGTGTATCACTCATAATTCGAGAATCAAGGAAAACAGGAAAAAAACAAAATAATTAATTAAATGTGAGTTTGAGGATATACTGTGGTGTAACGCTTTGTATTAAATAAAAATGCCACACAATGTTTAAGTACTAAAAATTGCATCAAAAATACCCAAACTTAGTTAACACCCTGTATACGGCTTGTGAAAGAACAAAAAAAAATTATTTAAGAAGCAAAGTCATTCATTGAAATTATGAAAAAGAAAAAAAATCTATTTGGAATTTATTTTGAAAAGAGAAAATTGTGGATTTTTTCATCATCGGAAAATAATGGTGGTTGGATGAATCAAACAGCTTTCAAATTTATCATTTTAAATTAAGGAAACGAGACCGGCACGCCTCCACCACGTGTCGCAACTCAGAACTCGCTTGGCTTTTTTCGAAAGGATATTTAGCTGTAATTCACCCAACCCACATTCATCCAATTAATGAAAGAACTCATTTTTTAAAACAAATTAACATTTATTGAAACAAAGAAAATTAAAAAAAAGAACGAAGCTGCTACACTAGCAGGACAAAAACTAAACAAATGAATTATGAACAAATATAGGTATAAATAAAATACTACTTACAATGTGCTGGTGACCAGCAGAGCCAGAGATGGGGAGATGCCAAACATTTTCAAGTAATAATTAATTTTCGAGCTGTCTTCAACTCAGCTGACGAGTGACGAGTGATGAGAATGAAATCATGAATGAATCTTGACCTGCCTAAAAGGTGTATTTATAGAGAAACAATATGATGAGCTTGCATTTTTCGTTAGGTCGCTGCACGCATAAAAGTGCTTACCTTCTCTGTGCAAGTCTGTGAATTTCGAGCTAGTTTATATTTCTGTATCCGGTAATTGTATCAATTTTGATGTCTATGAACTTGAAGAATTGAACTATGGAATTGTGAATACTGAGTGTTTTTATTTTAAAATGTTGAAGTTGATGTTGAAAGATCTTCAAACTCTGCATTTCCCTAAATGGATTTGAATTATTTCATAATTATTTTGTATATTTGACAATATTGTGATGCGCCCTGCGGGTTCCGATGTCCTCCATTGGTGGTATGATGCGAGCCTCCTCTACAGCCAGACCGACACGTGGCATATCTGCCACTTCGTTAAACGGCTGAGGAGGAGCTCTAACATAGCCTTGAGCCCGGAGATAGGATACATAATCCCTGAGATTTTGGGCGGAAACGGCGGCATGCTCTGGGTGTATCTCATACATGCATCCTTGCCATGTATCCTCTCCGGGCGGGCTCACTGCTCTCATAGCAATACAGAAGTCGATCCCTTAATCTATCCGTCCACTCAAAGCGTCCGTTGTCATTGCAGTTGTAGTCATTTGGCAAATCATCGTTGTTGGCCCCACCACCTTGGCTTTGACCCCTAATCCGAGGGGGTCGGTTGTGGGGGCCTCTTCCCCGATTATTTGGAACCGAGTAATATGGTTTACTGGGGGGTTAACCCAGTAAACCCACGGCCGACACCGGAGGGAAAGATGCCTCTTCCCTCCCAGATGCGCATGAGCTGCCGGTCCGATTTTGCATCCTTTGCTCGGGTAGGTGGTGTCGCAACTCACCAGGGCCTTAGGTGTTGGTTGACCTCCCTGCCTATTATTATTATTATTAGTATTATTATTATTTTTTTTTCCTTCAAGAGTGTACCAGTCAGGTCCTGTCTCCGGTGCTCCGACCCATCCGGAGGACGCGCTGGTGTCGTTTACCTCAATAACCACTCCCTACGTCCGTAGGGTGAGTGATTATTGGGTCCGAGAGTCATGTGTTCTGAGCAGACGAAGTGAACCAAGGATGACGGCCTTCTGCATTCGAGCGGCTAGGATTTGTGCCATATTACGGCGGGCCGGTATCAATTTCAAATTAGAGAGCAGTGTGTCCATCATTCCACCAAGGACTCCTATAATCAGAACCACCATTTTGACAGAAAGGTCCGGATACAACCTGCGGAGTTCAAAGAGAAGATCTCGATATTTAGTCCGTTTTTCCTCCTCTTTCCGAACGATATTCATCTCGCCTGGAGCGGAAAACTCCACGACGAATATCGTTTTACTTTGACGGTCGAGGAGGACAACATCAGGCTTATTGGCTTGTATTTGCCTGAGGGTGGGGAATGAGTAGTTCCAATAGATTCGGCACCTCTCATTCTCCACCACGGACTCAATATCCCCGGAACATAAGGCAACACCGGTGTCTATACCGTACGAGTGTCTTAGATGGTAGTACAGCACTCGTAGTGCCGCGTTATGCCTGTGGATATAGGCTGAGACCGCATAGGCTGGACATGCTGATAGCAAATGCATTACGGTCTCAGGTGCCCCACGACATGCCCTGCATCGGGTGTCAGGGACGTCTATACCCATCACGCGACTACGGTAGACGAGGGTGTTGAAGACACCATCCTGGCAGGCCATTATGAATCCCTCGGTCTCCGACTTTAGCTCACTCGAACTGAGGAAGGCAAAGGTCAAGCTTTTGGATAAGCCAAGGTCTTCGATGTTGTTGAAGAAAACACCATGCATTGGCTTATCCATATGCAGCTGTAGGAGGACCTCTGTATCCGCAGCTTTAATGTGAGCTTTTAGCTGAACGGGTCCCAACTCGGTGACAGAGTTTGGGTTAGCCCGTTCAGTGTCGAATACGAGACCAAGTTCATCGGCTGCACGGGTTGCTGCCTTAAAGAGAAATGCTCCAATCCCTGCGTTTTCATGGTCGCGGACCATGCAGAGAAGGGGATCTGAACTCCTGATGACTTTACAGGCCCCATCCAGAACCATTCTTCCCCGACAGTTCTGATGACCAGATCTGTCGGAGTTTATGCTGATACTTGCCGCGGAGAGAGTTCTTAACTGTGATTACCTCTTGGGAGCGGCGTTGCGCCACCCCTAGGTAAGAATAAGACTCTCCGGCATCCAGATGATGTAGGATGCTTCCGTCTACGAGCTGGACATTCTCTCCGTATTCCTCGCATCGTCCTCTTTTGAGATGAACCGTGGCACATTTGTCGATCCCAAATTCCATTCCGATAGCATGCGTATATTCTTCCACCACCCTAAGGGACTGATGTAGGTCCCTTAGTCCAGAGGCATATAATTTTAGGTCATCCATGTAAAACAGGTGGGTGACTGTATGCCTCCGGTAGCTGGGGGTGCCGCAGCTGTACCCACGGGTATTCCTGAGTGCAACGGACAATGGCAATAGTGAGATGCAGAAGAGAAGAGGGCTGAGGGAGTCTCCCTGAAACACGCCTCTTCTAATGATGACCTGCTCTGTTTGGACTATGTCTCCACCTGATTTTATAGCGAAGCGAGTCCTCCAGAGTGGCATCAGTTGTCCAATGCATCCCACTATTTGATCGGGTACCTCAAGGCATCTGAGCAAATGCATGATTAACTCATGCGATGTTGTATCAAATGCCTTGCGGTAATCGATCCAGGCCATCGAAAGGTTACGCTTGTACTGCACGGAGTCCTGCGTGATACATCTATCGATTAGCAGGTTCTCCTTGCAGCCGGCAACCCCTTTCTTTGACCCTCTTTGCTCATATATCCGTTCATACACCGGATCAACTGCAGAGAGAATGCGTGTGTATAAGATGCGCGTAAACACCTTATAACACGCATTCAAGCATGTTATCGGTCTGTAATTCTTTGGATCAGACAAATCTCCGTTTTTGGGAATAAGCACGGTTCGCCCCTCGACAAACCACTCCGGAATCTGCTGCTCCCCATCTAGCCATGAGTTGAAAACTCTAGCCAGATGGCGGTGGGTTGCTGGAAACTTTTTCAACCAATAGTTATTCAACCCATCGGGTCCTGGAGCAGCAAAGTTCTTTGAGCCTTTGAGGGCTCTTTGAACTTCTTCCGGGGTTATCGGATTGCGCAGATCATTGAGCTCAGGCTGCCGAAGCCTCCTGCAGAATGCTCTGAACTGCGCTAGGGCTGGAGTATCTACATTGATTGGTTGCGGATACTCATAGATGTTCTTCCAGAAGGTTTCCACCCGATCAACAGCCGGCGGGTTATCAACAACACGTGGAGGCTCTTCAAATAAACGAGAAGGTTTATCGCGGAACTTCAAGTTTTCCGCGACTCCTCTCGCTCGCCTCACTAGTGACTTCTTTGCAGCCACTAGCATTCGTATCCTATCAAAACAGTGCTGTTTGATGGTAAACAGCACCCCTTGATTCAATGTGTGGTGAGCTCGTCTTAATTTTACGGCAATTCGCCGCACTGCAGGCGTGAAAGGCCTATTGGCCGCCACGTAGTCCACCACACACTGGATACGAGACGCGTGTTGTCTCGCCGACTTGATCTTAGCTTCCATCTTGTGTACGCGTTGCTCATGCCTCCCAACTACGGCGGTGGTGTCCCTCCTCTGCGTCTGGGTTAGAGCATGAGCGGCGTCATACACGACAGAATTGATCTGCCAGATGTCAGCCTCTTCTGGAAGAACATCGCCGATCTCCGCATCCACTCGTGCCAGTTCTTGTGGCTTCAGGGGCTTCATATGGTGAAGTGCCCTGCAAGTTCTGATGTCCTCCATCGGTGGTATGATGCGAGCATTCTCCACAGCCAGACCGACACGTGGCATGCCACTTCGAAAACCGGCTGAGGAGGTGCTCTGACATATCCTCGTCTCCGAAGATGAGATACATAATCCCTAAGATTTTGGGCGGAAAAGGCGGCATGCTCTGGGTGTCTTTCACACCACAGAGCATGCATTCTCGCCATGTATCCTCTCCGGGCGGGCTCACTGCTCTCGTAGCAATGCATAAGAACGTCCCTTAATCCATCCGTCCACTCAAAACGTCCGTTTTCATAGCGTAAGTCGTCAGCTGGCAAATCATCGTTGTTGGCCCCACCACCTTGCCTTTGACCCCTAATCCGAGGGGGTCGGTTGTGAAGGCCTCTTTCCCGATTATTTGGAACCGAGTGTTAGGGTTTACTGGGGGGTTAACGCAGTAAACCCACGGCCGACACCAGAGGGAAAGATGCCTCTTCCCTCCCGGATGCGCATGAGCTGCCCGTCCGATTTTGCATCCTTTGCTCGGGTAGGTGGTGTCGCAACTCACCAGGGCCTTAGGTGTTGGTTGACCTCCCTGCCTATTTATTATTATTTTTTTTTTCTTGGTGTTTTGGCATCGACTGCTATGGTCATTAGCCATGTGTTCTGGATAGGCCTTGTTACTAACTCCATACGCCACTTTAGGAGCAGCACTGTTAATTTTTAACGCAACAGTGAATCGTGGAGGATTATTCCCAGCCGACACGAGCCTCAGTCATTCAGACTTTCACATCTGAAAATGAAAAAAGATCGCACCGTCTGGGAATCGAACCTGCAATTATTATTATTATTATTATTATTATTATTATTATTATTATTATTATTATTATTATTATTATTATTATTATTATTATTATTATTATTATTATTATTATTATTATTATTATTATTATTATTATTATTATTATTATTATTATTATTATTATTATTATTATTATTATTATTATTATTATTATTATTATTATTATTATTATTATTATTATTATTATTATTATTATTATTATTATTATTATTATTATTATTATTATTATTAGGAGTTCAAAGAGAAGATCTCGATATTTAGTCCGTTTTTCCTCCTCTTTTCGAACGATATTCATTTCGCCTGGAGCGGAAAACACCATGACGAATATAATTCTACTTTGGTGGTCGAGGAGGACAACATCAGGCTTATTGGCTTGTATTTGCCTGAGGGTGGGGAATGAGTAGTTCCAATAGATTCGGCATCTCTCATTCTCCACCACGGACTCAATATCCCCCGGAGCATAAGGCAACACCGGTGTCTCGTCTATACCGTACGAGTGTCGAAGGTGGTAGTACAACACTCGTAGCGCCGCGTTATGCCTGTGGATATAGGCTGAGACCGCATAAGATGTGCATGCTGATAGCAAATGCATTACGGTCTCAGGTGCCCCACGACATGCCCTGCATCGGGTGTCAGGGACGTCTATACCCATCACGCGACTACGGTAGACAAGGGTGTTGAAAACACCATCCTGGCAGGCTATTATGAATCCCTCGGTCTCTGACTTTAGCTCACTTGACCTGAGGAAGGCAAAGGTCAAGCTTTTGGATAAGGCAAGGTCTTCGATGTTATGAAAGAAGACACCATGCATTGGCTTATCCATATGTAGCTGTAGCAGGACCTCTGTCTCCGCAGCTATTATGTGAGCTTTTTGCTGAACGGGTCCCAACTCGGTGACAGAGTTTGGGTTAGCCCGTTCAGTGTCGAAAACGAGACCGAGTTCATCGGCCGCACGGGTAGCTGCCTTAAAAAGGAATGCTCCAATTTCTGCTTTCTCATGGTCACGGACCATGCAGAGAAGGGGATCTGAACTCCTGATGACTTTACAGGCCCCATCCAGAACCATTCTGTTATGCAGACACTCCAAACTCAAAAGTCCACGGCCTCCCCGTTGTCTGGGGAAGTATAACCGTGGAACGGACGATTTAGGATGCAAGCTCCTATTGAGATGCATCATTTTGCGAGTCTTAACGTCAAGTTGTCGCAGCTCTTCCTTAGTCCACTTCATCACTCCAAAAGAGTAAAGTAGGATCGGAACGGCAAGCATATTAGTTGCAGCAACTTTGTTCTTCCCCGACAGTTCTGATGACCAGATCTGGTCCAAATGCTGATACTTGCCGCGGAGAGTTTTTAACTGCAAATACCTCTTGGGAGCGGCGTTGTATAAGTCTCTCCGGCATCCAGATGATGTAGGATGCTTCCGTCTACGAGCTGGACATCCTCTCCGTATTCCTCGCATCGTCCTCTTTTGAGATGAACCGTGGCACATTTGTCGATCCCAAATTCCATACCAATAGCATGCGAATATTCTTCCACCACCCTAAGGGACTGATGTAGGTCCCTTTCTCCAGAGGCATACAATTTGAGGTCATCCATGTAAAATAGATGGGTGACATTATGCCTCCCGTTGCTGGGGGTGCCGCAGTTGTACCCACGGGTATTCCTGAGTGCAACGGACAATGGCAATAGTGAGATGCAGAAGAGAAGAGGGCTAAGGGAGTCTCCCTGAAACACACCTCTTCTAATGATGACCTGCTCTGTTTGGACTATGTCTCTACCAGATCTTATGGTGAAGCGAGTCCTCCAGATCAGTTGTCCAATGCATCTCACTATTTGACCGGGTACCTCAAGGCATCTGAGCAAATGCATGATTAACTCATGTGATGTTGTATCAAATGCCTTGCGGTTTAAAAATCGATCCAGGCCATCGAAAGGTTACGCTTATACTGCACGGAGTCCTGCGTGATACATCTATCGATGAGCAGGTTCTCCTTGCACCCGGCGACCCCTTTCTTTGACCCTCTTTGCTCATTTATCCGTTCATACACCGGATCAACTGCGGAGAGAATGCGTGTGTATGAGATGCGCGTAAACACCTTATAACACGCATTCAAGCATGTTATCGGCCTGTAATTCTTTGGATCAGACAAATCTCCGTTTTTGGGAATGAGCACGGTTCGCCCCTCGACAAACCACTCTGGAATCTGCTGCTCCCCATCTAGCCATGAGTTGAAAACTCTGGCCAGATGGCGGTGGGTTGTTGGAAACTTTTTCCACCAATAGTTATTCAACCCATCAGGGCCTGGAGCAGCGAAATTCTTAGAGCCTTTTAGGGCCCCTCGTACTTCTTCCGTGGTTATCGGAATGCGCAGATCATTGAGCTCATGCTGCCGAAGCCCCCTGCAAAATGCTTCGAACTGCGCTAGGGCTGGAGTATCTACGTTGAGTGGTTGCGGATACTCATAGATATTCTTCCAGAATGTTTCCACCCGATCTGCAGCCGGCGGGTTATCGACAACACGTGGAGGCTCTTGGAATAAGCGAGACGGTTTATCGCGGAACTTTATGTTTTCCGCGATACCTCTCGCCCGCCTCACTAGTGACTTCTTTGCAGCCACTAGCATTCGTATCCTATCAAGGCAGTGCTGTTTGATGGTGAACAGCACACCTTGATTTAATGTGTGGTGAGCTCGTCTCAATTTTGCGGCAATTCGCCGCACTGCGGGCGTGAAAGGCCTATTGGCCGCCACGAAGTCCACCACACACTGGATACGAGACGCGTGTTGTCTCGCCGACTTGATCTTGGCTTCCATCTTGTGTACACGTCGTTCATGCCTCCCTACCAGAGCGGTGGTATCCCTCCTCTCCGTTTGGGATAGAGCATGAGCGGCGTCGTACACAACAGAATTGATCTGCCAGATGTCAGCCTCTTCTGGAAGAACATCGCCAATCTCCGCATCCACCCGTGCCAGTTCTTGCGGCTTCAGGGGCTTCATATTGTGAAGCGCCCTGCGGGTTCTGATATCCTCCATCAGTGGAACAATGCGATTCTCCTCCATAGCCAAACCGACACGTGGCATATCTGCCACTTCGATAACTGGCTGAGGAGGAGCTCTAACGTAGCCTCGAGCCCGAAGATGGGATACATAATGCCTGAAATTTTGTGCGGAAAACGCTGCATGCTCCGGGTGTCTCTCACACCACAGAGCATGCATTCTCGCCATGTATCCTCTCCGGGCGGGCTCACTGCTCTCGTAGCAATGCAGAAGTCCGTCTCTTAATTCGTCCGTCCACTCAAAGCGTCCGTTGTTATCGCGGTCGTCATCGTTTGGCAAATCATCGTTAGCCCCACCACCTTGCCTATGACCCCTAATCCGAGGGGGTCGGTTGTGGGGGCCTCTTCCTCGATCGTTCGCAACCGAGTAGTAAAGTTTACTGGGGGGTTAACCCAGTAAACCCACGGCCGACACCGGAGGGAAAGTTGCTTTTTCCCTCCCGGATGCGCATAAGCTGCCGGTCCGATTTTGCATCCTTTGCTCGGGTAGGTGGTATCGCTACTCACCAGGGCCTTAGGTGTTGGTTGACCCCCCTGCCTATTTATTATTATTATTATTATTATTATTATTATTATTATAATTATAATTATTATTATTATTATTATTATTATTATTATTATTATTATTATTATTATTATTATTATTATTATTATTATTATTATTATTATTATTATTATTATTATTATTATTATTATTATTATTATTATTATTATTATTATTATTATTATTATTATTATTATTATTATTTTTTTTTTTTTTTTTTTTTTTCTCCTTAGGAGTGTACCAGTCAGACCCTGTCTCCGATGCTCCGACCCATCCGGAGGGCGCGCTGGTGTCGTTAACCCCAATAACCACTCCCTACATCCGTAGGGTGAGTGATTATTGGGTCCGAGAATCGTGTGCCCTGAGTAGACGAAGCGAACCAAGTATAACGGCCTTCTGCATTCTTGCTGCTAAGATTTCTGCCATATTACGGCAAGCAGGTATTATTTTCAAATTGGAGAGCAGTGTGTCCATCATTCCACCAAGGACTCCTATGATCAGAACCACCATTTTGACAGAATGGTCCGGATATAACCTGCGGAGTTCAAAGAGAAGATCTCGATATTTAGTCCGTTTTTCCTCCTCTTTTCGAACGATATTAATTTCGCCTGGAGCGGAAAACTCCATGACGAATATCGTTCTACTTTGGTGGTCGAGGAGGACAACATCAGGCTTATTGGCTTGTATTTGCCTGAGGGTGGGGAATGAGTAGTTCCAATAGATTCGGCATCTCTCATTCTCCACCACGGACTCAATATCCCCCGGAGCATAAGGCAACACCGGTGTCTCGTCTATACCGTACGAGTGTCGTAGGTGGTAGTACAACACTCGTAGCGCCGCGTTATGCCTGTGGATATAGGCTGAGACCGCATAAGATGGGCATGCTGATAGCAAATGCATTACGGTCTCAGGTGCCCCACGACATGCCCTGCATCGGGTGTCAGGGACGTCTATACCCATCACGCGACTACGGTAGACAAGGGTGTTGAAGACACCATCCTGGCAGGCCATTATGAATCCCTCGGTCTCCGACTTCAGCTCACTCGACCTGAGGAAGGCAAAGGTCAAGCTTTTGGATAAGCCAAGGTCTTCGATGTTATGAAAGAAGACACCATGCATTGGCTTATCCATATGTAGCTGTAGCAGGACCTCTGTCTCCGCAGCTTTTATCTGAGCTTTTTGCTGAACGGGTCCCAACTCGGTGACAGAGTTTGGGTTAGCCCGTTCAGTGTCGAAAACGAGACCGAGTTCATCGGCCGCACGGGTAGCTGCCTTAAAAAGGAATGCTCCAATCCCTGCTTTCTCATGGTCGCGGACCATGCAGAGAAGGGGATCTGAACTCCTGATGACTTTACAGGCCCCATCCAGAACCATTCTGTTATGAAGACACTCCAAACTCAAAAGTCCACGGCCTCCCCGTTGTCTGGGAAAGTATAACCGTGGAACGGACGATTTAGGATGCAAGCTCCTATTGAGATGCATCATTTTGCGAGTCTTAACGTCAAGTTGTCGCAGCTGTTCCTTAGTCCCCTTCATCACTCCGAAAGAGTAAAGAAGGATCGGAACGGCAAGCATATTAGCTGCAGCAACTTTGTTCTTCCCCGACAGTTCTGATGACCAGATCTGTCGGAGTTTATGCTGATACTTGCCGCGGAGAGAGTTTTTAACTGCAAATACCTCTTGGGAGCGGCGTTACATCAATTGTTCCACCCCAAGGTAGGTATAAGTCTCTCCGGCATCCAGATGATGTAGGATGCTTCCGTCTACGAGCTGGACATCCTCTCCGTATTCCTCGCATCGTCCTCTTTTGAGATGAACCGTGGCACATTTGTCGATCCCAAATTCCATACCGATAGCATGCGTATATTCTTCCACCACCCTAAGGGACTGATGTAGGTCCCTTTCTCCAGAGGCATACAATTTGAGGTCATCCATGTAAAATAGATGGGTGACATTATGCCTCCGGTTGCTGGGGGTGCCGCAGTTGTACCCACGGGTATTCCTGAGCGCAACGGACAATGGCAATAGTGAGATGCAGAAGAGAAGAGGGCTAAGGGAGTCTCCCTGAAACACACCTCTTCTAATGATGACCTGCTCTGTTTGGACTATGTCTCTACCAGATCTTATGGTGAAGCGAGTCCTCCAGAGCGGCATCAGTTGTCCAATGCATCCCACTATTTGACCGGGTACCTCAAGGCATCTGAGCAAATGCATGATTAACTCATGTGATGTTGTATCAAATGCCTTGCGGTAATCGATCCAGGCCATCGAAAGGTTACGCTTATACTGCACGGAGTCCTGCGTGATACATCTATCGATGAGCAGGTTCTCCTTGCACCCGGCGACCCCTTTCTTTGACCCTCTTTGCTCATATATCCGTTCGTACACTGGATCAACACGGATGAGCACGGTTCGCCCCTCGACAAACCACTCTGGAATCTGCTGCTCCCCATCTAGCCATGAGTTGAAAACTCTGGCCAGATGGCGGTGGGTTGTTGGAAACTTTTTCCACCAATAGTTATTCAACCCATCAGGGCCTGGAGCAGCGAAATTCTTAGAGCCTTTTAGGGCCCCTCGTACTTCTTCCGTGGTTATCGGAATGCGCAGATCATTGAGCTCAGGCTGCCGAAGCCTCCTGCAAAATGCTTCGAACTGCGCTAGGGCTGGAGTATCTACATTGAGTGGTTGCAGATACTCATAGATATTCTTCCAGAATGTTTCCACCCGATCTGCAGCCGGCGGGTTATCGACAACACGTGGAGGCTCTTGGAATAAGCGAGAAGGTTTATCGCGGAACTTTATGTTTTCCGCGATACCTCTCGCCCGCCTCACTAGTGACTTCTTTGCAGCCACTAGCATTCGTATCCTATCAAGGCAGTGCTGTTTGATGGTGAACAGCACACCTTGATTTAATGTGTGGTGAGCTCGTCTCAGTTTTGCGGCAATTCGCCGCACTGCGGGCGTGAAAGGCCTATTGGCCGCCACGAAGTCCACCACACACTGTATACGAGACGCGTGTTGTCTCGCCGACTTGATCTTGGCTTCCATCTTGTGTACACGTCGTTCATGCCTCCCTAACAGAGCGGTGGTGTCCCTCCTCTCCGTTTGGGATAGAGCATGAGCGGCGTCGTACACGACAGAATTGATCTGCCAGATGTCAGCCTCTTCTGGAAGAACATTGCCAATCTCCGCATCCACCCGTGCCAGTTCTTGCGGCTTCAGGGGCTTCATATTGTGAAGCGCCCTGCGGGTTCTGATATCCTCCATCAGTGGAACAATGCGATTCTCCTCCACAGCCAAACCGACACGTGGCATATCTGCCACTTCGATAACTGGCTGAGGAGGAGCTCTAACGTAGCCTCGAGCCCGAAGATTATTATTATTATTATTATTATCATTATTATTATTATTATTATTATTATTATTATTATTATTATTATTTTTTTTTTCTCCTAGGAGTGTACCAGTCAGGCCCTGTCTCCGGTGCTCCGACCCATCCGGAGGGCGCGCTGGTGTCGTTAACCCCAATAAACACTCCCCACGTCCGTAGGGTGAGTGATTATTGGGTCCGAGAATCGTGTGCCCTGAGTAGACGGAGCGAACCAAGTATAACGGCCTTCTGCATTCTTGCTGCTAAGATTTCTGCCATATTTCGGCAAGCTGGTATTATGTTCAAGTTAGAGAGCAGTGTGTCCATCATTCCACCAAGGACTCCTATAATCAGAACCACCATTTTGACAGAATGGTCCGGATATAACCTGCGGAGTTCAAAGAGAAGATCTCGATATTTAGTCCGTTTTTCCTCCTCTTTTCGAACGATATTCATTTCGCCTGGAGCCGAAAACTCCATGACGAATATCGTTCTACTTTGGTGGTCGAGGAGGACAACATCAGGCTTATTGGCTTGTATTTGCCTGAGGGTGGGGAATGAGTAGTTCCAATAGATTCGGCATCTCTCATTCTCCACCACGGACTCAATATCCCCCGGAGCATAAGGCAACACCGGTGTCTCGTCTATGCCGTACGAGTGTCGTAGGTGGTAGTACAACACTCGTAGCGCCGCGTTATGCCTGTGGATATAGGCTGAGACCGCATAAGATGGGCATGCTGATAGCAAATGCATTACGGTCTCAGGTGCCCCACGACATGCCCTGCATCGGGTGTCAGGGACGTCTATACCCATAACGCGACTACGGTAGACAAGGGTGTTGAAGACACCATCCTGGCAGGCCATTATGAATCCCTCGGTCTCCGACTTTAGCTCACTTGACCTGAGGAAGGCAAAGGTCATGCTTTTGGATAAGCCAAGGTCTTCGATGTTGTGAAAGAAGACACCATGCATTGGCTTATCCATATGTAGCTGTAGCAGGACCTCTGTCTCCGCAGCTTTTATGTGAGCTTTTTGCTGAACGGGTCCCAACTCGGTGACAGAGTTTGGGTTAGCCCGTTCAGTGTCGAAAACGAGACCGAGTTCATCGGCCGCACGGGTAGCTGCCTTAAAAAGGAATGCTCCAATCCCTGCTTTCTCATGGTCGCGGACCATGCAGAGAAGGGGATCTGAACTCCTGATGACTTTACAGGCCCCATCCAGAACCATTCTGTTATGCAGACACTCCAAACTCAAAAGTCCACGGCCTCCCCGTTGTCTGGGAAAGTATAACCGTGGAACGGACGATTTAGGATGCAAGCTCCTATTGAGATGCATCATTTTGCGAGTCTTAACGTCAAGTTGTCGCAGCTGTTCCTTAGTCCCCTTCATCACTCCGAAAGAGTAAAGAAGGATCGGAACGGCAAGCATATTAGCTGCAGCAACTTTGTTCTTCCCCGACAGTTCTGATGACCAGATCTGTCGGAGTTTATGCTGATACTTGCCGCGGAGAGAGTTTTTAACTGCGAATACCTCTTGGGAGCGGCGTTGTTCCACCCCAAGGTAGGTATAAGTCTCTCCGGCATCCAGATGATGTAGGATGCTTCCGTCTACAAGCTGGACATCCTCTCCGTATTCCTCGCATCGTCCTCTTTTGAGATGAACCGTGGCACATTTGTCGATCCCAAATTCCATACCGATAGCATGCGTATATTCTTCCACCACCCTAAGGGACTGATGTAAGTCCCTTTCTCCAGAGGCATACAATTTGAGGTCATCCATGTAAAATAGATGGGTGACATTATGCCTCCGGTTGCTGGGGGTGCCGCAGTTGTACCCACGGGTATTCCTGAGTGCAACGGACAATGGCAATAGTGAGATGCAGAAGAGAAGAGGGCTAAGGGAGTCTCCCTGAAACACGCCTCTTCTAATGATGACCTGCTCTGTTTGGACTATGTCTCTACCAGATCTTATGGTGAACGAGTCCTCCAGAGTGGCATCAGTTGTCCAATGCATCCCACTATTTGACCGGGTACCTCAAGGCATCTGAGCAAATGCATGATTAACTCATGTGATGTTGTATCAAATGCCTTGCGGTAATCGATCCAGGCCATCGAAAGGTTACGCTTATACTGCACGGAGTCCTGCGTGATACATCTATCGATGAGCAGGTTCTCCTTGCACCCGGCGACCCCTTTCTTTGACCCTCTTTGCTCATTTATCCGTTCATACACCGGATCAACTGCGGAGAGAATGCGCGTGTATAAGATGCGCGTAAACACCTTATAACACGCATTCAAGCAAGTTATCGGCCTGTAATTCTTTGGATCAGACAAATCTCCATTTTTGGGGATGAGCACGGTTCGCCCCTCGACAAACCACTCCGGAATCTGCTGCTCCCCATCTAGCCATGAGTTGAAAACTCTGGCCAGATGGCGGTGGGTTGTTGGAAACTTTTTCCACCAATAGTTATTCAACCCATCAGGGCCTGGAGCAGCGAAATTCTTAGAGCCTTTTAGGGCCCCTCGTACTTCTTCCGTGGTTATCGGAATGCGCAGATCATTGAGCTCAGGCTGCCGAAGCCTCCTGCAAAATGCTTCGAACTGCGCTAGGGCTGGAGTATCTACGTTGAGTGGTTGCGGATACTCATAGATATTCTTCCAGAATGTTTCCACCCGATCTGCAGCCGGCGGGTTATCGACAACACGTGGAGGCTCTTGGAATAAGCGAGAAGGTTTATCGCGGAACTTTATGTTTTCCGCGATACTTCTCGCCCGCCTCACTAGTGACTTCTTTGCAGCCACTAGCATTCGTATCCTATCAAGGCAGTGCTGTTTGATGGTAAACAGCACACCTTGATTTAATGTGTGGTGAGCTCGTCTCAATTTTGCGGCAATTCGCCGCACTGCGGGCGTGAAAGGCCTATTGGCCGCCACGAAGTCCACCACACACTGGATACGAGACGCGTGTTGTCTCGCCGACTTGATCTTGGCTTCCATCTTGTGTACACGTCGCTCATGCCTCCCTACCAGAGCGGTGGTGTCCCTCCTCTCTGTTTGGGATAGAGCATGAGCGGCGTCGTACACGACAGAATTGATCTGCCAGATGTCAGCCTCTTCTGGAAGAACATCGCCAATCTCCGCATCCACCCGTGCCAGTTCTTGCGGCTTCAGGGGCTTCATTTTGTGAAGCGCCCTGCGGGTTCTGATATCCTCCATCAGTGGAACAATGCGATTCTCCTCCACAGCCAAACCGACACGTGGCATATCTGCCACTTCGATAACCGGCTGAGGAGGAGCTCTAACGTAGCCTCGAGCCCGAAGATGGAATACATAATCCCTGAGATTTTGTGCGGAAAACGCTGCATGCTCTGGGTGTCTCTCACACCACAGAGCATGCATTCTCGCCATGTATCCTCTCCGGGCGGGCTCACTGCTCTCGTAGCAATGCAGAAGTCCGTCCCTTAATTCGTCCGTCCACTCAAAGCGTCCGTTGTTATCGCGGTCGTCATCATTTGGCAAATCATCGTTGGCCCCACCACCTTGCCTTTGACCCCTAATCCGAGGGGGTCGGTTGTGGGGGCCTCTTCCTCGATTGTTGGGAACCGAGTAGTAGAGTTTACTGGGGGGTTAACCCAGTAAACCCACGGCCGACACCGGAGGGAAAGTTGCTTTTTCCCTCCCGGATGCGCATTAGCTGCCGGTCCGATTTTGCATCCTTTGCTCGGGTAGGTGGTGTCGCTACTCACCAGGGCCTTAGGTGTTGTTTGACCCCCCTGCCTATTTATTATTATTATTATTATTATTATTATTATTATTATTATTATTATTATTATTATTATTATTATTATTATTATTATTATTATTATTATTATTATTATTATTATTATTATTATTATTATTATTATTATTATTATTATTATTATTATTATTATTATTATTATTATTATTATTATTATTATTATTATTATTATTATTATTATTATTATTATTATTATTATGTTTTGAATCAAAATTCTTCAGTCGGGCCCTGTCTCCGATGCTCCGATACATTCGGAGAGCGCGCTGGCAATATCTTTACCCCAATAACCACTCCCCAAACTATGGGGTAAGCAGCTATTGGGTCCGGGAATCGTGTGCCCTGAGCAGACGTAATGAACCGAGGATGACAGCCTTCTGCATTCTTCCGGCTATAATTTCTGACATCTTCCGACATGCCGGTATGATTTTCAGATTCGAGAGTAACGAATCCATCACACCGCCAAGGGACCCTATTATCAGAACAACCATTTTTACAGAATGGTCTGGGTAGAGCCTGCGGAGTTCGAAGAGTAAATCTCGATATTTTGTCCGTTTCTCCTCCTCCTTTCGGACGATATTCGTTTCGCCAGGAGCCGAAAACTCAATAACGAAAATCGTCTTACTTCCATGGTCGAGGAGTACTACATCAGGCTTATTGGCCTGTATTTGCCTGAGGCTTGGAAATGAGTAGTTGCAGTAGATCCGGCGCTTCTCATTCTCCACCACGGACTCAATATCCCCCGGAGCGTAAGGCAACACTGGTGTCTCGTCTATACCGTACGAGTGTCGTAGGTGGTAATATAACACTCGTAGAGCCGCGTTATGTCTGTGGATATAGGCTGAGACCGCATATGCTGGACATGCTGACAGCAAATGCATAATGGTCTCAGGCGCCTGACGGCAGGCCCTGCATCTAATATCAGGGACCTCTATACCCATCACGTGGCTTCGGTAGACCAAGGTGTTGAAGACACCATCTTGGCAGGCCATTATGAATCCCTCGGTCTCCGACTTCAGCCCACTTTACCTAAGGAAGGCGTAGGTCTAGTTCTTGGATAAGCCAAGGTCTTCGACGTTTCTGAAGAAGACCCCATGCAAAGGCTTATCCCTATGCAGCTGCAGCAGAGCTGCATTTTCTGCGGCCCTTACATGGGCTTTTTGCCGAACGGGTGCCAACTCTGTAACAGAGTCCGGGTCACGCCGTTTGGTGTCGAAACTGAGACCGAGTTCATGAGCCGCACGGGCTGCTGCCTTAAAGAGGAACGCTCCAATCCCTGCGTTTTCATGGTCTCGGACCATGCAGAGAAGGGGATCCAAACTCCTGATTACTTTACATGCTCCGTCCAATACCATTCTATTGTGAAGACACTCCAAACTCAAAAGTTCTCGTCCTCCCTGTTGTCGGTGGAGATATAACCGAGGAACGGACGATTTGGGATGCAAACTCCTGTATAGGTGCATCATCTTGCGCGTCTTTACGTCAAGTTGTCGCAGCTCCTCCTGAGTCTACCTCATCACTCCAAAGGAGTAGAGTAAGATCGGAACGGCAAGCATATTTGTGGCAGCAACTTTGTTCTTTCCCGACAGTTCTGATGACCAGATCTGTCGGAGTTTGTGCTGATACTTGCCGCGGAGAGAGTTTTTGACAGTTATAACTTCTTGAGTGTGGTTTTGTTCCACTCCCAAGTAGGTATACGCCTCTCCGGCACCCAGATGACGTAGGATGCTTCCGTCTATGAGCTGGACGTCGTCTCCGTAATCGTCGCATCGTCCTCTTTTGAGATGAACCGTTGCACATTTGTCGATCCCAAACTTCATGCCGATGGCCTGCGTATACTCCTCCACCACCCTCAAAGACTGACGTAGGTCCTTTTCACCTGAGGCATAAAGCTTAAGGTCATCCATGTAGAATAGATGAGTCACCTTATGCCTCCGGTTACTGGGGGTGCCGCAGTAGTATCCACGCGTTTTTCTGAGGGCAACGGACAATGGCAATAGTGAGATGCAAAAGAGAAGGGGGCTGAGAGAATCACCCTGAAACACTCCCCTTCTGAAGATAACCTGATCTGTTTGGACTCTAGCTTGACCTGATGTTATAGTGAAGCGAGTCCTCCAGAGTGGCATCAGTAGTTCAATGCATCTCACTATTTGATCGGGTATCGCAAGGCATTGAAGAACATGCATGATTAGCTCATGCGATGTCGTGTCAAATGCCTTACGATAGTCGATCCAGGCCATCGAAAGGTTACGCTTATACTGCGTGGAGTCCTGCGTAATACATCTATCGATGAGCAGATTCTCCTTGCATCCAGCGATCCCTTTCTTTTACCCTCTTTGCTCATATATCCGTTCGTACACGTGTTCAACTGCGGTGAGTTTTCGCATGTACAAAATGCAGGTGAACATTTTATAACATGCGTTCAGGCATGTTATCGGCCTGTAGTTTTTCGGTTCCGACAAATCTCCCATTTTTGGGATCAGCACGGTTCGCCCCTCGACAGACCAACCGGGAATCTGCTGCTCACCATTCAACCATGAGTTGAAAACTCTGGCCAAATGTTGGTGGGTGCTAGGAAATGTTTTCCACCAGTAGTTCCCTAGTCCATCCGGACCTGGTGCAGCCGAGTTCTTCTAGCCCTCAAGGACTCGTCGAACTTCTTCCGGGGTTATCGGGTCGCGCAGTTCATTGAGATCTGGCTGTTGAAGCCTTCCGCAGAATGCTTCAAACTGCGCTAGGGCTGGAGTGTCTACATTCAGTGGTTGCGGTTATTATTATTATTATTATTATTATTATTATTATTATTATTATTATTACTATTATTATTATTATTATTATTATTATTATTATTATTATTATTATTATTATTATTATTATTATTATTATTATTATTATTATTATTATTATTATTATTATTATTATTATTATTATTATTATTATTATTATTATTATTATTATTATTATTATTATTATTATTATTATTATTATTATTATTATTATTATTATTATTATTATTATTATTATTATTATTATTATTATTATTATTATTATTATTATTATTATTATTATTATTATTATTATTATTATTATTATTATTATTATTATTATTATTATTTTATTTTTTTTATTTTTTTTTTTTCCCGTTGGGAATGTACCAGTCAGGCCCTGTCTCCGGTGCTCCGATACATCCGGAGGGCGCGCTGGTGTCGTTAACCCCAATAACCACTCCCTACGTCCGTAGGGTGAGTGACTATTGGGTCCGAGAATCATGTGCCCTGAGTAGACGGAGCGAACCAAGGATGACTGCCTTCTGCATTCTTGCTGCTAAGATTTCTGTCATATTACGGCAAGCAGGTATTATCTTCAAGTTGGAGAGCAGTGTGTCCATCATTCCACCAAGGACTCCTATGATCAGAACCACCATTTTGACAGAATGGTCCGGATATAACCTGCGGAGTTCAAAGAGAAGATCTCGATATTTAGTCCGTTTTTCCTCCTCTTTTCGAACGATATTCATTTCGCCTGGAGCGGAAAACTCCATGACGAATATCGTTCTACTTTGGTGGTCGAGGAGGACAACATCAGGCTTATTGGCTTGTATTTGCCTGAGGGTGGGGAATGAGTAGTTCCAATAGATCCGGCACCTCTCATTCTCCACCACGGACTCAATATCCCCCGGAACATAAGGCAACACCGGTGTCTCGTCTATACCGTACGAGTGTCGTAGATGGTAGTATAACACTCGTAGCGCCGCGTTATGCCTGTGGATATAGGCTGAGACCGCATAAGATGGGCATGCTGATAGCAAATGCATTACGGTCTCAGGTGCCCCACGACATGCCCTGCATCGGGTGTCAGGGACGTCTATACCCTTCACGCGACTACGGTAGACGAGGGTGTTGAAGACACCATCCTGGCAGGCCATTATGAATCCCTCGGTCTCCGACTTTAGCTCACTCGCCCTGAGGAAGGCAAAGGTCAAGCTTTTGGATAAGCCAAGGTCTTCGATGTTATGAAAGAAGACACCATGCATTGGCTTATCCATATGTAGCTGTAGCAGGACCTCTGTCTCCGCAGCTTTGATGTGAGCTTTATGCTGAACGGGTCCCAACTCGGTGACAGAGTTTGGGTTAGCCCGTTCAGTGTCGAATACGAGACCGAGTTCATCGGCCGCACGGGTTGCTGCCTTGAAAAGGAATGCTCCAATCCCTGCTTTTTCATGGTCGCGGACCATGCAGAGAAGGGGATCTGAACTCCTGATTACTTTACAGGCCCCATCCAGAACCATTCTGTTATGCATACACTCCAAACTCAAAAGTCCACGGCCTCCCCGTTGTCTGGGAAAGTATAACCGTGGAACGGACGATTTAGGATGCAAGCACCTATTGAGATGCATCATTATTATTATTATTATTATTATTATTATTATTATTATTATTATTATTATTATTATTATTATTATTATTATTATTATTATTATTATTATTATTATTATTATTATTATTATTATTATTATTATTATTATTATTATTATTATTATTATTATTATTATTATTATTATTATTATTATTATTATTATTATTATTATTATTATTATTATTATTATTATTTTTTCCTTGGTGTTTTGGCATCGACTGCTATGGTCATTAGCCATGTGTTCTGGATAGGCCTTGTTACTAACTCCATACGCCACTTTAGGAGCAGCACTGTTAATTTTTATCGCAACAGTGAATCGTGGAGGATTATTCCCAGCCGACACGAGCCTCAGTCATTCAGACTTTCACATCTGAAAATGAAAAAAGATCGCACCGTCTGGGAATCGAACCTGCAATCTCTCGATTACCAGGCGAGCGCTCAACCACTACGCTAATCCCCGTCCTTATTATTATTATTATTATTATTATTATTATTATTATTATTATTATCATTATTATTATTATTATTATTATTATTATTATTATTATTATTATTATTATTATTATTATTATTATTATTATTATTATTATTATTATTATTATTATTATTTTTTTTTCCTTAGGAGTGTACCAGTCAGGCCCTGTCTCCGGTGCTCCGACCCATCCGGAGGGCGCGCTGGTGTCGTTAACCCCAATAACCACTCCCTACATCCGTAGGGTGAGTGATTATTGGGTCCGAGAATCGTGTGCCCTGAGTAGACGAAGCGAACCAAGTATAACGGCCCTCTGCATTCTTGCTGCTAAGATTTCTGCCATATTACGGCAAGCAGGTATTATTTTCAAATTGGAGAGCAGTGTGTCCATCATTCCACCAAGGACTCCAATAATCAGAACCACCATTTTGACAGAATGGTCCGGATATAACCTGCGGAGTTCAAAGAGAAGATCTCGATATTTAGTCCGTTTTTCCTCCTCTTTTCGAACGATATTCATTTCGCCTGGAGCGGAAAACTCCATGACGAATATCGTTCTACTTTGGTGGTCGAGGAGGACAACATCAGGCTTATTGGCTTGTATTTGCCTGGGGGTGGGGAATGAGTAGTTCCAATAGATTCGGCATCTCTCATTCTCCACCACGGACTCAATATCCCCCGGAGCATAAGGGAACACCGGTGTCTCGTCTATACCGTACGAGTGTCGTAGGTGGTAGTACAACACTCGTAGCGCCGCGTTATGCCTGTGGATATAGGCTGAGACCGCATAAGATGGGCATGCTGATAGCAAATGCATTACGGTCTCAGGTGCCCCACGACATGCCCTGCATCGGGTGTCAGGGACGTCTATACCCATCACGCGACTACGGTAGACAAGGGTGTTGAAGACACCATCCTGGCAGGCCATTATGAATCCCTCGGTCTCCGACTTTAGCTCACTCGATCTGAGGAAGGCAAAGGTCAAGCTTTTGGATAAGCCAAGGTCTTCGATGTTATGAAAGAAGACACCATGCATTGGCTTATCCATATGTAGCTGTAGCAGGACCTCTGCCTCCACAGCTTTTATCTGAGCTTTTTGTTGAACGGGTCCCAACTCGGTGACAGAGTTTGGGTTAGCCCGTTCAGTGTCGAAAACGAGACCGAGTTCATCGGCCGCACGGGTAGCTGCCTTGAAAAGGAATGCTCCAATCCCTGCTTTCTCATGGTCGCGGACCATGCAGAGAAGGGGATCTGAACTCCTGATGACTTTACAGGCCCCATCCAGAACCATTCTGTTATGCAGACACTCCAAACTCAAAAGTCCACGGCCTCCCCGTTGTCTGGAAAAGTATAACCGTGGAACGGACGATTTAGGATGCAAGCTCCTATTGAGATGCATCATTTTGCGAGTCTTAACGTCAAGTTGTCGCAGCTGTTCCTTAGTCCACTTCATCACTCCGAAAGAGTAAAGAAGGATCGGAACGGCAAGCATATTAGTTGCAGCAACTTTGTTCTTCCCCGACAGTTCTGATGACCAGATCTGTCGGAGTTTATGCTGATACTTGCCGCGGAGAGAGTTTTTAACTGTGAATACCTCTTGGGAGTGGCGTTGCTCCACCCCTAGGTAAGTATACGTCTCTCCGGCATCCAGATGATGTAGGATGCTTCCGTCTACGAGCTGGACATCCTCTCCGTATTCCTCGCATCGTCCTCTTTTGAGATGAACCGTGGCACATTTGTCGATCCCAAATTCCATACCGATAGCATGCGTATATTCTTCCACCACCCTAAGGGACTGATGTAGGTCCCTTTCTCCAGAGGCATACAATTTGAGGTCATCCATGTAAAACAGATGGGTGACATTATGCCTCCGGTTGCTGGGGGTGCCGCAGTTGTACCCACGGGTATTCCTGAGCGCAACGGACAATGGCAATAGTGAGATGCAGAAGAGAAGAGGGCTAAGGGAGTCTCCCTGAAACACACCTCTTCTAATGATGACCTGCTCTGTTTGGACTATGTCTCTACCAGATCTTATGGTGAAGCGAGTCCTCCAGAGCGGCATCAGTTGTCCAATGCATCCCACTATTTGACCGGGTACCTCAAGGCATCTGAGCAAATGCATGATTAACTCATGTGATGTTGTATCAAATGCCTTGCGGTAATCGATCCAGGCCATCGAAAGGTTACGCTTATACTGCACGGAGTCCTGCGTGATACATCTATCGATGAGCAGGTTCTCCTTGCACCCGGCGACCCCTTTCTTTGACCCTCTTTGCTCATTTATCCGTTCATACACCGGATCAACTGCGGAGAGAATGCGCGTGTATAAGATGCGCGTAAACACCTTATAACACGCATTCAAGCATGTTATCGGCCTGTAATTCTTTGGATCAGACAAATCTCCGTTTTTGGGGATGAGCACGGTTCGCCCCTCGACAAACCACTCTGGAATCTGCTGCTCCCCATCTAGCCATGAGTTGAAAACTCTGGCCAGATGGCGGTGGGTTGTTGGAAACTTTTTCCACCAATAGTTATTCAACCCATCAGGGCCTGGAGCAGCGAAATTCTTAGAGCCTTTTAGGGCCCCTCGTACTTCTTCCGTGGTTATCGGAATGCGCAGATCATTGAGCTCAGGCTGCCGAAGCCTCCTGCAAAATGCTTCGAACTGCGCTAGGGCTGGAGTATCTACATTGAGTGGTTGCGGATACTCATAGATATTCTTCCAGAATGTTTCCACCCGATCTGCAGCCGGCGGGTTATCGACAACACGTGGAGGCTCTTGGAATAAGCGAGAAGGTTTATCGCGGAACTTTATGTTTTCCGCGATACCTCTCGCCCGCCTCACTAGTGACTTCTTTGCAGCCACTAGCATTCGTATCCTATCAAGGCAGTGCTGTTTGATGGTGAACAGCACACCTTGATTTAATGTGTAGTGAGCTCGTCTCAGTTTTGCGGCAATTCGCCGCACTGCGGGCGTGAAAGGCCTATTGGCCGCCACGAAGTCCACCACACACTGGATACGAGACGCGTGTTGTCTCGCCGACTTGATCTTGGCTTCCATCTTGTGTACACGTCGTTCATGCCTCCCTAACAGAGCGGTGGTGTCCCTCCTCTCCGTTTGGGATAGAGCATGAGCGGCGTCGTACACGACAGTATTGATCTGCCAGATGTCAGCCTCTTCTGGAAGAACATCGCCAATCTCCGCATCCACCCGTGCCAGTTCTTGCGGCTTCAGGGGCTTCATATTGTGAAGCGCCCTGCGGGTTCTGATATCCTCCATCAGTGGAACAATGCGATTCTCCTCCACAGCCAAACCGACACGTGGCATATCTGCCACTTCGATAACTGGCTGAGGAGGAGCTCTAACGTAGCCTCGAGCCCGAAGATGGGATACATAATCCCTGAGATTTTGTGCGGAAAACGTTGCATGCTCTGGGTGTCTCTCACACCACAGAGCATGCATTCTCGCCATGTATCCTCTCCGGGCGGGCTCACTGCTCTCGTAGCAATGCAGAAGTCCGTCCCTTAATTCGTCCGTCCACTCAAAGCGTCCGTTGTTATCGCGGTCGTCATCATTTGGCAAATCATCGTTGGCCCCACCACCTTGCCTTTGACCCCTAATCCGAGGGGGTCGGTTGTGGGGGCCTCTTCCTCGATTGTTGGGAACCGAGTAGTAGAGTTTACTGGGGGGTTAACCCAGTAAACCCACGGCCGACACCGGAGGGAAAGTTGCTTTTTCCCTCCCGGATGCGCATGAGCTGCCGGTCCGATTTTTCATCCTTTGCTCGGGTAGGTGGTGTCGCTACTCACCAGGGCCTTAGGTGTTGGTTGACCCCCCTGCCTTTTTATTATTATTATTATTATTATTATTATTATTATTATTATTATTATTATTATTATTATTATTATTATTATTATTATTATTATTATTATTATTATTATTATTATTATTATTATTATTATTATTATTATTATTATTATTATTATTATTATTATTATTATTATTATTATTATTATTATTATTATTATTATTATTATTATTATTATTATTATTATTATTATTATTATTATTATTATTATTATTATTATTATTATTATTATTATTATTATTATTATTATTATTATTATTATTATTATTATTATTATTATTATTATTATTATTATTATTTTTATTATTATTATTATTATTATTATTATTATTATTTTCTCCTTAGGAGTGTACCAGTCAGGCCCTGTCTCCGGTGCTCAGACCCATCTGGAGGGCGCGCTGGTGTCGTTAACCCCAATAACCACTCCCCACGTCCGTAGGGTGAGTGATTATTGGGTCCGAGAATCGTGTGCCCTGAGCAGACGGAGCGAACCAAGTATAACGGCCTTCTGCATTCTTGCTGCTAAGATTTCTGCCATATTACGGCAAGCCGGTATTATCTTCAAGTTAGAGAGCAGTGTGTCCATCATTCCACCAAGGACTCCTATAATCAGAACCACCATTTTGACAGAATGGTCCGGATATAACCTGCGGAGTTCAAAGAGAAGATCTCGATATTTAGTCCGTTTTTCCTCCTCTTTTCGAACGATATTCATTTCGCCTGGAGCGGAAAACTCCATGACGAATATCGTTCTACTTTGGTGGTCGAGAAGGACAACATCAGGCTTATTGGCTTGTATTTGCCTGCGGGTGGGGAATGAGTAGTTCCAATAGATTCGGCATCTCTCATTCTCCACCACGGACTCAATATCCCCCGGAGCATAAGGCAACACCGGTGTCTCGTCTATACCGTACGAGTGTCGTAGGTGGTAGTACAACACTCGTAGCGCCGCGTTATGCCTGTGGATATAGGCTGAGACCGCATAAGATGGGCATGCTGATAGCAAATGCATTACGGTCTCAGGTGCCCCACGACATGCCCTGCATCGGGTGTCAGGGACGTCTATACCCATCACGCGACTACGGTAGACAAGGGTGTTGAAGACACCATCCTGGCAGGCCATTATGAATCCCTTTGTCTCCGACTTTAACTCACTCGACCTGAGGAAGGCAAAGGTCAAGCTTTTAGATGAGCCAAGGTCTTCGATGTTATGAAAGAAGACACCATGCATTGGCTTATCCATATGTAGCTGTAGCAGGACCTCTGTCTCCGCAGCTTTAATGTGAGCTTTTAGAACAGGTCCCAACTCGGTGACAGAGTTTGGGTTAGCCCATTCAGTGTCGAATACGAGACCAAGTTCATCGGCTGCACGGGTTGCTGCCTTAAAGAGAAATGCTCCAATCCCTGCTTTTTCATGGTCGCGGACCATGCAGAGAAGGGGATCTGAACTCTTGATGACTTAACAGGCCCCATCCAGAACCATTCTGTTATGCAGACACTCCAAACTCAAAAGTCCACGGCCTCCCCGTTGTCTGGGAAAGTATGACCGTGAAACGGACGATTTAGGATGCAAGCTCCTATTGAGATGCATCATTTTGCGAGTTTTTACGTCGAGTTGTCGCAGCTCTTCCTGAGTCCACTTCATCACTCCAAAGGAGTAGAGAAGGATCGGAACGGCAAGCATATTAGTTGCAGCAACTTTGTTCTTCCCCGACAGTTCTGATGACCAGATCTGTCGGAGTTTATGCTGATACTTGTCGCGGAGAGAGTTCTTAACTGTGATTACCTCTTGGGAGCGGCGTTGCGCCACCTCTAGGTAAGTATAAGTCTCTCCGGCATCCAGATGATGTAGGATGCTTCCGTCTATGAGCTGGACATCCTCTCCGTATTCCTCGCATCGTCCTCTTTTGAGATGAACCGTGGCACATTTGTCGATCCCCAATTCCATTCCGATAGCATGCGTATATTCTTCCGCCACCCTAAGGGACTGATGTAGGTCCCTTTCTCCAGAGGCATATAATTTTAGGTCATCCATGTAAAACAGGTGGGTGACTGTATGCCTCCGGTTGCTGGGGGTGCCGCAGCTGTACCCACGGGTATTCCTGAGTGCAACGGACAATGGCAATAGTGAGATGCAGAAGAGAAGAGGGCTGAGGGAGTATCCCTGAAACACGCCTCTTCTAATGATGACCTGCTCTGTTTGGACTATGTCTCCACCAGATTTTATAGCGAAGTGAGTCCTCCAGAGCGGCATCAGTTGTCCAATGCATCCCACTATTTGATCGGGTACCTCAAGGCATCTGAGCAAATGCATGATTAACTCATGCGATGTTTTATCAAATGCCTTGCGTTAATCGATCCAGGCCATCGAAAGGTTACGCTTGTACTGCACGGAGTCCTGCGTGATACATCTATCGATGAGCAGGTTCTCCTTGCAGCCGGCAACCCCTTTCTTTGACCCTCTTTGCTCATATATCCGTTCATACACCGGATCAACTTCGTAGAGAATGCGTGTGTATAAGATGCGCGTAAACACCTTATAACACGCATTCAAGCATGTTATCGGTCTGTAATTCTTTGGATCAGACAAATATCCGTTTTTGGGGATGAGCACGGTTCGCCCCTCGACAAACCACTCCGGAATCTGCTGCTCCCCATCTAGCCATGAGTTGAAAACTCTAGCCAGATGACGGTGGGTTGCTGGAAACTTTTTCCACCAATAGTTATTCAACCCATCGGGTCCTGGAGCAGCAAAGTTCTTTGAGCCTTTGAGGGCTCTTTGAACTCCTTCCGGGGTTATCGGATTGCGCAGATCATTGAGCTCAGGCTGCCGAAGCCTCCTGCAGAATGCTCTGAACTGCGCTAGGGCTGGAGTATCTACATTGATTGGTTGCGGATACTCATAGATGTTCTTCCAGAAGGTTTCCACCCGTTCAACAGCCGGCGGGTTATCACCAACACGTGGAGGCTGTTGAAATAAACGAGAAGGTTTATCGCGGAACTTCAAGTTTTCCGCGACTCCTCTCGCTCGCCTCACTAGTGACTTCTTTGCAGCCACTAGCATTCGTATCCTATCAAGACAGTGCTGTTTGATGGTAAACAGCACCCCTTGATTCAATGTGTGGTGAGCTCGTCTTAATTTTGCGGCAATTCGCCGCACTGCAGGCGTGAAAGGCCTATTGGCCGCCACGTAGTCCACCACACACTGGGTACGAGACGCGTGTTGTCTCGCCGACTTGATCTTAGCTTCCAACTTGTGTACGCGTCGCTCATGCCTCCCAACTACAGCGGTGGTGTCCCTCCTCTGCGTTTGGGTTAGAGTATGAGCGGCGTCATACACGACAGAATTGATCTGCCAGATGTCAGCCTCTTCTGGAAGAACATCGCCTATCTCCGCATCCACTCGTGCCAGTTCTTGTGGCTTCAGGGGCTTCATATGGTGAAGTGCCCTGCGAGTTCTGATGTCCTCTATCGGTGGTATGATGCGAGCATTCTCCACAGCCAGACCGACACGTGGCATAACTTGTGCCACTTCGATAACCGGCTGAGGAGGTGCTCTGACATATCCTCGACTCCGAAGATGAGATACATAATCCCTAAGATTTTGGGTGAAAAAGGCGGCATGCTCTGGGTGTCTTTCACACCACAGAGCATGCATTCTCGCTATGTATCCTCTCCGGGCGGGCTCACTGCTCTCGTAGCAATGCATAAGACCATTCCTTAATCCATCCGTCCACTCAAAACGTCCGTTTTCATAGCGTAAGTCGTCAGCTGGCAAATCATCGTTGTTGGCCCCACCACCTTGCCTTTGACCCCTAATCCGAGGGGGTCGGTTGTGGGGGCCTCTTCCCCGATTATTTGGAACCGAGTGTTAGGGTTTACTGGGGAGTTAACCCAGTAAACCCACGGCCGACACCGGAGGGAAAGATGCCTCTTCCCTCCCGGATGCGCATGAGCATGAGCATGAGCATGAGCATGGAGTGAATCAAGGATGACGGCCTTCTGCATTCGCGCTGCTAAGATTTCTGCCATATTACGGCAAGCAGGTATCATCTTCAAGTTGGAGAGCAGTGTGTCCATCACTCCACCAAGGACTCCTATGATCCGGATATAACCTGCGGAGTTCAAAGAGAAGATCTCGATATTTAGTCCGTTTTTCCTCCTCTTTTCGAACGATATTCATTTCGCCTGGAGCGGAAAACTCCATGACGAATATCGTTCTACTTTGGTGGTCGAGGAGGACAACATCAGGCTTATTGGCTTGTATTTGCCTGAGGGTGGGGAATGAGTAGTTCCAATAGATCCGGCACCTCTCATTCTCCACCACGGACTCAATATCCCCCGTAACATAAGGCAACACCGGTGTCTCGTCTATACCGTACGAGTGTCGTAGATGGTAGTATAACACTCGTAGCGCCGCGTTATGCCTGTGGATATAGGCTGAGACCACATAAGATGGGCATGCTGATAGCAAATGCATAACGGTCTCAGGTGCCCCGTGACATGCCCTGCATCGGGTTTCAGGGACGTCTATACCCATCACGCGACTACGGTAGACGAAGGTGTTGAAGACACCATCCTGGCAGGCCATTATGAATCTCTCGGTCTCCGACTTTAGCTCACTCGACCTGAGGAAGGCGAAGGTCAAGCTTTTGGATAAGCCAAGGTCTTCGATGTTGTGAAAGAAGACACCATGCATTGGCTTATCCATATGTAGCTGTAGCAGGACCTCTGTCTCCGCAGCTTTGATGTGAGCTTTTTGCTGAACGGGTCCCAACTCGGTGACAGAGTTTGGGTTAGCCCGTTCAGTGTCGAATACGAGACCGAGTTCATCGGCCGCACGGGTTGCTGCCTTAAAAAGAAATGCTCCAATCCCTGCTTTTTCATGGTCGCGGACCATGCAGAGAAGGGGATCTGAACTCCTGATGACTTTACAGGCCCCATCCAGAACCATTCTGCTATGCATACACTCCAAACTCAAAAGTCCACGGCCTCCCCGTTGTCTGGGAAAGTATAACCGTGGAACGGACGATTTAGGATGCAAGCACCTATTGAGATGCATCACTTTGCGAGGTTTAACGTCGAGTTATCGCAGCTATTCCTGAATCCACTTCATTACTCCGAAAGAGTAGAGAAGGATCGGAACGGCAAGCATATTGGTTGCAGCAACTTTGTTCTTCCCCGACAGTTCTGATGACCAGATCTGTCGGAGTTTATGCTGATACTTGCCGCGGAGAGAGTTCTTAACTGTGAATACCTCTTGGGAGTGGCGTTGCTCCACCCCTAGGTAAGTATACGTCTCTCCGTCATCCAGATGATGTAGGATGCTTCCGTCTACGAGCTGGACATCCTCTCAGTATTCCTCGCATCGTCCTCTTTTGAGATGATTATTATTATTATTATTATTATTATTATTATTTTCTTCTTAGGAGTGTATCAGTCAGGCCCTGTCTCCGGTGCTCCGACCCATCCGGAGGGCGCGCTGGTGTCGTTAACCCCAACTACCACTCCCCACGTCCGTAGGGTGTGATTATTGGGTCCGAGAATCATGTGCCCTGAGCAGACGGAGCGAACCAGTAGATGGTAGTACAACACTCGTAGAGCCGCGTAATGCCTGTGGAAATAGGCTGAGACCGCATAAAATGGGCATGCTGATTTCAGATGCATTACGGTCTCAGGTGCCCCACGACATGCCCTACATCGGGTGTCAGGGACGTCTATACCCATCACGCGACTACGGTAGACAAGGGTATTGAAGACACCATCTTGGCAAGCCATTATGAATCCCTCGGTCTCCGACTTTAGCTCACTCGACCTGAGGAGTTTGGGTTAGCCCGTTCAGTGTCGAATACGAGACCGAGTTCATCGTCCGCACGGTTTGCTGCCTTAAAAAAAATGCTCCAATCCCTGCTTTTTCATGGTCGCGGACCATGCAGAGAAGGGGATCTGAACTCCGGATGACTTTACAGGCCCCATCCAGAACTATTCTGTTATGCAGACACTCCAAACTCAAAAGTCCACGGCCTCCCCGTGTTCTGGGAAAGTATAACCGTGGAACGGACGATTTAGGATGCAAGCTCCTATTGAGATGCATCATTTTGCAAGTTTTTACGACGAGTTGTCTCAGCTCTTCCTGAGTCCACTTGATCACTCCGAAGGAGTAGAGAAGGATCGGAACGGCAAGCATATTAGTTGCAGCAACTTTTCTTCCCCGACAGTTCTGATGACCAGATCTGTCGGAGTTTATGCTGATGCTTGCCGCGGAGAGAGTTCTTAACTGTGATTACCTCTTGGGAGCAGCGTTGCGCCACCCCTAGGTAAGTATAAGTCTCTCCGGCATCCAGATGATGTAGGATGCTTCCGTCTACGAGCTGGACATCCTCTCCGTATTCCTCGCATCGTCCTCTTTTGAGATGAACTGTGGCACATTTGTCGATCCCAAATTCCATTCCGATAGCATGCGTATATTCTTCCGCCACCCTAAGGGACTGATGTAGGTCTCTTTCTCCAGAGGCATATAATTTTAGGTCATCCATGTAAAACAGGTATGTGACTGTAGCGTCCGGTTGCTGGGGGTGCCGCAGCTGTACCCACGGGTATTCCTGAGTGCAACGGACAATGGCAATAGTGAGATGCAGAAGAAAAGAGGGCTGAGGGAGTCTCCCTGAAACACGCCTCTTCTAATGATGAGCTGCTCTGTTTGGACTATGTCTCCACCAGATTTTATAGCGAAGTGAGTCCTCCAGAGCGGCATCAGTTGTCCAATGCATCCCACTATTTGATCGGGTACCTCAAGGCATCTGAGCAAATGCATGATTAACTCATGCGATGTTTTATCAAATGCCTTGCGTTAATCGATCCAGGCCATCGAAAGGTTACGCTTGTACTGCACGGAGTCCTGCGTGATACATCTATCGATGAGCAGGTTCTACTTGCAGCCGGCAACCCCTTTCTTTGACCCTCTTTGCTCATATATCCGTTCATACACCGGATCAACTTCGTAGAGAATGCGTGTGTATAAGATGCGCGTAAACACCTTATAACACGCATTCAAGCATGTTATCGGTCTGTAATTCTTTGGATCAGACAAATATCCGTTTTTGGGGATGAGCACGGTTCGCCCCTCGACAAACCACTCCGGAATCTGCTGCTCCCCATCTAGCCATGAGTTGAAAACTCTAGCCAGATGGCGGTGGGTTGCTGGAAACTTTTTCCACCAATAGTTATTCAACCCATCGGGTCCTGGAGCAGCAAAGTTCTTTGAGCCTTTGAGGGCTCTTTGAACTTCTTCCGGGGTTATCGGATTGCGCAGATCATTGAGCTCAGGCTGCCGAAGCCTCCTGCAGAATGCTCTGAACTGCGCTAGGGCTGGAGTATCTACATTGATTGGTTGCGGATACTCATAGATGTTCTTCCAGAAGGTTTCCACCAGATCAACAGCCGGCGGGTTATCACCAACACGTGGAGGCTGTTGAAATAAACGAGAAGGTTTATCGCGGAACTTCAAGTTTTCCGCGACTCCTCTCGCTCGCCTCACTAGTGACTTCTTTGCAGCCACTAGCATTCGTATCCTATCAAGACAGTGCTGTTTGATGGTAAACAGCACCCCTTGATTCAATGTGTGGTGAGCTCGTCTTAATTTTGCGGCAATTCGCCGCACTGCAGGCGTGAAAGGCCTATTGGCCGCCACGTAGTCCACCACACACTGGGTACGAGACGCGTGTTGTCTCGCCGACTTGATCTTAGCTTCCATCTTGTGTACGCGTCGCTCATGCCTCCCAACTACAGCGGTGGTGTCCCTCCTTTGCGTTTGGGTGAGAGTATGAGCGGCGTCATACACGACAGAATTGATCTGCCAGATGTCAGCCTCTTCTGGAAGAACATCGCCTATCTCCGCATCCACTCGTGCCAGTTCTTGTGGCTTCAGGGGATTCATATGGTGAAGTGCCCTGCGAGTTCTGATGTCCTCCATCGGTGGTATGATGCGAGCATTCTCCACAGCCAGACCGACACGTGGCAAAACTTGTGCCACTTCGATAACTGGCTGAGGAGGTGCTCTGACATATCCTCGTCTCCGAAGATGAGATACATAATCCCTAAGATTTTGGGCGGAAAAGGCGGCATGCTCTGGGAGTCTTTCACACCACAAAGCATGTAGTCTCGCCATGTATCCTCTCCGGGCGGGCTCACTGCTCTCGTAGCAATGCATAAGACCGTCCCTTAATCCATCCGTCCACTCAAAACGTCCGTTTTCATAGCGTAAGTCGTCAGCTGGCAAATCATCGTTGTTGGCCCCACCACCTTGCCTTTGACCCCTAATCCGAGGGGGTCGGTTGTGGGGGCCTCTTCCCCGATTAGTTGGAACCGAGTGTTAGCCTTTACTGGGGGGTTAATATATTATTATTATTATTTTTATTATTATTATTATTATTATTATTTTCTCCTTAGGAGTGTACCAGTCAGGCCCTGTCTCCGGTGCTCAGACCCATCTGGAGGGCGCGCTGGTGTCGTTAACCCCAATAACCACTCCCCACGTCCGTAGGGTGAGTGATTATTGGGTCCGAGAATCGTGTGCCCTGAGCAGACGGAGCGAACCAAGTATAACGGCCTTCTGCATTCTTGCTGCTAAGATTTCTGCCATATTACGGCAAGCCGGTATTATCTTCAAGTTAGAGAGCAGTGTGTCCATCATTCCACCAAGGACTCCTATAATCAGAACCACCATTTTGACAGAATGGTCCGGATGTAACCTGCGGAGTTCAAAGAGAAGATCTCGATATTTAGTCCGTTTTTCCTCCTCTTTTCGAACGATATTCATTTCGCCTGGAGCGGAAAACTCCATGACGAATATCGTTCTACTTTGGTGGTCGAGAAGGACAACATCAGGCTTATTGGCTTGTATTTGCCTGCGGGTGGGGAATGAGTAGTTCCAATAGATTCGGCATCTCTCATTCTCCACCACGGACTCAATATCCCCCGGAGCATAAGGCAACACCGGTGTCTCGTCTATACCGTACGAGTGTCGTAGGTGGTAGTACAACACTCGTAGCGCCGCGTTATGCCTGTGGATATAGGCTGAGACCGCATAAGATGGGCATGCTGATAGCAAATGCATTACGGTCTCAGGTGCCCCACGACATGCCCTGCATCGGGTGTCAGGGACGTCTATACCCATCACGCGACTACGGTAGACAAGGGTGTTGAAGACACCATCCTGGCAGGCCATTATGAATCCCTTTGTCTCCGACTTTAACTCACTCGACCTGAGGAAGGCAAAGGTCAAGCTTTTAGATGAGCCAAGGTCTTCGATGTTATGAAAGAAGACACCATGCATTGGCTTATCCATATGTAGCTGTAGCAGGACCTCTGTCTCCGCAGCTTTAATGTGAGCTTTTAGAACAGGTCCCAACTCGGTGACAGAGTTTGGGTTAGCCCATTCAGTGTCGAATACGAGACCAAGTTCATCGGCTGCACGGGTTGCTGCCTTAAAGAGAAATGCTCCAATCCCTGCTTTTTCATGGTCGCGGACCATGCAGAGAAGGGGATCTGAACTCTTGATGACTTAACAGGCCCCATCCAGAACCATTCTGTTATGCAGACACTCCAAACTCAAAAGTCCACGGCCTCCCCGTTGTCTGGGAAAGTATGACCGTGAAACGGACGATTTAGGATGCAAGCTCCTATTGAGATGCATCATTTTGCGAGTTTTTACGTCGAGCTGTCGCAGCTCTTCCTGAGTCCACTTCATCACTCCAAAGGAGTAGAGAAGGATCGGAACGGCAAGCATATTAGTTGCAGCAACTTTGTTCTTCCCCGACAGTTCTGATGACCAGATCTGTCGGAGTTTATGCTGATACTTGTCGCGGAAAGAGTTCTTAACTGTGATTACCTCTTGGGAGCGGCGTTGCGCCACCTCTAGGTAAGTATAAGTCTCTCCGGCATCCAGATGATGTAGGATGCTTCCGTCTATGAGCTGGACATCCTCTCCGTATTCCTCGCATCGTCCTCTTTTGAGATGAACCGTGGCACATTTGTCGATCCCCAATTCCATTCCGATAGCATGCGTATATTCTTCCACCACCTTAAGGGACTGATGTAGGTCCCTTTCTCCAGAGGCATATAATTTTAGGTCATCCATGTAAAACAGGTGGGTGACTGTATGCCTCCGGTTGCTGGGGGTGCCGCAGCTGTACCCACGGGTATTCCTGAGTGCAACGGACAATGGCAATAGTGAGATGCAGAAGAGAAGAGGGCTGAGGGAGTATCCCTGAAACACGCCTCTTCTAATGATGACCTGCTCTGTTTGGACTATGTCTCCACCAGATTTTATAGCGAAGTGAGTCCTCCAGAGCGGCATCAGTTGTCCAATGCATCCCACTATTTGATCGGGTACCTCAAGGCATCTGAGCAAATGCATGATTAACTCATGCGATGTTTTATCAAATGCCTTGCGTTAATCGATCCAGGCCATCGAAAGGTTACGCTTGTACTGCACGGAGTCCTGCGTGATACATCTATCGATGAGCAGGTTCTCCTTGCAGCCGGCAACCCCTTTCTTTGACCCTCTTTGCTCATATATCCGTTCATACACCGGATCAACTTCGTAGAGAATGCGTGTGTATAAGATGCGCGTAAACACCTTATAACACGCATTCAAGCATGTTATCGGTCTGTAATTCTTTGGATCAGACAAATATCCGTTTTTGGGGATGAGCACGGTTCGCCCCTCGACAAACCACTCCGGAATCTGCTGCTCCCCATCTAGCCATGAGTTGAAAACTCTAGCCAGATGACGGTGGGTTGCTGGAAACTTTTTCCACCAATAGTTATTCAACCCATCGGGTCCTGGAGCAGCAAAGTTCTTTGAGCCTTTGAGGGCTCTTTGAACTTCTTCCGGGGTTATCGGATTGCGCAGATCATTGAGCTCAGGCTGCCGAAGCCTCCTGCAGAATGCTCTGAACTGCGCTAGGGCTGGAGTATCTACATTGATTGGTTGCGGATACTCATAGATGTTCTTCCAGAAGGTTTCCACCCGATCAACAGCCGGCGGGTTATCACCAACACGTGGAGGCTGTTGAAATAAACGAGAAGGTTTATCGCGGAACTTCAAGTTTTCCGCGACTCCTCTCGCTCGCCTCACTAGTGACTTCTTTGCAGCCACTAGCATTCGTATCCTATCAAGACAGTGCTGTTTGATGGTGAACAGCACCCCTTGATTCAATGTGTGGTGAGCTCGTCTTAATTTTGCGGCAATTCGCCGCACTGCAGGCGTGAAAGGCCTATTGGCCGCCACGTAGTCCACCACACACTGGGTACGAGACGCGTGTTGTCTCGCCGACTTGATCTTAGCTTCCAACTTGTGTACGCGTCGCTCATGCCTCCCAACTACAGCGGTGGTGTCCCTCCTCTGCGTTTGGGTTAGAGTATGAGCGGCGTCATACACGACAGAATTGATCTGCCAGATGTCAGCCTCTTCTGGAAGAACATCGCCTATCTCCGCATCCACTCGTGCCAGTTCTTGTGGCTTCAGGGGCTTCATATGGTGAAGTGCCCTGCGAGTTCTGATGTCCTCTATCGGTGGTATGATGCGAGCATTCTCCACAGCCAGACCGACACGTGGCATAACTTGTGCCACTTCGATAACCGGCTGAGGAGGTGCTCTGACATATCCTCGACTCCGAAGATGAGATACATAATCCCTAAGATTTTGGGTGAAAAAGGCGGCATGCTCTGGGTGTCTTTCACACCACAGAGCATGCATTCTCGCTATGTATCCTCTCCGGGCGGGCTCACTGCTCTCGTAGCAATGCATAAGACCATTCCTTAATCCATCCGTCTACTCAAAACGTCCGTTTTCATAGCGTAAGTCGTCAGCTGGCAAATCATCGTTGTTGGCCCCACCACCTTGCCTTTGACCCCTAATCCGAGGGGGTCGGTTGTGGGGGCCTCTTCCCCGATTATTTGGAACCGAGTGTTAGGGTTTACTGGGGAGTTAACCCAGTAAACCCACGGCCGACACCGGAGGGAAAGATGCCTCTTCCCTCCCGGATGCGCATGAGCATGAGCATGAGCATGAGCATGGAGTGAATCAAGGATGACGGCCTTCTGCATTCGCGCTGCTAAGATTTCTGCCATATTACGGCAAGCAGGTATCATCTTCAAGTTGGAGAGCAGTGTGTCCATCACTCCACCAAGGACTCCTATGATCCGGATATAACCTGCGGAGTTCAAAGAGAAGATCTCGATATTTAGTCCGTTTTTCCTCCTCTTTTCGAACGATATTCATTTCGCCTGGAGCGGAAAACTCCATGACGAATATCGTTCTACTTTGGTGGTCGAGGAGGACAACATCAGGCTTATTGGCTTGTATTTGCCTGAGGGTGGGGAATGAGTAGTTCCAATAGATCCGGCACCTCTCATTCTCCACCACGGACTCAATATCCCCCGGAACATAAGGCAACACCGGTGTCTCGTCTATACCGTACGAGTGTCGTAGATGGTAGTATAACACTCGTAGCGCCGCGTTATGCCTGTGGATATAGGCTGAGACCACATAAGATGGGCATGCTGATAGCAAATGCATTACGGTCTCAGGTGCCCCGTGACATGCCCTGCATCGGGTTTCAGGGACGTCTATACCCATCACGCGACTACGGTAGACGAAGGTGTTGAAGACACCATCCTGGCAGGCCATTATGAATCTCTCGGTCTCCGACTTTAGCTCACTCGACCTGAGGAAGGCGAAGGTCAAGCTTTTGGATAAGCCAAGGTCTTCGATGTTGTGAAAGAAGACACCATGCATTGGCTTATCCATATGTAGCTGTAGCAGGACCTCTGTCTCCGCAGCTTTGATGTGAGCTTTTTGCTGAACGGGTCCCAACTCGGTGACAGAGTTTGGGTTAGCCCGTTCAGTGTCGAATACGAGACCGAGTTCATCGGCCGCACGGGTTGCTGCCTTAAAAAGAAATGCTCCAATCCCTGCTTTTTCATGGTCGCGGACCATGCAGAGAAGGGGATCTGAACTCCTGATGACTTAACAGGCCCCATCCAGAACCATTCTGTTATGCATACACTCCAAACTCAAAAGTCCACGGCCTCCCCGTTGTCTGGGAAAGTATAACCGTGGAACGGACGATTTAGGATGCAAGCACCTATTGAGATGCATCACTTTGCGAGGTTTAACGTCGAGTTATCGCAGCTATTCCTGAATCCACTTCATTACTCCGAAAGAGTAGAGAAGGATCGGAACGGCAAGCATATTGGTTGCAGCAACTTTGTTCTTCCCCGACAGTTCTGATGACCAGATCTGTCGGAGTTTATGCTGATACTTGCCGCGGAGAGAGTTCTTAACTGTGAATACCTCTTGGGAATGGCGTTGCTCCACCCCTAGGTAATTATACGTCTCTCCGTCATCCAGATGATGTAGGATGCTTCCGTCTACGAGCTGGACATCCTCTCAGTATTCCTCGCATCGTCCTCTTTTGAGATGATTATTATTATTATTATTATTATTATTATTATTTTCTTCTTAGGAGTGTATCAGTCAGGCCCTGTCTCCGGTGCTCCGACCCATCCGGAGGGCGCGCTGGTGTCGTTAACCCCAACTACCACTCCCCACGTCCGTAGGGTGTGATTATTGGGTCCGAGAATCATGTGCCCTGAGCAGACGGAGCGAACCAGTAGATGGTAGTACAACACTCGTAGAGCCGCGTAATGCCTGTGGAAATAGGCTGAGACCGCATAAAATGGGCATGCTGATTTCAGATGCATTACGGTCTCAGGTGCCCCATGACATGCCCTACATCGGGTGTCAGGGACGTCTATACCCATCACGCGACTACGGTAGACAAGGGTATTGAAGACACCATCTTGGCAAGCCATTATGAATCCCTCGGTCTCCGACTTTAGCTCACTCGACCTGAGGAGTTTGGGTTAGCCCGTTCAGTGTCGAATACGAGACCGAGTTCATCGGCCGCACGGTTTGCTGCCTTAAAAAAAAATGCTCCACGGTTCGCCCCTCGACAAACCACTCCGGAATCTGCTGCTCCCCATCTAGCCATGAGTTGAAAACTCTAGCCAGATGGCGGTGGGTTGCTGGAAACTTTTTCCACCAATAGTTATTCAACCCATCGGGTCCTGGAGCAGCAAAGTTCTTTGAGCCTTTGAGGGCTCTTTGAATTTCTTCCGGGGTTATCGGATTGCGCAGATCATTGAGCTCAGGCTGCCGAAGCCTCCTGCAGAATGCTCTGAACTGCGCTAGGGCTGGAGTATCTACATTGATTGGTTGCGGATACTCATAGATGTTCTTCCAGAAGGTTTCCACCAGATCAACAGCCGGCGGGTTATCACCAACACGTGGAGGCTGTTGAAATAAACGAGAAGGTTTATCGCGGAACTTCAAGTTTTCCGCGACTCCTCTCGCTCGCCTCACTAGTGACTTCTTTGCAGCCACTAGCATTCGTATCCTATCAAGACAGTGCTGTTTGATGATAAACAGCACCCCTTGATTCAATGTGTGGTGAGCTCGTCTTAATTTTGCGGCAATTCGCCGCACTGCAGGCGTGAAAGGCCTATTGGCCGCCACGTAGTCCACCACACACTGGGTACGAGACGCGTGTTGTCTCGCCGACTTGATCTTAGCTTCCATCTTGTGTACGCGTCGCTCATGCCTCCCAACTACAGCGGTGGTGTCGCTCCTTTGCGTTTGGGTGAGAGTATGAGCGGCGTCATACACGACAGAATTGATCTGCCAGATGTCAGCCTCTTCTGGAAGAACATCGCCGATCTCCGCATCCACTCGTGCCAGTTCTTGTGGCTTCAGGGGCTTCATATGGTGAAGTGCCCTGCGAGTTCTGATGTCCTCCATCGGTGGTATGATGCGAGCATTCTCCACAGCCAGACCGACACGTGGCAAAACTTGTGCCACTTCGATAACTGGCTGAGGAGGTGCTCTGACATATCCTCGTCTCCGAAGATGAGATACATAATCCCTAAGATTTTGGGCGGAAAAGGCGGCATGCTCTGGGAGTCTTTCACACCACAAAGCATGTAGTCTCGCCATGTATCCTCTCCGGGCGGGCTCACTGCTCTCGTAGCAATGCATAAGACCGTCCCTTAATCCATCCGTCCACTCAAAACGTCCGTTTTCATAGCGTAAGTCGTCAGCTGGCAAATCATCGTTGTTGGCCCCACCACCTTGCCTTTGACCCCTAATCCGAGGGGGTCGGTTGTGGGGGCCTCTTCCCCGATTATTTGGAACCGAGTGTTAGCGTTTACTAGGGGGTTAATATATTATTATTATTATTATTATTATTATTATTATTATTATTATTATTATTATTATTATTATTATTATTATTATTATTATTATTATTATTATTATTATTATTATTATTATTATTATTATTATTATTATTATTATTATTATTATTATTATTATTATTATTATTATTATTATTATTATTATTATTATTATTATTATTATTATTATTATTATTATTATTATTATTATTATTATTATTATTATTATTATTATTATTATTATTATTATTATTATTATTATTATTTTTTTCTCCTTAGGAGTGTACCAGTCAGGCCCTGTCTCCGGTGCTCCGACCCATCCGGAGGGCGCGCTGGTGTCGTTAACCCCAATAACCACTCCCTACGTCCGTAGGGTGGGTGATTATTGGGTCCGAGAATCGTGTGCCCTGAGTAGACGGAGCGAACCAAGTATAACGGCCTTCTGCATTCTTGCTGCTAAGATTTCTGCCATATTACGGCAAGCCGGTATTATCTTCAAGTTAGAGAGCAGTGTGTCCATCATTACACCAAGGACTCCTATAATCAGAACCACCATTTTGACTGAATGGTCCGGATATAACCTGCGGAGTTCAAAGAGAAGATCTCGATATTTAGTCCGTTTTTCCTCCTCTTTTCGAACGATATTCATTTCGCCTGGAGCGGAAAACTCCATGACGAATATCGTTTTTATTATTATTATTATTATTATTATTATTATTATTATTATTATTATTATTATTATTATTATTATTATTATTATTATTATTATTATTATTATTATTATTATTATTATTATTATTATTATTCTTATTATTATTATTATTATTATTATTATTATTATTATTATTATTGTTATTATTATTATTATTATTATTATTATTATTATTATTATTATTATTATTATTATTATTATTATTATTATTATTATTATTATTATTATTATTATTATTATTATTATTATTATTATTATTATTATTATTATTATTATTATTATTATTATTATTATTATTATTATTATTATTATTATTATTATTATTATTATTATTATTATTATTATTATTATTATTATTATTATTATTATTATTATTATTATTATTATTATTTGTTTTTTCCTTTAAGAGTGTACCAGTCAGGTCCTGTCTCCGGTGCTCCGACCCATCCGGAGGACGCGCTGGTGTCGTTTACCTCAATAACCACTCCCTACGTCCGTAGGGTGAGTGATTATTTGGTCCGAGAGTCATGTGTTCTGAGCAGACGAAGTGAACCAAGGATGACGGCCTTCTGCATTTGAGCGGCTAGGATTTGTGCCATATTACGGCAGGCCAGTATCAACTTCAAATTAGAGAGCAGTGTGTCCATCATTCCACCAAGGACTCCTATAATCAGAACCACCATTTTGACAGAATGGTCCGGATACAACCTGCGGAGTTCAAAGAGAAGATCTCGATATTTAGTCCGTTTTTCCCCCTCTTTCCGAACGATATTCATCTCGCCTGGAGCGGAAAACTCCACGACGAATATCGTTTTACTTTGACGGTCGAGGAGGACAACATCAGGCTTATTGGCTTTTATTTGCCTGAGGGTGGGGAATGAGTAGTTCCAATAGATTCGGCACCTCTCATTCTCCACCACGGACTCAATATCCCCCGGAACATAAGGCAATACCGGTGTCTCGTCTATACCGTACGAGTGTCTTAGATGGTAGTACAACACTCGTAGCGCCGCTTTATGCCTGTGGATATAGGCTGAGACCGCATAAGCTGGACATGCTGACAGCAAATGCATTACGGTCTCAGGTGCCCCACGACATGCCCTGCATCGGGTGTCAGGGACGTCTATACCCATCACGCGACTACGGTAGACGAGGGTGTTGAAGACACCATCCTGGCAGGCCATTATGAATCCCTCGGTCTCCGACTTTAGCTCACTCGAACTGAGGAAGGCAAAGGTCAAGCTTCTGGATAAGCCAAGGTCTTCGATGTTGTTGAAGAAAACACCATGCATTGGCTTATCCATATGCAGCTGTAGGAGGACCTCTGTCTCCGCAGCTTTAAGGCCGATTCTCACTTGGCGTCGCGTCGCGATGCGGCGCGTTGCTGCAAAATGCGGCTTCGAAAAGTTCTCTTGTTTTCAAATGCAGCAATTCCCACTTAGCGAAGCAGAGCAGCAGCGTAGCGACGCGACACAAACCAACGCTTCCAAAAGCGTTGTATGCAGCTACGCGTCGCGCCGCGTCGCTAAGTGAGAACGGAAAAGCAGTAACGCAGCGGTAGCGCAGCGTCGAAGCGCATGCGCACGCTTCTCAGCACATACTCTGTCATGACATAGCTCTCACAAGGGTGAGATCTGTGTTGTGTTGCGTTTCGTTATATTGCGAATATGGAAGGCAAAATCGAAAAATTGATTACACTAGTCAACGAAAAACCCGAGTTGTATGATATGAGTAACCCGCACTACAGTAACCATGCGAGGAAGGACAATCTTTGGCGGGAGATAGGCAACGAATTAGAAGAATCGCGTATGTATTCTGTCTATATTTTATATAACTACTTGCTTGAGTAAATGTACAGATTATAAAGGTACCGAAACATAAATAAATATACTTTCGACTTTCGAGTAACATACTAGGTGTTTCACGGTGAATGGAACATAAGAAGTATCTGGAGAAGGCAAAGAGATCATTTCGAAAGTTTGTAGGCGTGGATGATCGAATATGATCAATCCGTCTAAAATATTTTCATCGCTACAGTGTTGCCACTTGTATCAGAAAGTAGTAGCTATTTTGATTTTCCAAATGGAACATGCGCATGTGAAAAATCGAGATTTTTCAACTTAAGGAATTTTTGTGTCGAAACTATGCATAATTGATCGAAACGGTTCACATGTCCCTATTTTTACTTCCAATTCACTCTCAATTGATATTTAATTCACATAGATATAAGATGGTCAGAAATCTAAATTCTGAATCTTCTTCTTTCTTCTTCGTTCTCCATCAGATACTTCTAATATTCCATTCACCGTGAAACATCACCTTTCACCTAATATGTAACGTTATACACCCTCGTTTATTTTATCAGGTTGCCCTCATCACAAAAGTATTTCATAAATTTGTCACGAATATCCAAAGCATCACCCGAATATCTCCCTCCTACGTGCTGGAAATTGTCAAACATCGGTGTTCCAGTTTCAGAATTTTCCTCCTGTAGTGATGAAATGAATGTATCATCCCCCCTAAGAAAATTGTGCAAACATAAACTGGCCAAAATAATCATGTCTGCTTTATCGGGATGAACTTGCATTTTATTTAAGAAGAGTCTGAATTTTTGACACAAAATTCCGAAAGTATTTTCAACGACTCTTCTAGCTCTACAGAGTCTATAATTGGATATTCGTTTCTCTTGTGACAAATATTTTCCCGGAAACGGCCTCAATAAATATTTTTTCGCTGGAAAGGCTTCATCCCCCACGATCACGTAGGGTATGAAATCGCCCCCTTCGGTTAGTAGCCGATCTGATGGCATGTTAAAAGTATTATTTTCTAGTGATTTTCCGATCTTGGAGTCTGCAAAAATACCACCATCAGAGTTTTTTCCGTAACTCCCAACATCAACTGCAATAAACTTATAGTTTGCGTCCACCAAGGCTAATAAAACAATTGAAAACGTCTTCTTATAATTGAAAAAAAGGGATCCACTGTTTGGTGGCGCTTGAATATGCATATGTTTCCCATCAATAGCGCCGACGCAATTTGGAAAATCCCACAATTTTTCATATTGATCGGCGCTCCTTTTCAACAATTCCTCTGATGGCTGCGGAAGAGTAATTTGTGACAGGCTTTTCCAAATAATTTCACTAGTTGTGTGAATGATTTCGTGTATTGTTGAATGTCCCACTCGAAAGTTGAAAGACAATGTTTGGAAATCGACTCCCGTCGCCAAGTACCTGTAAATAAAAAAAATATTATAAAGCCCGTATATATTAATGAAACGTTTATTTATAGCGGATAACTGCACGGTGGAAAAGCCTTCGATATGCTTTTCAACGCTCTCTCAAGGGAAGGAAAACTAAAAGTGGCCAATCGTCCCAAATTGTTAAAAAATGGAGGTATTTTGACAATATGAGTTTTCTTCTACCTTACACAAGAGGAAGGTGGTTAGTATTTTGAGATAAATCTGTTAATGTTATACCTACCACCAGTTATCTACACAGGCAAATCACAAATTTGGTCAGTGACACGGATACTATAGATGAAGAAAATGTTGATGAAGATGAAAGTGGCAATGAAGACTTAGCGAACGTAACAAACCAAGCTAAGGAATCCACTGAAACCATTCATGCTTCTGAATCTGAAAATACATCTGATCGATCTACGCCATCAAGCACAATACGCCAACGACGTTCTAATAAAAAGAAAATCGACGCCATACCTGAGATTTTTGAAGAATTTGTGGAAGACAGAAAAAAATATAGGACAGAAAAACAATCCACGCCCTTGCATCCTGTAGCTGATTTTTTTTTAAAATTTAGGGAAAACAGTGGAAACTTTTCCTCCATACTGGCAGGCGCACGTTAAAAATAAAGTTTTTGAAATAGTTAACTCGACAGAGCTTATGCTTCTGTCAAATCAACAAAACATTGCTGGCTATCAACAGCAGTATGGTCCACCAGCGGTGTCCACTACCCCCCAAAGTTCCTATCCAACTTGCCAATCTTCATACTCAGTGTTTAACTCTCCTCAGTTCCCATCTTCCGCATCATCTCTGTCTTCATCTGCCACCTCCCAGAGTTCCTATCCATCTCGCCAACCCTCTTATTCTCATGTCTCTCAACACCCGTTTTCGTCGTCCCATCAGCCTACCCAAATTTTAGAGTACTCTGGTGGAACTTGGAATGCCGTAAAGCCACCAGCTTCGACACACATTGAAAGTAGGAATGACGAATCTCAACAAGATAATGATGATCTTGGAACTTGAAGTCCTAATGATAAATAGTACCTACTGAGTGTCTTGTATTTGTTATACGAGAATATTTGTTTATTTTATGGATATTTTGTTTTATATCATTTTTATTTTTTAGTTATCTATATGAGATTTTTTTTTTATTTTGCGAATATTTTGTTTTGTATCATTTCAATTTTTTTAGTTACCAAATTGAAATATTTTTTTTGTTTTTTGGATATTTACTTTTGTATCATTTTCATTTTGTCTAGTTACAATCTAAAATAAAATCTTATTTTCTTACCTTAGAAATATGGTGAGTCTTTCACGTACGTCTATACAAGAACGCAATTTAGTGCCTCTTTTTGTAAAGTACGGTGACACAATCTCTAGTAGGTCATTGAATTTTCGGGGAGTCATTCTCATGTATTTGTAAAATTTTACTTCGTCATCCACAATTCTTCCTGACAGCACATGGTACTCGCCTTCTTCTAGCCGGTGCTTCCAAATCTTATGCACCCAATATTTTCGCTTCTGTCTCTTCCTTTTTTTCTCTTCGTTGTGTAGAGCAATTGCCAGGGCAAAAACTTCGTCTTCCTCACTTGAAGAACTCATTGCAACTGTATCGACAAACCTCCCGGACAGTCGTGGAGAACTGACTGCACTGTCGAACGAAATTCAGCCACGTTTCGTTGACGCGACGTGTCGCAACGCTAAGTGGGAATCGACAAGAAAATAACGCGTCACTGCCGCAACGCGCCGCATCGCGACGCGACGCCAAGTGAGAATCGGCCTTTAATGTGAGCTTTTAGCTGAACGGGTCCCAACTCGGTGACAGAGTTTGGGTTAGCCCGTTCAGTGTCGAATACGAGACCAAGTTCATCGGCTGCACGGGTTGCTGCCTTGAAGAGAAATGCTCCAATCCCTGCTTTTTCATGGTCGCGGACCATGCAGAGAAGGGGATCTGAACTCCTGATGACTTTACAGGCCCCATCCAGAACCATTCTGTTATGCAGACACTCCAAATTCAAAAGTCCACGGCCTCCCCGTTGTCTGGGAAAGTATAACCGTGGAACGGACGATTTAGGATGCAAGCTCCTATTGAGATGCATAATTTTGCGAGTTTTTACGTCGAGTTGTCGCAGCTCTTCCTGAGTCCACTTCATCACTCCGAAGGAGTAGAGAAGGATCGGAACGGCAAGCATATTAGTTGCAGCAACTTTGTTCTTCCCCGACAGTTCTGATGACTAGATCTGTCGGAGTTTATGCTGATACTTGCCGCGGAGAGAGTTCTTAACTGTGATTACCTCTTGGGAGCGGCGTTGCGCCACCCCTAGGTAAGTATAAGTCTCTCCGGCATCCAGATGATGTAGGATGCTTCCGTCTACGAGCTGGACATCCTCTCCGTATTCCTCGCATCGTCCTCTTTTGAGATGAACCGTGGCACATTTGTCGATCCCAAATTCCATTCTGATAGCATGCGTATATTCTTCCGCCACCCTAAGGGACTGATGTAGGTCCCTTTCTCCAGAGGCATATAATTTTAGGTCATCCATGTAAAACAGGTGGGTGACTGTATGCCTCCGGTTGCTGGGGGTGCCGCAGCTGTACCCACGGGTATTCCTGAGTGCAACGGACAATGGCAATAGTGAGATGCAGAAGAGAAGAGGGCTGAGGGAGTCTCCCTGAAATACGCCTCTTCTAATGATGACCTGCTCTGTTTGGACTATGTCTCCACCAGATTTTATAGCGAAGCGAGTCCTCCAGAGCGGCATCAGCTGTCCAATGCATCCCACTATTTGATCGGGTACCTCAAGGCACCTGAGCAAATGCATGATTAACTCATGCGATGTTGTATCAAACGCCTTGCGGCAATCGATCCAGGCCATCGAAAGGTTACGCTTGTACTGCACGGAGTCCTGCGTGATACATCTATCGATGAGCAGGTTCTCCTTGCAGCCGGCAACCCCTTTCTTTGACCCTCTTTGCTCATATATCCGTTCATACACCGGATCAACTGCGGAGAGAATGCATGTGTATAAGATGCGCGTAAACACCTTATAACACGCATTCAAGCATGTTATCGGTATGTAATTCTTTGGATCAGACAAATCTCCGTTTTTGGGGATGAGCACGGTTCGCCCCTCGACAAACCACTCCGGAATCTGCTGCTCCCCATCTAGCCATGAGTTGAAAACTCTAGCCAGATGGCGGTGGGTTGCTGGAAACTTTTTCCACCAATAGTTATTCAACCCATCGGGTCCTGGAGCAGCAAAGCTCTTTGAGCCTTTGAGGGCTCTTTGAACTTCTTCCGGGGTTATCGGATTGCGCAGATCATTGAGCTCAGGCTGCCGAAGCCTCCTGCAGAATGCTCTGAACTGCGCTAGGGCTGGAGTATCTACATTCATTGGTTGCGGATACTCATAGATGTTCTTCCAGAAGGTTTCCACCCGATCAACAGCCGGCGGGTTATTAACAACACGTGGAGGCTCTTGAAATAAACGAGGTTTATCGCGGAACTTCAAGTTTTCCGCGACTCCTCTCGCTCGCCTCACTAGTGACTTCTTTGCAGCCACTAGCATTCGTATCCTATCAAGACAGTGCTGTTTGATGGTAAACAGCACCCCTTGATTCAATGTGTGGTGAGCTCGTCTCAATTTTGCGGCAATTCGCCGCACTGCAGGCGTGAAAGGCCTATTGGCCGCCACGTAGTCCACTACACACTGGATACGAGACGCGTGTTGTCTCGCCGACTTGATCTTAGCTTCCATCTTGTGTACGCGTCGCTCATGCCTCCCAACTACAGCGGTGGTGTCCCTCCTCTGCGTTTGGGTTAGAGTATGAGCGGCGTCATACACGACAGAATTGATCTGCCAGATGTAATCCTCTTCTGGAAGAACATCGCCGATCTCCGCATCCACTCGTGCCAGTTCTTGTGGCTTCAGGGGCTTCAAATGGTGAAGTGGTATGATGCGAGCATTCTCCACAGCCAGACCGACACGTGGCATAACTTGTGCCACTTCGATAACCGGCTGAGGAGGTGCTCTGACATATCCTCGTCTCCGAAGATGAGATACATAATCCCTAAGATTTTGGGCAGAAAAGGCGGCATGCTCTGGGTGTCTTTCACACCACAGAGCATGCATTCTCGCCATGTATCCTCTCCGGGCGGGCTCACTGCTCTCGTAGCAATGCATAAGACCGTCCCTTAATCCATCCGTCCACTCAAAACGTCCGTTTTCATAGCGTAAGTCGTCAGCTGGCAAATCATCGTTGTTGGCCCCACCACCTTGCCTCTTCCCCGATTATTTGGAACCGAGTGTTAGGGTTTACTGGGGGGTTAACCCAGTAAACCCACGGCCGACACCGGAGGGAAAGATGCCTCTTCCCTCCCGGATGCGCATGAGCTGCTGGTCCGATTTTGCATCCTTTGCTCGGGTAGGTGGTGTCGCAACTCACCAGGGCCTTAGGTGTTGGTTGACCTCCCTGCCTATTTATTATTATTATTATTATTATTATTATTATTATTATTATTATTATTATTATTATTATTATTATTATTATTATTATTATTATTATTATTATTATTATTATTATTATTATTATTATTATTATTATTATTATTATTATTATTATTATTATTATTATTATTATTATTATTATTATTATTATTATTATTATTATTATTATTATTATTATTATTATTATTATTATTATTATTATTATTATTATTTTTTTTTTTTTCCGTTAGGAATGTACCAGTCAGGCCCTGTCTCCGGTGCTCCGATACATCCGGAGGGCGCGCTGGTGTCGTTAACCCCAATAACCACTCCCTACGTCCGTAGGGTGAGTGACTATTGGGTCCGAGAATCATGTGCCCTGAGTAGACGGAGCGAACCAAGGATAACGGCCTTCTGCATTCGCGATGCTAAGATTTCTGCCATATTACGGCAAGCAGGTATTATCCTCAAGTTGGAGAGCAGTGTGTCCATCATTCCACCAAGGACTCCTATGATCAGAACCACCATTTTGACAGAATGGTCCGGATATAACCTGCGGAGTTCAAAGAGAAGATCTCGATATTTAGTCCGTTTTTCCTCCTCTTTTCGAACGATATTCATTTCGCCTGGAGCGGAAAACTCCATGACGAATATCGTTCTACTTTGGTGGTCGAGGAGGACAACATCAGGCTTATTGGCTTGTATTTGCCTGAGGGTGGGGAATGAGTAGTTCCAATAGATCCGGCACCTCTCATTCTCCACCACGGACTCAATATCCCCCGGAACATAAGGCAACACCGGTGTCTCGTCTATACCGTACGAGTGTCGTAGATGGTAGTATAACACTCGTAGCGCCGCGTTATGCCTGTGGATATAGGCTGAGACCGCATAAGATGGGCATGCTGATAGCAAATGCATTACGGTCTCAGGTGCCCCACGACATGCCCTGCATCGGGTGTCAGGGACGTCTATACCCATCACGCGACTACGGTAGACGAGGGTGTTGAAGACACCATCCTGGCAGGCCATTATGAATCCCTCGGTCTCCGACTTTAGCTCACTCGACCTGAGGAAGGCAAAGGTCAAGCTTTTGGATAAGCCAAGGTCTTCGATGTTGTGAAAGAAGACGCCATGCATTGGCTTATCCATATGTAGCTGTAGCAGGACCTCTGTCTCCGCAGCTTTGATGTGAGCTTTTTGCTGAACGGGTCCCAACTCGGTGACAGAGTTTGGGTTAGCCCGTTCAGTGTCGAATACGAGACCGAGTTCATCGGCCGCACGGGTTGCTGCCTTAAAAAGAAATGCTCCAATCCCTGCTTTTTCATGGTCGCGGACCATGCAGAGAAGGGGATCTGAACTCCTGATGACTTTACAGGCCCCATCCAGAACCATTCTGTTATGCATACCCTCCAAACTCAAAAGTCCACGGCCTCCCCGTTGTCTGGGAAAGTATAACCGTGGAACGGACGATTTAGGATGCAAGCACCTATTGAGATGCATCACTTTGCGAGTTTTAACGTCGAGTTGTCGCAGCTCTTCCTTAGTCCACTTCATTACTCCGAAAGAGTAGAGAAGGATCGGAACGGCAAGCATATTGGTTGCAGCAACTTTGTTCTTCCCCGACAGTTCTGATGACCAGATCTGTCGGAGTTTTTGCTGATACTTGCCGCGGAGAGAGTTCTTAACTGTGAATACCTCTTGGGAGTGGCGTTGCTCCACCCCTAGGTAAGTATACGTCTCTCCGGCATCCAGATGATGTAGGATGCTTCCGTCTACGAGCTGGACATCCTCTCCGTATTCCTTGCATCGTCCTCTTTTAAGATGAACCGTGGCACATTTGTCGATTCCAAATTCCATTCCGATAGCATGCGTGTACTCTTCCACCACCCTAAGGGACTGATGTAGGTCCCTTTCTCCAGAGGCATATAATTTTAGGTCATCCATGTAGAACAAATGGGTGACTTTATGCCTCCGGTTGCTGGGGGTGCCGCAGTTGTACCCACGGGTATTCCTAAGTACAACGGACAATGGCAATAGTGAGATGCAGAAGAGAAGAGGGCTGAGGGAGTCTCCCTGAAACACGCCTCTTCTAATGATGACCTGCTCTGTTTGGACTGTGTCTCTACCAGATCTTATGGTGAAGCGAGTCCTCCAGAGTGGCATCAGTTGTCCAATACATCCCACTATTTGATCGGGTACCTCAAGACATCTGAGCAAATGCATGATTAACTCATGCGATGTTGTATCAAATGCCTTGCGGTAATCGATCCATTATTATTATTATTATTATTATTATTATTATTATTATTATTATTATTATTATTATTATTATTATTATTATTATTATTATTATTATTATTATTATTATTATTATTATTATTATTATTATTATTATTATTATTATTATTATTATTATTATTATTATTATTATTATTATTAAGTACTGATTTCACATAATATAAAAAAATTCGTAGACTTCGACATCTGAATAATCTAAAAGAGATACAAAATGACTTCTACCACGTCAAGGCTGCATGAATAGACCCTCAACCAATAGACATGAAATCCAGGGATTTCTCAGGCTCACAGGGTACCTATATAAAGTGTTAAGATCCTAAGCTACATGTTGCCAATTATTGGCCAACCGATATGTCCTTTCGAAACCTGTTCGCTCCACAAATCATAGCAAAGAAAGGATTTCAATAGTTCTTGAGAGTGTGTAGTTTTTTATTTTTAGTAGCACTTTCCATGAAATGAGATTCATTACTGGAGAAACATTATATAAGTATCAATAAATCGCCAGTTCCATTCAGAGGACGGTTGATTATGAAGCTGTATTTCTCAGAAAAAGCTATCAAGTATGGAATAAAACAATTCAACTTGTGTTGTGGAAATGAATATACCAACTTATTCGAAATTTGAAAATATATTCTGTGAAAGTACGTGTTTCTGATACATCAGTCGCAACAAACAATGCACGGAAAAAATGGTCCAAGTAAAACGTTTTTTGAATGTGGTAAGAAAATTAATAGCTATATTGAAAAAAATTACGTTTTGTCTCTAATAAAATTACTATTCTGAATGCATGAACTTGTAGCTATAATATTGTTTACATACAGCAAATACTAAGAACATTAGATGATTCACTTCATATATTTACTAGCTCTGGAGAAGTGTATATTCATATTTATCAAATTTGTGTTTCTAAAAAGTATTTCATAACAACAGAGACTCGTGTTACAGACATAATACAACAGTATATCTGCAGTAGAGCTCGGTGTTCCTACGAGTATGTAACCTGTTCACCTACTTGTTGATATTCGACCAGTTCGGGATTATTTGGTAGTAACCGTCGCACTTGTTCCACAAAGTTTTCGCAAAACTGGCCTCATTCCAATTCCAGCATTTGAGTGAGTAGTTGTATGTGGACGTGTTACATCGTGTGCCGGAATTATACTATTATTACTGTTGTGAGTTGTGTGAATAGGTTTAGTTTGATTTATGTATTTTACTTGTTGGTATGTAGAATGTGGATTTTTACCTAATATTTCTATAGTATTGATATTTTATGTATAATAGAATCAGGAGAATTTTCGAAAAGACTGAAAAACAGTTTTGTGTCAATAAAAATATAAAAAATTTAGTTATCTTTATTTCCTTTCTTCGTTATCTTTCATTTTCAATTTTCAGAACGTTCTGATTCTACTTTATGGTGTACATAACTTGGATTTGTCATGATCATAATGAGAAAAGACATGAGCTTGCCAGCTTGCTCATTCATTCTCACTGATTAATACAAACAGATTCACCAAAATTCTGAAATTCTCAATTATGAAACAGATTGTACTGGATGATACATTGAGGGTGGCCAGAGACGAGGACTTATTAAAAAAAAAATTTCACTTGGTGGTATAAAAATTGTACTTGCTACTATTGAATTTATTTTCCGTGTGTGTTGTTTTTGTCTGGTTGACTTTTATATTCCAGAAGAAGCCCATTGCTGATAATTTTGATAGTAGTGTATCGCTGGCTACCAAACTTGTTGGTAAAAGAACTCACTACATCATAATTTTTCAGGCACTTAGAAAAAGTACTTATAACTGACAAAATCAAAAACAAAAGTTTGCGATAGAACTATATTTGTTCAATACAGAACGATCTTGTAGTTTGTGTCATTTAGTGGAAGATTAAATATAGGATATATTCGGTCTCAGTACCAAATACCGCCAAACACGGAAATCAAATATATTAACAAATTCAGATGTGCATTCGATAAACCAGAAGCAAAATTATACAGCATAATAATATAGAAAACTTCTGTGGATGTTTCTGATGTATCTGACTATAATGTCTAAAAATGTCAAATTGCCTAAGTTGGAATTACCAAAATTTGGAGAACTAGAAACTTTTCCGAATAAGAGAGAGAATTCTATCCCTAATCAAGTAAAGCACAAATTCAGTACAAATTCTTTTCAAAAGCTGCGTTCAAGTTCTGCCATGCTCACTCAATCGAATAATCTCTCATGTCAGCTCTGTCAAGCTGAACGTATGATTAATAATTGCCCCACATTTATTGCAAAGACACCAAGTGTAAGATTTTCTCTGACGAAAAATAATAAATGGTGTACAAACTGTTTAGGTACGAAGCACCACACTTCAAAATGTGCCTCACGCTAACATTGTAGAGAGTGCTCTGCAAAGCACCATTCTCTATTACATTTTGGAAATCGGGTGTCATTGAACCCACCTCCCTCTAGTAGTAACAAATCAACGCCTCCGCCAATGACAACTTCAAATTCTCTTTCAGATCAATCTTGCTCTGATAGTGTAAAATTGTTCACTCACGATAGCAGTACTGTATTGCTATCTACCGCACTTGTCGAGGTCCGTGATAGCGCAGGGTCTTTTCAAACTGTCAGAGCTATTTTGGACAGTGCTAGCCGATCTAATTTTATTTCAAGTAGATGTGTTAACAGGTTGGGGCTCTAGCATTCCACAATTCAGATTTCAATTTGTGGCATAGGACAAATAAGTTCCCAATCATCACAGGGAGTTTGATGTACTTTGAAATCTGCTCAGGCAATTCAACCTATGTTTGATTTGGAATTAATTGTTTTGCCAAAGCTGTGTTCGAATATGCCGGGCTCAGATATTTCCTCAGATCAGTTCGAGCGCTTTTCTCATTTGAAACTCGCTGATCCGAAATTTTATATTTCACAACCAGTCGACACACAATATTCGGTTGGGTCGTCATTGGCAAAGTGAATCATTCGTCTCATTCTCCACAGTTGACAAATTCATTCATGACGTCAACTGATTTTTCCCTAGAGAACTACATTGAACGTTTCTGGTAGTTGAAATAAATACCCAATTCACATTGTAAATCTCCAGAAGATATTTCAGCAGAGAAACATTTTCTCGAAACATTTTCACGCTCCGCATCTGGTCGTTTCAAACTGCAACTTACATTTGAAGTCCCGAATCCCACTTTCATTGGTTCACGTGATGTAGCTCTTAGGAGGTTTTTTACGTTATAACGTAGATTATTGAAGGACCCCGAGTTACATACACAGTATAAGGATTACATGTAAGATTATTTGGATTCCCAACATATGGAAATTGTCCCTTCATCAGAACTCAATCAACCTTCATTTTATATACCACATTTGTGCGTGGTTGAGCCTGAAAATAAGACCACCAAACTTTGCGTGGTGTTTGATGCTTCCAATAGTTGTTTGAATAATATATCTTTGAATGAAACTCTCCTTACCGGCACAAAGTTGCAACAGGATATTGTTGCGATTTTATTGAGGTTCAGACTACACCCTATTCCATTCACGACTGACTTCGTGATTATCATCCTGTTCATATTTTCAATGAAATCAACATATTAAATAAGGTTCTGATGTTCTTAAGAGAAACGGGATTATACTCTAAACTGTGACCAACATCGTAAATATCTGCTTATATATGCCTATGAAATGACCAGAAGTCGTAAGGCTAATAACCTCAGATGTCGACGCCTTAAAAAAAAATAATAATAGTAATCGCTTTTTTTTAATTACAAAATTAAATACAATAATAAACTATGGCAATGATTACATAATTCACAGCTTTCAAGAGGCAGAGTTAGCTCTCGTTCAACTCAATTAAGAGTTGAACGAGTGCTTTCTTCCACTCAACCTGTGGAACCTAAAACTAAACTAAAACTAAACCAACAATTTAACAGAGTATTAATATTTGTTTCTTATTTTGAAATTATTATACTATTATATTGGGACAGGAAAATAATTCTCAGTACGTGAACATTATGAGAAGAAACATTCAGGAATGAGACTTGAAGAGATAATTTCACGGACAATAGGTCGTTTTTGAGTCTGTTTTTGAAGCTTGCTGTGGTTAATATTTTCAAATCTTCCGGAATCCTGTTGTACAGCCGAGTATAACATTATATGAGGAAGATGATTGGAATTGGGCTGTAGAGTGCAGAGGTGGTGTGAGTCGAGATTTGTGCCGAATATTGATGTGATGGACGTCAGTGCGAAAGGTTATTTTGTCGTATAAATATGATGATTTATGTGAAGTTATTATATTGTGGAATAAAATGCATGCGTGAAGAATTCTTCTTTTTTCGGTATCAAGCCACCCTAGGTCTTGCAGGCGAGCGGAAATGTGGTTTTGCCTGCTGAGTCCGCATATCAAACGCACGCATGAATTTTGAACTAACTGTAAACGGCGAGCGTCATTTTTGGTGATGGCAGGACCATAAATGATGTCAGCATGATTCAAATGTGAGAGAACTAACGACTCACATAAAGTTTTCTTTCCTCTACGGTCTAAAATTTTTCTATTGGTATAGATCAATTTACAGAAAGCTCTCCGAATGAGTAGATTGACATGACCGTTAAAATTGAGAGACGATTTTTTTGCGCTGTCAGAGAAAGGAATTGTATTATCCCCAATTTTTAACATGATCGAGTAAATACAGCGACTTCGGGTGACCTTTTTACGAAACAGGATAGCGGAGGATTTGGAAGGGTTTATAGATAGGCATAATTTTTCAGATATCAAGATGATAGCTTCCAAATCAGAAATAAGTTGAGAGTTTGATAGGGGCAAATCTCTTTCGGAGAACGATATGTATAACTGGGTGTCATCTGCATAAAAGAGACTGCTACAGAATTTCAGATGATTTTGACATTCATGGGTGTAGAGTATGAACAACACCGGACCCAATATCGAACCTTGCGGAACTCCATTCTCACAAACAGAAAGTCAGAACAGACTTGTTCTACTAAGACAGCTTGTTCACGGTTGTTTAAATAAGCTTTCATTAAGCAGGCGCAGCAGCAGAAAAAACAATGTAATGAAGTATGGAAAGTAGTAATTGCTGCTTGATTCGGTCGAAAGCCTTGCTGAAATCTAACATAACTAGGGCGTTTAATTGGTTTCGATCAGTAGCTCTATATATGTCGTCTGTTACCTTAAGTAACGCAGTAACACAACTATGTTGGGGACGAAACCCTGATTGATGGGAAGGGATAATGCTATTCGACTCAAGATGATAATGAATTTGAGAAAGAATTATTTTTTTGAAGGCTTCAGACATGGTACGGAGAATGCTAATGGGCCGAAGTGATTTAAAGTCTTCAGGATTGGGTATTTTGGGTAGTGGTATAATATAACTTTTTTTCCATGAAGATGGATAGACATTGTGATCTATACAGAAGTTGAAGACGTGGCAGAGAATAGGATGAATTATAGGGCGGCAATACAACAGCATGTCTGTATTTATTTTGTCGACCCCGTATGGTTTGAATTTTATAGAAAGGAGGACTTTGTATATCTCTGCCTCAGTGGTGGGGGTGAAACTGAAGTTGTTTATACCTGTTCGAGTGTTGTTCAAGTAGAAATTCAGCGTGTCAACGTCAGGAGAGAGCTCACTTGTAGAAGAATTAATGAAATAGTCATTGATATCTCGAGGGTTTTTCAAATGATCCAGGATAGCTTGACATGAGCTCTTGGAATGGATTTTCATATTTTTAGTCCTTTCCAGAATTGTTCATTATTTTTGTTGTTCTCAATTTTGAATTTCAAATACGCTTTTTTTCCAAATTATAGCATATTTAGCTTCGTTTCTCAAATCTTTGTAATAATTCCAATGTCTTAATTCTTTCGTGCGTTTGACCGAGAGCCCTATCTCTCAGAGACATCATTTTTTCAATAACACCAGTGATCCAAGGAGCTTTTGGTCGAGTTACCCTCATAGTTCTTAATGGGACATGGAAGTCGAACAGCGTAATTATAATTTCGTCAAATATACAGATTTTATCATCGTTATATTCGGATCGAATAACAGGTGAGAAGTCAATAAGTTTGAGATCTGCTAAGAATGTGTTTAGAACGAAGGCTTTGAAGTCGCGATGTATATAGGAAAGATTTGGTAGGTTCAATCGTGGATCCTATAGAACAAGATACCATGCAGTGGTCCGATAAGCCCGTGTCTTTGACGAATGTGTTTTTTGTGTGAATTTTCTCGTACGAGACAATCAAATCAATGATTTTTGCACTAGTTGGACTTAAACGAGTGGGTTCGTTAATAACTTGATCTAGAGCATATTATGCATTCAGAACATCCTTCAATCTTTTTGTAGAGCAATTATCGGCTGCTAACATATCTATATTGAAATCCCCTGTAAGGAGTATTTCATCGAAGTTAGGCGCGACAATGCTCATAGAAAATTCCACGTCATTCAGAAATACATCTACTGACCCTGAGGGGGGCCTATATAAAACACCAAGAGCATATTTTTTGTCACAACATACGAACGATACCCAAAGTTGTTTGGTATCATTCTGAGGAACTATATTCAATAAGTTAGATTTATATCCCGATTTTAAGTAAACAGCTACTCCACCACCTCTGCCCATGGGTCTATCTCTCCTGTATAGGGTGTATCCATCTAGGGAGACATCACGGTCAGGTATATTTAATGATAGCCATGTCTCTGATAGTGCTATCATTTCATATTTAGCTAAGACTAAGTCTTTGAATTCCTGAAAATGTGGAACCAGTGACCTGATATTGAGATGAGCCAAATATATACACAGATATATTAAGTAATGTATGAAATGGAAGAAATTAGTTACACAGTGGTAGTGAAAATACAAAACAACTAAATGAGATCCAAATAGTGTTGAGCAGGCAACTGAAAACAGACTACAGGTTATTTACTCATAGAAAACGATCTCAACTTATATTTAGCACTAGACTCTTCAGTAGGCGGTAAAAAACCATATTTCCTTTTCTTTTCGGCTTCAGATTGTGATGCAAATTCAACGCGGTGTACGATGGATTCGTCAGGCAAAATCTCTTTATTTTTCAACTCTTCGTAGCTAGAGGAAGCGTCACCATCTATCAGAATAATTTTCTTTATGTAAGCTCTTGGGTTGGAAGCTCTGACTAGCTTCAGCTGTTGATTCATGAATTTTCTTTTTTGATAGTCTCCTCGAGTGATATCTTGAGTAAACAATGCTTTCATATTTTTTAAAACAGTTGCAGCGTTGCGGGCACTATCCAATATGGATTTTTTTAAGTTGTACTCGTAATTTATAACCTCAACAATAACCGGTCTGCAAACTCCTTATGATATTGCACCTATTCTGAAGACCACCATATTGACAATTCGTTAACAATTTTCAGAAGTTCCATGCAGGTGTTTTCTTCTGCGCAATTTAGTCCACATGCGATAAAGTTGTATTTTTTCTATTTGCGCTCGATGTCTAGAATAAGTTGGTTGGGAGACGTGTTTTCTCTAAATAGTTCTTCATTTTGTTCTTTCAATATTGTTATTTCAGTACTGAGAGATTTTTTCAGATCGGCTATTTCGCATTTGAGATCATTATTACAAGTTTTGATCAAGTTGTAAAGATCTTGTGAAGAAAGGCTCATAATTAACTACTTTTGCGTGAGTAGTGTAAGCAAGAATTGGTGAATCTGGCACGCACACTTCGATGAGCAGGTGAATGCGATGTTTCAGGAGGCAGGTTTCGAACTACGGAAAGGGGCCTGCAATAATCCTTCCGTGATATCTCATTTACCTCCTGACCATTTGCAATATAATTCTCTCTTTTGACTCAGACTATGAAACTTCAATTAAAATTCTAGGCCTACAGTGGATCCCTTCAGCCGACGTTTTTAAATATAAAGTAACCTTGATTGAAAAATCTTGCACGAAACGCAACGTATTGAGCCAATAAGCCCGCATTTATGATCCGAATGGATTCCTTTCTCCGTTCACCCTTCGACTGAAAGTTTTGATCCAAACTCTTTGGACCCTGCGGATCGATTGGGACGATTCACCACCCCCGAATGTTGTTAAGATTTGGAATCAACTTTTGTCTGAGCTACCTGCCCTTGTAAAATTGAAAATTCCCCTCACATTAAACGTAATTATTGAGTAATATATATGTATATATATATAGAAAGGGTAGTCGTTGCTGACTAGTTAAGAATAAAACCAGTTAATATTGGGGATTGCAGCAAAGTCAAAAGTGTACTCTTTTATAGAGATTATTCCAAGCTTTCGTAAATTTTATTTACATCTTCAGGGAACTACAAAGAATTATTATGTCAATTATACATTTTGATGTTATTAAAATTTTACTTACAACTATAGTGAGGTTAGTTGACATGTTCTTAGTTCTTTGTATAGTGACATTACAGCTTAAAATTGTAAATAATAAGGAAAAAAGACTTTACGAATATAAATAACAGAAAATTTTGAAATTTCAGTCGAAAAACAAAAGACTTGTTGATTGTATCCAAGGGACACAAATCAGTTGTCAATAGAAAAGAAATCTGTAATTTTCAAGTCAATGTTACCAACTGTAATCTTGTACCAACTGTAATCTTGTACCAACTGTAATGTAGTACCAACTGTTGAAATATACGACTGTTGTTTTGTAAGTTAGGAAAAAATTACATTTCCAATTGAGTAGTTATGGAGATATTATTATTCATATGGAGAGTGTGGTCTAACGACAATAAGAAGGAATAAATCTCACTCAAATGATTTATATCAGTTCTTTTATTCATACATTTTTTGTCTTGATATATGAAGGCCATTTCCAAAAAAGTTCTCTTAGTCATATGTGTCTCTTTAGCTAATATTTTAGTTGAGTTATAATTTATTCGATGGTCAAATTTGTTTACATGATCAGCAAGAGCACATCTTTCAGGATGAAGTCTACAATCACTTTTATGTGAGGAGATTCTACTTTTCAGGCTTCTAGAAGTCTGGCCAATATAATTTTTATCACAGTCCTGACAAGGAATGCTATATACTACATTTGAAGTGGAAGTTAATGGAATTTTATCCTTCACTTTTGAATAAATTAATCTTATTGGTAAAATAGTTTTATTTGCTATTTTGACATTACATACTGAATGAAAGAGCCTGGACAATCTTGGTGTAATATCTTTTATATATGGAAGTGAAGTGAATGTAGGAATTGTAGGATTTGTAGGATTAGTATTAGCAACATTGCTATTAATGGATATGTTCAGATTGTTAGATATAATATCTGTTTCAATATTTAATGGTGTGCTGAACAGAATACTTCTCAGTAATTTTGGTGGATAAGCATTGTCAGAAAAGAGTTTGAAAAGAATATCTAGGTTTTTTTTATGAAAGGATCTATCTGAGATTTTGAGTACTCTAGCTTTCATCTGTTTCACAAGGTTTATTTTCATTGACCGCTTGTGATAAGACTCGAAGTTAATATATCTTCCAGAACTGCATGGTTTCCTGTACCAGTCTATAAGAATTTTGTTATTAAGACCACGTATGAATCTTGTATCTAAGAAAGGTACGGAAAAATCATCATCCTCAGTTTCTATTGTAAACTGAATATATGGGTCAAAGCTGTTAAAAGTACTAAGAATCTCAGTAATGCCATCTTTTGGTAAAGCGACAATGATATCATCAACATATTTTTTGATGAAAAAAGGTTTAAATGATAGTACTGGAATTACTGTGTCCAACACATCATCCATCACATATGAAGCTAATATAGGGGAGATTGAAGCTCCCATTGGAGTTCCAAAACTTTGTTTATAAATTTTGTTGTTAAAAGAGAAATATGTGTTATTGAACAAGAAAGTTAAAATTTTCATGAATGTTTCTTCATTAATGTTACAATAATTGCTAACACGATACCAATTTTTGTGAATTGATCTTTGACAAACTTCTAAATATACATTACTAAAAAGAGAAACCACATCAAGACTTGCCAAAACGTAGTCATTAGGTATGTTTGTGTTATTAAATTTATTATTTACTTCAAAAGAGTCTTGTATAAAGTATTCATTATCGGAATCATATGCTTTAGTTAGAATATCTGTGAGAAGTGAGGCAATGGCTTCTGTTGGAGCACCAATACATGAAACTATAGGTCTCATCGATAAAGTAGGTTTATGTATTTTTGGTAATGAATAGAATTTTGGAGAAATAGCATTATAGCATGTGAGTTTCTTTTTTGTGACATCATCAATTTGATTTGTGTCTTTAAGTACTTTCAAAAATTCATTAGCTTTACTTTGTATCGTAGTCGTAGGATCTTTTGCTAATTCAATATAGGAATTACTGTTGATAATTATTTCATTTGAAAGATTAAAATATTGATCTTTTTCCATAATGACTGTCACATTACCTTTGTCAGATTGAATCAATATCAGATTCGGATTGTCTTTTAGAAACTTTTTTGATTTTAAAAGTAAGCCTCTAAAAATAGAAGAATGCTGATTTGATTGTATATTATTAGTTATAATATTAGTTGCTCTTGCTATAGTGATATTTCTTTGGTATTCGTCACTGATAGATGAAGTGATGTAATCAACATCAGCTAAAAAACTCTTGATGGAAATGTCTTTTATAATTAACGGTTCCACACTGAACTTTGGTCCCAAAGCAAAAAATTGTAAAATATCTTCAGGAATGATGGTGTTAGAAATATTTGATATCCAGTTTGGTTTTGTTCTCAATTTTTTTCTTCGAAAATGATTGTTTTTTAGGTTATTAATTTTATTGATATTTCTACTTTTTACATCATGGAACAGTTCATTATATGTTCTTAATTGTTTACTGAGAAAATTTTCAAATATAAGTTCACTTGTAAGAGAAATGATTTCACTCCTAGTTGTCGTCAGAGAACACTCTAAATTAATTACTTAACATTGAGATTTCTACAAATCATACTTTGATTAAAAATTTAGAGTGTTCTCTGACGACAACTAGGAGTGAAATCATTTCTCTTACAAGTGAACTTATATTTGAAAATTTTCTCAGTAAACAATTAAGAACATATAATGAACTGTTCCATGATGTAAAAAGTAGAAATATCAATAAAATTAATAACCTAAAAAACAATCATTTTCGAAAAAAATTGAGAACAAAACCAAACTGGATATCAAATATTTCTAACACCATCATTCCTGAAGATATTTTACAATTTTTTGCTTTAGGACCAAAGTTCAGTGTGGAACCGTTAATTATAAAAGACATTTCCATCAAGAGTTTTTTAGCTGATGTTGATTACATCACTACATCTATCAGTGACGAATACCAAAGAAATATCACTATACCAAGAGCAACTAATATTATAACTAATAATATACAATCAAATCAGCATTCTTCTATTTTTAGAGGCTTACTTTTAAAATCAAAAAAGTTTCTAAAAGACAATCCGAATCTGATATTGATTCAATCTGACAAAGGTAATGTGACAGTCATTATGGAAAAAGATCAATATTTTAATCTTTCAAATGAAATAATTATCAACAGTAATTCCTATATTGAATTAGCAAAAGATCCTACGACTACGATACAAAGTAAAGCTAATGAATTTTTGAAAGTACTTAAAGACACAAATCAAATTGATGATGTCACAAAAAAGAAACTCACATGCTATAATGCTATTTCTCCAAAATTCTATTCATTACCAAAAATACATAAACCTACTTTATCGATGAGACCTATAGTTTCATGTATTGGTGCTCCAACAGAAGCCATTGCCTCACTTCTCACAGATATTCTAACTAAAGCATATGATTCCGATAATGAATACTTTATACAAGACTCTTTTGAAGTAAATAATAAATTTAATAACACAAACATACCTAATGACTACGTTTTGGCAAGTCTTGATGTGGTTTCTCTTTTTAGTAATGTATATTTAGAAGTTTGTCAAAGATCAATTCACAAAAATTGGTATCGTGTTAGCAATTATTGTAACATTAATGAAGAAACATTCATGAAAATTTTAACTTTCTTGTTCAATAACACATATTTCTCTTTTAACAACAAAATTTATAAACAAAGTTTTGGAACTCCAATGGGAGCTTCAATCTCCCCTATATTAGCTTCATATGTGATGGATGATGTGTTGGACACAGTAATTCCAGTACTATCATTTAAACCTTTTTTCATCAAAAAATATGTTGATGATATCATTGTCGCTTTACCAAAAGATGGCATTACTGAGATTCTTAGTACTTTTAACAGCTTTGACCCATATATTCAGTTTACAATAGAAACTGAGGATGATGATTTTTCCGTACCTTTCTTAGATACAAGATTCATACGTGGTCTTAATAACAAAATTCTTATAGACTGGTACAGGAAACCATGCAGTTCTGGAAGATATATTAACTTCGAGTCTTATCACAAGCGGTCAATGAAAATAAACCTTGTGAAACAGATGAAAGCTAGAGTACTCAAAATCTCAGATAGATCCTTTCATAAAAAAAAACCTAGATATTCTTTTCAAACTCTTTTCTGACAATGCTTATCCACCAAAATTACTGAGAAGTATTCTGTTCAGCACAACATTAAATATTGAAACAGATATTATATCTAACAATCTGAACATATCCATTAATAGCAATGTTGCTAATACTAATCCTACAAATCCTACAATTCCTACATTCACTTCACTTCCATATATAACAGATATTACACCAAGATTGTCCAGGCTCTTTCATTCAGTATGTAATGTCAAAATAGCAAATAAAACTATTTTACCAATAAGATCAATTTATTCAAAAGTGAAGGATAAAATTCCATTAACTTCCACTTCAAATGTAGTATATAGCATTCCTTGTCAGGACTGTGATAAAAATTATATTGGCCAGACTTCTAGAAGCCTGAAAAGTAGAATCTCCTCACATAAAAGTGATTGTAGACTTCATCCTGAAAGATGTGCTCTTGCTGATCATGTAAACAAATTTGACCATCGAATAAATTATAACTCAACTAAAATATTAGCTAAAGAGACACATATGACTAAGAGAACTTTTTTGGAAATGGCCTTCATATATCAAGACAAAAAATGTATGAATAAAAGAACTGATATAAATCATTTGAGTGAGATTTATTCCTTCTTATTGTCGTTAGACCACACTCTCCATATGAATAATAATATCTCCATAACTACTCAATTGGAAATGTAATTTTTTCCTAACTTACAAAACAACAGTCGTATATTTCAACAGTTGGTACTACATTACAGTTGGTACAAGATTACAGTTGGTACAAGATTACAGTTGGTAACATTGACTTGAAAATTACAGATTTCTTTTCTATTGACAACTGATTTGTGTCCCTTGGATACAATCAACAAGTCTTTTGTTTTTCGACTGAAATTTCAAAATTTTCTGTTATTTATATTCGTAAAGTCTTTTTTCCTTATTATTTACAATTTTAAGCTGTAATGTCACTATACAAAGAACTAAGAACATGTCAACTAACCTCACTATAGTTGTAAGTAAAATTTTAATAACATCAAAATGTATAATTGACATAATAATTCTTTGTAGTTCCCTGAAGATGTAAATAAAATTTACGAAAGCTTGGAATAATCTCTATAAAAGAGTACACTTTTGACTTTGCTGCAATCCCCAATATTAACTGGTTTTATTGTATATATATATAAGTGAAAATAGAGTATATTTCGTTTTAATTCCGAGAGCTCTAACCTTTGACAGCTGTTTCGTGCTAACGCACTCATCAGAAAGGATTTATGGAGCTCTCGAAATCAAAACGAATCCACTCAAGAATTAATACCGTGAGGCAAGACAGAATACAACAGGAAGTTATTCATGACATCTACAGTCACTAGTAAGTTTCAACTAGTGACTGTAGATGTCATGAATAACTTCCTATATATATATATATTACGTTTAATGTGAGTTACACGGATTCTGTGATGCTTCGGAAAGTGGATACTCCGGAGTCGCTTATGTTCGAGTTGTAGACTCCTTGAATAACCTTAAAAGTCAGTTTGGTTTGTGCTAAATCTTAAGTTGTTCATTTGAAAAAAATTAGCATCCTCAAACTCGAACTTTGTGGCGCCGCGCCGTTTTGCTAGCTCGATTACTGAAGTATATAATTGACGGTTATGGAAACTCGGTTGATTTTGCCATTGTAAATCGTCACCCCAAAAGTGGATCACATTTGTTGATAATTCCCCCGTCTAACTGGTCCCATTTCCGGAGTGAATGTAACCCTGCCGATCCCGCGTCACGTTGGCTGTTGCCCAAAGAGTTGCTCGAAAGTGAATTATGGTGGGTGAGATCTCCTTGGTTGAGACTTCCCTCCAGTGAATGGCCCTTCAATAATTCCGACAGCCCTTCTTTACCCGAAACTACCTTGGAAAAACGGACTGATGTTTTGACGGTTTCTTCGGATACGATTTTCCCAGTTTTGGACCTCCTGGATAAGTTCAGCTCTCTTGAAAATTCAAAGAGTAATTGCATATGTTTTCAGATTTGTCTCTTACGCGAGAAAACGCGCAAACCCCCAACGGGGTCCCATCTCTCCATTGGAGATGGAAAGTTCCCTTACCCTTTTTATTGAACTTACCCAAGCTCAAACCTTTTCGAGGTAGATTTTTCTCCTGGAAAGAAAAAAATCTATACCAAAAACCTTGCGCAAGTTTACCCCTTTTCTCGATTCTGATGGTGTTCTCAGAGTGGGCGGACGTATTGACCGATCCGCTCTATCTTTCGAATCGAAGCACCCTGCTCTTTTGCCATACTCTCATCGCCTCACTAGTCTCATTATTGAATACACTAATAACCACGTTCTCCACCCTGGCTTACAAACTCTGCAGAATTTATTAATCCAACGATATTGGATTTTATCACCCAAACATAAAAAACAATCGTGCCATACGATCAGTTATTTCTAAATGTTTCCAATTTTTTCGGGTAAATCCCGTTTCGCAACAACCTTTGATATGTGAGTTACCTGCAGTACAAATCTCTCAAGTGGAACCTTTTTCACATACTGGAATGGACATGGCCGGACCCTTTCTAACGATCTCAAGGAGAGCTAGAGGTGCTGAAAGCTGTGAATCGTGCCTGTGTCTGTTTGTCTGCATGGCTATAAAAGCGGTGTATATAGAATTGATATCCGATTTGACAACTGAAGCGCTTCTCGCGGCTCTACGTCGTTTTATTGCACAGAGAGGTAGATGCTCTCATTTATATTGCGATTCCGGAACTAATTTTATTGGAGCCCGCAATAATATCGCTTCCATTTTGGAAGCTGTTATTGCCCAAAACCTCCAAATTTTGGTGGACTGGGAGTCAGGAATATAATCCGTTAGGTCATATTTATACAGGGTGATAGGCTCTCAAATGCTCACCTTCGAAGAACTCTACACTGTTCTAGTACAAATCGAGGCAGTTTTGAATTCCAGGCCGTTATGTCAGTTGAGTTCTGATCCAAATGATCTGCACGCTTCAACCCCCGGGCATTTCCTAACACTTGAACCAATCAATTGGAGATATCAACATAGGACGTTTACAAAGGTGGAAACTTTTACTCCATATGCATGAGTCATTCTGGAGGCGCTGGATGCAGGAATATCTCCATACCCTCATTCAGCGCAGCAAGTGGACTAATCCGTCCATAACCATTGTTCCAAATACTGTAGTCATTCTAAAAGACGAACTCACACCCCCCTCACCCCTGAAATGGCATATTGGCAGAGTTGAGACTGTACACCCTGGTGCGGACAGTGCCTACCAGCAAGGTCTGCCCTTAACCCGTTAATTGATTTTTTTCTTTATCTCTACTACTTCTACTACTACTACTACGTCTAAATTTTCCGCAAAAACAATGGCAGGTGTAGGTACAAGACCAAGTGACAAGCTGTCAGAGACAAATATAAGCCATCATGAAAACGTAAAAAGTTCAAGAAGAGTTTCTCACATACACCCCATAATCCCAAGCAAAGCAGTGCCTTTCCTAGGGAAATAGACAATTACATTCAGCTGTGAGAAGGGATTAAAAGGAACTCCGGCTAGAACCAAGGTGGGTCTCATATCTTTATAAGTACCATTTCAGGTTTGCCATTGCCGTTTTTTTATGTTCAGTTTATGACTGAATTTCTTATCACAGTAAGTACAGTCCATTTTATTTGCATCTCGCCCATGTTTATAACAAATTAATGAATGACAGTTGCGAGTCGAAAACATAACACAATAAAACTTCGGACTGTCTTTCATGTGATGGCATAGTCGGTTTCCTACTAGTATTTTTGTTAAAAACTCACTCATTTTATGCAATATTGCTTGGTGTATGTGATTTTAGTCAATATTCCTTTCGGTGGCCTCGAAAATGCGTAATTGGTAGTATTTAACAATGAACGTCAGACATCTTATGCACCCGGTGATTTTATATTTTGTTTTTTTTTATTCCGGGAAAGACCTCTATCCCTATAACACCCCGTGGGCACGGTATTGGTTGGATTCAACTCTTTCATCAATAGTTCAACATTTATCACTTTCCTTGGATCTACCAAACTTATGCACCGAGAAAAAAGGTCCAAATGGACTAGTGCACTTGACACTATTATTTTGATAATAGTAATATGTTTTTCACTTACGTGCACTATTGTGCAGCATTTGCTGAAAATAAAAAAAGAACACCGACAATGAAGTAATTACAATTATCAAAGTTTCCATACTTCAGTCAACGGCAGCACTGAGAACAAAAAACTTGCTTCCTGTCATAATTGAAGATATATAATTGGAGTGTCATTGATGGTCACAATCACACAGAATGTTTAGTTCCAAAGACTCTTCGTTTTGTAGGTAGTCTACTTTGGTTATTTTCATAAATATCAGTCATTAAAAAGATCACGTGCATGCGAAATTCATCATCAGCGGCTAATAGCAACGTTTCCCGAGCAAGTCTTGCATTTTTAGATATAACTGACGTCAGTACATCAGTATTCGATCAGAGTGTGAAATGTATGATTGCGCCGTATAGATAGATGGACAGAATTATAATATGGTGGACTTCCCGAAATTACCGGAAGTTTGGGGATTATCAACATTTTTCTATAGTTACCACTGAAAGTACCTAAACATTATTTCGTCAGGAAAGTTTAGGGCTTACTGTCATTTATGCCTATAAAATATTTTTTCTCCAAATGACATTAAAAGCGGCCTTTTAATGACACTTGGCAGGCTTAGAAGTTGTACTTTTAATGCCTAGGCAGAAACAGTCCACTTTTACTGCCTAGGCAGAAAAAGTTCGTTCAATTTCTTTGAAAGATCGAAAAAATAGACAATCAGCACATTTTCAGAGAAAGATCCTATATTTTTCTTTTGTCTATATTCCATGAATCTGCTGTATGTGAGTTCATATACAGTTCTTGATTTTTCCGGTAAAAGGTTAGATTCCGCATCTCGCGCCTGGTCTTTTATCTCAGGTGGTGTTAATTGCATCAATTCATCCTCATTTTGCAGTAAATCCATTTCTAACTTGACAACTTTTCAAAATTGACAATGACAAAGTAAACAGTAAACAAACATATTCAACAAACGTCATCAGCGGTAAACATAGTAACGCAGGGCCCAGTTACCTTTGATAAAATAATTTAGTTATTTGGATATTGATAATGAAACTCAATTTAAATATGAAAAAGTCGATTTTGCGTGGAATTGGAACAAATTTGAAGAAAAAATTATGTTTCACACGGCAGAAAAGCAGATTTAATGCCTTGGCTGGTTTCATAGCCGAGCGTAGCGAGGCTATGAAACACCAGCCACGGCATTAAATCTTGTGCTTTTATGCCTATTAAAACAAATAACTATTTTGCAGTATAATAGTTAATAATACAGTATATTTCTTATATTTCAAGTACAAAATGCTTGTACTTTCAATTCCAATATTTTATACTGGAAATGAGATATTTCATATGGAAACACATAATATATTGTTGACTTTCATACCATAAGAAATATTTCATGTGCATAAATAATAGTAAGCATAAACTATGATAACAACTGCATTGAAGCTTTCAGTAAGTTATTGCATTCCATCATATACCTAGTTCACAAGCAATAAATTCGAGTATAGACGCGGTCGGTCTATCTATCTATAAGACCAAAACCAAATGTTTACTTCAATAACGACAAATATCTCTTTTCTTATATCAAATAATACCGACAATAATAACAATTGAAATATATATTAAGGACAAAAACTTTATGTCATTACTGTAAGTACTTCATTCGATAGTAGGTAGCACTACATTTGAATTTCAGTTTGATAATGGCAAGTAAACAATGTCTGGGTCTTTTTTTTTTGCTAGTGGCAATTAAAGTGAGGCCCAGTCCCAAATACAGGTGTTTTTTTGATTGCCAATACTGAAGTTTTGATAACGGTTATTGAAGTTTTTTCTTGTTGTGTTACTGTAACGATTCAAAGCAACAGGTACGCAGTTCGACTTCACGGTCTTCATGTTCGGTCGTGGAAGAACACCACACCAAAATCATGATGCAGCTTGATCTGAATATCGTCTTCAACATACTTCTTATAACTCTCCAATCTAGCTAATCAGTTCACAGGACCAATACCAACGCCAAATTTCTTGGAGAACACCTCAGCGATGCTCCTAGACATCGAAAGATCCTCTTTCACACAGTGAGCTAATGCGTAATCAGCCGGAACCTAGGAAAGGTCTCGTGGTTCTTCTCGAGTAACCCCGTGTAGCACTTTATGTCTGTTTCAGTTCAGTTCAAGTGATTTCCAGCTTAAGAAGCTGACCTATTGAAATGAACGACTCTGAGTTTCCCATGGTATAGCTTCTGGATTCGGTACAGTACGCCGTTCATCCTCTTGATGAGCTTGTGCGGACCTTCCCACAACTTCAACTTCAACTTGACCAGGGCGAGTAGGACGACGCTTCGGGTAGTACAGCCAAACTATGTCACCGACCTGAAATCCTCCAGCATCGGCCTTGATGTCTCTTTCATTTTGTCGCTGGCACTCTGAATATTCATACGGATGTCATCCTCTGCCGGAGTTTGCGGTGTCCTGTCCTGGTGGCGTCTCACAAAACATGATGGATGGCACTCACTTCAATTATTCTTATTAGAAGTATATCCAAAAAAATTACAAATGTCATGAAGTAATCCATAAAAATATGTAAAAAATATTTTTTCAATTATATCAGGGTATATAAAATGGGATTTTTCCATTTTAAAATCAATTACCCGAAAAATATTCTATTTATAATAAAAGAATAATTCGTACAATTTCATCATCTGATTTAAAAACAAAGTCTCTCATATGTTGATCATTCTGACTTATTTTGAAAGTATTCTGGAGTAATATAAAATTGTTGAAATTGTCATTCCTGTCAACCGATTGCACCCCTACGCGCAACCCTCAGACGTCTTCGGAAGACTTGTGTGAGCTAGGGAAGACGCAGCCCTTACCTTTTAACCTCTGATGCCATGCACGAGAAAGATGACTATGCGGGGATTTGAACGCTCGACTCTATGCTTTGGTATTGGTAGGTATGGATGGTGACTGATGCGCTGCGACCTAGTTAGATCTATTGTGCCCCATCTTCTTCTGCTATCTCAAGGTGTTCTCGTTTACAACAGCCCCTCAAGCCTCAATTCCTTCAGGAATTTTAGGATTTTGAGGGGTCCATTTGTGGTATTTCTTCCACAGTCAGCTGGTGTGATCTCAGTATATTTAATCTTTTGTGGTGTACAGCATAACACTTCATCAATATGTGGTGAGGTATTTCTGGATGTTCCCCACAGAATCTGCAGGTGTTGTCCTCCTCTAAGCCTAGCTTCCTTAGGTGTTCTTTGAGTCTGCAATGCCCCGTTAGAAATCCTGTGATTGTCTTTAGACTAATTTTGCTGAGGTTAATCAGTTTTTTCGATCTTGCTCGGTTGAAATTGCCGAGGAGATCTTTGGCCTGCCTTAGACTTGGAAGTCTTTGCCAGTATGGTGCTCTCATTGCTTCTTCAGTTTTATCGAATTCTTCTTGGAAGTAAGATTTTCCAGTCCGCAGAATGGTTCTGGTCCGATCAGAGGCGTTGATGCCCCTTTTCGTGCTAGGGTGTCTGCTTGTTCATTGCCCTCTACTCTGACGTGCCCAGGCACCCAGAGAAGGATCACCTTGTTGTTCCTGCCTAGATCATTAAGTTTTTCTAGGCATTCCCAGACCATCTTTGAGTTGATGTTATATGAGCTCAACGCTTTGATGGCTGCTTGACTATCGGAGAGGATTGCAATTTCCTTGTTCCGGTAGTTTCTGTCGAGGTTGAAATGAATGCATCTTGCTATGGCGTAAATTTCCGCTTGAAAAATGCTGGGAAAGTGTCCCATGGGTTCGTAGTACTTGGTACGAGGTCCAAATACTGCTCCAGTTTCTCGAATCTAAATTTCCTGGTAATTTCGTCAGTTGGGAGATCGGCAAGGTGTGCACTTCCGGTGGGGGTTGAGCCCCTTACACTGTGTGCTGTCCCTTTGAGTCCGACTTTGGCCAACCTCAGGTTTGCTCCCCAAGCAGTTCTCCTCACCATGAGATGGAGAGGAGTGAGGTCCAGAATTACCTCTATTGCTGCTGTTAGAGTTGACCTCATTGCTCCTGTTATGCAAAGACATGCTAGTCTTTGTACTTTCTCAAGGATTTTCTTTGTTGTGGCGAGTTCGGTTCTACCGTGCCACACTACTGCTCCGTAGGTGATCATAGGTCTCACTATCATGGTGTACATCCATCGCAGTATTGATGGGTTACAGCCCCATGTTTTTCCTGCAATGTTCCTGCACACCATCAGTGATGATTTTGCCTTGTTAGCTATCTTTTCTACGTGTCTGTTCCAGAGTAGTTTTGAGTCTAGGGTTAGTCCTAGATACTTCACCATATGCTGCCATCCTAAATCTGATCCGTCGAGGCTTGAGAGGCGAACGCTCTACCAACATGTCCACTACGGTCATTATTATGACATTTATTTATTGTGATATTTGATAGAAAGAATAAGCAATGCTATCCGTCGTGGTGATGCTGCTTCGGTTCTTTGAACTATTTCTCCTCCACAGCAGAAAGCTGTGCATTTTGAGTCTTCAATATTCTTATGAACCACTGATCGTTGATCCTCTTCCCTTTTCAGGTAAGTCAAGAATCAACAATCGGCCATCGTTAAATCCAAATTCAAGTATTATTTCGAAATGTTCCACATCGAGCAAGATCCGAATCGATCCCTCTAGAAGATTCCATTTCAGAGAGAATGGTGATTAGCATTGAAGATGTAACTGTTCATGTTCTGCCAGCCAAGTCTTGGATAGTTTGGATAGTTGGAAATCATGGGAGTAAAATGTTTTTAGACAATTTGGCAAACACGTTACATGAATAGCGTTTTACAAGCACTTTTTATGACGGAATCTTTCAACAATAATAATATTTCCCAGTAATTCTTCGATCTAAGCATGCGTTCAAACAGCTTCATTATTCTGATTCCCACTGATAGGGAATATCCAGACAATCTCGTTTGGAAGATTAATTTGATTTCCGAAATGGGCGGCGAATACCCAAATTGAAATATAGAGCGGCGCGAAATTGTCCCTACCTCACCAAAATTCTCACTGATTTCTTAGTTCGGCAATTTTTGGACAGAAAGCACCATTATATAGTATATTTTGTTCATGTCAGAGCGTGCCGCCATGAGAATGAAATAGGAATGTGATTTTGATAACCATCGGTAGAAGCCCAACGGGCAGAGCTAGTCACATCAAGAAAATGAAATGTTCATATTCATAAGCGTTAGATTTTTAAAATTTCATTTTTTTCTGGTCAACACTGACGTAATTTTCAGTTATCAAAATCCCAGAAAAGAGAAAGAGAAAAAGAAGAGTCAGCAAAATCTGTCACTATCTGACGGACTATAACTTGAGAGTCTTTTGTGGACTGCGGGCCTCCAAATTGGGGCAAGAGGCAGGACGTGGGCAGATCGTCACGTTCAGCGGAGTGAGGCAACTCAAATATTTATTCGGTAAACTTTGTTGAAGGTAACAAATCTAATATAAAATTCAAATATTGTAAAACAAAGTCGCTTTTTCCTTGTAACTAGTAAACGGCTGAACCGATTTTGATGAATTTTCGGTCGTCAGATTGGTCTTGATACCGCAAGTGACAATTATTACACTGAAATTATGAAAAATTAAAATAGCGGATTTTATCGCCAAATTGGCCGTCTTGATACAAGATACACTTAAAAAAATTTTTGGTTAGGCTAACAAAAACAAATGTTACGGTAACCATATACTTCTGTCAGTATAGGCACAACCAGATATATAATGACATTAACAATCTCAAAATTGTTGAGAGAAAATGGTTGAAGTAACGAAACAAAAGATGATTAAAACAGCCGTTAATTAAGAAAAGCTTTCAGAGTTGTGGGTTTAATCCGTTGATATAGTTAATTTAAATTTGTGGTAGCGTACAACATTTACCATGGGACCACGGGGGCTTCCAGAAGGTAATGTAAAAATTTGTTTCATATACAAGTGAATGATACTAGCGCGTGAATTATAATATGGAAAGACAACAATGATTGTGGATGAAATATTCGCATTGTCTTCACTTATGGAAATCCTTGTATATTACACTACGGTAAAACCCGATTAAATTTCCACGCACTTTATTATACTCGCGACATGTTTCGCTGCACTGTAGCTTTATCAAGCGATTTTGGCATCATAATTAAACGAGGATTGTCTTCTACTTTTTCAATTGATATTTCACCCTCGCTGACAATTATTGACAATTATTGCTAAAATAAATTTTAGTATTCGGTTGGATTTTTGTTTCGTCGAAACTATTGAATAACATTGGTCAGTAAATTGAATTATATTATCAAAATAACAATATTTCTATAACAATTTTCACATTGTTCTTGTAACAATGAAATATTGTTCTTTCAACTGGAATGTATTGTCACACTAACAGTCCTTTGATAACAATTTCCATATTGTTCCTGTAGCAATGCAACAATCAGTAGTTTGATATATTTCATTGAAAATTATTGCTACATAACAAGAAAATTGTTAACCAAGTCGTTTTGTTATCACTTACAATATTATTTCTTTCAGTGTAATAATTGTGTACCAAAAAGCTGAAGATAAAAAAGTAAATAAATAAACGAAAATAAAAAAGTAAATAAATAAACGAAAAAACCCGACTATGGTTTAAAATAAAAATAAAAAAAGAAGTAATACCTTTTCAGATCAAATAAAAACGGAAGCAGCCGGGACATATTTGCTTAGAAAAATCTATAGAAATAGAATGGGTCCCGGCTACTTCCAACTTCATGAAAAGATTATTATATTACTTGTTTTTTGCATTTTAGTTTAAAGCGAATTGCTAGAAAAACAGTAAACGTAGCAAACTAGATATATTTCGCTTCTTGCCTGCATTTCGGAATACGAATAATCACACCGGTTTGCATTTTTACATGTCCCACTATCGAATTTAGTCTCGCATCCATCCCGTTCCCGCTCCTGCTCCAGCGTTATCGCGTTGGTTTGGGAAAACCTTTGAACTGCAGTCGGATTTTTTAGTTCCTTTAATTAATTTTTTTATATTGATTAGCTCTAATAAAATAAATAATTTGGTTCAAACGAAAAAGAATGTTGTTATATTTTTGGTGGATTTATTATTTATTGTGAGTGGCACTAAATAATCTAGTATGGAGAAGCACTTAATTCACTCCGAACGATATAAACACTTTTAACTAAATTTATGTCAAGATTGAGCCCACGAACCTAGAATGTGCATAATATAAGGCCGCAATCAGAAGTTATTGGGGGTGGGGTGCCGCTGACCGCATTTTATATTTTCAACTACATTCATAGATCCATAGCTGAGGAAAAGGCTTAGTGCTTAGTAATCCCGAAGAGTGCTTCCAAACACCACAGTGCTCGGGAGCACTTTTCGGGATTACTAAGCACTAAGCCTTTGCGTAAAATACTAGAAGCACTAAGCACTAAGCACTGAATCCAAAAAGTGCTCGGGAGCACAGTGCTTACGAGCACTAAAATGCTTCAAGCACTTTTACGAGCACTAAGCACAGTGCTTTGAGACAGCTCTGGTTCAATTGTATTTACCGATTTCGTTAAAACAATAATATTGTCTCCATATTGTTTTCTAAATCTAGATTGATATGAATTTTGAATATTGGGCGAATATTCATGGAACATATTGAAATTATATCATGATCAACCCAGGATGAAAATCCGCTAGATGGCTCCACATACTGAACGTCTTTTAAAACCTAGGAAAATATATTAAATACTTTCCATACCTTGTTTTCAAGGCAGCTTATATACTCAGTGGTTATGGCCATCAAAAGGCAGACTCTGGTGTCATCTTGATCAACTAAAAGAGATTTAATAATTAATCAAAGTATATACAATACATCCAAATGATTTTAAAGAGAAACATTCTCAATTGAAAGTTGAATCAATGCATGACTCCTCTGGAAATTGAAAAACCCACAACTGACTTTATGAACATCCTGATTATATTTTCGATGAAATCAACATCCAGATGATATTGTACCAATATCAATAAATGTTTCGAGGCCATTATTGCTTCAAGAATATTTCACCAATACTATTCTTGATATATCTAAACAATATTCGACCAATAGCAAAATGTTCACACTTCACTCCTCGACAATGTAACGTTTGAACATTGTGCCAATATTGTCAAAATATTATACCACTGATATTGTATCAATATCGCCAAATATTTTGAGGCGAATATTGCTTCGAGAATATTTCACCAATTTTATTCAAGTTATATTGAACCAATTCCGCTGAATGTTCACATTTTTTTCTCGTCAATATTGCATTTCAAATATTTTGCCAATATATTCACAATTAATATTGTACCAATATAGGTGTGCTACTTGGGAACAAGACTGTTCCAAATTTTTCAAGCAATATTCGAGAATGCTCTGATGGTGTTGCACAGCCAGCAGTACAAAAATCTTTTGCAGATAAAATCCTTATAGTTTTTCGTTGCAGCATATACGGAACGAATAGCAGAAACTTCCGTAACTTTTTTGAATTAGAGCTCGCGTTTCCCAATCTTTTAGAAATCCAGTCCGCGCAGAACCTATTCATTCATCACCAGATAAGGAAAACCAAAGATAGTTTCGGGTTTGCCTGCAGCTGTAAAAGCAAATGATCCTTCGAATCAATTTAGCCACCTCGGAGCGCCAATTAATTATTTTTATTGTCACTTTGTTATTGACTGATAAATAGGGAGGAAATAAATACTTCCAATAATTTACACTTGAAAAAATATATGTAAATATACCGGGTGGTTACGGAAGTATTGCCTACGGAATATCTCAGTTATTGTATGAAGTAGGTTTGTGAAATTTGGAGCGTCGATATAATGACATAAGAGCTATAATTTGAGCATATTGACATGTCGAAGTTAACTTCCCGTCTGACCGGAAGTAACATCAACTTTCTTAATTTGAATAGAAACCCTATTTTTTTTCTTTTCGCTTTATTCAGCATTCAATTCCCTTTCTAATGACATATCACAAGTTGGTATCTAACCAGAAATTAGATCAGAAAAAAATTATTATTGAAAAGTTGGCTATGGAAACCATACGTCACTTGATAACAGTTGCTACTACTGTGATATTTTATTTTCATTCGTCGGCGTTATAAAAAGCCGCCAGAAATTTTTTTTGAAAAATTGGGAAAAAAACAATACTCTGTAGGTCCATAACTTAAATAGGAACATACAACTTTTTCTTGCCTGTACTATTCAGCATAACCAAAAGTAATTTTTTGAAATGAAATACCAAAAAATCCAATTATTATTCTTCAAATAACGAAAAAACAGATTTATCGAAAAAAAAAATTCAAATTGATAGGATTACAGATAGAATAAATTCAAAACAAATGTTCGAAATGCATTCCCTCAGCGTCAATACATTTATTGACTCTGGTGATATTTTCATGTAAAACGTTTCTCATCATTTGGGGCGTGACATCTTGGAAAGCTCTACGAATTTTTACTTCTAGCTCATGTAGAGTTGTAGGCTGTGTGGAATACAACCTATTTTTAAGATGCCCCCATAGAAAAAAGTCGCACGGAGTAAGATCAGGTGACCTTGGTGGCCACCTGACTGGACCATGGGTTGTTATAAGTCTCTCTTGAAAGCGATTTTGAAGATAATTTCTCGCTATTCTTGAATTATGCGGAGGGGCGCCATCTTGCTGGAAGTACATTCTCTCAGTTATTGGTTGTTAATGAATTCCGAAATTTCATTCGTTAAAAAATTAAAGTATCTCTCTCCGGTTAGTTGGCCTTGAAAAAGAATGGGGCCAACAATATGAGTTCCAACTATTCCTGCCCAAACATTCACACCAAATCTCTCCTGGAAGCCGCCTTGTCGAAACCGGTGCTCGTTTGCTATCGCCCAGTACCTGGAACAAAAGACCGTTCACACTATTAGCACTTTACACTTCGACTATCGACAATAATCCAAATAAAGTACAGTACCTACCTTGTATTATTCCTGTTAAATAATCCATTGTTGGTAAATCTTGACTCGTCCGTAAACAAGATATAATAGTTAAATAGGTGATTCTCAGCATTTTGTCGAAGAAACCAATTACAATATTCCAGGCGCCTTTCACCGTCATTTTCATACAAATGTTGATGCAACTGATACTTGAAGGATTTCAATCGATGTTTTTTCAAAATCTTCCTAGCAGAGTCCTTACTTATAGCTAATTCGGCGCCAATCTGCCTTGAGGAAATTGTGCTATCATATTGTACTAAAGCTAATACATTAATTTCAGTTTCCTCATTAATAACAAATGTTTCTTGGTCTTCGTGAACATCAGGCTCAGTTCTTAATTTTTCTTGAAGCCACTGGAAATACCTTCTTGACGGTTGCTGCCTCCCTGGATATCACTCTAAATACAATCGTTCAGCGGCATAAGAATTTTTTAAACATTCACCATAAATGAGAAGCATGTCAATTTGTTCGGTTCGTGAATAACGGGGCATTTTTTTAATATTCCACTAACTGATTTCGATTTCCACCCTTTTAAAATGGCAGAATCAAAAACACTACTTCGAACGTCAAAATAATATGGATAGCAGCGTTCGTGACAGCTCTCATTTCTTTTTTGTTTCATTCCAAAATACATCTTAATCAGCCTACTTGTTAATATTTTGGTTCGAATGATCATTGCAATAATAATAATAATAATAATAATAATAATAATAATAATAGATTTTATTGACAGAACTGAATATACCGATACAGGAACATATTATTTATTCTTACATTTCTGTCAAAAGGCAGAATTCATGTTCTGATCTTGTCACGTGAGTAACGCAATCAGACCATGCTCTTCCATTCAACCTGTTAAAAAAAAAAAGAAAATACCTACATATATATATATTTCTTTGTGTAGCAAGACATATCTATTCTAACTAGAAACATACACACTAAAGAAGTAATACAAGAAAAAAATAAAAACTTATTATTTATACAATCCTACATGTTAAGTGAAATTAGTTCTGAAACAGAGGCAATTTGTTTCCGAGCAAATCAGATAACAGTTTTATTTTGAAGTTTTTGAGGGAAACTGTTTTAATTGAACTTGGGAGTCGATTATAGAGCCAGGCAACGTTGTAAGAGAAAGATCCGCGAAATAAAGAGGTATTATGGTGTGGAGTGGAAAGCTGTATTTTGAATCTCAGATTCAAGTTATGTACGTCAGTTCTAAACCTTATCTTTTCATGGAGATAGCCAGGTATTTTGTTAGTGATTATTTTGTAAAAAAGAACACTTGCATGAAATATCCGTCGGGTCTCCATATTCAGCCATTTCAAGTTATTCATATGATGTGAGACAGGTTGCCTTCTCCTGGTACCTGTAATGAGTCTCAAACATGAGTTTTGCAGAGTCTGAAGCCTTTTTTTGTCTGACTGACGTAAGTTAGGACCATATACGGTGTCTGCATAATTAGCATGGGACAAAACAAGAGCATCACATAAAACTTACTTTGTTTGTTCAAGAACTCTCTATTTGAGTAAATTGCTTTCAAGTTACAGTAACCTCGCTTCAGAATCAGAGACACATGGGATGAAAACCTGAGGGATTGATCAATAACGAGACCCAGGTTTTTAGATCGTTCTGAAAGGGTCAATTCTGAGTTATCGAGATTAATACTTACATCATTATCACATCTTTTCCTCATTGCTGTACGACCAAATAACATAACTACTGTTTTAGACGGATTGATCGAAAGACAGTACTTTTTAGAGGTGACTAGTAATGAATTCAGGTCCTGACTGATTTGCCGACACGCTTTTGCCAGAGAACATTCAGGAAATTGTTTGTAAATTTGGGTGTCGTCAGCATAACTATGAATTTTTGTATATTGTAGGCATTTTTGAAATTGTGACGTATAGATGACGAATAAAATAGGTCCAAGTATGGATCCTTGCGGTACTCCAGAAAGATTTTCTAGAAAGTTCGAAAAATCATTATCCAAGATGACGCACTGTGTCCTATTAGCCAAATAATTGTTTATAAGTTCCCTAGAAGGAAGAGAAAAACCAAGACACTTTAACAATTTAATAAGAAGCTGATGGCAGATTCTATCGAATGCTTTGGAGTGGAATGATTATTCTGAATAGCACAAACATCGTCCATAGGTAGATAATAGAATATCTATGGACGATGGCACAGACCAAGTACATTTATGTTCCTATTTAACCTAGAACCTACAGGATATAATTTATCACTCCACATTATTTTTAATTTTATTTTTGCGTATGGCGATAATCTGTTTTGTTATTTGAAGAATAATAATTGGATTTTTCGGTATCTTAGTTCAAAAAATTATTTTCTATTATATCATTAGAAAGGATTGGTTATGCTGAATAGTACAGGCAAGAAAAAGTTGTATGTTCCTATTTAAGTTATGGACCTACAGAGTATTGTTTTTTTCCCAATTTTTCCAATATTTTTTCTGGCGGCTTTTTATAACGCCGACGAATGAAAATAAAATATCACAGTAGTAGCAACTGTTATCAAGTAACGTATGGTTTCCATAGCCAACTTTTCAATTTTTGGCTTTCATTTTGCTTCCTCGGCCTACTCGGTGAATTTCATTAATAATTTTTTTCTGATCTAGTTTCTGGTTAGATACCAACTTGTGATATGTCATTAGAAAGGGAATTGAATGCTGAATAAAGCGAAAAGAAAAAAAATAGGTTTTTCAATCAAAATAAGAAAGTTGATGTTACTTCCGGTCAGACCGGAAGTTAACTTCGACATGTCAATATGCTCAAATTCTAGCTCTTATGTCATTATATCGACGCTACAAATTTCACAAACCTACTTCATACAATAACTGAGATATTCCGTAGGCAATACTTCCGTAGCCACCCGGTATATGCTGACAATATTGTTTCGACACACAGTGTCATCTTCTGAGCGAGTTATAAACTGCTATTCTTCGACACTTCCTCTTCTTGAATATAAATTCAGTTACAAATATTGTTGATGTCGAATAATTAAAATCAAGGAACAATAGGGTTGTTAGAAATAGGGTAGTTAATTATTGGGGAGCTGTACAGATTCACCTGGTCGTTAAATACTAAATTATTAATGTTATGCAGGTGCTTCTTAATTTCTAAGGATTCCAATATGTTTAATTTCAGACCTTTAGGTTGAATATGCAAAATTTCAGGATTCTGTGTGAAGTTATGTTCACTTTCAATGAGATATTTGGCGTAGTTTGAGTCCTGCTTATTAAATCTGTAGCTCCTCCAATGTTCACCGAGCCTTTGATCAAAACTACGGCCAGTCTGGCCTATATACAGTGTGTCTCACTTCTCATGGAAACACCCCCGTATCTTCCGTAATAATTGAGGTTGAATGATGAAACTCAAAATGCTCAAAATGCACCTACCACCTGAATGGGGTTGGCCTACGTGATATACACTGCCCGCTAATCGCGATGGAACAACACATTTTTACGGTAAAACATACTAGGGGGCAAAATAGGCTAAAAATTCATTCAGATTTGTGATCAGGACCACCAACTTACTACAGATACACTTTTTCTCTGAAAAAATTTCATTCCTGAAAAATCCCAATTTGTCTCACTTCTCATGGAAACACCCCCGTATTTTCCGTATTTTTTTACGGAGAACCATGAAATTTACAGGATCGATAGATACACTGAAAATGAACTCAGACGAAAATGGTCAATCTACGTAATATACACTGCACGCCAGCAGCGAAGGAACCACCTATTTTTCCATCGCTGCTGGCGTGCAGTGCACATCATGTAGGATGACCCGTTTTGTGCAGTGAGTTCATTTCTAGTGTATCTATCGATCCTGCAAATTTCATGGTTCTCCGTAAAAAAATACGGAAAATACGGGGGTGTTTCCATGAGAAGTGAGACAAATTCGGATTTTTCAGTACTGAAATTTTTTCTGGGAAAATGTGTATCTGTAGTGGGTTGGTGGTCCTGATCACGAATCTGTAGGAATTTTGAGCCTATTCTGCCCCCTAGTATGTTTTACCGTAAAAATGGGTTGTTCCATTGCGAGTGGCGAGTGGTGCATTTTGAGCATTTCTATCAGTCCTGAGAGTTTCATCATTTACCTCTATTGTTACGGAAGATACGGGGGTGTTTCCATGAGAAGTGAGAGTATATTGCATTACAGTCCTCACACTCAAGTTTGTAAACTCCTGATTTCTGGAATTTATCTCGTACAGATTTTGCGTTATTGATGAATGAATATAGATTGTTGTTAGTTCTTTTTACTTTTTACTTTGTTATTGTTTCATTTTATATTTTTATGAAGTTGGCATTTTCCTCAAACATTTCAGTAATTCTCTCGGAAGGGATTTCTGGAATATTCTTTTTGGTCTCTCTTGGATGATCTTTCTAAAATATTTCAAAAATATTCTGGCTTAACATGGAAATAATAATATATTCAAATATTACATTATTATGCTCAGAAACAGTTTCTAGAATACAGTTTCTGACCTTATGATACTATTATCATAATCTTTAGAAATACAAATATCCATTTCATATTCCTTGTGAATGTTCTTAAATCTTCCTTTTGGATGATTGAGAGAACTTTTTATGAATATTCTGTACTAGCTGGGTATGGGCAAACTACGTTTCACTTTATTTTCAAATCCTATTTATATATTATAATACCTACTGGAAATTGTTTATAATTTCCACAGCAGTCCTACTAGAGGACAACTCAAAAGGCAAGAAACCACGCACGATCATGGAAGAATCTGTATTCACTGAGCAAATAATTCGTAAAGATGGAACATTTTTGTTGATCTACACCTTCACAAGTAGTAAATCAGAAACGGTAATGTTACTTTCGGAAAGCGAAAATTGTAATACAGATTGGTGATTTGTATTTGAGAAAGTACAAGTTGAAATTCTGAATAGTAAAGTAAATTTCAGAATGCGTGAATTCTAATTCACAAAGGTGAACTGAATTTCAGAATATATAAATTGAAAATCAATTCACATATTCTGAATTTCATTTCACAATTCTGAATTTCAATCTACACATTCTGGAATTCAATTTACGTTTCTGAATAACAATTCATGCATTCTGAAATTCAATTCACTATTCTGAACTTCAATTTACACATTCTGAAATTCAATTCTGCTTTCTGAAATTCAATACACTATTCTGAATTTCAGTTCACGCATTCTAATTTAAATCTTTTTTATTTATTCATTTATTTGGAAATTGTTAATCTTTCAGCGGGCGCGCGCGGAATGTCAGTCCGCACACACATACTATCGCTTGTAGTTTTGTTAAACTTGGCAACTAGGCTTCCTGGCGCTCTCTAGCTTCCTAACTCATTGCATATGACTCTAGTACGCAGCGACAGCTCAAAGCAATAACAAGTGAATAAGATAGGTCCTTGTGGAATGTGAATCCGCGCGCGCCCTTGAACGTTATATTTTTGTTTTATTACCTTGTGTATGAAAAGGTGAGTTTTAATCAGTTGTTTTCAGGTAATTTATACTTTTCTATGTTTCTGGTAAATATCAAAATAATTTTCTGATAGCGTAAGTGGAAAATATAATAAATAAAATATTAGCGGAACGTCATTCCGCGCGCGCCTCATTACGTTTCTTTTTTTAATCTACACTTTTTTTCAGATACAATGTCCTATGAACGCGAGCAGGATCCTCGAAAGGATGATGCTTGAATGCATCTCAGACAATGAAAATGAAGAGGAAGAATTAGACGATGAAGTGGACCTTGACGAAAATGATCACGTGGAAGAAAGAAGCGATAGTGATACCGAACAAGAGATAGATGAAAGAGACACCTTCAGCTCGGAAGAAGTATTAGGACAAGAAGACGAAATGAGTGACCCAGTCTATACAGGAAAAGATGGTACGAAGTGGAATGGGTTGCCGTGTTCCAATAAACGAAAAAGAACAAATCGTGCCAACTTATTGAAACAATTACCAGGATTTGGATTTTTTTTTCAATGCTGAAATGCTGCAGATTATTGTAGAATATACAAACAATTACATCGAAGTCCTTTCTGATTCTTACTCTCGACAGAGAGATCCTAGACCTACTAATATAAATGAAATTCGAGCTCTTATTGGACTTTTATATATTTCTGGAACATACAAAGCAAATCATCTAAATTTAGAAGATTTATGGATGAGCAACGGTAAGGGCATTGAGATTTTCAGACTTACAATGTCAATCAAACGTTTCAAGTTCCTTCTAAGGTGTCTCAGATTTGATGACAAGGACAGTCGAGAAGAAAGAAAGCGTTTTGATAAACTAGCAGCAATGCGTCAATTTTTTGATATGTTCGTGAAAAACTGTAAGGATGGATATAATTTATCAGAGTTCACTACCATTGACGAAAAATTGGAAGCCTTGAGAGGAAAGTGCTCATTTCGTCAATACATACCGAGTAAGCCGAATAAATACGGCATAAAAATATTTGCTTTGTGTAACGCAAAAATGTTTTATACGGCCAACATGGAAGTATACGTTGGACGTCAACCAGAGGGGCAATTTTTCGTAGAAAATTCAGGGCAGTCCATAGTTGAGAGACTAAGCCAGCAAATTCATAATTCGGGACGAAACATCACAATGGATAACTGGTTCATGAGTATACCATTAGTTGACAGTCTTATTACAAATTACAGGCTAACTGTTGTAGGAACTCTGAAAAAAAATAAAAGAGAAAAACCACCCGAGTTGCTTCACGTAAATCGCTCCGAAAAATCTACTATTTTTGCCTTCAAAGAAAACTGCACCCTTGCATCTTATTGCCCAAAGAAAAGAAAATTTGTGTTGTTAGCCTCTAGTATGCATTCCGATGATAGCATTGATCCTGAAAGTGGAGATTCGTTCAAGCCGGAGATACTGACCCAATATAACAAAACCAAAGGAGGAGTTGATGTTGTCGACAAGTTATGCGCAACATACAATTGTGCCAGGTCAACACGGAGATGGCCGATGGTAATTTTTTACGCTTGTCTAAACGTAGGTGGTATAAACTGTCAAGCAATTCACCATGCAACCACTAACGACAAAATCTTACGACGTAAGTTTTTGCAAAATCTCGGATTTGCATTACTGGAAAATCACTTGCGTGAAAGGGCCACAATCCTTTGTTTACCGAGAAATTTGAGGTTGAGAATTATGGAAATATGTGGTATCGAAGAGAATGGATCAGAAGCGACTAGACAAGTTAATACACATCCTGAGAAAGGTAGATGCTTTTACTGCGATCGCAAGAAAAATCGTAAATCAAGATTTTTTTGCAAAAAGTGTCATAAATTTATGTGCTTAGAGCACGCTACTTTTATGTGTTCTACTTGTAGGTTAATACTAGGTGATTATCGTTATTTCTATACTGTTTTGTGAAATAATGTGTTTTGTTTCCATTTTTAATTTTTTTTATTATTTTTTGCATCTGTAAAAGTTTTTATATTCGTAATAAAATCTTTTTTATTCAAGAATATATTACCATTTACTCAAAACCTACCGAATATCCTAGAATATAGGCCCACAGTCACATGCGGACTACCAGTCCGCACGCGCCTCTTTGTGTAATTTTCAACACGCGCCCGCTGAATGGTTAAGAGTTGTAGATCTAATCTTATAAACTATTTTTTACAAGTACATTTGTATCAATGATATTGTCAAAAATATATGGAACATCCTGTACATTAAAATATTTTATATTTCAACACGTGGGTAACCTCTTTACAATTCAGTACGTGAGCGAAGTTATTTTATTTTGAAACACAACTTGTCCTCAACAGAACATAAACAAGAGTTTTCAAAAAGGCCACTGATAGTTCGATCTGGTAGTCGAGTTGAGAGTTCTGCCGTGCCCACAGCTAGTGAGGGCTATGGGGGGAGTTTGGAAGATCAGATATTAGATAGAAGGAAAATGTTCCCTAAATGTAAATGTCGATATGTATTGTAAGTAAAGATCTTTTTAAAATAATTTATCCAATCAATAACTAGGAGAGATTCTTCAATTCTTTAATTCATTAATTCTTTATTGATTATTTCCTTTATTAATTTCAATCGTCTTAATCTCATATTTGTACATAGTAAAATAAATGTTTTTATATTCTTCTAAAGTGTTTTAAATCTATGAATGATCAGTATCTACCTAGTTAGTCGTGAATCAACCCCAATTCACGACAATATTCTCAAAAACATACCTACCTCTCTCGTGATGAATCTTGTGCGCATAAACCAATGATATCATACATTCCTATGTAGCTCCATTTGGATCAGCACATCAGTGGGAATTACATTTTTCTTCCGAGAATCTTCCGTAGCGAGATGAGATCTCTACCAATCGAAGAGTGGGAAATGAATCAGCTTCGTTGACGTTTACCTTGATTCAGGTGCTAATGATCGCTGCCCCCGCTTTCCAAGAGCAACCAAAAGCCAGTTTACGTTGAATCTGCGTCGAGTGCACACCTTTGGATTTCCGCCGCGTTCGAAATCGATTTCTATACTGCCCTCATGACAACAAGCGGAGGAATTTCTCAATCAATTTGAATCACAGGTGAGATTTGGAAATATTATTAGTTCACGAATTGGTTCATATGATTTTGGAATTGAAACTCAATTTATCGATGTGAATTTTTACTAGTTCAAGCGACATTTCTTTATTTCTTTGAGAATTATAATCTGACAAAGGAGAAATATCAAAGTCACTTATTGGGAAAGAAACCTTTTCGACGTGGATTACAGAGAAGCAATTAAATAAACAATGTTAACCCGTTATTTTTGTAATAGAATATGAGAAAATGAATATACGTGACCTCTTTGATGACAAGATTTTACTTTTGAAATTGTTAGCAACAAAACCTAACAATAATTTCCGGTAGACTGGCCAAAAAAAGAATAACGAACTTGTGTATTTTATTGTTCTGGTGGAATTTTCAAGAGTAAACTTTTTGAACGCTAAAATACCTATTAATAAAATTAGTGTGCAAAATGCACTTTTGAGTCAAGCGCATGATAGTTTCAATAACCATTTTTCACTTAACACTTTTATCATACTTTTTTTTCATATGTTTATACTCATTCATTAATTAGTAATTAGGCCAAGCTGTGGATAAAAATAAGAAGCTCTTTTCACAAGAAATGAAAGACGCAAACGGCCTATACTACTTTTAATAAGATAGTTCGTAAATTAACCCCGCGGTTTTTGCCCCAGCAAAATCGCTTTGTGGAATTTTTTAAACAAGAAATAGTGAAAAAAATTACCATTGTTTTGTTTTTTTGGAAATATCTCAAAGATTATTCAAGAAATCGTTTCACAGTCAATGGAACTTTTGTAGCAATTTATAAAACCTAAAAAAATTCGTAATTTTTATAAATCTGAAACTGGACAAACAATATTGCGGGAACTGATGGATAATAACATGAGGTTCAACTGTGCGTAAGATGGTTTCTGTCCGATATGTAGTTTTTGCACAATCACGTTATAAACAATTTGAGGTCAAATCTTTCTAAATGCGCCGATTCAAGGAACATCATCTTATTCAAATTCTGTAAATGGCATATGTAAATAGAGATCAATATCTACAATTTGTATATTTTGACCTTAGAGGAGGGCAATGTGTTGAAAATATCACTGAAAGTTACTCTAACTGCTTCAATGTGCAGCCGAAGTATTTACTTCAGTTCGACTTCGGGTGACTTCGGATGACTTCGGACGCACTTTGAAGCGTTATGATCAACTTTCAGTGACATTTTCAACAAATTTTCCACCTCCCAGATGAAACTCCAAAATATATTAATTGTAGATATTGATCTCTACTTCCAGATACCGTTTACGGAATTTGAATACGACGATTTCCCTTAAATCTGCGCATCTTGCAAGATCTACCCTTCAATTGTTCATAACGCGATTGTGCAAGAACTACACATCGAACAGAAAACATCTTGCGCACATATTATTATCTAACAGTTTCCGCAATATCGTTTGTCCAGTTTCAGATTTATAAACATTAAAAATAACTGAAAAATTGTATCTTTTTCTAGGTTTTCCCGGATTTTCTCAGTGGACAATGCACCGTTCCGGTCGTATGACAATCCATTTTGTAGGATTCATAAATCTCTACAAAAGTTTCATTGACTGTTAAACGATTCTTCGAATGATCTTTGAGATATTTCCAAAAAACCAAAAAAGTTGTAATTTTTTTCACTATTTCTTGTTTAAAAAATTCCACAAAGCGATTTTGCTGGGGCGAAAACTGGGGTTTTCATTAACGAACTATCTTATAAAAATTAGTATAGGCCATTTGCGGCTTTTATTTTGTGGGGGAAAAAACCTCTATATGTCTAAATGTAGACTGCCATGCAATCATGGTAACTCTTCCATGCTTTGCTACTATTATTCATTGTACCTATGTCAAATGTAATTGGGTTATCGATAACAACTGGTAGTTAATTGATACCTTTTTCTTTGGTGGTTTGGCATCGACTGCTATGGTCATTAGCCATGTGTTCTTTATAGTTGTGTTTTTGTAATATCTACGCATTGAATTTGCGTCTTATCTAATTAATAATTCATAATATCCAAACATTCTTTTGGAATAGGTCCATAACAGTTATTTTTACAAAATAGTAATTTACGTAACAAGTACGGAAAATACTGTTTTTTGGACGAGTAGACCAAATTCTAGGACGAGCGTTAGCGAGTCCTGGAAGTCTGAGAGTCCAAAAAAACTGTTTTCGGACGTGTTGCGTACACTATTTAATCGTTTCACAATTGATAAAATATGGGGACTACTTTTTCTGTTGATTTTTCCAGTGATTGAATAATCTTGAAAATATGAAAAATTTCAAATATTGTGTGACAAATATACTCTTTGTCTTCTTCGCAAATGATGCTGAATGAAATCAGGGCAGTAAACAAAACATAGTTGGTCATCTCGTATTAGTATTTAGACGCGGACAGTTATTAATTAACTCTGGGAACCTCGTTTAGTTCACCTGATTTAGCTTCAAACGCTAATAATTTCATTGATATCTGGAATGCGAGCACCACCATCCCAAGATATTTAACTTCTTGGGTTGTGACGTGAAGGAGAAAATGTAAAATAATATTGAGTTTTCAAGAAATTACTAGTATCTTTTCGTACTGCAGTTATTTGAACTTTCCTAAAAAATATTCTCATTAACACAGACAGTGATAAAACACAAACTAGATTTTACATTATACGATATAAGGTTATTTCGAATGATAAGTTGTTTGCCTCTGAAAAGTAGTAAGACTGGTGCAACAACATTTCGATGTGGTAACATTTATTTTTTTCCTTTTATATCATCAATTTTATTTTTATCGTTGGAATTTGGCAATAATATATATGGCAATAATAGACGTCTCCATTCGGAATGCATGATCAATCTCTTTTGGTTTTATTCTGAATATCGAACAAACAAAAGTCTTATGGAAATAGTCCCGGCCGGCTGCTGAAGTTTTAAAAAATTTAAATAGTTTTCTTTCACTGGTTCACGTTGACGAATCAGATGAAAAATAGTGGTTTGTCCTACATGCGGTCTAACAGTGTCAATTTTGACATGTTTCTATCCGTATGTGGGAAACATTTTTTGCAGGCAGTAGTAACATGGTTCCACGTACACTAATCTAGTGTTCATTTACATAGTGCTTAAATTAGAAATTTGAATATTGTGAATTTACGAACTTTTTTTTTTCAAATAAAATACTACCTACGTATTGTTTAGTAGAAATTGATTCCCATGCACTTTACTTGCTACTTAACTGATGTTTGTACCTAAATATAAATTCCGTTGTAGTGTGTAACGCATTAGTCTGGGTATTCAATCAATTCGATTTTTGTAATATTTTCCACGTTCCACGTTCTTTCATTCAGGTTTTCTTGCGATATGTCAATCTACAGGCTATCCATTTTGTTGAATTCTCTATCTAATAATGAATGGTCCCACCTTACTACTTGCAATCATGATATATTGTTTGTGTGATAAAAGTAATCAAATAAAAAAATTTTATTATTGTTTATTCAAAGTATTATTGTTATGTTTGAGGTCAAGCAAAAATAAAAATTTGATGAAATTAGGTAAATGAAACTTCTCAATTCGAATTCTAAAATTTTCCCTAGAGGTAAACTAAATTACTGATGTTAAATTTCTCAAAATGCATCATACTCGACCAATATCTCAATATGTTCACATTTTACTTCTCGACAATATAATGTTTGAATATTTTGCCAATATTGTCAGAATATTGTACCAATATTACCGAAATATTTTGAGGCCAATATTGCTTCGAGAATATTTCGCCAATATTATCCAAGTAATATTGGACCAATATCGCCGAATGTTCACTTTTTTTTCTCGCCAATATGGCATTTCAAATTTTTTGCCAATATGTTAACAATATTGTATCAATATATTACCAATATAAGTGTGCTACTTGGGACTGGTCAAATCGAAAAATCTCGCTGGCGACTGAATTGGTCTTTCAAAACAAATTTGTTCGAAATCTAATGGCTGGTTCCCAGACCAAACTTTTACTTTACTTACTCCTTATCTTTAACTTTAACTTCAAAAAAGTTGACACAGTGGGTTTCAGTAGTATCGTTCATACAACATGCTTTCACCTCAACTTTTACTTCCACCTTAGCAAAAATTCGAATGATTCAACTTTTGCTTCAAGGAATCGTTAAAATATAATTGAGTGGTATTAATAAAAATCAGTAGATACTCTGATAGAATCTAATGGTTTCATATGTTAATACTGAAAAGCATATTAATAAAGTTTAAGGACAAACTGATACTTAAAGTATGTACTAATAGAGTATAAGTTTGTACTCATGCTGACCACTTATTACTTAAATCTATATTAATGAACGATACGTTATGATTAAATTGAGTATGTTCTTTTCAATTTGTAAGTCTGCTTCTTAGCATGCTGATAGTGCTTGCTGAAGGTGAATTCCCATTTGTTTAGAAAATGTTTCTCGTGCAACGAGCTCCAATAGTTTTAAAAACAGACGACAAGATCCTCGTGGTCAAGATTAATATGTGAAATTGTTTCGTTTTGACCCCGAAAGTGTGGCGTGGTTAGCGACACATTTTTGGGCAAGGACTGCGGGTGGGTCTCTCGTTTTCGTTAGTACCCTGGCAAATATTAAAATAAATATGTTATTTATTTAAGTTTTTGTTATATTTGGCTTTAGACTACCAGATTGGCGTAGCCGAAGATATTGGTGTCAACCAACGGTATAAAAAATGTAGTACATTTTGTGAGCCCAAATATTATTGAAAAATCTCATATTAGGATAAAGTTTTCTCATATATGGATGTACTTTTTTGTTACCTATCTAATTAATTACCTTTGAAATCGTAGGACTATGAAGCGATACAACAGGAAAAACAAAAATAGCGATCAAAATTTCGCTTTCTAACTGCTACAGGTGCAAGTGATTGTACGTTGACACGAATAAAAAAAGTTGTGGAAAATCGTCATGGTAATGGATACATTTGTCGCAAACAATTTTCCGCAATAAATGTACGTGTCAGTGCAGAATGGCCAGGTTCTGTACATGATAGCAGGATTTAGAGGAACAGTCGTAACTGTGGTGAATTCAGAACATTCGACATTCAGTAACTTCTGAAAAATGAACGTGTTATTATCGGAAGATGCTTCAAACAGTTAAAGCAACTACTCCCTTTATTACAAAATACAATTAGACTGCCATTGGGAAAGTGCCATTCATTATGATAGCATGTTGTGTTCTTCATAATATTGGAAATCATATAAAAGATGAAAAAGTGTTTGAAATTGAAAAAGACTTACATTTAAACCATGACAATATCGAAGATGAAGAACCTGTTGGACTACGTGAACTTCAAGTCACACGCAACCGTTTAGCCACAATTATTTACTCCAATTAACATAACTTACATAATATAGGTTTTTCTTTTTATTCCCAGTTATGTCAGCATAAGTATTTTTTGCACTACCGCCTTCATGTTATTAATTTTTTTAAATAATTTTTTGGAATCGGTGGGTTTTCCAAAATTACCTAAAACTTTTTCATAGTTAACTTACAACATTTTATAATAAGGCATGATAACTTACTTTCATATTGTTAAGGCGTGGCTAAGACGTCTTGTATTTGTTATTTATTGCGGGAATTTTCCCTTATTTAAAATAATAGGATAATCTTCAGTTTGTGAAACACTCCCATATTTTTTTCACTTTCGGACAAAACGAACGACATGGTGGTCGATAAATGAATGTAGAAGAGTAAATTCTTCGGTGTTTGTATAAGGTAGTGTTGCGTAATAAGGCCCACTTAACTTTTGCAAATTTCTGTATCCTTTATATTTCATTAAAAAAATCCGAAACTTGATGAGATGATTGTTTGTGATGTTTGCCGCTATGTTAACATCAATATTCGTCTCCTTCAATACCTTGGTAACCAAAATGAGACAAGTTTCAAAAACTTGCTGTTGGGCAATATATTTATTTATTGTGAATATAAATATATACAGATCATTTATATCAATCAGAAATGGTAGAAACTCAATGAAACTCTAATAGAAAAATCAAAAATAAACATTATTTTCTACAAAAAGTGATAAACTTAACAAAACTCAAACAAGGAAATTAAATTATAAAAAAAAACTGATTGACTAAATTTTAAGAACATTCCCTACATTAAAAATCCTCAACATCTTCAGTCGTCAGTCCTATGCAAGTTTCGTGTAACCAAGTTCCACATTCTAGACACTTTCGCATATTACCCGCGGGCCTTATTACGCGACCGTTGGTAGGGCCTTATTACCGGGCGAGCACTTTTTCTCAAACATGCAATTTCCAAAAAAATTAACAATTCTTTTAATTTTTCTCTCAGTGCGAAAGATAGTACCAATGTTATAGTAACTGATGGAGAACTATTGTTTCTTCAGGTAAAATAGGTTGAATTAAAAAAGACGTCTCACCTATTTGCGAACTTATAATCTGTGCAGCCTAAAACTGCACAATCACCTAGTGTTGTTAATGGCGAATTGAAGTCAACGATCTTTTAATAAAGCTTTACCACTCGGATGATGAAACTAACCATGTTGACAGATTTGAAAAAATTTGCCAGTCTTCAAGGACAAAGACAGTGGGCCTTATTTACGGCCGGGCCTTATTCCCCAACACTACCTTACATCACAAGTGTAAACTTATTGTATCCCAAGATATTAGATGTATACCTTTAGTAGGTGTAAGTTTTCAAAAATCAATACAGATTCGGACAAAACGAACGACATGGTGGTCGATAAATGAATGTAGAAGAGTAAATTCTTCGGTGTTGTATACATCTCAAGTGTAAACTTATTGTATCCCAAGATATTAGATGTATACCTTTAGTAGGTGTAAGTTTTCAAAAATCAATACAGATTATTGTTTCAAATATTTTCTTCTATTTTTTTTATGCAACAAATGATAGAACATCAATAAAAATGGAATGAATGATGTGGAGAGGCGAATGAAATTATTTCTAAAATTATCAACTAAGAGTCCAAACAAAACGATTACACTATAGCCTCAGCGGCTATATATTTTATGGATTGTCTATTTTTGACGAATGCGCAACACGGAAATTGTCTTCTACTCGAATCACTTTTTTTTTAATTATTACTATAAACTATCCGCATATCTGGTATAAATGGAACAGTCTCACCATGAATACATAAATATCAGCCGTTAGTTGGGCAATATCAAGCTCTTGGATATATGGATTCAAATTCCTCTCACGAATTATCAGTTGCTCTCACCAACCCTGGTTCCAAATAAGAGATAATTTTGGTACTAAATCTCAACCACGTGACAACTGACATATGTTGGTTTCGTTTCATTTTCATATAATTAATCAAGTTTAACTTACCGTGGTTGGATGGTAGCTTCGAAATGAAATTAAAGGTGAATGATCGATCAAAATTTCAAATTCAGATCGGTGACAATCATTGACTTTTTTCTTTGACAAACGTCATTTACTAAATTCATAATACCAAGTGCTCGATTAATTTAAGTACCAAACACAATTACGAGGGTTTCGTTTCAAACTGATTTGAACAAGTGTTATCGTGCATTTTTTGAATTTTTTCCGTGTAATCAAATTTCGACTAAATAAGAAAATGCTTGAGAATAATCAGTAGATACTTCTTAGTATCAGCATTTATTTATTAATATACAATTCAGTATTTACTTGATGCTGATACTCATACTCATAACTAAGTACTCATAAGTGAATACTAATTTTTATTAATACCACTCAAATGAGTTTTACGTTCTGCGCGGAATGTTCTAAATGAAAAAAAATAAGAATTTATCAACGGAGCGCATGCGGCACTACTTCGTTAAGGGTGGTAAACGAAAGGTCGATATCACTGCTCAAAGTTAAAGAAAAGGTAAAAGTAAAATTTGGTCTATAAACTAGCCATAATAGCGTGCGGTATCAAATTAATCGTAATGAAATGCTCTTGACACGACGAGCCACCATGATGTCATTTGAAGAAAATTCCCAGGAAACATTTTTTCAATTGTTACATATGTAGAACATAAACTCAACGTTACATAAATTATGGTCAACATCCATTATACCTACGTATTTTCTGAAGTCACAAGTCCCAGTTTTCAGCGTTGTACACCGAAAATAATATGGAACATTATATCAATAAATACCATTTATGACCTCTCCGTTTATTGGCACAATACATTTTTTTATCTAGCCAATAAATTAAGGTTCACTGAAATACATAGATAATTATTGATGCAATGAATTCAAGTTTGTTGAATTCAATGATGATTGTTGTTAAGATCTATGAAATGGTGTCGTTGCGACATTGGAGAAGTTAATTGAGGTGGAGGAAATGGTTTACTGAAAAAATGTGAAATTTTCATCACATTAAACAACATAATTCATCGTTCCAGAGCACTACAATGACCATTTCAAAGAATATGGTTCATTATATCAATAATATCAGTTTATCATGAGCCGTGGTGGTCGACTGGTAGAGCATTCCCTCTGAAGCGCAGGTTCGTGGGTTCGATTCCCAGCACGGTCACTGATCTCGTATATGGTTAAAAGGTGAGGGCTGCGTCTGTTGTCGAATAATCCTAACCAAAGGACCCCGCACACCTTATATGGAAAAATGGCTCTCCGTCAAATTTCTTGAATTTTTGATATGTTGTAGAATTGATCATTCCGATGAAATGTTTCAACGGGCGCAACACGATCCTATGACTAATTTTCGAGATACAGGGTGTTGAATATGAGAAACTTTCACTTTTCATCACTCTGTATCTGCCAAGTTACGATTTAGTTCGGATTTATCTTTTGTGGGATCATCATCACATCCGTGTATGATGAATTCATGAGAAATTCATTTCCAAATCTTTTCGTAGTACAGGGCGATTTCACTTGAAAACAATGCTATTTTGAGACTTTCATAATTTAGTTGTTTTATAAAGAGAAAATGCGAGAAAAGGTAGAATTATCACATAATATTTTAAATTCATTTCATCTAGCATCACAGTTGATACAATTCATACAAGGTGATTCACAAATATGGAAACAAAACGAATTTTGGTTTTTGGGACACCTTGTAGTAATAAACCAACCTAAAATGACAAAATTCACTTGAAGAATGTTAAATGATATGTTCCATTGTATACAGAGTCGAATGATATCAATTTGAAAAATTAGTTATACTTTGATAAATAAAAACCTTGATTTTTTAAATCACCCTATATCTCATAAGGGAGTCCGAAAAGAATTCAATATTTTTTCATGGGAGAACTCGAAATACTTTCATCCATATTGTACAAAATTTTCAGCGGAATCCCATGACGGGTTTTTTCATATACAAGGCGAAAAATGTATGAAAAAAGCTACGATCTGTACATTTTCCCATTGCTACATTTTCAGTCCAGTTTTCGGCGGGTTTGCTGTAGTTCTACCTCGTCCGGCCGCTTTTACTCGAAATAAAAATATTTCAATAAAATAGTGATCAGTTATTATACCGTACAATAGCGTACCGCATCCCTCGAAAAAAAGCCATAACTCGAATTATTATCTGCACAAGCATCGTCTAGTAGGCGATTCAATGGAAAAGTTATTTTTTCATGCTTAGAGTTTCTCAGAAGTTATATTATACTTATTACATCCGCAGAAGTTCGTTTTTTCGAATTTTCACTCTATAAAACAATAAAATAGTGAAAGTCTCAAAATAGCATTATTATCAAAGGAAATCGCCCTGTACTACAAAAAGATTTGGACATGAATATCTCATGAATTTGTCACATAACGAAAATACCACATAGGATAAATCAGAAAAAAATCATAATTTGTATGTAATTATTTCTATCGGCTTATATAGATATATATTAAATCAAATTCTCGGCATATTTTTACACCAAATTAACGTTTTATGTTTCAATTATGTTCTTGTATCTTCGATTCGTATATATGTTTGTATATAGTATATACCCCCTTTCAGAGAACGTTTCTCTTTCTTTTTCTTGTATTTGAAACATCATCTGAATCATCTTCGAATACCTACTTATTAATATATTCCTCTTATTTCGTAGTAGGCATGGAGAACAATTCAAAGAGGATAAAATCAACAAAATTCTTATGTCAATAGTCGTTTTCTTGTTGTCATAAAGCCCGAGAACTCTTTTTGGGTTATTGGACTAATTGAAGTTTCTTTTTTACTGTTCAAGTTTATGTGATTTTCAGTGTTTGTTGAACTTTGCTGAACAATATGGCCTTCGCAAATAGAGTGAGTTGTTATGTTTGTGACCGAAATGTTATTCCTAGACTCTCAATGCGTTTGAATAGAGGAGATAATATTGATGTTTTGCAAATTGCAACATATCGAAGACTAACTGCGGGAAATCCACCTATTGATATTCAGGATGATACAAAAACATGTTTCAATTGTAATAACACAGTAATGAATGACATTATTGCTATGGAAAATAACCCGAATTGCCTTCGTCTCAATGTGTTGTCCCGCGTATCAAGTCGTGCGTGCATTATTTGTAATGCTCGTCAAAATATTCAAAGACTTTCTTTAGAATGTAGAGTGGATATTTTTGTTGCTTCTGATATCTATGTCCCAGATTTCTTGAGAATTTGTGGTCACCATCTTGATCATCAAGGTTTCCTTCCAAATTACTTGCATGGAGGTTTGAATTTTGTGAATAAACCATACATAATTTCCAATCTTCAATATTTTCTTCAAAGAAAGAGGACATTTGCTAATAGAAACAGGCCACTCCGTAACTGGGAAGATATCAATTGTTTCACTGAAGACGAATTTAAGTATCTGACATCAATCTCAAAAAATCATTTTCGACAATTACTAGAATTTTGTGATATTGTTGAACAAGGTGGCAAGAGAAGAAATGTCGAAAGAAAACATTTGCTGACATTTTTGATCAAAATGAAACATGGAGTTTCAGATGAGTTTTTGAAAATATTGTTCAGTTATCCTTCTCGACAAACAGCAAGCTTCATTATTTCTAATGTGAGATTATCTCTTTTACAAAGGTTCGTACCGAACAATATTGGATTTAATTCAATAACAAGAGAAAATTATATTAACAGTCATGTATCCCCTTATACGAATCAACTGTACAATCCCACACCAGATATTCCCAAAGCAATAGTTTATATAGATTGTACCTACAATAAAATAGAAAAGAGCAGTAACTTCCGGGTATTGAGGCAATCATACTGTTTCCACAAGAATGAACACTTGGTCATATCTTCCTCGCCTTGATATTGAATATTTAAAATTACTTACTGGAACATATCATTTACACTTGGCTGCGTCATATATCCAAGATACAACTCGTAGAGATGGTGAAGTAGACAACATTTTAGAAGTCGATGAGTTACATGGGGAACCCAATTTCCTAAGATTCAGAATATTTTCTCGGTTCAGGAATGCTGCTAAACACATGCTTTGGGTTGTTTTCACTGAAAGAGGTGACGAAAATCTAGAAGATCCTGCTCTCCCCATTACGGGGTATTATTGTACTTGTTAGTCCGGTGCTAGGACTTTAGGAACTTGTGCGCATGTTACTAGCGTGATATGGTTTTTGGGGTACGCTAGATATCAAGAAAACATACATTTTCCATCCAATCGTCTTTTAGATTCCATAGGAGATGCTGCAAATAGAATGCTTCCAGAGGACATGGATATCGGTCCAGAAATAGTTTAATTTTATTGGTTATTGGTAAGAATCTCCTTCTAATTCGTATTTGATAATGTTTTTTGATTAGGGAAAAATTCAGTTATCCATCATGTATTTTCCTTGTTGTATTGTCATGCACATGCTCGTGCCAACCCAATATCCGAAAGATATATCACATCCCGTTGAACTTCCATCAATTTATGTATAGATTATATATATATATATATATATATATATATATATATCTATACATATATATATATATAGAAGTAAATAGAGTGATTTATGTTTTGATTCCGAGAGCCACCATCATCTATCGACAGCTGTTTCGTGGTTTCCCACTCATCAGGACAGCTTTATGGTTGCTCTCGATTCCATGGTTCGTGCCAAATTAAGTTTCAACTAGTGACTGTAGATGTCACAAGTTACTTCCTGTTATATATATATATATTCACTGTTTATAGAACTCATTAAATTAAACAGCTGTTTCAGATTACTTATTACTAAGGTATCAACTGATAACACTAGTATGCTACGACATACCTCCATAATGACATGTGCCTGAGATTTATCCACTTGAAATGTTCCTTATATCGTTACATTCAAACTATTTAGCAGACATCTTGAACCTCCTGCATTATCCATGACGGGCATCTTTATGCAATTTCCATGCAATGCAAGTTTGGTGCTATGCAAGAAATTCTTGCATAGCTATTGCATATCTCTTGCCGCGCACATTACATTATGCTGTTTCAGTGCAATTCTGATTTGTTTTGACATTTTGACATCACTGAAATTAATGAACATGTCTTGTTTCGTCCCTTTTTCCAGATGATGACCAAAGTCACGTAATTAAGATGCCTGGTTACACGTAATCAATAGAGATACACTCTGCTCAACATATCAGTCACAACACAATGAAAATAGCTAGAAGATAATAATACTGTTTTTGAAGTTCACGTTGGTGACGCTGTTACCACTAGAAAAATTACTAGAATTGTATAAAACTTGCATGAAAAATAGAGCAGATGCTATTTTCAAAACTTGCATGGAAATTACACGCGCGCAAGCGCGTTAATGTAGTTTGGACTTGCATGGCACTTGCATTGCACGGAAATCGCATAATGTATGCCTGTCTTTATTATTGGGAATTCAAAATTAGATACCAGCGCCAAAGTGGCAAAAAATGGAACCTCTTTCGCGTATTTATGTCGAAAGAACATAACCTCGTTGTCCTTTGTGCTATTGTTGTAGAAATGCTCAAAATGTCAAAATCATAGTTTCAACCTCATTTTCACGTAAGTATAGATTCAAAACCCGACACCAGAGGGAGTATCCCTTATCTTGAATTCCCAATAGCCATGGGATACATATTATGTGTGCCATCTGGCAAGGCCGTACAAGTTGTTATGAGTTGAAATAATGTTGATTTCACTTCACTGAATTCCTTACTTTTACGTTTTGAATAAATGTCAAATAAGTATCTTCTCAATGACATCAGGAGACTTCAATGGATAGGTAGAGTGGTCATTTATTAGCGTAAAATAGTGAAATATATGAACTTTTTCAGAAATTGTTCGCCTTGTATATGAAAAACCCGTCATGGGATTCCACTGAAAATTTTGTACGATATGAATGAAAGTATTTCGAGTTCTCCTGTGAAAAAATATCGCTATCTTTTCGGACTCCCTTATGAGATATAGGGTGATTTAAAAAATCAAGGTTTTTATTTACTAAAGTATAACTAATTTTTTAAATTGATATCATTCGACTCTGTATACGATGAAACATATCATTTAACATTCTTCAAGTGAATTTTGTCATTTTAGGTTGGTTTATTACTACAAGGTGTCCCAAAAACCAAAATTCGTTTTGTTTCCATATTTGTGAATCACCTTGTATGAATTGTATCAACTGTAATGCTAGATGAAATGAATTTATAATATTATGTGATAATTCTACCTTTTCTCGCATTTTCTCTTTATAAAACAACTAAATTATGAAAGTCTCAAAATAGCATTGTTTTCAAGTGAAATCGCCCTGTACTACGAAAAGATTTGGAAATGAATTTCTCATGAATTCATCATACACGGATGCGATGATGTTCCCACAAAAGATAAATCCGAACTAAATCATAACTTGGGAGATACAGAGTGATGAAAAGTGAATGTTTCTCATATTCAACACCCTGTATCTCGAAAACTAGTTATAGGATCGTGTTGCGCCCGTTGAAACATTTCATCGGAATGATCAATTCTACAACATATCAAAAATTCAAGAAATTTGACGGAGAGCCATTTTCCCATATAAGGTGTGCGGGGTCCTTTCTTATGTTACATTTGAATCTCTCCACGTGTGGAGATAATTCAAATAAATGTTTAAACAAATTTTATAACAATGACTTAATATTAATATTTTTATTGTTTGACGTATTTTAATGTGTTTTGTTCATCTTTGTCACATGTGACTTACATGACATGTTGTTTATAATTTTAAATATTACATCCATAGCAATCATTCTCATCAACACAGTAAGTGGTTCTTCTTCAAAGGTTTCTTTCCATTAATCGTACAATTTTGCTTGTTACTTGTAGCTTCCCTGAAGATGACAGTATTCACTGTTGAAATATCGGAAATATAGTGTTAAAAGAGTACACGTTTTGCTTGCTGCTATACCCAAAAAATTTCCTGCTTTGTATCCTAACTAGTCAGCAAAGACTACCCTTCTACTATATATATATATATATATATATATATATATATATATATATATATATATATATATATATCCATAGCAACATTTTGCTTCCGTATAACGGACGCAAAATAGTTTTTGCCGATATCTACGCATCTAAAGCATAAATTCGGATGGTTGTTACAGATTTCTGTTCGACTTTTGTTTATGCTTTTATGGATTCTTTCTATTTCTCTCTAAATATCACCATATGTCTGTAATGGCAAAGTTATTGGACGCAATTTAGTATGGTTTTTAACAAGAATAATACACATTTAGTTCCACATAATTCCATCAGAGGCGCTTGTTAATATACATAGTGAATATACTTCTTTCAATTGGCTCATTATTTTGCGTCCTAAGTTTGGCAACCCAGCAACAGTAATTACGGAGATTTTTAGTGAAACCGAAACTGGCAGATTATTATAATATGCAAAGATGAGTGATGTACGTGAAAAGCGGAAGGAAAGCTATCCTTACTTTTCTGATAGTGTATTATATGCTGATTTTGTTTGTTATTTTCAATAATGGATTCGCGTAGGAATGTTATAATAATGATAATAATTCAAAATTCTAAGTTTAAAGTTGATTATTTTTCATAGCAGACAGGTTTGGAGTTCTTCAAAAATTAAAAAGCAAAGGGGTGGTTTTGCAATAAATGAGTATCCCCCGTCATAAAAAAATTCATAGTAGTTATGAATAGCTTTGTACACGTTTCTGCTCGGGATATGTTATGGAAAATGCTCTTTCCTTCATACCTGATACCACATAGAAGTTTTTCAGGACGTCCAAGGGAGTGGAATAGAAGTGAATTTCAAAATAAATATAGAGAAGGCACATATGGCTTTGCACACGTTTCTGCTCCGGAGATGACGTGAAAAATCCATATTACTTCATCACTGAATAGGTGAAATCGGGGTGAGTTTTCGAAAAAAAATCATAGAAGGCACAAATATCTTCTATGATGTTTTTTAGGAAATTCGCCGTTATTCCACCCCTTGGACGGTCTGGAAAACTCCTACGTAGTATCAGGGATGAAGCCTTTTCCAAATCATATCTCAAGCAGAAACGTGTGAAAAGCCATTTGTACCTAACATGTTTTTTTTTCAATTTTTACCACGCTTATATAAACTCACTCTGTTGATGAAAATAAAAAAAAAATTAAAATGTCACGGTCAAATTTTTAGACCACTTCTAATCGACCGATTGATCAGAAATTTGGAAGGTGTACATAATTCCAGGGACAATGCATTATTAGATTTTTGTTAGAGGTAAATACAAAATGGCGGCTCTAATATGGCGGACGAAATTTGTAATCATGACCATATTCAATTCAAAATTGGTAACTGGGGGTTTTCGGTGTCAGAGATTATGATTCTTCTGTCAAAATTGAAAAATTCAAGATGGCAGCTCCATCATGGCGGACGAGTTTTGTGATTATTATCCGATTTTATTCAAAATTGGTTTCTCGGGTTTTTCGGGCGAGACATTATGATTCTTCTGAAGAAATTGGAAAATTCAAGATGGCGGCTCCATTATGGCGGACGAGTTTTGTAATTATGATCCGAATCTATTGAAAATTAGTATACGGGAGTTTTCGGGGGCAAAGATTATGGTTCTTCAAACAAAATTGAAAAATTCAAAATGACGGATCCAATATGACGGACGAGTTTTGTAATTATGATCCGATTCTATTCAAAATTGGTTTCTGGGAGTTTTCGGGGTCAAGGATTATGATTCTTATGTCTACATTGAAAAATTCAAGATGGCAGCTCCCATATGTCGATTCGATACAAGAAATGATAAGACGACAAGAACGAAAAGTAGAAAATAAAAAAAATAAAAACATCGCTTATATTGAAATGCACTGAAAAGAAATAAATGTTTTTTTTTTCATGATTATCCAAAAATTAAGGGTATGAGTAAAAGCGAGGGGAGCTAGGAAAATACATTTCGCAATGATATGATTGAGGTCTCATCAAAGACCGAGGAATTCATAATGGCCTGTCAGTATGTTGTCTTCAACACTCTGATCTACCGAAGTCTTGTGATGGGTAGAGAGGTCCCTGACACTAGATGCAGAGCGTGTTGTGGGACAGCTGACACCATAATGCACTTGCTGTCAGCTTTTCCAGCTTATGCGGTCTCATCATAACGCAGCGCTACGAGTGTTGTACTACCATCGACGACACTCGTACGATATAGACGAGACACTGGTGTTGAGTTATGCTGCGGGTGATATTGAGTCCGTTGTGGAGAATGAGAAGAGCCGAATCTATTGGAACTACTCTTTCCCTTCCTCAGGCTAATACAAGCCAATAAACCCGATGTAGTCCTCCTCGACCATCAAAGTGGGACGATCCTCGTCATAGTTTTCGACTCCTGGCTAAACGGACGTCGTCCCAAAAGATAAGGACAGGAGGACTAAATATCGAGATCTTCTCTTTGAACTCCGCAGGTTTACCCAAACCACTTTATCAAAATAGTGGCTCTCTGATCATAGGGGTCCTTGGTGGAATGATGGACACATTGCTCTCGAATCTGAAAATTAAACCGGCTTGCCGTATCGAATGCAGAAAGCCGTAATCCTTGGTTGCCTATGTCTGCTCAGGGCACATGACTCTCAGAACCAGTAGTCACTTACTGCACTGACGTGAAGAGAGGTTAGTTGGCTAAATGATCCAATGATAATAATAATGATAATATGAATCTTTAGATTTGATTTTCCTCCACTTCTAGTTGTCCACATATTCTGACATTTAGCACACACATCAAAGACCGATGAAACAATGACACTACTGACATATTTGATTATTTGGAACCTTAGGTTCAAAATTCATTCAGATATGTAGAGAGCTACCCCAACACCACAATTATGTCAACTTCACTTGAATCGAGTTCCAGTACAAGAATATTCTAACTACTTTCTTCTTTTCGAATTATATCTTGATGAGTTTAACCCAACTTGGCAGTTACACTAACGCATCCATTGCAGGTTCACAAGCATCTAATCGACTCTGCTAATTTATAGATGATACAACAGTTCTAAATACTTTTTGATGACTAATGACTTTCATAAGAAAGTTATACGAAAAAAATAATTTTAGGTTATGCAACTATTGTAACATGAACTTGAATTGCCCCAAAGATAAAACTGAACTTTATGAAAAGTCTAGATTTATGAGCTTAGTTGTTAGTATTGCGAAAAGAAGTATGTTGGTCAAACTAGAAAGGCCGTGAAAACACGGTTCAAAGAGCATATTGCTCATATTAGCCCTTTGATATCACATAAATTGAGTGTTTCCATTATGCTTCAGGAAACGATCACCGATTCGATGATACTAGTTTGAGATCAATTCGACAAGTACATGACGTGTAACATAAGTTTTACATCTTAATTAGTCATCAAAAGATATTCACGAATATTGTAGTCTGTCCATAAAGTAACCCCCCTGCTAACTTTTAAACGGGTTGGAATTTCATTCTGAACTTTCTATTGGTAGAATGGTAGGTCATAATCTACTTTTTGACAAACAAAAAAAGTCTATCTTTCAAATTGGGGGCCCGACGCCCTTTTGAAAGACTTTTTTGAATGGCATGGGGGATACCTCATTCGAAACGTCGTACAATTATCTATACTCTATAAATACTCTGTATACTCTATAAATTTCAAACAAAAATATTACTCCAAAATGAAAAGGCGGTAGGTACATAATGTAAGAACTCTCTCGGAGTAATCCCACCCCTGTTAACTTTTGAACGAATTGGAATTCTGCTTCAATTTTTTTTGGTTGAATAATAGTTCAGAATCTACTCACTGACAACAATAAAAATGTCTATTTTCCAAAATGGCCTCGGTCCGCCATTTTAATTCTTTCTTTGAAATGGCTGGAGGTCGACTGATACATACATCATTTGAATTGTATTTTAATTCATCATAAGCACCGACAACAAAATTTGAAACAAAAATATTCATCCACAACAAAATGGTGACACATAATGTTAGAGTTCTGCCATATGAGGATCTTTTCGATGGCTATCAATGAGCTCTAGTAAAATCATCAAATCTTTTTTGGTATCGTTGAGAGACGATTCTGAAGTTCTGAAATTCCTTCTTTTCATTTCCAAACATTCTGATGCGTTCCTCCAAAAAAATCCAAAGGGGTCAAATCAGGCGAGCGAGCTGGCCATGCAATAGGACCCCTCCTACCGAATCGGTAGGATGGTATAGATGGATCGGTAGCACCGATCTATCTTTCCGGAAAATATTCATTCAAAAAGTTGGTTACTGGCCTGAAATCATGGGAAAATGCTCCGTCTTGATGAAAATTTTCTGTTATTTTCAGCTACCTGGATTATTTCCAAAAAGATGTCTTCTTGTGGCATCCTCAAATATCGAACTCCGTTCAAATTTTATTTTAAAAAATATGGACCCATGATACGGTTGCCCAATATGCCAGCCCAAACATTTACTTTTTGAATTTGTTTTCCTGAACTCATTAGGATTTTCAGTACTCCAATAGCGGTGATTTTGACTATACACATGTCCATTCAAGAAAAACGTGCTTTCATCACTGAAACAAATGTTGCTCACATGAATCCTATTTTGACGAGGTTTCCCCTCATCAGGTGACAGAACTGAATTCTACTATCTGGATCGTCTTCAGAAAGTTCGTAAACCATTTTTATTTCATAGAATAGAACTTTATTAATCCATAAAATACCATAATTACATGGTGTTGGACAAGTCAACTATTAAGCATCGTAAAAAAGATATTTTTCAATAAGAGCATGTATAAAATATAGATAAAATACAATAAATAATAATAGTTAAAAGCTCATTGAGTATCAAATAATAGGGATGGAATTTATTTTTTCTTCAGTATTTTATGTACTGTTGAACGTGGCATGTCATTCTGATCCGCTAGTTCAGTTATGGATTGTTGGGGGTTTTCTTGAAGATCCATCATGGTATCCCAGTTCGCACATATTCCCAATGAGTTCTCTTAAATATTTTCAGTCATTGGGATTGCCTGAATGCATCTCATTGAATAAAGGCACAGCTGCAAAAACTGTTTCCTCTACGGTACGCATCGCTCTCCTCAATATTGAGAACTGGTGAAGTACAAGATTGAAACTTTGAGACATTTATACATTCACTATATCATAATGACTAATTGATTGATTGTTCTAATTTGAAGAATTCCTTATAATCAAAGGATGTTGTTATAACTGATTGCCTCGATTACCTGAGTCGATATTATTATTATTCATTCTGCTTTATCATCTGTTTGTAGATAATACAATAATTCCAAGTACAGAAAACTTTTGTAAAAGGGTACCTTAGAAGATTTGATGATTTTTCCAGAACTGAAGTAGGTATCTAAAGGATCCTCATAGCAGAGCTCTACCATTAATGTAACACCATTTCGTTTCGGATTAATATTTTTGTTTCATATTTTTTGTCGTGTAGAGAATTGAAATACAATTCAATTGATGTACCACTCGACCCCCATAGCAATAAAAAAAATATCAAAATGGCGGACCGACGTCATTTTGAAAAAAATTACTTTTTTGTCAAAAAAATGCTCACTCACTCCCATTTTACGAAAAAAAAATTGAAAAAAAAAATCCAATCCGTTCAAATGTTAAAAGCGGTGGGATTACTTTTTATGATAGTCATAACATTATGTACCGCAATTTTATTATGGATTGATAATTTTTTTTGAAATTATGCTGTCGTATAGAGAATTTAAAGATGTTTCGAATGAGGTATCACTCGATCCCCCATGCCATTTGAGAAAGTCATTCAAAATGGCGTCGTGCCGCCATTTTGAAACAGACTTTTTTCTGTCAAAAAGTAGCTTATGAACTGCCATTTTACCAGAAAAAAAAATTCCATCTGCAAATATTGATCTGTTCAAAAATTAACAGTGGAGAGGGTTACTCTATGGACTCACTGCATAATCAAAATTAGAAGAGTAGACTTGATTATTGTGAACCTGGAATTAGAGGGTTGGTGTAAAACTAATCAACATATACATTCACTCAACAGAAGTGAAAACATGCAAATATATGGTCTTTTCAGCGAAACGCATGTCGTGATAAATTGACGTAGTTGTATGTTTCTGAATGAAGCTACTAAATACAAAACTTCATAACTTACACGACATACAATTTTTCGTAGAATATAACTAGGTTAAGCAACAAAATGTAATATTTAAATATTTTCTGTACGCTCAACTGTATCCGTGGATGACACTTTTGGGTTATGCCTGTTGTCATCCTATATGATTTCAATAAAATAAAAAAAAAATGATAATAAAAAAATACACTTTATTTGGTTAAGTTGAAAGAGTACCATACCCACTTTACATTTCCAGAAAGATCAAAATATCGACATCGTCAAATTTCGTCTTTCTTTTCATTTGACATTCTCCTACAAATGTTTGAAACTTCATTCGAAGTATAGTATAATTAATTTGCAAAAACATTAAAGATGAACCATACTACATAATTTTTTTAACTCTAATTGAGTATTGTGACCAAACATTATTATTCGTCGTTAAATTTTAACTTAGGATATTTGCTTTCTACCGTTAGACTTGGCAACATTGCTGGAAGCAAGATAGAACGTAACGTGTCATGAAAGTATACAATTGGAAGTAATTTAGTACAAATGTAAAAATATACGGTTTCAAAATGAACCGGAATACCAACGGAGTCGAAATAACCGGAATTTGTAAAATACGTATATTGATTTTTTAAAGATACAGCATTTAAAAATACCTCCAGAGATATCATTTTTCACTCTAAACTAGTATACTCATTTAGATTTTATCTAAACCTCTTCCTTCTGGGGGACGCAGAATGTATGCGTTATAAAAGGATGCAAAATTGCTGCAGGATGTAAATATATATATATATATATATATATATATATATATATATATATTGTTATGAAAACAAGTATTAAATAAATTGCTATTATTATTATTATCACATCCCAGTAAAAAAAAAAACAGCTAAATGCTTTATTTTAACTTTATACTGAACCAAATTCTCAGCAACAATAAAATATTTCATTCAAAAGCAGCATAAAGGCAGGAAAATGGAGTTTCCGAATCAAGTTAGGTGCTTCCGATACCATTCCATGTTCTCCATGAAACATGCAACTAGCAGCCAAGTTTGTTAAAATTATTTTTTGTTCAAATATTACAATTTCAAAATTATAATGCAAAATACAATTTGAAACTATGATTTAGAATAAAATAACTTGAAAAGACAGCAAATAAAGTTTAGCAGAATTTTAAGTGAAAATGAATACAAAAGGTAAAAAAATATGTATAGAAATAAGTTATTTATAAGTGAGTATTGTTGATTAATCCCAGTGCATAGTAATAACAATTCGTTTAGTGAAATCGTGGGTGCCAGACAAAAAGTGAATTTTGAAGGGAGGAAGTAGTTTGCTGTTGCTAGGGAAAAGAGAAATTTATTGATAAGAAGCGGATTTTTTGACATTAGCAGAAAACTTATAAAATTTTACTGGCTTTTGATTAAAATAAACGAAATAGAATGATGAAACCAAATAAAACCAAAGAAAGGCGATAGCAGAACGAAAAGCAGCTGAAGAAAGCACAACTTACATACTACAGCAAGAACAACAGGTCAAATCCAAGCTGATAAGTTGGTGGAAGCTTCAAAAGTTATGTTTCAAAGGTATTTATAGATATCCTTTCCAAACCATCACCCAAGGTGAAGAATATGAGCACTTACTTCAAAAGGTCACTGACACCATCATATTGAATATCCCCGATAGCAAACTCACAAACAATTTAACGTTCACAAACATTTTAACGTGCACAAAAACTCAGTGAATTTCAAAAATTCCCAGCTATAAACTGTTCCATTGTATATAATTCATAAACATTGCATCATTTTAGTTGTTTATTGCTTATTTTATACCAGTAGTATAACCTCAAAATTTAAATAATCATAGAAATTCATTCCTTGTACGTTCGGATGTCATATTCTTTGTTTGGCAGTTGTTACATTTCCAGCATAGGCTCGATAAGTGATTTCTATGGTCATTTTAAAGGGGGTTTTAGCAAATAAGTTTTTTTATCGCAGAACAGGAATAGATAAGAGTTTATTTGAAATTTCATATTCAATTTGAGAGTTTTGCTAAATTGATAAAAATAAAACATATTTGAGTTTGAATTATTGAAATTTATTTACTTTGATAGCATAATAAAATTTTCAAATTTTGATATTGATCGCAACCCTTCCGAAGAACCCAACTTGAGAAAGAGTCTGCATGATCTACGACGAGTGAGTCGAGTTTCTGAAAAAGAGAGAAAAAGGTAAAAGTATAAAGAAAAAGGTGTAAGTATTGAGCTGGGCAAAATTTGAAATCAAAGGAAAATTATTTGTGAAAAAAAAATTTGTACTTATTTCTTCATTAAAAACAAAATCTAAATAAAAAAAATATATAACAATATATGAAAACTAGAAGTTCGGGTTGAACCGCGTCTGGAATTTGTTGAAATTCGACGTTTCGGCTCCGATTTTGGAGCCATTTTCAAGAATAAGAAGGATAGGTATAGTGACGAAACGTGATTCTACACTGAGGTCTCAGTCTGCCTACTCCTCAGGTATTATCGCGTTAGGATTTTGTGACTTGACGTCAGGGGTCTCAATCTGCCTACTCCCCAAGTCTCGTCACTGGCTCTCTCTAAGGTCTCAATCTGCCTACTCCTTCGGGAGTAGGCAGATTGAGACCCCGACGTCAAGTCACAAAATCCTAACGCGATAATACCTGAGGAGTAGGCAGACTGAGACCTCAGTGTAGAATCACGTTTCCTCACTATACCTATCCTTCTTATTCTTGAAAATGGCTCCAAAATCGGAGCCGAAACGTCGAATTTCAACAAATTCCAGACGCGGTTCAACCCGAACTTCTAGTTTTCAAATATCTGACCGCGGAAACCTATCCGAACACACATATATATATATATATATATATATATATATATATATATATATATATATATATTTATACGAAACTCAGTTCAAATAAAAGTGGAATCTGAACCACTGCAGCTCCGTGACAGACGTCCGGGGATCGAACCCGAGCCGCCTATATAGGTGGAAGGCAAACTCTCTAACACCACGATCACTTCGCTGTCAATTATAATTCTACAACAATTATTACCTCTTCGTTTACTGGCAGAAGCTTATATTCGTTGGCTCAATGTACAGGATTTTAAGTCATAATGAAATATTTGAACACATATATTTCCATCGATTCTTCGAATATATATTATATATGAGCTGATATGAATTCATGATATAAATGCACTGATCATTGAATGATGAATAAATTAATTCCATCAATCAACGTGTTCTTTGAGGCGGTAAATTTCTACGTAGTGAGTCACCAAAAATGTGGAAAAGAGTCATATTATCCGGCGTCTATTCACTTTTGGGATGTTTCTGAATTCAGTTTAATTTGAACTGCGCACCTAGGGCTATTTTGTCGCTTGTTTCGTGAAAGTGTGTAACGTGTAGGTATTTGTACGAGGGCTGTTTGGTAACTCCGTGACTATTTGAATAAAGAAAACAAAAATTGGCAAATAAGCGTTTTATTTTTCAACATAATCTCCTTTTAGATCAATACATTTAGTCCAGCGTTTTTCCAGTTTTTTTATTCCTTCCAAATAATAGGTTTTCTCAAGGCCCTCAAAATAGGCGTTTGTTTCGGTTATAACCTCTTCATTCGACCCAAATCTCTTACCACCCAGCCATTTCTTCAGGTTTGGGAAAAGAAAATAGTCGCAAGGGGCTAAATCTGGAGAATATGCTGGATGGGGTAGTAGTTCGTAGCCCAATTTATGAATTTTTGCCATAGTGACTACACACGTGTGCACTCGTGCATTGTCTTGATGAAGCAGCACTTTTTTTTTCGCTAAATGTGGTCGTTTTTGCCTCAAATCAATATCGAATCTGTCTAAAAGCTCTGAATAATATTCGCCGTTGATCGTTCTACCCTTCTCTAAGTAATCTATATGAATGACACCGCGTGCATCCCAAAAAACTGTGGCCATAACCTTGTTGGCTGACAGACGCACCTTAGCCTTCTTTGGTGCACGTTCACCAGTTGACACCCACTGTTTTGATTGTTCCTTGGTCTCTGGGGTATTGTGATGGATCCATGTTTCGTCTACGGTTATATAACGGCGTAAAAACTCGCCCGGATTGCGATTGAACTTTGCCAAACACTCCTTTGAAGTGGTCACACGGTTGCGCTTGTGGTCGAGTGTGAGCAATCGCGGCACCCATCTCGCGGATAGCTTTTTCATGTCCAAATATTCATGTAAAATGTGATGTACTCGCTCAGTTGAGATGCCTACAGCCTCAGCTACCTCACGTACTTTTATTCTCCGATCGTCCAATATCATTCCATGGATTTTATCGACGATTTCTGGCGTGATGACCTCTTTTGGGCGACCTGAACGTACGGCGTCACTTGTGCTGGTACGACCACAACGGAACTCAGTAAACCACTTCTTAACCATTGAAATTGATGGTGCAGAGTTCCCATAGTATTTATCAAGTCTTTCCTTGGTTTCAGTTATGGTTTTTTTACGCAAAAAATAATGCTTAATCAACACACGAAATTCACTTTTTTCCATTTTTGTTAAAATTCACGAGGTTGTCTGCTTCTAATTGCTGTCAAACACAAACCAAATGTCGCAGCTTGCTCAAAATTTGACAGTAGTCTATTGAAAGATGGTGGTTGACAGCAGCAGTGTTGCATTTAAAGTTACTGCGCGGGAGATTTAAAAAGTCACGGACTTACCAAACAAGCCTCGTATATAGGTATTCACAATAATTACTCTTAGATTGCTGTCCTTTTGAAAATTATGTTTCGAGTGGAAACAAAATTTTATTCTCATTTTTCATTTCAAAAGGATTCCTGACTCACGATCAACTCAGCAGTTAGATATTGACGATCATTGTTCTCAGCTTCTTAGAAATTTGAGTAGTTTTAACAATATGGCTCCAGTCAATCGGTTTGCAGTTGAATGAGTATCGTTAAAGTTTTTCCATTTAGTCAATAAATTCGCCATGTTGAACCTCTTTTGTCACATCAACTTCTGCTGGTTCATCGTTCTAGGTCTCGTCTCAGTAGATCAACAAGCCCGGATGAAGTTATTGAAATAACGTTAGACAATATTATGAATGAAACTGCAAAAGGGGTAACGCTGGAAGAATTTCATAAAAAAAAATTAAACATGAAATGAAGGACATTGTTGATAAAAACTGTAGCATAACATTCTGAAGATGTGGAAGTTCAGATGTCTTTGTGAAAGAGCTATCGACGTCGAGATTTTCTACCGAAAAGTTGATGCATATTTAGTTCAGTAAAATCGTTTCCGGGTACCTATTTCAGGAAAAAAATACAGTAGTTTGTTTTTTACTCGTTAAACATGTTTTCTAGGGAGCTGGATATGAATTTAAAATTTGCTACTTCCCACGGATATGGCAACACAACGAAAATCGAAAATATCCTCCAAATTCTTTACATTTTTTCAGTTTTTGGCCAAAAAGTCATAATAGCACGCAATTTTCAAGGTAGACCATTCCATAAAAAAATTAAGAACATTGAATTTTCTACAAAAAGCATTACTCAAACCAGTTTTTTTTTTAACGGTTTGGTCGCTAGAGCGCGCTGAATAATCACCAACATTTCCTACTTTGTGGAAAATCCAGTTTACTCGTTAGTTTTTCGCTTGTAACTCAAAAACTACGCTTGTTATTTCGGAAAACTCAGATAAGTATAGAACTACATTGAATTCCCTTCAAATTGTATAGCGTAATTACTTGTTTTGGCCAAACCTTGTGACCACTAGAGCGCGTTGAAATTTTATATCATAGCCATATCTCTTCACCCAAAATTCAGCTGAGACCTATAATAGTCACTATTTATTTGGTCTTCATAGTTAGTACATATAAATAATATCCACTTTTTGCCCAAAGCTCTTTTGGTTATTCAGACATACCAAAGTTACATGAAAAGTTTCACAAAAACAATTTTTATATTAATTATAAACATTGATACTTATAAGTAGCTGAACGAAACAAATTTTATGGACAGTCGAAGTTCGTGATCCTGACTGTATTGCCCTCCTCAGCCCTCTTGCTGGCAGCAACAATAAACGTTTCTCTCACATATTGCTTCCTACGTCTATCATGCACTTCGATTGAGGATACCCTCTTGAATGAAATGACCTTACCATCATATCTTCTCAAACTTCAACGAATGACTTCAACCATTTTTCTTTCACCAATGCCTTCGAGGTTCCATCTGTCAACACTTGATCACGAATAGCACAATTTGTTTCGGACATAGCTACTGGTTTGATGTTTTTAACAAAATACTCTCGGACATTCGACACTGAGAGGCCACTCCAAATTCATTTTTTCTACGGCAGTGCGTAAACTAAGCTTTTACGCACTGCTGAGAGTGCGTAAAGTAATAGTTTTTCGCACAAGTGCCTAAAAAAAATCTCCTGTGCGTAAAATCATCAACTGTGCGTAAAGTAATTTTTTACACACTGTTCATACATTCATGCATTTTTGAAAAATACAGTATTTTGTGTCAAATATAACTCGGAAGTCTTTATTTGATAATACGACGACAATTCATATCATTAAACATTCAAATTAATGATATAATTGCTACAATTTGGCAATATAATAACTGTCGAAGAAAAACTTTATATGAAACACTTTCTTAAAGGGCTTTTTTATACTCGCGTGTTTGTTGAACTCGGCTGCGCCACATTCAACAAACTTCACGCTCATACAAAAAAGTCCTACTTTACGAACTGGTACCATAAATAGCTATTTTATACTAGGTCATCTTTCGAAATTTTACTAAATTCTAAAGATCACAAAAATGTTAGGTCATATACTTATAACTTTTGTTTCATTGCGTGTTGTAAAGACCAAGTAAACAGTTTTTAATGAATGGATAGTGATAATATTGGTCTATAATGAATTTTTCGTGAATGGCTACGGTTCCGCATAACATGACATAAAATTAAAATGCGCTCTAGTGGCTACACGGTGTGGTCAAAATAAGAGATTATGGTGTGCATTTTGTTAAAAACTAGATGTCATTTGAGCAGAAGCTAAGCAATCTTGTAGTAACAAGCAGTTTTCGAGTAACGAGTGAAAAACTAACGAGAAACTGGGTTTTTCACAAAGTAGGAAATTTTGGCATTTTTTCAGCGCACTCTTGCGACCAAACCGTTTAACCAAAAAATATATTTGAGATGTGTTTTTTGTAGTAAATTTGATTTCCTTTATTTTTATATGAAGTGGTCTACCTCGAAAATTTCATAAGTTTATGACTTTTTGACAAAAACCTGAAAAAGGATTTTCGTTATGAAGCCATTCCCGAGGGATGTGGCAAAGTTGTAATTCGGATTCAGCACCCCAAAAAACATATAGAGCGAATGAGAAAGCAACTACCATATTTTTTCCTGGCCAAAACACCGATTGATTGGACTAATTATACAGGCTAGCAAAATACACTACTCACGAAAAACTTGAGATAGAGATTGCAGCTATCTCTTGATATGGAAAGAAGTATACAACATTTTTATGGATCTTTAAAAAAAAAATATCGCCTCTGCCACCCTTTCTTTTCAACCTGTTCCAAAATTGGGAATTTCAGAACTTTGGTATGAATTATTGAACGAGTAAGTTACGTACAACATAGAGTAGAATTATAACTTTCTGAAAATTGAAAAAAGGTAATGAAGAAAGGAAATAAAGATATATAAATTTTTGATATTTTTATTGAAACACAGAACTGTTGTTCACTTTTTTGGTGAATTCTTCTGGTCCTAGCTATTATACATGAAATGTAAATACTCTAAAAATGTTAGGTCAAAATCCACATTCCACATACCAACAAGTGAAATACATATATCAAACTAACAATATTCACACAACTCACAACAGTTATAACAGTATAATTTCGGCACACGATACGTCCACATACAAATACTAACTCAAATACTGGACTTGAAATGACACCAATTTTGCGAAATTGTGATGAACAGGTGAGGCGGTTACTCCCGATTCATCCCGAACTGGTCGAAAATCAACAACTATGTCAATTCGTTACATTTCCGTAGGAAAACCATATATAACCATATAAATTGTTATATTATCCCTATAACATGAGTTTCTGTTGTAATTATATACTTTTAAAAAATCCAAAGCTGGAAAATATGAAAATACACTTTTCCAGCGCCAGTAAAAGTACTTTCTGTATGTGAACAATATTATAGCTACAAGTACATGCGTTCGGAATTCTCATTTTTCTAGAGACAAAATAATTATTTTTCAAGTATAGGTATTAATTTCCGTATCACAATCGAAAAATAGTCAGGAAAACATTTCACTTTTACCATGTTTTCCGTGTGGTAAGAATGGAATAATATGGAGAATAGTATATTGTGTATCTAATAGTAAAAGCAATAATGTGCTTTTACTACGAGGTACACATTTTCTGAAATCGCAATCAGCATTATCAAAAACTAAAGAATTCTACATATTGTTTGCGTGAATTCAATAACTGTCTAAAATGTAAACAAGCCGGCAAAAATTTTCTCGGATCGTTTTCTGTAAGGGAAAGTGCTTTCCCGTACCGTTTAGGTCCGAAACTGATCCGGGAAAGTTCGTTGCTTAGAAACAGACTAAAATACTAGATTATCGTATTTTGAGTCCTGAAGTTGCTCCGAGAAAGTGGGCATTCTTGAACGATTTCAGAAAAATAATATTTCACAACTAATAAATTCATTTGAGTTTCTAAAAGGAATATTATCTAACAAGTGAACAAGGAAAATTGTATAATAAGTGTACTCATTTCAAGAGCATATTTATTTTCATATTGCGGTTAGGGTGAAGGCTCAGAAGGTGTCACAAATGAAAATCAGTAGTTGCGAACTAAAATCAGGTAAGATCTTGAATTACTGTTATACAATATACATATTAGGTACTATTACATGGTATTACAGATCCAGGTCCCAATGCTGAAGCCAGTAGGAAAAATTGAAAAATATTATGGGTTTTCACTTGTTAAGTCGGAAAATAATGAATAGAAGAACTTTTTTATTCACTTTTTATTTAACTTTCTCCAAACTTCATCAATATTTCTAACAACCAATCCATAAATATATTATACCAGATTGTGATTTTTATTATTCTCAAAACCTTCTCCCAATAATAAATAAGCAAATAAAGTAAATCTTGGAAACTAAGCAATTTTGTGTTTTTCGAACTTGCAATTTCCAAGAGGTTTTGTTAAAATTTCTGCTACTTGATCAGCAGAGCAGCAATACTGCATGTTGATGACTCCTTCATTCACCTTCTCATTGATAAAATGATAGTGAACATCAATGTGTTCGGTTCTTTGTTTAAACTGCCCATTTATTATCAGTTTCATGGTGCTTTGATTGTCAATATTCAGTTTAATGGTCACATTTAGGTTGGTGATTCAAATGAATAAACTCCTTTTCGCAATCTGCTTCAGCAATATACTCCACCTTAGTACTGGATAAGGCTACAATAGGTTGTTTTCTAGAACACCAGCTCACAGGTACTCCGCAAAACATCACAATATATCCCGTCGTACGTTTTCTTTTTTCAGTGTCTCTTGCAGAATCCGAATCACAGTATGCTATCAACTCGTTGTCCTTTGAATTTCTTTCATATCGAACTTCATAATCTGTTGAATATTTAAAATATTTTAGTATTCTTTTTACGTTGGACACATCTTGATCCACTGGATTTTCATTGTTTCATTGAATAAGTATAAGAGACTTCCAATTGCTTCTCTGTAGGGAAACTTCCTGTCAGTTTTCGAAATATTATTCACCCCTGTATAATTTTCTGACGAAGGTGTTGATGCAGGATTATCTTCAGTCATTTAGAACTTCTCAAGGAGTCCAATGGAATATTTTTGTTGACTCAGGGTTATGGAATCTGTACTCTTGATATTTCAAGACCAAGGAATGTGTTCTGCTGTTTTCAAAAAATTTGTGAATCACTGATTCCACTTCATTGGTGCCTGTTTCAACTCATAGAGTGATCTGTTCAGAACACACACTTTGTCGTTTTCTTGGAAACCCCCTGAAACAGACATGAAGATCTTTTCATTGATCTCTCTATACAAGAATGCTGTCTTTACATCGATTCTTTTTATAATCATATCGTTCTTGACAGCTAAGGCAAACATTATACGAAGAGAAGAACTGTTTACCACTGGGCTGAATGTTTCTCCATAGTTTAGTCCATACTCCTGTTCGAAACCTCTAATCACAAGTCTATATCGGTCATTATTTTTGATGGTGAAAATCCATTGGCTACTTTAGATTCATCTACATATGACCATGTTTCATTTTTCTCTAATGATTCCATTTCCTCTTTTATAGCTGCGTTCCATTTATCTTCCATCTTCTTTAGTGCCATTTACTGCCTCCTGATAGGACAATAGAACAACATTTTCTAGGTCTTCTTATAGTTCTATTTCTAAAGTTTGCGTTTTCCTATGTTTCGTTTATTTCAATCGTTTCATTACTCCCAGCATTATCTCTTTTTTTCTCTGGTCTTACTTTTTCAGTGCATTTTTCATTGCTAGAATATATTTTCATTACTTCTTCATCGGTTCTCTCTTCATTTCTTTATCCAGAACACTCCACATTTGCAAAAAAATCCCTCGCGCTTAAGTGCTCTAGATTTTCATTCATTGTATTTATTGTATATTCCATACAAATGAAGCAGTTAATACACTTCCATGGAAAAGCCATGTGAAATCCATTTCCAAAAGCGTCTCCCAAAAACTTGTTTTTTTGTTTCGTGCCAATGTCTATTTTACTTCCCGTCACTTGATTATACTTTATAAGGCACAGATCCAAATTGTTCAGGAATACTGTTCTCGTAAATGGAGTGCAGCCCATGAATTATCATCAATTGTTTCACCGTTAACGGTCCCATCGAGAATGAACCGTCGAGCTCAGTCTTCATATCCATTTGTCGTCACTTTGGAGACTTGCCGATTATCTCAGAATACCACCTAAGGCAATGGTTATTTTAGCAGGTGACTTCAACATTAACTATGATGACACTAACTCGCTTCTGACCCAACAACTCCAGAATTTACTTGGAACATTCAATATATCCATGCATACAAATGGTCCAAGCAGAATTTTTCAATTTTCAGAAAGCAAAATTGATTATACAGGGTGTCCGGTAAACCTTGTACAATATTGGAACTGGTGATAGACCAGGTCATGACTGTTCAGAATATCGGAATTTCACCTCAGTAAAAATATCACCGTTTTCGAGATAATGGGCATTTTAAGAATATCTGGAAAATCGCTACCTAACCTTGGATTTTTGAGTGCCCTGTATACAAATTGAGATGAATTGAAATATCTTTGCTGCTAAAGATTACTGATGAGTGATGCTTTCAGACGCACAGAACAGTTTTTCAGAAAGTGAAAAAAAAATCATGAAATGAGGGTAAAATGACAGATTTGAATTTTATCAATTTTTTTTTTAAAGTTTGATATTATTGTCTGAAAGAAACAACCAATTGAAAGTGGACATTCATTTCAAAAGAGTGCTCATTTTGTCCAGACTCTACCATGGTATAAAACAAACTATAATTATTTTTGAAGGAAGTGAATTCCGTTGAATTAGGCTTGGTTTTATTCTAGGCTTCCATCAACTTTTATACTTACGCCCAAAAATTATTTTATTTCGATTTTATCAAAATAAAATTAGGAAATAATTAATAATAATAAAGAATAGACTGCTTGGTAACATTAAATAGTATGTCAATAAAATTAACTTTTCATGTAATTAGGCCTAATAACATTATCGAAATGAAATGTCGTTATCTTCTATAATTCTTGTGATGAATGTCGCAATTGTCAACATCAAGATTCCAACGAAGTTTCAGAGACCGTCAGATATACAGGGTGTAACCAAATAAGTGCAGCATTTTTTAGGAGGTGAATCCTTGTCATTTTTGACAAGGATTCACCTCCTAATTTTTTAAAAACTTTTCTAACTCCTGTCTTGTGTCCGTAGAAGCAATAGTTTTCTCATGAAAAAATAAAATACAGCATTGTGCATGAACGGATCTTCTTCTGTAAATAGAATTGAAAACATCTAGTAGGTGGCTGTCACATTTTGTTTGAACAACATGTGACTTCTGTCGTACTTTTTTTGAATTATTCGGCCTGTTTCATTCAGTGGTATTTGATTCTTCATCATACCGTACACACGTTATACTCCCCGAGAATATGCGCATATGCACAATGCCGCTCAGAGAATCGCTGATTTGGGGGCTATAACCTATAACGCATTTGAAAAGGTTTTCTTGAAAAGATGTCTCTGCGTACGAGTGGATGGAAAATAACATTTCTGTAATATTATTCAGTGCGATGTTGAATAATCGTTATTGTGGTTATAGTGTATGTTGATTCAAAAGAACGTTGAATTAGTATTTACAACTTTACATATCATTGAATGCTTCTAAGCAGTTGATTCGTTATTACTCATAATTATTTAATCATTTCATCTTGATAGGATAAAAATAAAAGACATTACTGACATAGTCTAATGGAGTTGATTTTAGCTCAGAATAACATCACACTCTAATATAATCGAAATTCTACTCCATCCAAAAATACTTATCATATGTTTTATACCATGGTAGAGTCTGGACAAAATGGGCATTCTTTTATAATGAATATCCAACTCCACTTGGTTATGTTTTTTTCAAACAATAATGTCAAACTGTTGTTAAAAAAATTGGTGAAACTCAAATCTGACATTTTACCCTCATTTCTTGAAAAATGGTATCGTTTTCTGAAAAACTGTTTTGTACGTCTGAAAGCATCACTCATCAGTAATCTTCAGCACCAAAGATATTTGAATTGGTCCCAATTTGTAGACATGGCACTCAAAAATCCAAGATGAGGTAGTGATTTTCCAGAAATTTCAAAAATGCTCATTATCTCGAAAACGGTGTGATTTTTAGTGAGGTGAAATTCCGATATTCTGAACAGTCATGACCTGGTCTATCACCAGTTTCAATTTTGTACAAGGTTCACCGGACACCCTGTATATGCACCAATTCGAGTGAAGAGAATGTAACTTGCTCAGTTATTTCAGCAAACATTTCTGACCATTCAGCAAAACAAATTTTGATAAATTTTACACCAAATGTCTGAGCAAAGGATGGAATGCGGTGTTGTACTCCAACGAGCATTTCCTTTCTTTTTATATTTTACTTTCTGACTGTTTTGAATACTCCTTTCCTATTCAGAAAATAAGAAACAAAAATAAAAACAAAAAAGTCTGGTTAACCAAAAGAATCCGAACATCTGCAAGAAATCTGAGAAGCCCACGGGTGTGAAGTTATCCACAACCACAAATGTACACTGAGAAAAATGTAACTAAGCTGGTAAAATCCCTCTTTCCCGCTTAAGTGAAGATTTAGAGATTTCTCAATGGGTCCATGGAATCAAGAGGGGGTGAAATTTTCCAAATGAATAAATTTAGTATTTAAACGGCACTGTAGAGTATTTTTTGTGGCAGAATCATTTTATGGAGGATTAAATACATAAGTGTGAGTATAAGAATTCATTTGTCGCCCCGTCGGAGAGGGTGTGGTAGGGGTGCGTTTGACGAAATAAATTGATATTCATTTCAACCGACTGTAGACTTTTTCGATCGTGGAATATTATTCAGAAGGGTGGAATACATAACTACAGATTTATAAAATCATTTGTCGCCCCGTCGTAGAGGGTGTGGTGAGGGTGAGTTTGTCGAAAATAATCAATTATCAGTTCAAACGACGTTGTGGAGTGTTTTCGATGAGAGAATTTTAATCAGGTGGTGAAAATACATAGCTGTGGGTATATCAATTCATTTGTCGCCCGTCACAGAGGGTTTGGTAGGGGTGAGTTTGTCGAAAAAAATCAATTAACATGTCAAACAACGTTGTAGAGTGTTCTCGATGGGAGCATCTAAATCAGGAAGTTGAAATACATAGCTGTGGGTATATCAATTCATTTGTTGCCCCGTCAGAGAGGGTGTAATGGGGGGTGGGTTTGTCGAAAAAAATTAAATATCATTTCAAACGAAGTTATAGAGTGTTTTCGATAGGAGAATCTCAATCAGTAGGTTGAAATTGATAGCTGTGGATATATCAATTCATTTGTCACCCCGTCAGAGTGGGGTGTGATAGGGGTGAGTTTGTCGAAAAAAATCAATTATCAGTTGAAACGACGTTGTAGATGTAGAGTGTTTTCGATTGGAGAATATTAATCAGGAGATTGAAATACATAGCTGTGGGTATATTTATTCATTTGTCGCCCCGTCGGAGAGGGTGTGGTGGGGGTGAGTTTGCCGAAATAAATCAATTATCATTTCAAACGACGTTGTAGAGTGTTTTCGATGAGAGTATCTCAATCAGGAGGTTAGAATAGATAGCCGTAGGTATATCAATTCATTTGTGACCCGTCAGAGAGGGTGTGGTGGGGGTGAGTTTGTCAAAAAAATCAAATTCCATTTCAAACGACGTTGTAGAGTGTTTTCGATGAGAGCATCTCAATCAGGAGGTTAAAATACATAGCTGTGGTTATATCAACTCATTTGTCGCACCGTCGGAGAGGGTGTGGTGGGGGTGAGTTTGTCGAAAATAATCAGTCATCAGTTCAAACGACGTTGTAGAGTGTTTTCGATTGGAGAATCATACTCAGGAGGATAGAATACATAGCTGTGGGTACATTTATTCATTTGTCGCCCTGTCGGAGAGGGTGTGGTGGGGGTGAGTTCGTCGAAAATAATCAGTTATCAGTTCAAACGACGTTGTAGAGTGTTTCCGATGAGAGCATAAGATGCTCTCAGGAGGTAAAAGTACATAGCTGTGGGTATATCAATTCATTTGTCGCCCTGGCAGAGATTGTGTGGTGGGGGTGAGTTTGTCGAAAAAAATCAATTATCATGTCAAACGCCGTTGTAGAGTGGTCACGGTGAAAGCATCTAAATCAGGAAGTTGAAATACATAGCTGTGTGTATTTCAATTCATTTGTCGCCCCGTCGGAGAGGGTGTGGTGGGGGTGAGTTCGTCGAAAATAATCAGTTATCAGTTCAAACGACGTTGTAGAGACGTTGAAGAGAGAATAATAAAAAAGGACCTACGCCGAAACGGATACTCCGAGAAGCTCATAGGAGAAGTTCGGAAACAACTCGAAAAGACCAAGACAACCGAAGAAAGACCACAAAACCCCGTTCTCATTCTTCCCTATATCAGGGGTATCTCCGAGAAGATCAGAAGGATCGGAAATAAATACAACATCAAGAGTTGCTTTCAATCCGGCAGTACCTTACGAAGCTTCCTCACCAAGACGAAACCAGAGAACACAACAGAATCCAGCAAAAACTGTATTTACAAAGTCCCATGTGAATGTGGAGATTCCTATATCGGAGAGACCAAGAGGCCATTATCAGTAAGAATAGCCGAACACAAAAAGTGGACTCAACGAGGGGAAACATCAAAATCGGGAATTGCTGACCACGCCTGGACAAAACACCACCGAATTGTCTGGGACGAAGCTAGTGTTCTTCATAGAGAGGAACATTGGTTCAAACGAAAATTTATGGAAACCACCTACATAGAAGCCAATGGTGCCTTCAGTCAACCAAGCGTGGAAATTAAAAACGTATGGAAACCGCTCATGGACCGTTTTGGAGGGAGAAAAAGCGCGAAACCACGCGCGCCACAGGACCGCGCGTAATTACACTCAATTATAGACCTATAAAAGGTCGCGTAGCATCTGATTTTGTCACTATTCACCAGAAGACGATTGCGGATTCAAGCAATTGAAACGTTGTGAGAAAATTTGAAAGAGATAGAAATCTTTCAACCATTAAGATGATGGACGTCCGAAATATAAGTAATCAAGTTACTACATCGTCTAAAACATTCAAACAAGCGTTGTAGAGTGTTTTAGATGAGAGCATCTTAATCAGGAGGTAAAGTACATAGCTGTGGGTATATCAATTCATTTGTCGCCCTGGCAGAGATTGTGTGGTGGGGGTGAGTTTGTCGAAAAAAATCAATTATCATGTCAAACGCCGTTGTAGAGTGATCGCGGTGAAAGCATCTTAATCAGGAAGTTGAAATACATAGCTGTGTGTATTTCAATTCATTTGTCGCCCCGTCAGAGAGGGTGTGGTGGGGGTGAGTTTGTCGAAAGGAATCAATTATCAGTTCAAACGACGTAGAGTGTTTTCGATGAGAGCATCTTAATCAAGAGGTAAAACTACATGGCTGTGGGTATATCAATTCATTTGTCGCACCGTCAGAGAGGGTGAGGTGGGGGTGAGTTTGTCGAAAAAAATCAATTATCATTTCAAACGACGTTGTAAAGTGTTTCCGATGGTAGCATTTTAATTAGGAGGTACAAATACATGGCTGTGGGTATATCAATTCATTTGTCGCTCCGTCAGAGAGGGTGTGGTGAGGATTAGTTTGTCGAAAAAAATCAATTATTATGTCAAACGACGTTGTAGAGTGTTCTCGATGAGAGCATCTCAATCAGGAAGTTGAAATACATAGCTGAGGGTATATCAATTCATTTGTCGCCCCGTCAGAGAGGGTGCGGTGGGGGTGAGTTTGTCGAAAAAAATCAATTATCATGTCTAACGACGTTGCAGAGTGTATTCGATGATAGCATATAAATCAGTAAGTTGAAATACATAGCTGTGGGTATATCAATTCATTTATCGCCCCGTAAGAGAGGGTGTGATGAGGATGAGTTTGTCGAAAAAAATCAATTATCATTTCAAACGACGTTGTAGAGTGTTTTTCATAGGATAATCTCAATCAGGAGGTTGGAATACATAGCTGCGGGTATATTAATTTATTTGTCGCCCCGTCAGAGAGGGTGTGGTGGGGGCGAGTTTGTCGAAAAAATCAATTATCATTTTAAACGACTTTGTAGAGTGTTTTCGATGAGAGCATCTCAATCAGGAGGTTAGAATACATATCTGTGGGTATATTAACTCATTTGTCGCACCATCGGAGAGGGTGTGGTGTGGGTGAGGTTGTCGAAAATAATCAGTCATCAGTTCAAACGACGTTGTAAAGTGTTTTTGATTGGAGAATCTCAATCAGGTGGTTCTTAATCTTGATCAGGAGGTTGGATTTTCCTATCGAAAACACTCTACAACGTCGTTTGAATTGATAATTATTTTTTTTCGACAAACTCACCCCCAGCACACCCTCTCTGACGGGGCGACAAATGAATTGATTAACCCACAACTATGTATTCCAACCCCCTGATTAAGATTCTCCAATCGAAAACACTCTACAACGTCGTTTGAACTGATGACTGATTATTTTCGACAAACTCACCCCCACCACACCCTCTCCGACGAGGCGACAAATGAGTTAATATACCTACAGCTATGTATTCTAACCTCCTGATTGAGATGCTCTCATCGAAAACACTCTACAACGTCGTTTGAAATGATAATTGATTTTTTTCGAAAAACTCACCCCCACCACACCCTCTCTGACGTGGTGACAAATGAATTGATATACCCACAGCTATGTATTTTTACCTCCTGATTAAGATGCTCTCATCGAAAAAACTCTACAACGTCGTTTGAACTGATAATTGATTCATTTCGACAAACTCACCAGCACCACACCCTTTCTGACGGGGTGACAACTGAATTGATATACCCACAGCTATGTATTTTAACTTCCTCATCAAGATGCTTTCACCGAGAACACTCTACAACGTCGTTTGACATGATAATTGATTTTTTTCGACAAACTCTTCCCCACCATACCCTCTCTGACAGGGCGACAAATAAATTGATATACCCACAGCTATGTATTTTTACCTCCTGATTAAGATGCTCTCATCGAAAACACTCTACAACGTCGTTTGAACTGATAACTGATTATTTTCGACAAACTCACCCTCACCACATCCTCTCCGACGGGGCGGCAAATGATTTTATAAATCCATAGTTATGTATTTTTCCCTCCTGGATAATATTCCAAGATCGAAAAAAGTCTACAAAGTCGGTTGAAATGAATATTAATTTATTTCGTCAAATGCACCCTTACCGCACCCTCTCCGACGCGGCGACAAACGAATTCATATGCCCACACTTATGTATTTAATCCTCGATAAAAATAATTCTGTCACAAAAAATACTCTACAGAGTGCCGTTTAAATACTAAATTTATTCATTTAGAAAATTTCACCCCCTTTTCAACGTACAAAAATAACTCTAATAATCATATCCCATCGTAAGCAACCTACTTGATTCCATGGACCCATTGAGAAATCTCTAAATCTTCATTTAAGCGGGAAAGAGGGATTTTACCAGCTAAGTTACATTTTTCTCATTGTACATTTCTGGTTGTGGATAACTTCACACCCGTGATGTTCTTAGGGCTGCCAAAAATAATTATTGCCACAACAGAATATCTAAAAGTTATAACACTATCAAAGAAACTTGGCGAGTTGTAAATGAGTTTAGGTGAAAAAGTAACATCAACAGAGAGACTGAAAGTATCAAAGATGCTGCAGACCCACTAGTTCAACTGAATGAAACTCACGTTCCAAAAACATTTATTTTACACGAGACAAATCTCAAGGAAGTAATGGATGCAATAAAACAAGTAAAAAACAAAACTTCCAGTGGTATTGACAATGTTTTTATAAAAATCTTCCAAAATTTACCAATCTTCGTTCTCGAATTGCTGGTCTTCCTTATTAATGATTCTTTTGCTATAGGAATTTTCCCAGACTTCCTAATAACCAGTATAGTGATTCCTTTTTATAAGGGTGGTGAACCCACCGATCCATCCAATTTCCGGCCAATCTCGTTGATTCCAATCCTGGGAAAATTAATCGAAAAATTGGTGAAAATAGATTGATGGACTTCTTGGCTCTCCACAGAATTCTACATCCTCAGCAATTTGGTTTCAACCTAGAAAAAATACTAGAGATGCTATTTTTCACTTTTTAAAGAATGTATATTCGAATCTAAATTCGAAAGAGGTAGTATTTTGTGATCTTTCAAAAGCATTTGACTGTGTTAATCACCAAATACAGCTGCGTAAGCTCCACCTTTACGGGTTCAGAGACCAAAGTCATGACTGGTTTGCGTCTTATTTCAGTCAACGAACTCAAATTGTAAAAGCTAATAGCTATTCTGATATTGGTTTAATTGAACATGGTGTACCACAAGGGTCTGTGCTTGGACCTATCCTGTCCTCAGGGTGCTATGCTCTGCCTGTTATTTCAAACGAACTGGGTGAGACAACTGCGAAAGTAGTTTATCACGCACTATTTGAGTCACATGTCAGGTATGGTATCCCTTTCTGGGGAACCTGCAACAAACAGCGTTTCAACATGATTTTTATTCCTCAGAAACGTGCTGTTCGCTATATTTTCGGAGTTAAATCTCGAGTATCATGTAAAGAGTTATTCAAAATTCAGAAACTCCTCACGATTCCATCTCTCTTTATTCTTGAAAGTATGTCTGGTACATAAAAACAAATCAACGTATGACACAATTCTTGGACCTACCCGCCAAAATAACAACTTAAAATTACCCATTCCATCTTTCAACTTGATGAAAAGCTCAATAATTCATAATGCTGCTAAATTGTATAACCATCTTTCAGCAAGTGACAAAATCATTGATTTTTTCACTTTATTCGGAAAATCGGTCCAACATATTCTGATAGAAGAAGTATTTTATGATGTCCAAGATTACCTCAATAAAAACATAAGTGATTCTTCAATTTAAATTTTTAATCTATATATATTTTATATATGTTGTTTTTTAACTATACATTAATTGTTATGTGAAATGAGTTTTATATATACTTACTTAATTTTATTTCATTTATATTTTCACAAGACTTTGTCAATGAGATGTTAATCTTCGGACAGTAAAAGATATTTTGATTTAATATTGATTTGATCTCCTTTCCAGGGCTCCTTTTTCCAACGAATTGCAAACCTTGGAACTCACTGCTTCGGAAGGTGTTTCCTTAGGCTTACAGCCTACAGATATTCAAGAAGAATACCAATTCCTATCAGATTTTTCTCGGCTTTCACGATCTTCATATTCACTTCGTTTCAGCAAAATATCTTCGAATGATGTTGACTCTGGACCACCAGTTCACTAGAGATTATTACTCGACAAATGCCGTAGTTAAATCAATCAAATCTCATTTTTTACCTTTTACTAATTTTTTTTTGAACAACTCGGCTGCTTGGAGCTGCCCGACTCGACTTTTATTGTTCAGACTAGACTTTTATTGGTCAGACTCGACTTTTATTGTTCAATTTTCACGACTCATGTAATGAAAACATGAAATACGTTGTCCTGGTCTAATCTGACCATTTAGATTCCTGATTGTTCGTTTACTTACGTATGATTATCCGCTGTGACAAAACAAATCACGAAAGACATGTAATATTATGTAGAATAAATTATTCAATTTAATTGAGGCACGGCACGTGTATCATCAGTTGATGGAGAGCGTTATTAGAAGTCCATAACCTTGTTATTTCTGAACACAATACTTATTTGAATGCAACATTCTGAACACAATTCAGTAAAATGTATAGCCAACAGGAAATTTGACATACATTACCAAAATCGTACGCGAGTAATATAAGTGGAATAGATCAAGGATTATTAACACTTTACCGTTATTTCATTACTGTTAACATTTTAATTAACGGTTTTCAATATTCCCGGAAAACAAACTAGTTTGTAACACATACTGGGGAAGTTATTCATATTGGTCAATATTAATTTGTATGTAACAATCCGAAGAGACCAGTTTATCTCAAGTCCATGACTAAGTATACACGTCGAATAATAAAGTACCTCAAGGTGAAAACATTTGGGTCGACAGAACTACAATATTTTGTTTACATTAGGTATGAACAGAAAATTACTTCAAATTCAAATAGTGGATAAATTTTTTTAAGAATGTTTCCAAGAAAAAAGAGCACAATTTGAGATAATTTATTGTTACGCAATCATTTTACAAATAAATAATTGCATTTCATGTAAATGCTTTTTCAATCCTTGAAAGGAGTTTTCCTCAAATATGTTGAAAAACAATCATGTTTTGGGATAGGTACTATAAAAAAATTCGGGATCTTGTCCAAAAATTTATATCAAGGTGTTTGTAATTATACAGGGCGTCACTGCGGGAACTGCATCGATCAATATATATATATATATATATATATATATATATATATATATATATATATATATATATATATATATATATATATATATAGTGAGGACCAAAAGTCCGTCGCCCCCCCTGTAACTTCTTTATTCTACATATTACAAAAAAATGTTAAATACATAAGTTGTAGGGTTTCATTCGATCTCTTTAATGGTTTAAGTTTCATTCATACAGAGTGTCTCAAAAAAGCACGGTGACTTAGAAGTTAATTTTTTTAAATGGGACACCCTGTATTTCATTGCATTATTACATTCTACGTTGAATTCTGAACAAGTTTGATAAATGGTTTTCTATCAAAAAAGTTAATAGTTTTGGACTTATGAACACTTGTAAATAATTATTTCGACTACTCTTGCGCCAGTTCAATGAGAAAATCGTAACAAATGGATCACAATGTATTCCACTTTCCTATCCTAACTTTTTGAAAGCTATCCAATGTTGCAAACTGCTGATGGCACCATGTGTAACTTACCTCGTCGTACCATTTTACAATTGTTAGAGTTGTTGAATCTCACGAAAAACTAGTACAAATGAAGTTGAAACATTTTATTAACAAATAAGGTAGTCCATAAATACAGATCAAGAAGCATTAAAAACTGAATAGATATTTTAATTTATAACTAAAAACGGTGAGTTTTTATCTATTTCAAAAGATGTTCGACATGTCTACCATGCATTTCTTGACACATAAATAGTCGGGTTGTAAACTCTTCCCTAACATTAAACAAGGTTTGAGGTGTTATTTCTGAACACACTTCAATAATTCGACGGCGCAGTTCATCTAACGACCCACAAACTGTCTTAAAAACTACGGATTTCACATAGCCCCAGAGAAAGAAATCAAGCGGAGAGAGGTCCGGTGAGCGAGCTGGCCACTCTGTTGTACCTCGACGTCCAATCCACCTACCTGGATACCTTTCATCTAAGTAATTTCTCACCTCCCGAAAATAGTGTGGTGGCGCTCCATCTTGCTGAAATGTTACATCCAAGGAAAATTCATGTGGGATTTGCGCAACGATCTCATCGATACTGGGTCTTATTGTGTCTTGCAGCATTTGGAGGTATCTGGGACCATTTAAATTTTCTTCCAAGAATATGGGACCTACAATGTGGTTACCTAAAATACCAGCCCAAACATTAATTTTCTGGGGAAATTGAGTATGCCCCTCGCGGAATTCATGGGGATTCTCATCACTCCAATATCTACAATTCTGGGTATTCACATTTCCATTTAGGTAAAAAGTGCTTTCATCACTAAAGCAGATGTGTTGCAAATAAAGTCGATTTGCAACAATTCTTTCTGCCATGGTCTCGCAAAATTCAAGTCGCCGGTCTGGATCATCTTCAACCAATTGCTGCAAAATTTTTATTTTGTAAGGATGGAATTTATTTTGTTTTAAAACCCTCTTTACTGATGTTTTAGAAACATCACATGTCTCAGCTACTTGCTTAGTTGATTGTTGTGGGTTATTTACCATTTCGGCTAGTACTTGAATTTCAACATCTTCCGTAATTATTTTCGGCCTCCCAGATCTCGGAGCATCTTTCACGGTGCCAGTTTGGTTAAATTTTGACACCAATTTCTGCAGATATTTTCGACACATCGGACGTTCTGGAAACCGTTCATTGAAAATGCGAATAGCAGCGTGGTAATTTCGGTTAGCTTCACCAAATATGATAACGGCTTCAACTTTGTCTGCTACTGAACGAGCCATATTAATCAACAAGAGAAATTGAAAACCGTTTGAAACAAAGTTATGAAAACCTACAAAATGTCAATGACATTTGGCAAAAACAGATAAGATTTTGTTTTCGTTGTCATGGATAAAATGAACGCGCCTAGCGTGCATAGCCTACCTCATTAATTTATTCGTGAACTGGCGCAAAAGGAGTCGAAATAATTATTTACAAGTGTTCATAAGTCCAAAACTATTAACTTTTTTGATAGAAAACCATTTATCAAACTTGTTCAGAATTCAACGTAGAATGTAATAATGCAATGAAATACAGGGTGTCCTATTTAAAAAAATTAACTTCTAAGTCACCGTGCTTTTTTGAGACACTCTGTATGAATGAAACTTAAACCATTAAAGAGATCGAATGAAACCCTACAACTTATGTATTTAACATTTTTTTGTAATATGTAGAATAAAGAAGTTACAGGGGGGGCGACGGACTTTTGGTCCTCACTGTATATATAAAACCATAGGTGGGCCGAATTTGAAATATAGGAGTTCACTATTGTTAATAAGTGCTATCCGGCTGAAATATTTTGAAGATTGTGGCACTTCCGGTTGTACCGGAAGTGGACCCCAACTTCGTTATTTTAAATGGGACACCCTGTATATTATCAAGGTTTTAGATTTTACGCATGTTTCATGTATAATGTCCTACACCCAAGTCTAACCGTTTTCGAAATATTTCAAATTTTAGGTTGAAAATTGCGTTTGCAGACCGAATTTTTTTTTTTTTCTGGACATGGTCATTTATTTTTGATTGGGTATCGATTTATTCATAGGAGAGAAATCAGTTCAGTTGAATTTTGATATCAATTCAATTAGAGTTATACAGGGCGTTCACTAGAAAATGATATAGATCCAGTTGAAATATTGGCGAATTAACATGTCCCAGTTCCAGAAAATCTCGTATTCTTGAGTTTACTTATTCTTAGTTGGCCATGGCGCCCGCAGTTGCGTTGGAAACGATCAACTGACACGGAAATGTCATTGTTATCAATCATGCCGGCTCGTTTGAATTATTCGAATGAAGATTACTTAAATCTATTTATTATTTATGGCGAATATAATAGAGTTATCTCAAGAACATGTGATATATTTGCTATTCGGTATCCGCAGAAGCAGAAGTCATGTTAATTCGCCAATATTTCGAAAACTGTTGAGTGTAGGCATAGATAACCTAATTCAAAGTTAGCTTCATTTTCGATGCCGAATCAAATGAGAATATAAAATTGGGAGGTTTCCATTTAAAAAAATGGACTTACAATAATTTTTTCAACCTGATCTATAACATTTTCTGGTGAACGCCCTGTATAACTCTAATCGAATTGATATCGAAATTCTACTGAAATGGGTCCTCTCCTACGAATAAATCGATATACAACCGAAAATAAATTATCATGTCCAGAAATGAAAAAAAATTTCAACTTAAAATTTGAAATATTTCGAGAACGGTTAGACTTGGGTATAGGACATTATACATGAAACTTGTTCAGAGTCATGCGTAAAATCTAAAACCTTGTTAATATACAGGGTATCCATTTAAAATAGCGAAGTTGGGGTCCACTTCCGCAACAACCGAAAGTGCCACAATCTTCAAAATATTTTAGCCGGATAGAACTTAACAATAGTGAACTCCCAAATTTTCAAATTCGGTCCACCTATGGTTTTCTATATATTGATCAATGCAATTCCCGAAGGGATGCCATGTATATTATTCGGTTCTATTCTAAAATATAGTGAGGTAATAGCCCGTCAGCCCGCTGCCAAAATGTGTAATGATTTTATAACGTATGCCTCTCAGGACTTTGGTAGTTATAAAAATAATCAACCTGAATTAGCGCTATCTCGTGGAACTCAATAATAATAATAATGATAATGGCTTGCCAGGATGGTGTCTTCAACACCCTTGTCTACCGTAGTCGCGTAATGGGTATAGACACCTGATGCAGGGCATGTCGTGGTGCACCTGAAACTGTCATGAATTTGCTATCAGCATGCCCATCTTATGCGGTCTCAGCCTATATCCACAGGCATAACGCGGCGCTACGAGTGTTGTACTAACATCTACGATACTCGTACGGTATAGATGAGACACCGGTGTTGCCTTATGTTCCGGGGGATATTGAGTCCGTAGTGGAGAATGAGAGGTGCCAAATCTATTGCAACTACTCATTCTCCACCCTCAGGCAAATACAAGCCAATAAGCCTAATGTTGTCCTCTTCGACCATCAAAGTAAAACGATATTCGTTGTGGAGTTTTCCGCTCCAGGCGAGATGATTATCGTTCGGAAAGAGGAGGACCATTCTGTCAAAATAGTGGTTCTCATTATAGGAGTCTTTGGTGGAATGATGGACACACTGCTCTCTAACTTGAAGTTGATACCGGCCTTCCGTAATATGGCAGAAATCTTAGCCGTTCGAATGCAGAAGGCCGTCATCCGTGGTTCACTTCGTATGCTCAGAATACATGACTCTCGGACTCAATAATCACTCATCCTACGGACGTATGGAGTGGTTATTGAGGTAAACGACACCAGCGCGTCCTCCGTATGGGTCGGAGTACCGGAGACAGGGTCTGACTGGTACACTCCTAAGGGATAATAATACCTTATTTTCTTAAAGACATGCATAAATAAGAATAGATTCAACATTGACCTATTTCTCAACAGATTATTCGAGGCATATAAGTAGTGACTTTTTGGACCCACGAGACACGTATGCCGATCGGCTTCCATCTGATTTTTATTCGATGAAATATCGTTTGGTATGCTAAACTATCATTGAAATACTTGATTTCTTTATGCAATCAACAATAATCAACTAGTTTCTGAAGTGGTATGTGTTCATGCATGTATTCAAGAAAAAAAAAGTATTATTATTTTTGTTGGGTTCTGAGGGATGACGCAAATTCTGGTTGTTCATTGATCATTATATTTATATCCAAAACCCTAAAGGGCATACGTTATAAAATCAGTACACATTTTGGCAGCGGGCTGACGGACTATAAAGGTAATGGTACGAAATTGCTCGATTGTAGAAAGCAGCACTTGAAGTCTTGAATTATAATAAGTGGTTCATAATCACCTAAGTAATTTGAACCTGTTTGCCAATTCGAAGTAGTACATTATCATTTAAGGCTATCAAATCTATTTAAAGGTCAATTTCACTAATTTTATGGGTTAAATCAGTGTAATGAATGATAACAAGTCAAAAAGCAGAAATCAAAAAGAATAATAAACATGAGCCAATCCAATCCCTTTGTGAGTTTACTGAAAACATAAACTAAAATGATTTTTACCATAATTGAAATGAAAACAATTGTACAGCGAAACAATTGTCGTGGTTTTGTAAACCTCTTCAATGAAAATCATTTCACACTATAGATATTAACATGAATGAAAAAACATGTTATTCAGGAAATACATGTGGATTTAAGATTGAGCATGAAATGGGAACAACACTCATTGTCATCTGGTAAACCCCATGGACGTATAAAATGTATCCGTTCATGGTATAGTTTATCCAAACTTAGTTGATTATGATTTCGTTCAGCTCAATATATAGGGTTAGTTCAGAATAGCACATGGTGTGATAGTGAATGGGATGAAAACGAAAAATTAAATAAATATTATTCCTTATATGAAGAAAACAGTAGACCAGATTGAGTATATTTTACGTGTAACCGTTCGAAACGTGGGAAGCAATCAGTAATGCGCTGACGCCGCTGACCGCCTGTTGCATAAATTACCGTAAATCACCTCTTAATATTTTGATTGCTGTCCGGCAGCCTGGAGATATTTATGAAAAGAAGAACAGTAGCGTACTTAATGAACGATCAAACAGAACTCAATATTTTCTCACTACTTAATTTGTTTTGCCGTTAGACTAGGTATAAATGTAATTAATCATTGACAAACACTATTTGTTATCATAGAGTTATCCGAAAACAGGTATAAAACTGATCTCAAATAAATTACCATTTTGGGAATATAAAAGGAGGACATTGTGATAGTATAACTCAGTATACTTCTGCTTGAAGAATCCATTGTATTTGCAAAATATATGTCGCGGTATTTTAAACTAAAAATGTGAAAATCGATATTAAAGTTTTAGTATAAACGTTTGTGTATTTAGTGTTGCAACATGGCATTTTGGCGACCATTCGAAGATCGTGAGGAACAAGATTCACAACCTGATCAAAAATTCGAAGAACGTGAGGAACAAGACTCACAACCGGATGAACAATGGGAATTTAAACACAAACATCTTCATGTTCAGACCCAAAGACTTGTTCTAAAAATACATAAAAATCTTAAAAAGGAAATGAACGACAAATGTGACAATGAAATTTTTGAAAGGATATCTCATCTCACCAGTTTGGATCATTCAACTATTCACAGAGTGGTTAAACATTATCGCAAAAGAAAACGAGAAGATCAGAAATTAAACAAAGTTGATGAGGCCACAAAAGATTTCCTTCGAAGGCAAGTATATGATTTCTATAAACGAAACAAAGTACCTACCTTGGAATCAATCAGAAACAAATTATCTGATTATCCGGAGTATACATATAAGTCGCAGGAAACACTACGCCAAACACAAAAAACTAAATCAGCGAATAGCAACAACGGAATCACCCCTGCTCGTTCTGCAAAGGCAAAATTACTTGCGACAAATAAAAGAACATCGGGAATCGAAGAGACATATAGTAGTATATCTTGACGAGACTTGGTTCGATAGTCATGATGTGATTCGGTATGGATGGGTAGATAACTCCCAAAAGTGTTGCCTCCAAGCACCTTGTTCCAGAGGAAAACGTATAATTATTGTACACGCGGGTAGTGAAGATGGTTTTGTACCGAACGCGTTGCTGTTGTCAGCAAAACGAATATAAAAATGTTCAGCAGAATATCATGAGGATGTGACTGAAACTTTATTCGAAAAATGGTTCAGTGAACAATTATTACCAAATATACCATTCTGTTATTGTAATAGATAATGCGTCATACCACGTCATACACGTCAAAAGATAAAAATACCGACAAAAGCAACAAAAAGGGGTCATTTTGGAATTTATGGCCTATAAAAAATTGAATATTCCCCAAAAAGCCAGGAAAGAGGTATTACTACGTATAATTAAAAATGAAAATTTTGAAAAAGAATATATTATTCATGTACTTTGTAAATATTCTGGTCATACGCTTCTGAGGTTACCTCCCTATTATTGTGTTTTCAACCCCCTTGAATTGGTTTGGGTATTTATTACAAACGAATTGAGAAAATTCAATCAATGTCCAAATCTGAGCGGAGAAGTAGTAGAAGATGTTAGGATAATCTTAGGAAAGGAATGTGAAGATCTTTGGACGGAATGCATTTTACGTGTGATTTCAAAAGAATGTGAATATTTCTTTTTGCCATCCATTCAACCAGTAATCATAAACATGGTTGATTCGTCTGATTGGTAGAATTATGATGATTGAGTCTTGCCACGACTTTGATGTGTATATAAAATAGCCGTACCAGCAAATATATTATCAATGTTTCCTGATGTTTTCTTATTCTATTGTTTTGAACGGCTTGTTTTCGGTGTATAAGATAACTTGTCAATAAGCTACGAGCAACGTCCCGTATCCATAAACGCGCAATCTTTCAATGCTATTCATTATAAGAACAAGACAAATTATATTCGCAAATTTCTATACAGCGAGCAATACGCAAAGTTATGCCCAAGTAAGAGAAAATATCTCCGCCTATGGTCAGCAAGTACGTTCAAAGAGGCGAAGTCATTGAAGTGTTAATCCGGTTTTACAGCTCATTCAACTAATATTGGATAAACTATAAACCCACGATCCTTATACCAACCGCATCTTTGTCGTGAAGAATCTCTTATTTTTACTCTCGTCGAAAATGATATACTGGGTTCCTGCGTGTCATTCCATGAGAACAAATATCACACAATTATTTGCACTCCTAGAGGCGCATTTCGATACCCAAGTTATCTTCATCAGTAGGAATACTAGTTAGTTCAGCATTCCTTGTAATGAATGTAGCTTGCTTATCGAAATGCACATCTAAGAGTGAAAATACTTGTGCGGTAAACTTGTCAGTATATGGTTTTCAAATTCGAAATTGTATTCAAGTCACATGTTATTCAGTCTAATCCACTAATTCAATTGTGAGTAAGTAGTAGTTAATAAAGGTGTTTTACCCAGTGAAGAGGAAACTTCTTTAGTCGCTCATTCTATTTTCAAGATTATATCTGATTTACGCGAATCTTGAATTGACGAGTTGCACATTTTATAAGATGTCTGAAAACCCTGGTGTAGCGACTTATACCTGCAAAACTGTGGAATCAATGACGAGACATTCGCCAGCTTGATTACGGGAAAACAAATGAAATCGGAGTGTGTTTTTCGATTGACTCGCTATACTTGCGTGTATTACCCAAGGAGACTAAACTTTATTTGATGACTAGAAGAGTATGATCCCCATAAGACAATGGGGGCATTATTAGAAAGAGATGAAAGATCATTTGTGTCGAAATGTGACGTAGTTGGATTTGTCATGGACGCCATTCTCCATAGACAGTGACGGACTAGCGCACTCCGCACTCTTGGTATATGAGAGTGTCATGAGAGAGGCAGTTTTGTTTCGTGGTTCGAGTTAGACTCTGTACTCATGTCCGAGTACGTCACTATGACGCGTCGATGCTACAATATTCTGATTGACTTGAGCTTACCTGTTAGTATAGTTAGTGTATCACCAAAGTCGAGTTTCTTATCAGAGTAACTCTTCATGAATACAAGTTTCAAGTAGTGCTTACGAATATGAAATGAATGAAACAACGTAATGAGCGGAATATAAGGAATTACTGCCCCTGGTAGTTTTAATTGTTACTGATATCCGTTTTCGAAAAACTGTACCTATTCAATTTTTGCTGAAATGCAACTGACAGAGAATTACGAATGATACATTTCTACGAATCTTTCAAATTCAGGTACCTACATGAAGAGTCATACTTTTAGAACTAGTCAATGCCTAAAATCGTGAAGACGCCATCTCTGGAATCGATAACAGAAGCACACCACTACTTCATTTGTTTTGTCTTCAAAAAAATCTAAACATCTTAACAAAATCTTATCGGTTGATATACCCATCAGAGTTAGTACACATATTTTAGCATGCAAACATCTGATAGAACGAGGTGTTTAACGACTAATGTAAACAAAGTATGACAGATCGGAGCGGCGTCATGAAATTTTGGAATCGCAATACAGTTCATGCTCAAGTTGGAAGAAGTTTCCTCCATATCGACAACTTTCTGGAAGGATTTACTCCAATTGACAGTATTTCTATTTTTTTCAAAATTATCATCACCTGGGAGATATATCCACGACAGAATAGTCAATATTGATTATTTTGATCAATAGGTAAATGATTTTTTTTTTCGGTATTATGACCTAAAATGTATCGAATTGAATTTAATTGTTTCTACGAACGTGCGTTTTTCCCACTTTTACGCATGCATTTCAGTTTCTAAAGTTTCACTTTCCCGTACTAGTGCGGGAAAAATAATTGGGATACTTCTTTATATCTACCCTATACATTCCACAATATAAATCCACCTAGCCATTGTTTGAATAGATAGTTAGCCAACCATATGAGATTAATATTGGATTCAAATGGAGGCGAAATGTAGAGGGCGTCAGTGATCTGGCCTCCAAGTCATGTCGTAACTTGATTGAAACAATGGTACAGCAATAAAATCTGGATTTTTTGATGAACCCTGCGTTGGAATGACGTTTGTCACTAATCACGTTAGATGACACTCGCGTTTGGGTCCAATACCGATTCCATTGGCATTGACTATATCTCTTCTATTCGAATAATGACCTAACGATCAAACTAAGCTGACTGGTTTGTGTGGTAACCAAAGATTTGCTATGACAACCAAGTTTTCATCAAGACGTAAAAGTTTCAAGTCGAAGCGTTGTCGAAGAGACGGATTCTACAGTTTTCAAATATTTTCAATAAAAGCAATATTATAATAGATCCGTCAGGCGAAGAGCTCCCTGAAGCGATCCAACCAATTCTTACACCGGTGTAAGAAAAAAGGAGTGAGTAGCTTCAGAGAATAGTTTATTTGGCCCATTTTTCCGAACTGATTGGGGTACTGAAATCCAATACGCGTTACTCGTTAGTAAAATGTTTATATAAAATAAAACAAAACCTGGACATGAGCAAGTTCCATAAATTGATATCGTTCCTAAAAAAGCAAAATATTGATTTTTGACCATATAAAGCGCAGATTTCCATTACAGAAGGCATCCAAGTTTAGGCTAGCCTCTGTGCCCTGATGAGATATATCTTATGATTAGTAGGTACCATTTCTGATTTAGCCGGTGCTTTTTCTAGCAGATTCAGGCGAAGGAGTAACCAACATAAAACGTCTTGGAGGCTGAAAGTCAACTACAGAAGGTTATTTGGAGGACTCCGTAGACCAGAAAAAAACCATCTCGAATAAAATTATTTCATGTACCGACAACTTGCAACCAACTAACTACTCTGGACTCATTTGCAGAATGCAACAAATTGTTTTTCAAAGTGAATATTAATAATAATAACTTTTGTATGTTGAAATTAAATATGTATTTTCAATGTGCTTTTTGAATCTTTATGCGGTCGTTGAAAAAATAGTGTTGCTTATTCATAAGTAAAGTGTCTTTTTGCACGAAAATTACTATTTCATTACTGAATTATGAAAAACGTAAAATATTCATATTTTGCCTGATGTCAGGAAAACTTTGAAAGACAATGTTTGGAAACATGTAAATGATGAATTTAAAATCAATTTTCAAAATTATAATCAACCAGGACTCAGAAGATATATTCATATAATGTTATGGTTCTTTATTCTTTATTTTGATCTATAAGTGAACATATTTTTTCAGGTATTCAACTTACGTTAGAAAAAGAACGCAAGAATAGATGGTAATTTGTGTTAAAATGATGTCTATTATAATAGTTTCACTCAGTATTTATTTTGAAAGGAGTTATTAAAGTTGTCAATGTATGTAGTTTTGTCAATAAAAGTACCTGAAACGTTTTCAAAGTAATTTACATCAATTCAAAAGGTTATGGGCCCAGGAATTGAAAGGTCATAGAACAGGGACAGTTTTACCACGTCTACAAGTATTTTCAATAAATTTTATTCGAATATGAATAGTCAATACAATCTGACAATTTTGACCAGTGAAAATTTTTCAAACTGGAAATTCCGGGTATATGCGATATTGGAAGAAAACGGAGTAAAATGAAGGTAAAATTCCGTTAACCAGGCGCTACAAGCTATAAAAAAATTTTTGTTGCGACTTACGTAGTTTGACCTCCTGAACAAAAAATCCCATTGAAATTTTTGGCGGTCTCAAGTAGTTTCGGAGGTACGGGCCTTTTTTGAATGAAAATTGGCATTTTCTGGTACACGTTGCTTCTTTGAAAAACACACTCAAATGCCTTGAATACGTGAATTGAATATTTGTGAAATCACATTGGCAATGTCGCCAAATTAGCTACGCCCTTCCGTCAATTCCATTGTTACCAACCTGACAACTGAAATGACAGATATTCACTAAACAAAACAGCATGAATTTGTTGATTTTGTATTTGCTGGCAAAAAAAAAGTGTAAAACTGGTGAATTAGGGTGTGTATATTGTGCTGGTGAAAATAAGGAGGCATTTGAGTGTGTTTTTCAAAGAAGAAAAGTGTACCAGAAACTGCCAATTTTCATTAAAAAAAAAGCCCGTATCTCCGAAACTACTTGAGACCGACAAAAATTTCATTTGGATTTTTTGTTCAGGATGTCAAACTACGTAAGTCCTAACAATAAATTTTTTGTAGCTTGTAGCGCCCGGTTAACGGAATTTTACCAATACCGATTCCACAGGCATGACCAACTATCTTACCTCTATTTGAATAATGACCTAAGAATCAAACTAAGCTGAGTCAAGTAGTTTGGTGTGGCAACCAAAGATTTGCTATGATAACCAAGTTGTAATCAAGACGTAAAAATTTCAAGTCGAAGCGTTGTCGAACTGACAGATTCTGCATTTTTCAAATTATTTTCAATAAAATCAATATTTTAATAGATTCGGCAGGCGAAGAGCTCCCAGAACCAATGTTGAAGGCCCCAGATGTGGTAAATTCAGACCTGTTACCTGGTAAAACACGAGAAACATACGAACAGCGATCCAACCAATTTTTAAACTGGTGTAAGAAGAAATGAGTGAATAGCTTCAGAGAAGAGTTTTTTGGCTCATTTTTCCGAACTGATTAAGGTACTGAAATCCAATACCTACCTTATGGTCGCGTTACTCGATAGTGAAATGTATAGATAAAATAATACAAAACCTGGACATGAGCAAGTTTCATAAATTGACATCGTTCCTGGAAAAGCAAAATGTTGGTTTTCGACCTCTTAAAGCGCAGATTTCTACTAAAGAAGACATCCAAGTTTATGCTAGCGTGCCCTAATGAGATATATCTTGTGATTAAAGTTGGTACCATTTCTGCTTTAGCCGGTGCTTTTCGCAGGGCGGAGCTTATGAGAATCAAGCTTGACGGTATTCAGGATAAAAGAAATCTAATTATTGTAAACATTTTTTATTCGGGATAACCAACATAAAACGTCTTGAAGGCTGGAAGTCAACTGCTGATGCAGAAGGTTATTTGGAGGACTCCGTAGACCAGAAAAAAACCATCTCGAATAAAATTATTTCATATACCAACAACTTGCAACCAACTAACTACTCTGGACTCATTTGCAGAATGCAACAAATTGTTTTTTAAAGTGAATATACTTTTGTATGTTGAAATTAAATATATATTTTCAATGTGCTTTTTGAATCTTTATGCGGTCGTAAGAAAAATAATATTGCTTATTCATGGGTGAAGTGTCTTTCCTCACAAAAATTACTATTTCATTACTAAATTATGGAAAACGTAAAATATTCATATTTTGCCTGATGTCAGGAAGACAAAGACAATGTTTGAAAACATGTAAATGATGAGTTTAAAATCGATTTTCAAAATTATCATCAACCAGGACCCAGGAGATAGATTCATTCAATAGTATGGTTTTTTATTCATTATTTTGATCTTTAAGTGAACATGTTTTTTCAGGAATTCATCTTACGTTAGAAAAAGAACGCAAGAATAGATAGTAATTTGTGTTAAAATGATGTCTATTATAATAGTTTCACTCAGTATTTATTTTGAAAGGAGTTATTAAAGTTTTGTATGTAGTTTTGTCAATAAAAGTACCTGAAACGTTTTCAAAGTAATTTACATCAATTCAAAAGGTAATGGGCCCAGGAATCGAATGGTCATAGACAAGGGACAGTTTTACCAAGTGTACAAGTATTTTCTATAAATTTTATTCGAACATGAATAGTCAACACAATCTGCCAATTTTGACTGGTGAAAATTCTTCAAACTGGAAATTCCGGGTATATGCGATATTGGAAGGAAAAGGAGTAAAATGAACAATAGAAACAGGAAAACAAGAGGAAGCCAATGAAAATCAGCAGAAAATTATGAAAGCAAATGATTCAAAAGCCAAATTTATAATCATACAATGCCTGGCGGATGAACATTTAGAGTATATAAAAGATTCCAAGACAGCAAAAGGAATTATGATTTCATTAGAACATTTTTTCGAAACGAAAAGCATATTTTCGAAACTGTACCTGAAGAAGAAATTGTTGTCGCTGAAGTTAATGGAAATGATAAGTTGGAATAACATGTTGTAAAGTTTTAGACGTAAGACAGAGAAATATTTGAAACTGGTTCAAGTATGGATGAAAATAACTGAGTATGTCATCTATTATTAACTATGCCGGAAAAGTACGAGGCAGTGATAACAGCCATAGAAACGATGTCCACCAGCGTCTTCGAACGAAGTTAGTTCAAAGTCAGCAGTTTTCTACTTGAATGCTATGGATGTGGACAGAAGGGGCTGTCAAGAAATAGAAATATGAGAGGAACCAGGTCTCGAGGATTTCGTGGAAGATGATTTGTACAATATTTCAGTCAAGGAATGAAAGACGTCCAAAATAAACAGATGTTACACTATGCAATAGATGAAACTACATGATATGATGTAATATCTATCGTAAATGCTCATGGAAATTAAGTGATTTTTATCATCGACTCAGGGGCAACAGAACATTTGGTGCCAAGTAATATGGATTCTGCTATGGTAATTTCCGAGATTTAAAACAAGAAGTTACTATGTTCATTGCCAATGGTAAAACACTATCCGCTAGAAAGAAAGGAGAACTTGAAGTATATCGTGAGAACCGAAAAATAACAATCGAATCCCTGTTGAAACCTACGTTAACTCACAATCTATTATCAGTAGGAAAATTGATCAAATCTGGAAAACCAAGTGAATTTCAATGAAGGATGCATGAGTATTGTGGGAAAAAGACACATTTTCGAAGTAAAATGTTGGGCCAACTGTATTCCCACTATAGATTTTTCACTGAATGGTGAGAGTTGTCTTACCTATAACACAAGACGACCTATGTCACCAGAGGCTCGGTCATTTGAATAGAAATGGACGAAGATTGTTGAAATTACCCGACAGCAAAGAAGTATATAATGCTTGTTCGAAAAGGAAAGCAATCAGAGTTCCTTTCAGGAGCGTCTGTCACATGAAATCTAAACGTATGGGACCAGGATCCCACGCATACTTTCAAAAATGAATAATAACAAGCTGAATCTTCCAGAGTAGCTTCATTTTTCCTCTACGAAAATTCCCGATAGTGGTAGCTAATAAACTGCGCAGGCGTCAATCGTGTCGATTAGGTGAGTGCAAAAAAGTCATTACAGTTAGTTTTTCAATTGATCCTAGAGATAATTCGATAAAGTACTCGAAAACACTTTCGTCTTACAAAATGGATGGTGGGACTGAGGAGTCCCCCACACCCAACATGTACCAATGACGTGGTCATAAGAAATCATTAATTACTGTTACTTGGTTAATGTTCGTATAATTGAATGGTCATATTGTCCTACAAACTGAATGGTAGGTGATAGCACATGAAAGGTTAGTGAATTTTATTCACCTAAATAATGCAGTGTCCTACAAGAAAATGGATATGTATCGCTAGTACTACAAAAATTATTCAAAATAATGAATTATTTTGAAATTGTGGTTTAGCTAATTTAATAAAATTCTATTCGTAAAGTAATGTTACTTTCAATTTATAATTGTTTGTTCAATTCAAAAATATCATAATTCACATGAAAAGTTGATGAAAAAGTGGAAAATTTTTTTTAGCGTTTATAAATTTTATAAATATATTGAAAACAACAATAACATAGTAAAAACATTGATATAATCAATCTGCCATCCGGGACGGCTCAAATGATGGCGCATTCGCTTTCATAGATGCAGGGAAACCCGGAAAAACCTGCAACACCACATCGTCTGAAGAGCTGAAATTCATAATTGAAAACTTTCAAAGAGGTCAGACGAATTGTGAGAATGTGCTCTGCGGTAAAATAGGATATACGGTGTCTCCAGAGGCCTCAAAAAATCCAGTTCGAAAGAAGATATCATACTTCACGGGGGTCAAGTGGCCAAGTAGTTAAAGTACTAATCTATTATCCACTCTGGTCGCCGGTCATGGGTTCGAAGCCCACCGACTGCAGATATTTCTCTGATGGCCCGAGAAAAAGGAATAGCACGTAAAAAGTAAGAATTCGTTAATCCTTGGCTTGCATAAGTTTCGTCTTTTGAGGGCTATCGTTTCGTAAGGGAACGACATCTGGTCAACGGAAAAATCACCTATCGTCAAAGGACCCCACATTTAATGAAAAAAAGTCTTGTCGTGAAAATGGCTGAATTTTTGGTATGTTGTAGCTGAAGCTACTCCGAGTAAAAGTCTCCATTGGCCCTACTCGATCGTATTACCAGATTCGGCGCGAGGGCGACACATCATGAATTTTGAGATTTTTAAAAAATTTTGACTATTTAAAAAAATATCTTTATACCATTCATATCCCATATTGAACTAGTGAACCACTGGGCATCACTGACATCCGTGAAAAATATGTTTCATATTACAGAAAAATCGAAACTGTTTTTCTACAAGGTAGTCAATAATATAATCAATTCTCCTGTGTATGAATTCGCCTACGAGTGAATAAGTTGATTGAGTTTATCATTGACGATCAATTAGAATGAAAGCTGATCGATCGAAATATAATACAGCTAAGCATACGGGGTGTTTGAAGTAATAAGGGGTTCAACATTATATATACCGGCCCCTTTTTAGCTGATGACTTACTATTGCTATCTCGGAAACGGAGAGACCTACAAGGTCGGTTGAATGAGACTAAAGTTTTCCATTTTGGAAAGCAATATTAAGCTTTTTTCAGATCTCAAATATAAATGGTTGTTTTTGAGATATTCACCAAAAACTAAAATTGTCGAATTTTGTTTTATGGCTCTACCGCCACCATTTCGAATGATATGAGAAAAAGTCAGAGGAACTTTCGATGATGTTTCATATCTTCAATGATATGAAACAATTTTCAATGAGACGTTTAGTTCATTAGAATCCATCATCAACTTAATTTTGTCAAATACGACCTCCAGTTTTATTTATCGATTTTTGTAGCCACTTCTACAAATTCAGCTATGTATTACAGTATGTTTTTTTCCCTAAAAAACATCATAAATATTTGATCATACAATTCCCGTCAGTGTACTTTCAAAAAAAGTCAAAGGAACTTTCAATGTTTCATATTTATTGTAATCTCATACGAAACAATTTCCAAAGCGAAGTTCTGTTCATTAAATTCCATCGTCTACTTTATTGTTTATATTCACCATTTGAAGTTTGTACAAGAACATAATGGAGCGCCCTGTATACTACGGCTTCTGCACGTAGGACTGCGAAAACCTACCTAGGAAAATGTGACCATTTAATTATACGAACATCAACCAAGCAACGGTAAAACAATTCGCTGGTTACTAATGATTTCTTTTGACCACGTCATTGGTACATGTTGGGAGTGTTCAGTCCTTCCATTCATTTTGTAGGACAAACGTTTTTTCGAGTACTTCATCGAATTACCTCAAGGTTCGACTGAAAAACTAACTGTTATAAATGACTTGTTTGCACTCACCAAATGATTGACGCCTGCGCAGTTTATTAGCTACCACTATCGAGAATTTTCGTAGAGAAAAAAATTGGGCGTCTTGGCAAAATGAAGCTACTCAGAAAGATTCAGCCTGTTATTAATAAGTTTTGTAAATAGGCGTGGGTCTATACTGGTGAACTCCTACATTCGGACGTATGTGGGCCGATAAATTCTCAAACAATGAAAGGAGAACGATATTTCCTAACTGTTATGGATGATTTTTCACATCATAGTGTGGTTGATCTTTCAAAAAACAAAAATGAGACTGAACAAAACTTCAGGGAATATATAAATTGAATGAAAGCTGATGGAATAATGACAAGCAATATTCGCTGTGACAATGGAGGGGAATATTCTTCAGGAACTTACAGATTTTTTTGTTTTTTTTTTTCGAGAAAACGGAAAAAGATTGGAGTGTAGCATTCCATACTTATCACAACAGAACGGCACAAGAATAAAACAAGAACAATGATCATCAAATCGAATCTTCCAAAGCATTTATGGAATGAAGCTATAAGATGCGCTGCTTATCAATTGAATCGTTTTTCAACTGCAGTTATGCAGAATGCAGTTCCATCATCAATCAGATACGGACATGTTGATTTTAACAAATTGAAAATATTTGGATGAGTTATAATCTACCAAAATCCAGGACAAGAACCAAGAGCCACAGAAATGATAATGGTAGGCTATAGCAGAAATGGTTACAGATTATGGAATTCAGTAACAAACATAACCATTAATAAAAACGATTCAAACTAAAAACATTATTAGTTGTAGTTGATTAGTTGATTTTCAATATTCTTACTCTAGTAGTCAAATGTTTTGTATATCCAAAGATGTTATGAATATAAAAAATTCAATGTTTCTTTCGTATGTTGTTTTTGTTATATTTTGATATCACATTTTCGTTTTCAAAGATGTATATTCATTACACGTCCAGACATTGATTTTCCGAAAATTTCTCACACGCGCACGAAAAAGTCCTTATTTCCATATCGATACCCTATTTCTAATAAGACGTAACCCACAATTTTTATGAAATGAAGGTTTTGGTGGAATCGAGTTCCTCAGACAATTATCAACCTAATATGAGTATACCATAAGTCTCATGAAACAATTAATGTTTATTTCGCGCCCATTCTAATATATCTTAAGCGCAACAGCTGATTATTCTAATTCCAATAGAGCTTATCCCCTGTCATTTCATAAGGAGCCCAAGTAGAGAACAGGTGTTGTTTTGCTCTCCACTCGTATGTATCGTTTTGGCTAAGAACTTAGTGATATAAAGAATTTCAAAAGGTGAGTACAAACTATAACTGTTGTTTCCATGTAGTAATAAAATTTGAATGTATTATTTCAACCAGAAAGTAATAATTATACCATTATAAACTTGTTGTTGAATACGACATATTAGAAGGGATGGGAACGTGTGTGGGTTGAGACCTATTAGATTAGATTGCATTATTGTTTGCATTGAGAAAGACATGTGATAGAAATCATTATAAATCAAACATTTTACAAAATATTTGTTTAGAAAACATAATTGACGCAAAACATGAAAATTAATGTCTGTCTGATATCATCTGAATGAAGGTTAATTAATTTCAGATGTCTGGTAGAGAAGCAAAAATGGTGGCCATGGTTCGTGAAATCGATGTAGACACTGCTGAGCCACTAGAACAAATTTTCAACATTGTGAATAATATTCCTTGTGATGTAGAAGTCAATGAAGTCTGTTCAATTCCATAACATGCTGGTGAGGTCGACTCTGGAAATGTTTTAAATTCAGCATTCGAAAATGGCAATATCAGAAGCAGTTGTTCTGAAAATATACGAAATAATGAATCTTATTTACCAGGAGCTCTTTCAGTTGGAGATATTATATCTCTAGAACAACCAGATATACAAATTTTGGATAACCTTGTCTGTACTATTATTCAGGATACTGATTCAAACATTGATAACTTTCAAGTTATATGAGAAGATGAAAATGCCAATGTAAATGTTGATGCTGATATGGAGTTACTAGAAAATCGTTTAAATATTGTTAATCAAGAATGTGGAGACAACAATAATGATTTTGGAGATATTGACGGTGCAGAAAACCAGCAAGAAGTTCATTCGGAATATGATACTGTGGATGACCCTGACTATGTGCTACCTGATGATGAAAGTCGAGACGATATCATTCTGGATTCCAAATCATCAACCCAAGAAGAAAAGGAGACATCATGCTCTCCCAGAATCTAGGGAGAAGAATGTGAATAAGAAGAAAATAATGTTAGGTGAAGAGTACAAAGGATACACGATATCAAACAGTGGCATAATAAAGCACGAAATTATGAGACAAAAGAACATTGGGACCAACGTGTGATTCTAATTTCTGCAAGATAGCGTCAAATAGGTTTTGTCAATTATTCACTGATGAAACTCGACAAACAATTTTTAATAAATTTTGGAACATGACATGGGAACAGAAAAGGATCTTTGTTTCACACAAGAACATCAGTTACGGGAAAAAAAAATGTTTAAAATATCTTCCTAGTGGAAAAATTATGTAAAAAATAAAATACACTGATCAATATAAAGAACTACCTCAGAGACAGAAAATTATTGATAAAAATTACTCGCTGCAGCCTCTCTATTCTGAGAGACTCAAGATTAATAAAAAGAAATAGATGCATCTCCAAGAGCTCAAAAAAGTTTTACCGCTAGATACTCACTTTTTTTATGACACAATTTCATATTATGAGCAAACAGATCACCCAATTAGTGAGAATTTCAAAGAAACTGCGAGTGATAATAGAAAAAAAAGGAAGAAACTGTGAGTGATAATAGAAAAAAAGAAATAAACTGCGAGTGATAATAGAAAAAAGAAATAGAGAAGATGCAGAAAATAGCCAATTTATACCCCTTAAGAATTGTAACAGAGAAGATGCTGACGACAGAAACAAATCAAAAGGAAGAACATCGAAAAATAATAGAGTAAAACAAAAAGCATTTTTAACGATTGGTAAAAACAATGAAATGGAGCTTAACAATGAAAATAAAACAAAAATAAATAGGGGAAAAAATAGGAAAAGGAGAACTGAAGCAAATACTAAGAAAGTGGAGAAGATCAAACAAAAAATTTAATATACAAAAAAATAAATCGAAAATTGATGAATGAACAGTTATAGATATAATTTATGAAACACAATGTGCTGTATTATTTCATAATATTTCAATTATCACGTTTTTAAATTTTAAATTTTTTTAAAAAAGTGTTATCCTTGTTTTTATATCAATTGTGTACTACTTGGAGTACTTTCCTATATTTGAATGTATTTTTCATTTCCGTATAATGACCTGATATCATAAACCAATATGCATTAATACAGCTATTTGTCTTATATCACCCGAAATTAAATCTAACAAATAAGTCGTATCTGCAATATGAGAACAATTTGTAGTATCCAACATATTGATGAAAAATCAATATATCGTAAGCAACATAGTGTTCCCATTTATATGAAAAAATCGTTCAGATAACTTATTCTCTTTCCAGAGTGGCGAATAAGTATCATATTCAGTTGAAAAAATCTATTAGATGTGCATGATAACAAAAAAGACAGTTTTAAGTGTCTCCTGTAAAATTAAGCTTTTGTGGGATACAGCCTATTAGAAATAGGGTATCGATATGTTATTATCCGATTCGGACAAAAAGAGAACATTTATCTGTATTTGCATTGCACGAAAATCAACTTGTACATCATGAAAAAATTACCTTTTGCAATTGGTAAGCGTCTACATTGTATAGACATATCTGTATATTTCGCTCAGTTAAGTGATAATCATGGAGGAGGTACTACTCTGGTCAATTTTGGCATGCTGTCTTGTGAAAATTAAAAGATTGGAATTTTGCCAACTCTTTACGGTAAACACTTCGCAAAGAATTAATTTTTTTTACAATTGTTTCTCTATTTGCAATTGCATCTATTTCTTTGAATTTTTCCACTAAAATCTCATAAGCCTGCGCCTTTTTATCCCTGTCACTATACTCCTTAGATTTAACACGCCAAAGGCATGGGAAACTTTCATATAGTGCAATAAATTCTGTGAGAAAGTCTCGAGAACATTGTCGCAGGTCAGCCATTGTCGCTCACAAACAAAGAAACTGAGGATCAAAACAAATCGGAAAAAGGAGCGTCCGTCTACATGCACCAACTTGTCCGCACAGTTCACGGATATCTATGCTCTCTAGCTCAGTTATCGCTGCAACTGTACCGTCTTCGGGCCGGTCTCAAAACTGCGCACTTTTCCTGTCTACACACAACGTTTTATCTGCAACGCGTTGAACTGTGCAGACAAAACGTTGTTCATAACGTAGCGTCTGGACCTGCCTTAAGGAAATTGTAATTGTTGTTATTTCCGTCAACCGATTGCACCCCTACGCGCAACCCTCCATATCCCAACATTCTAGAGGAAAATCGATTTCACTTTTCGTGCCGTTTTTAAGAAATTAATAGTAATCAGGTGAATTCTTTTAGAGAACATTTTTAGGTAGTCTAGAACACTCGGGGATACGCACTCACAGTTTCTGTCCAAAGACTTTCATTTCACCAGACGACATTTCTGGTGTTGCTCAATGTAACTATGGTGCAAATATCTCCATCTTTGTTCGAGAAATAAAAAAGTTCATTAGGTTAATCAGTTACACTCTCACGAATAATCCTCAGAAGTTTTTGAAACTTACATCAAGTCAGTCGCAGTGCTACTGCGACTTCTTTTGACGCGCGGATTCATTTGTGTGGATATGCTATAAAATGGATATTATGATTCGTTGGCCTGAGACAGAATGACTTCAATGCTCTCCGACCCGATGCACTGATGAGAGTCATAAACCTAGAAACGTATCTGCAGTGGTTATCTTCAGACAAATGACGGATATTATCTCCTGTTCGATTACAATAATCACTTGAAATGGTGTTTACCCTAAGAAACATTGCACAAATATTTGGCAAATGTGATTCAATGTCCGACGTGGTGTAAGCCAGAGAAGTAGAAATTTTCTCTAAGGTATTTGCCTCATAATTCAGCTGCTTTGGGACACCTACAGATGAGTCCAATGAAAGTGTCCGCATATGTAGTGCATTGATGGTGATTGATACAAATATAAATAGAGTGACAATTAATGATAATGGATGAAACTGGGAAAAATATCTCACATCCATCAATAATAATCCACATTAATAATAATAATAATAATTTATCAACCACGTTGGTGCAATAGGGTACATATGGCAGATCAAGTATTACAGAAATATATAAAAAAAGTTTGAAATGACAATATAAATACAACGTAGAGGTGAAAAACACCAGTCACAGTAATTGAATAAAAATTCAACGTCACAGCTTTATATACAGAATTATTATGAAATAAGTACACAAAATTTAATAAATAATCAGAAAGTATCATTCAGATACTCTTGCAGAGTATAGTGCACCTGTCAATCAATGAACATTCAACTTTATTACAAAAAATGTTGTCACTTGGAGAATTTATTACCTCATTCGGCAATTTGTTGTAGAGAGACAAAGCATTGTGAGAAGGGAAGTTTTTGTATTTAGAAGTTTTGTGTCTTGGCATCCGCAGCCGTCCTCCGAATCTTGTACTATAAGTATGTGTTGATGCAATTGTTTCGAAGGACTCAGGGTTGGCTCTAGCAAATTTAACACATTCAAAAATATAAATACATGGAACAGATAGCAGTTTTTCTCTTATAAAAACCGGTTTGCAAGTATCTCAATAATCCATGTCGAAGATGTGTCTTAAAATACGCTTTTGGCCCACAAAAACTCTATTTAAATCTGTACCGTACCTCCACGCCATTATGTTGAGTGATATATGTGAAAATGCCAAGGCAAAATAAATGTCTTATCAACTTTCTTTTGTTACACAGGATTTCATTTGTTTTATTGCAAGGAATGCTGAATTGAGTTTATTTCAAACACTATTGATGTGCTGATCAAAATTCAGACGTTCTTCTAATAGAGTTCAAATCTATTGATCAGGACTATTTGATTACGTCTATGTGAGAACGTGTTCAAAATCATGGATACTGGAGTCTGTGCTACTGGGAGATGCTTGTTGGATTTGCTAGCGACTGACTTATGAATTTTACTACCTTAATATAAAAACAAAGTTTGGGATTTACCTATACTTAAGGATTGTTATGCTAGTGATAAACTGTTGTTCATGGTATCGAATTTGATATTGGGAGTGAACAGAGGCTTCGTAAATAAAATAAGGTCAGGCAACTTACAGACAGGTATTTTCTTTGTAAAAAATCATAAAAATTGGTCTGTCGGGTTGTGATTGGGTGAAGAGTAAAATTTTTTTCGGTCTGGTGAATTCCAAAACCATATTTACTTTTAGATAAATAGTGTAAATTTCGATTAGTTGTGTGTCGCGTTGTTTAGGCAATGTCAAACATGAAAAAAATTACCAACGTTTTCATAGTCTCATCTATATTGAGATGAAATTTTTCCTTCTTTTTTAAAAATTTCTTGTTTTTTACGTATGTCCGAAATGATCTATATCAAAATAATTCATTACTTTTTACTCAAAAATAGATGTCCAAAAAATTGTTTTAACTTCTGAAAACTCCGTCCAAAGACATCAGTGTGTCTCTTTTCCTTTCTCACGTAGAATCATTTCCAAATACAGCATTGTTTGTCTCCTATTCTCACGTTGAGAGTAAATTTATTGATTTGGTAGTTTACTGATGCGTCTCTGAATGTCACCCTTAACATGACGAAAATATAGTGTGGAATGTGAAATAAATTTTATATTCGAAATTTGTTATTTACGTCAACCAGCTGCACACTCACAATAAAGCAACTCTCGGAAGTCTTCAGAAGACTTGTGCGAGCTATGGATGTCGAGGATCTTACCTTTCAACCCGCGATCAAACACGAGAGTTGAATTACTATTATGCCCATCTGAGTACCTACCTACTCATGGTGGATTTATGCAGCAGTTTGGAGTCATGAGACATGAGCCGTTGTGGTCATGCTGGTAGAGCGTTCGGCTACCAAGCAAAAGGTTCAAATCCTCGCATGGTTATCGGTCTCGTTCATGGCAACACATGTTGAAAGGTGAGGGCTTCCCTAGCTCACACAAGTCTCTCGAAGACTTCTGAGGGGTGCGCGTAGGGGTGCAATCGATTGACGGGAATAACTATAAGAAAGTTCGTCAATGATTGATTAGAATGAATATTTCAACCAATCATTGACGAATATTCGTACTTGTGACTAAATACTTATGACCTAAAACTGCTGCATAAATCCACCATTATCCATACAAGAGGAGGTTGTACTCATCGTCAGTTTACGGGGTTCCAGAATGCTGAAACCTCGTCACAATCTATCCTATAATTTCCAAACTGGACTATAGTCATAGTGAAACCCGTTGGTACTATGTACTCTGGTTTAACCTCTATCCAAAAGTTTTGCTCGTTCTTTGATGAATATTTACACTATTGATAGGATAACACCACTGCAGTATTACCTCCGCATTTAAATAAATGTTAACCCCCAAATACACACTTGCCATATGGACCAATCAGAAGCTCTAGTCGAGTTCGGATCATCGATAATACCGAACTTGACTCTTTCGATTCTGATTGGTCTGTCAAGTTCGGTGTTTTCAGCTTCGTATATGTGACAGTTAAACGTGGTGTTTTCTCGAAGCAGTTTCGTTCAGAAATGAATCTATACAGACTTATCGCGAAAATTCATTCACTTCTGGTATTACTGTTCATAATTTCACTTGCCGTAAAAAACTCTGCTTTCCTGCAATATTAGGACCAAGGAGGGACGTATGCCTCGATAATACGAAGTTCCGTCCTTTCGAGCCGGTAATACCACTTTGTCATGACAACCACGTATACAAACAACAACGGAGCTAAGATGTATAAAAACCCTGGTGTGTCGAGTGATTCGATTTTGTTTTGATTTTTCAGAAGACAAATAAACAAATGAAATAGTGGTCTGCTTCTTCAGTCGGTCCCGGAGATGGCGTTTATAGAATTTTAGTAATGTCACTATTCCAGGGATATGGTGATTGACGACTGTTGTCAATTTTATGGAATTTCAAAAAACTTTAAATACTGTTCAAAAATGAATTGATTGACTATTATTAATGTGTTTGTCCATTCTGCTGCATATTTTCTTAGAAATTCATCATTCATTCAATGATAATTCAATTTGTGTGATTGACTCGGCCGTTACTTGATGAAGATCCATAGTAATTGTATAAAATACACAGGAAACGATTCGATCTCCACAAAATTTATTCAATCAGACGGTGAAGAAGCTGCTGTGTTGGCGAAACATTGAATAAAATTTGTGAATATCTAATCGTTTTCTGTGTAGTCTGTATAATAATAATTTGATCATATTCCGTTTTTGTATCATTTGTGAGCAATCCAGAGAGACGAACAAAATAATTCATCTATATCCAGTACCGAAAGTGAGTACCACCATATTATTAAGATTATCACATAGTATCTTGTATTATTAGAAAACATTTTAATGAAAATAGTGGCACGAATATGTGTCACGGAATCCCGCCATTCCTGATTATATTATTAGCCATATTAGCACAAGATTGACAGGTGAATTTTCATGAAGCTTAATTTCGATATTTCCAAATGAAATGCGTGGTTATTATTGTAGTTAACTGCATTTCAGTAAAAAATTATAAAAATGTGATTCAGTAAATTTCAATAATTAGGTTTCTTTATTCAGTTCATCCGTCGACAATACTTGAAAACTTCTGTGCTTGTAAATTTACCCTAACAGGAAAACCGACCCAAGTTTTTGCTAGCCCCTGATGAGATATATCTTATGATTAAAGTACCATTTTTGCTTTAGCCGGTGCTCTTCGCAGAGCGGAGCTTATGCAAATCACGCCTGACGATATTCAAGATAAAGGAAACCTAATTATTGTGAAAATTTCCGATTCGAAAAATCATACCTCAAGATCCTTTGTAATATCTGAAGACATAAATAATGAAACCATTTTGAAGCTCTATAGAAAGTATGCAAATTTACGGCCTCCTACCACCACGCACCGTCGTTTATTATCAATTACAAAAAAGGCAGATGTTCTGTTCAGTGCGTAGGCGTAAACACATTTGGTATAATGCCGGCAGAGATCGCTACCGACTTAAGCCCACCTAACCCAGAACGTTACACAGGTCACAGTTCTAGACGATCCTCGGCAACGTTTCTAGCAGATTCAGGCGAAGGGATAACCAACATAAAAGGTCTTGGAGGCTGGAAGTCAACTGCTGTTGCTGAGAGTTATTTGGAGGACTCCGTAGAACAGAAGAAAACCATCTCGAATAAAATTCTTTCATGTACTGGCAACTTGCAACCGATGCCGTCCTCGTCATCTTCATGCACTTTGCAATTTACGAGAATTATGGTGGATTTATGCAGCAATCATAAGTCATAAGTCTTAAGTCATAAGAAAGAATATTCGTCAATGACTGGTTGGTCCGGATATTCCAACAAATCATTGACGAATATTCTTCCTTATGACTTAAGACTTATGACTTATGATTGCTGCATAAATCCACCATTACTCTTCACAGCCAGTTACCACCAACTAACTACTCTGTATTGGCTATTCTGACGCATTTGCAGAATGCAACAAATTGTGTTTTCAACATTAATATTAATAATGATTAGTGGATTTTCATGGAATGTTATGTATGTTGAAATAAAATATATATTTTCAATGTGCTTTTTGAATCTTTATGCGGTCGTAGATAAAATAATGTTCCTAATTCATGCGGAAAGTGTCTTTACCGCCGTGACTGCTTGCCCGAACTCCGCTTCGCGTCGTTCGGGTCAACGGCAGTCGAGTGCGGGAAAGTATCACTTTCCGCACTTGTTAGGAAAATAACTATTCTTCAGTTTTGTGATTATTTCGTACTTTCATGTTTCATCAAACGAAAATGACAGAACTCATTAGAGATTTTTCATCACGAAATCAAAATGACATAATCTTGTTTCGGTAAAAACAGTTTTGGATGTTCAATCGGAGATTGTTATTTTTGCATTCTAGATCCGTAGAGGAAATTTTTCTTAAATGTGTTGGTTCTGGTAGACGCCCACGCGCCCTAATCTCTTGAAGTATAACAGCTAATATTAAAGGTACCTATGCTCGTTGCAGAATGAAAATTTGTGCACATAAAAATTTCCAGTAAAAAACAGTTTTGGATGTTCAATCGTAGATTATTCTTCATGAATTTCAGATCGCTAGCGTATTCAAGAATTTATGAAAAATATTTTTGTGGGAATTCATTGTGGAATCATGTGAGGTAGTGTTGACAAACTATGAGATACATTTCAGAAATATCGCAGTATGCAATATTATAATTTCAACAAACAATGCAAGGAATAGAACTAAACGGATTGTCCGTGTCATCGTGCCCGAGATGGTCCGTTCGATTTTCGAAAGTATTCGCATAAGACTGGCATATCTGTATTAATAGTGTAACGTATATAGATTATGAGCATTCATTAACTGAAACGCATTGTGCGTTTCTTTAAGTGGAGCCACGGAGATACTTAAATCGAAAGAACCTCTTTCAGACTGTAATTCGAACTTTACTTGACCTCTTTATGTGACTACGCTAGGTCAAGGTCCTACAGTGAATTAACTCGTAAAATTACAGTTGATCACTTCACGATTCTTTCGATAACAATGTACCTACCTACCTTGAATGAGGTCAAAAAATGTACTTTACAGGAATGTCACATGTAGTCGTTTTAGGTTCCCCATGTAAACGCTATATAGATGTTACGTTTTCACCTACGTTTTGTTTTTATGTACTCTCTTTCTCTCTTTCTCTGTTGGTATTCACGTTTTTTACAAAACGAAATAAGTCAGTTTATTCGAAATCGTGGTTCATTTAACAAGGAATACATAATTTTTCAATGTCTGCTGAGTTTTACGTGCATTTTGGAGAAAGTAGATCACTTAAAGAGAAAGAAAGAAAATATTGATGATAATTGATGATATAAATGATCACAAAAATGCATTAAATTTAATAAAAACTTGTTATTGACCATATTACACACTAAGGTTCTTTGAATCAATCAAGTGATTTGAAATCTGCTCATATATCGTATTTCCTTTAAAAAAAAACAGTGAAACGAAGACATTCGTGACTGTGGAATGATTAGGATATAAGAATTTTCACATAATCCAGATGAAAATAAGTTTTGCAAGATGCTTTGGATGAAATCAGACCACAGAAAGCAAAATAATGACCACACATGTTTTCAATTATTAGACCAGTTTCGTAACCATCTCAGTGGAGAACAGCATTGTAAATACCTAAAATTCGAGGGGGAATAATGTGATAATAACGCAAGGTATATAGACCAGGGTCGATAAATTTTAGAACCAAAAAAAATAACAGTAGAATGAAACCCATTTGAAAATGAGGGGAATATAATAAAAATGAAAGGAAAAATAAATTTTGGGCGATCTGAGTTCGGAAAGTGGGAGGGGATGAGGATTTAATGCTGAAAAATGGTTTATCTCGATATCCGGCAAAACTACAAGTCCTATGAAAAAAGTTGAATGGCAAAGTTGTATGTAATTAAAAGATCTACAACTTTTGTATCCACAATTTTTTCAGATAGCTCAAAATTTATGTGAAAAATTCAATAACCAATTTTTTGGTTTTTTATTTTTATTTTTATCAAAAATAATTTTTTTTCCACGAAATTTTGTGGAAACTCACCTTTTTATGTTTCAAATATACTGTGATTTATTTGATGTGAAATATTTATTTTTTCAAATTATTTTGACTTAATATCAAAAAGCACCCTAATTGTCAATCGAAAATTCTCGCTTCAAAATATCTGCTCGTTCCAAAAGTCTGTGTGCTTTTTGTTCGTTGAAATCTTTACTTTCTGATGGTGTAAAAAAAATTTACATTACCATATAGTAAATGTTCTCAGAAAATGCAAAAAACTCGAATTCGATTTTTTTTATTCATTATGTAACATTTCATCAAAAAAATGTGATTGCTGCAATTTTTTTCATTTAAAAATTATATTTATTGAATTCTAATTACATTCATGTCATAGAAAATCTCATAAAATATAAATAGACATGTAAATCGTACTATTGAATTTAGATACTTCATTCTGATTGCGTTATTGATTAAAATATTCTTAAATACGTTAATTTTGTTATTTATAAATACCTTATCTCGAATTCTGATCACTTATCCATTAGTTTTTGTCTCTTCGATGGCATTTCTTCATCACTAGATTCGACTAGAGTCTCTTTATGCAATTTAGCAATAGATCTAATATACGATCTAATGTCAAATTGCATACAGGGACTCTAGATTCGACAAACCTTTCCAATTCTAGTTGATCTTCGAAATCTTCAAGACCATCACCTTCTTCGTCTCCAATATTACTTTGAGTCTGTATTGGTTCTTTATCCACAATTTCATCTGAATCATCAACTTCTTTCTTCCATATTGAAGCAACTGTTACATCCAGTTTCACAGTTGCAGCAAATAGTTTTGAGCAATATTTCCGGAATTAATACGTTTTCGGTTTTGGGCATAATGACACGTTGATGTTGCTTCCATCCCAGATCTGTTGCTGTCAGTTCGTTACCCAACCAAGTTTGAAGCTGATACTATGCCCTGTATTGTTCTGCTGCTCCTTCTGTGGGTGGGAAGTTTACCAAAATGAAAGATGATTTAATTTTTGCCAATTGATATTGATATCTTCTTTACTTGCATCTTTCTTATAAAAAACATTGGCCAAATTTGACAAATTTTCAGCGTCTAATAATGAATTTACGATAATTTTCTTTCCTTTTCCGGCAAATCCAGGTGTATCGCAACCAGAAAAACAAGTTCTTCGAAGGATTCATGTTTGAAACTATTAGACGTGAAAAATAGATCTTTCTATCGAGGTCTTGATTATGTCAGCATTGTACAATTGTACATAACGATTGAAAAAAAAATCGAATCGAGTTTTTTTCGATTTTTTGCATTTTCTGAGAACATTTACTATAGTAATGTATATTTTCCATTACACCATCAGAAAGTAGGGATTTCAACAAACATAAAGCACATCGACTTTTTGAAACAAACTGTTTTTTTTTTGAAAAAGATAGGAATATAAAAACAAAAACTTGGTTATTTGAATTTTTCACATAAATTTTAGTGTTATGTGAAAAACTTTGTCATTCAACTTTTTTTCATAGGACTTGTAATTTTGTCGGAAATCGAGATAAACCATTTTTAGCCTTAAAACCTCACCCCCTCCCACTTCCCGAACTCAGATCGCCCGTAATTTATTTATCCTTTCATTTTTATAATGGGTTTCATCCTACTTTTATTTTTTTCCACTTTTTACCACTTTTGAAGGCTTCATTCTGCCCTGGTCTAATAGCCACTTTAAACTGTCGATGATTCCTTTTCGGAAAACCTTAAATAGGTAAAGAAAGGAACCCGCACATTTCTTGTGGGACATAGTTTTTCATGAATTTTGCTGAATTTTTGGTATGTTGTAGTTCTTGATGAGCTGATCAAAAATGTACATAGCTACATATGGACCTTATAAAATGGATTTTTTCCATTTTTTTGTGGTATTTGCCCATCAATCGGAGAGCTCTCATTCGTTGTTGAGATGGAATTTGAATGTTCGGTGCCCAAAACCCGACTGAGAAATGGTCTCTTTCACCGACATTGAAAATTTTTCATACACTGCTCCACACTGGCTATGAAATGAGGTACTAATTCCAAGATCTTCTATACATATTTTTATGTTGAAAGATAACGCCAGTATAATTGATGTTTTCAGAAAATGACATATCATGTTGGGTATTTTTTGAAAAGAGATCATAACAACTGTCTGAATTTATCTGATGTCCAATAATACCAAATATGTTTTCGAAAATGTTCATAACGAGGCTCAGAGAGCTTTAATGGGGGAAAACGGAAAAATCATGATCATTATATCCTCAGAGAAAGCAATTGTGATCACTTTTGATGTCATTTACATATGATACGTGATTTATTTCACACAAATCTCGATAATCTGACAATGGTGTGCCAAGGTATTTTCCTTAGGGTGTCTCGAAATGGATGATAGTGTAGTATATTTGAAGTCTATATGGTTTTAAAACAATTTATTTCCAAACATATAAAGTATTTCAACTGCTGCGTTCTGCCTCTTAAGCCGCGTACAGACCGAGGCTCCAACGCATTCCAAGGCACATGTGGACAGATATTTGGTTCCGTTGGAATCGGTGTGTACGGCGGCGGCGAATGCACTCCAATGCATTCCAAGGCAACAGTTGGCGTTGGTCTGCGTTCGCTCGCCTGGCGGTACATCAAAGAGATGTTCGATTTGGTTTGGACGAGATTTTTGACCGTTTCCACACTTTCAGTCGTTGGCAAGTATTCTGACTGGAGTCAGGTGTGGATTATCGTTTATTTCATTTGTCAATATGGAGTGGGACGATGATTTGTGTCTGAAACTAATTCAGCTATACCGGGATAATCCGATATTATGGGATCCAACCAACATGAATTATAAACTTGCAAAAAAGAAGATAGAAATATGGCAGAATATTGCAGTTGAACTTGGGTGCGAAGTAGCTGCAGTAAAGAAAAAAATAGAGAGCCTTCTGACATCTTATCGACGAGAATTGCGACGAGAAGGTACCACATACTCTGGAATGGGGACAGAATCATTGTAACATTCGAAATGGTTTGCGTTTAAGGAAATGCAGTTCCTTAACGACAAGTTCCGCCCAAGAAAAACTCAAAACACTACAAATGTAAGTACAACTTTTATTTCAATCTATATTATTATACGGTAAGATTGCTGACCACCGGTCATTGCCCTTGCTACATCCTCCAAGTTTGAAGTGAAGAAAAAAAATTTGGCGTAGTCATCTTGCCAGGACACACGTCCCTCAGATGAAAAATAGTCTGCAAATTCTTTTCGAATTTCTTCTGCAGCGGATTTTCTAGCCACCTTAGGTAGTGAGGTAAAAGAGGTACTTCCATCAGATTGGTTTCTCCATGATCCTTCCACTAGTTGTCCATTTCTTTCCTCATCAAATGTTCCATTTGGCGTGTAAATATGCTTCGAAGATTGATTTTTCCTCAGAAAATTATACAAATAAATACAAGCCATTACAATAAAGCTGTGGTTTTCTTAATTCTCGAAAAACAGCAGACAAAATTCTGAATACGTTCTCAACTACCCGTCTTGCTCTTGAAAGTCTGTAGTTAAATATACGTTCAAAAGATCCCTCTTCATGTGATCCTGGGTAGGGTTTCATAACATTATTCTTCAAAGGAAATGCATCGTCAGCAACAAAAACATATGGTGCATTTTTATTTCTTCCTGGTAAATTATCGGAATTGTTGAGTACATTTTGTTCAATTTTTTTGAATAGTGATGTATTTCTGAAAACACCTCCATCTGAAATTCTTTCCTGGCATGCCATATCTGCATATGAAAAATTATAGTCGGCGTCAACAAGTGCAAGCAGAACAATGCTGAACGTTGATTTGTAGTTGAAAAAATTTCTACCACTATTCATTGGGGATTGCAAATGTATATGCTTCCCATCCATGGCGCCTAGACAATGTGGGAAGTTCCAGTATTTGTCATATTGTCGTGCGACTTCCAACCAATCTTATTCATTATCAGGCATCTGCAAAAAACAGCCGGCCTAAGATTTATTAAAACACCTAATCCCATTTATCAAAATTCGTTTAAAACTTTTAAATAGCCGCCATTTTGAAAATTATGAATACAGGGTGGTTCTTAAGTACGTCGATATAATTCAGGAGCTGATTATTTGGGTCAAGATACGAATAAATATTCGAACCAGATACATTTGAGGACCTAAGAATATATGAAATTTTATTTTCACCCAAATAATAATCATCTACTGAAATATCCCGACGTATTTGCTGTATGTTTTCCGGGTTTTCCTGCAGCTGAAAAGTGAATACGCCACCAAAAATCAGTCGCCCCGGAGCGCCACGGAAAATAATAATAATAGCCGTCCTCTACCCGCACAGGCTATGCCTTTGGGTACACTCTACGAGTGTTTATGAGGGAGTATTATTATCATTATTATTATTCAGAGACCACCCTATATAATAGCCCAACTAAAATTTTTGCATTTTTGAAACTAGTAGGAAAAGAGTGGGGGTTGGGTTTTAGAGCGTAACAAAGTGTCACCTATAATAGGTATATAATAGGATACAGTAAAGCACTAATATTAGATTTTTTTACAGGATAGTGATGCTGCCATTGATGATGAACATGACATAGAGTCTCAGATATTAAATATAACGCAAGAACAAGAGGAAATCGAAGATATCGAGTCTCCTATTGACCAAGATGGTTCCACACCAACAGCTGTAGACCGTAACATAACAACTGAACCTATTGCTAAACCTGCCGCCTTGCCCAAAGTAGCAGGTAAAAAACGTGAATCAGAGGATCCCCGAGTTCAAGCAGCATTTTCTGTGATACAAAGTATTAGCGAGAAACGGTCAAAGAAAAATGAAGAAGCGAACAGTGAATCTGCATTATATGGCAAGTATATTGGCATCCAATTGGAAAAATTTGACGAACGTACGCGTGCTGTTGTGAAGCACGAATTTGCAAATATTCTTTTTCAAGCTGAAATGGGACGATACAAGCAACAACCATCTCTGCAATCGAGTAGTTCGTCAACTCCTACCTACATATCACAGCCTACGCCATCGCCAGATAGTTACTGTGGTGGTCAGTACCATCAGCAGCAACAATATTTTCATTTGGCTTCAGCTCCTCCTGTGAGTGTTCCGACTCCTTCACCAATATTGCCTGCTCTTCATATACTGAATCAAACCAATGAGGGTGAAACTCATGCAACAGGTCGTGTTGGCGAGTATCTTAATTTGTTAATTATTATAATTACCTACTATTTGTAAAATTATACAAACCTTTACAAAATCATGAAGTTCTTCAATTATTGCCAAACACAGGAATAATACTTGAAATGGACTGTTTCGAGACTTTAAATGTAAATGCCAAGCTAGAATATGAATTTCCAGTTGCCAAAAAATGAAGAGTTAATGCAAGTATCTCTTTCGCGGGTATCGAGCACCAGTAATTTGTATTTTGCTTTTCAATTTTTGGCTTCACCAGCAGAAGTAATTCATTAAAAATAGCTGGTGTCATTCTACAAATATTTCGAAAATGTCCACCATCTTCACCTTGAAGTTCCTCTAATAAGTGACTTCCACTGTATAAATGTCTGTTTTTGAAAGGCGTTGTCACCCACCAACGCCTAGGGTGACATTTTTTCTTCTTTTTTGTGGTTAAAGAATGTAGTACAAACACCGCACTTGCTAATAAAAAATCTTCTTCATCGCTTGATGACACGTTTTTAGCTCTACACGCACCAAACTGAATTCAAATACCTATTCGTGCAAAATGACCGAACCACAACCAACGGTTTCCAGTTCCCAACTGCAAATCCGGTGTGGACGACAACAAGAAATCATTTCCAATCCCAACACGAACAATCACATTCGATCGAGTTGGCGTTGGTTTGCATTGGAACTTGGTCTGTACGCGGCTTTATCCGCTTAACTAAAACTGTCTCCAACTCTGCTTCGGTCTGCATATATACTCCAAGGAAATCTAGACGAAAATTCTCGAGTCACCTCTATTCGTATCTAGATGTCGTACTTTCTGGAATCCAGGAGACGAAGATTCTCGAACATTCGTTCGGATGGCAAGCTTATTCATGGGTAGAGGTGACAGGTCCGCACTAGCCTGCAGTAACGCCACAATAGCATCTCACAACCAAACGAATCCTTGATGATGTCTGCATCTTTGATACCTTGGGAGATTTAATAAATGAAGCGCGGTGACATTCTTGAAAGCGGGCTGGCTGTCTGTTAAACCCTCAGCATTAGGCTGTTCATAATGCTGTCAATGTTGTTGAGTTTTGTAATTCAGTAGATATTCCTATCCATTATTTTTGTTTCACATAACTTGGTGAGTGAATGAGTAATGAAAAAGTTCCGTTTTTGTGGAAAGAGATGCATTTTAGTGGTTTGCTTATAAAATCGATATAACCAAATTAAATAATGAAAATTGAAGTGATATACATGAGTTATTTGCATTCTATTGAGTGTATGCATGATTGTGTTATTCCTATTTCTAAGCAACCTGCATGGCTGATTAACTCCTTAATCATCTACTTGCACAATAACAACTTATCGTACAAATCGTTACACTTATTAAGGCCGATTCTCACTAGGGCGGTGCCGAGCGGCGCGGTGCCACGCGGCGCGGCACTGGACGAAGCAGTTTTTGTGCAGGCTATTCTCACCTGAGCGGCATTTTGTAGCAGCAGCGGTGTGCGAAATAGTAAAATCTATATAAGTAGGTAGGTATTTTGAGTTTTGTAAAAAAAGTGATATGATTTTGGGAATCACAGAAGAGGATCCTACATCGTCATCATCAGACGATTTTGTTTTTGTAGCGGCAATATGTCATGAATACGAAAATAGACGAAAAAAGAAGCGACAATATTGTTCAGGATAATCATTCACTAATACAATTAATCTTTCTATTTTTTCCGCGTCCATATTTGTTTGGTGTGTCTCTGAAATTGTGTTAATTTCTACAAGTCGCAGCTTGCTTGTGACGCGACGTGATTCCCACTTGTCCGTCAACAGGCGGGAGGGAGCGTTTCAAAGCGGCAGTGCCGCGAGCCAATGCTCCCGGAGGCGTTAGAACTTTGCTGCCTACGAACGCAACGCTCTGCTCCGCGCCGCTCTGCTCAGGTGAGGACGGGATCACTCAATTACATGCAAAGAATTGCAAGCAACTTTTGCCGCGCCGCACAGCGCCGCGCCGCGCCGCTCGGCACCGCTCTAGTGAGAATCGGCCTATACAATAAGTTGCCATCTACATCTGATTGTCATCATTTCTTGTACTGATATATTTTCATCCAATGCCCATCCAAAATATATCGGAAAAGAATAACGAAAATAGGACACACTAATAAAATGAATCCTCAACATCAGCTATATCTGAGAAATCACCATTTAGGTAATACATCAATTGCACTAATTTTGGATATTCAGCTTATTTCAGGTAAAATTTGAATATACAAACTTTTTCAAAACCAAATCCGATTGTGATATATTTGAGTGAGTTGTAGATAACTGTTTTATTATTAAGTGAATTGGTATAAAGACATCGAATCTGTGAATCCATATTTCAGCTATTATATTTGTGCTACTATAAGGAATTACCATATCAAGAATGTCTGAATCCGTAGCTATAACCTTCTTTTAATTTTAATTCAATAAGTATTGGATAATCGCATATATTCTATTATCAGCTTAACGAAGGGATGAATAGTTCAAGTCCTTCGTTAATTCCTTGGATATATTAAAAGTTATTCCAATAATCAGGCTTCATTTTAATTATTTGCAATGAATTTTTTTTATTAAAGAGTATATCAATATTACAAATCATTTGGAACAAATATTGAAGAATTAACGAAAACGGTTATTAGTTGAATCAATGAAAAAATATCACGTTTTCCAAGATCCTGAACGTTCTCCATTTCAATATTTTGCGTAAAGCCCAGTGGCACCTAGAGTTTGAAACTTGATGTGTGCCCATGCCAATTTTGGATAACGCACGAATATTCAATTGATGTCCAAAGGATGTCCACAACAGATATAACGAATATCCTTTGGACGACCGTTTATGTCCAGAGGGATATTCTATGGATATCCATGAGATATTCATTTTCCATTGAATTAGACGTCCAATGGATATCTAGTTTGTACTAAGAATGGACATACAATGAAGGAAAATGGACATTCTCTGTGCATGACAAATACCATGATCCTGTGATGGACCTATACCCAAATTTGATATGTTATTGACGTGAACTGGATATGTATGGATGTGAACTGGATATGCATGGTATGGACAGGAAATGGACGTTATGGATATGAACTGGATATGTTTTGGACATAAATAAATAAACGAAAAACTTTTGAAAGAGTCATTGTTTTTCACCGTTGCTGCGTTGTTCTTTGGCTCTTCTTTGTCACTATTTTATTCCATTGTCCGTTACTTTTTAGTTTTCTGAAAGGTTTTTTCATTCAGATGCACCTCAAAAATTAGGACATATACAATCCAAATGAAAAAGTAGCATAGGTATATTTCTGTGTGAATAACAATGGAAGGTCAGGATGGATTATTCATGATTTTTTCATGTAGAACCAAAAATATCGTTTTAAAGAGAAACATTCTCAATTGAAATTACAGTGTGAAATTGCTTCTGAAGAGTATGTTTTCCAATTCTTCCGACCTCCCTGATGATCTTAGAAGAGTGAAATAGATTTTAGTCGACCAAAATGTATTGGAGGCCTAGCGAAAGAGATGCAATTATTCACGCATCAATGGAATGAGCGATTTTCTGTGAGTGATACTTCTGAATAACATTCTCCCTTATCTCATTCATAGATAAATATCTCCAAAGGAAACTGGACATTCAATAAATAATTATCTATCTGAATGAAAATGCAAATTTTCACTCTCAGATTTTTTCTCTCAAGTTATATAGGGTCTTTCTCAATATCTATCAGATGTAGTTCAATGTCCAGCGTGGCTTTTGCAGGGGAAGTAGTTGTTTTCTGTCAGATATTACAAAAAAGTAACTTCAATTTCATCGTAGGGTTTTTCCATTTCCAGAGGAGTCATGTATTGATTCAATTTTCAATTGAGAATGTTTCTCTTTAAAACATGAATCCCTTCCAAGAGAGGTTATCTTGTACGATGGAAAACAGCGACTTAATTCCAACTTTCAGTCGAAGATGATTCCACAACTGACTTTATGAACATCATGTTCATATTTTCAATGAAATCAACAAAAATATCGTGTTTGACATATTTTCAGGAAAGAATAATGAACTGATCTGAAACATCCACAAAGGCAAACATATTCCACCACTTCGTTTTTTTGAGGTACAGAAGTAGAAATTGATTTTACCTACTATGAATCAATATTCATCTAATTTAATAAAAATGTTCAGTTTTTGTAACTATTTTCATTACTCACAGATGTTTTGATGTTTTTGTCACTCTACAAGGACATCTTCACAAGAATTAGGTCTGCATCTGTATTTATGGAGAAGTAAAAACATTAAAATATTGATTCCCTTGCTTCCTTATTGTTTTCAGTTGTTGAGTTTTCAAATTTGATCAAAAATTTGCTTCAATATATTCCTCAACATGATTTGTTGCATCAACTAAAAAAGGAATCAATAATAAAATTAGTATTTGATAAAAAAAAATACAAAAATATTTTATAAGAATTTTATGGGTGAAACATCAATTTTTGTGCACTAGACAAAAACAACAGTTAATCCAAAATATTAAACATCATGCTGAACTATACGAGTGTTTGGAATCAAAGCTGAAATCAGAGGAACTGTTGTGAAAACGTAGTGAAAAATTGAAAAAAGTAGAAATCTTTCAACCATTATTACGGTGGAAGTTCAAAATGCAAGTAATCAAGTTACTACATCGTCTACAACATTCAAACAGAGGAACTTCCGATGAAGAGTCCGGAAGCAAATTCAAGTTTCCACTTCGAACAGATGTGGTAGCATTGAATTCCTTTCTTGTTCTTCTGTTATATTCACTTTCACAATACTTCCATTCCGCATAAATATATATCTATCTACAACAATTCTGAAAGTACGTGATGCCAAAATATCAAATGCACATTTCGCACACGTATGATTTCTTCATTGCTTCCATTGAATATGATACTGACTCAAATTCAACGATAAGGGTGTCTCATGAGATCAGATTATCGATTGGTATAGAATCTCAGATCAATAAGTTATTGATCTGAGTATAGAATTCATGGAATTATGTTGATGAAGTAGCGCTCTTTCGTCGCACTTTGGCGCCGAGTTCAGGTTACGGCTTGCCTCAAGCGCCAGCTTTCAGCATGGTGTGCTTTATGTGCTCCGGGCAGCGTCAGTGAAGAAAGTAATACTTACGGGGTCACTCATGTATAGACAAATTAACTGTAGTCAGAGAAGCAGACTTTACTTGTCTTTGCTGGGTTCGAACCTGGGAACATGCTGCTTTCATACGTACCTTCACAAAGCAATGATTTACAGTGGGAGAGAAAAAATAATGAATACTTCATAAAATGAAACAATACATAAACCAACAATGTTATTAACAACTGAATAGGCCGTTCGCGCTTCGTGGAGATAACTCAGATTTATAACTAAAGCACCCGGGGACTATGCAACTTGAGAATTACACCCGGGAGTAAATTTCCATTTGATGCCAGTTCCAGCTGTTACAAATGATGAAAAGACGGTTTACCAAACGTAACGAAAAATGTCGAGCTCAGTGGACACTATACTCCTGTATCTCAAGAAAGCACCCGGGAGTAAACCTCCCTGCAATGCGGAACTAGTATTCAACTTGAATATGACACCCGGGAAATTAGCTCCCTGTGATGCCAGGATAATGTCTATTGTTGACCCACTGAGCTCCATTGGAAGTAAACTTCAACACCTACAGAAACAGCTTACAATCCCGTTCCTGAGAAAATTTTATTTACTCTTCACAATAATTTACCTATTGCTGGACAACCTGTTGGCTTGTGTTTCGACGGATATCCTGCTCTTCTCTGCTGGCTAGACTCGGTGGGTACTAGCTCTCTTCATCGGTTTTTAACAGTATTTACTGCAGTTGTTCAACCAACATTTTGTAAAAACACTATTGTTCTCAAATTCATGATTTACGTTAGTACACAATTATTTCATTGAGATTTCTTACCCAGTTCAATGTTATTATGTGTTATGTGTTATGAGACTGAACTGGATGGAATAAATTTTGGTATTATCGTAGGTAATATTCCAACACTATGACAAATAGCCGACTATTATTTTGTTCATAATTATATCGAGAGTAGCTTGTATTTTGAAAATTTGATTAGATCATATGAACATTAATAACCTGAATAACTCCCGAGAGCTTTAGTTCGAGGTACAATCGAGAAGTACAATCGTACCTCCCTTGAACAGAACTTGTAAACTTTATCGTCCTTTACCAGCTTGAAGGCACTCAACAAATTTTTTCAACCAGTCTTGAAAAGAAGAATTGTTGTATCGATGTGAATATAGGTTTGTCTGGGCATCAACCCGCAAAACTGTGCATAAAAATTATTATAGCATGGAAATAAAACAATTTTCATTTAGATATTTGTTTCAATTCCAAGAATTCACTTAAACGTGTTTTGATTGACTATACACTTGCCGTGTAAAGCCTGAAAAAAAAACGAATTGTTATTCCGCATAAGCAGAATCATAGGGTGCGACTGGATCACTAAACACCAAAAAGTCAGAGTTGAAAACCAAATTAATCATCGCAGTTTGGCTCTTACCAATATGTATATTCTTCTTCAACAACGTTTTTTACTCTAAGGGTCGAAACCTAGGAGCTGGAATGAAAACATGCGGTTTATTTGGTAATACTACTTCGCCTTTCCGACCACAAAATTGCTATCAGGTTCCTGCCTTTGAATTTCTCAACTTCTTCCAGAAAAAATATCAAATCGGGATATATCTGCAGCATCGACGGCCAGACATAATTTAATGAAACTCCAAGTAGTATTGATGAATATTTAGAGAATATGTTCACTATAGAAGCTTCTATAGAGAATGATGCTCGGAGTGGAAAGACAATGTTATGTTCAGACTGTATCGTACAAGTTATCTGCGCAAGAGTCAAAAGTTAACTATGCTCTGCACGAGAGTAAAAAGATAAATGTTCTGTACAAGAATAAAGCGCTAACTGTTCTGCGCGAGGGTAGAAAGCTTTCTTTTCCAAGCGCGAATTTACTCTTCATATAGATGCACGAGGTGATTTCTTCAGTTTTTGCATATATCTTATGCACTCCAGCACTCCGCGGTCGCGCTGTGCGGAGCCTGCCAGGAATTTCCGCGGAGATATATTATCAGCTCGAAAATTGTAACGAAAAATTGAGATTTCCATTCTGTACTCCAACGGGGTTTGAAAAAAATTCGAGAATATGATTTTATGGAACTTTTTAATTCTTTTTCTGGAATTCATAATATTTCAGCATAATGTTTATTGAGTTTTTCGGGATAAACAGAAGTTGTAAACAAACGATTCCATTGCTCCCCCTAAGGTTGAGGCCCGGAAGGTTGAACTTCCCAGTACTCTCCGTACTGGTGTATCTGGCATCCATTAGCTTTATGATCAGCCCATCGTGCTAAATTATCTAGGAACACTATTCCCGTGAACTTTCCTTTGATCGTGCGATTCCAGCTCTGGATGGTGGCGTGCACTATCCTGGTGACCTAAAGTTCCATTGAGTGCTCGTGTCTGAATTCGAATTGTCCATCTGGTTGGATGTTCAATTTTTCAGACATTGCCTCTGGTAGAGTCCGGATTACTCTTTCTGCAACCTTGCTTATCCCAGGTGTTAGGCTGATGGGGCGGTGGTTTTGTGGAAACGTGTTGTTCTTTTTAGGTTTCAAAATCATAATGACAATTGCTTCATTCCAGCTGGATGGAAAGTGTCTGAGTACAGAGTTCATGATGATTGTCAGGGCTACTAGTCCTTTCCGTGGTGATGCTTTCAGTACTCAGGTATGTTGTCTGGGCACGGTGCTTCCCTGGTTTTGGCGTATGAGTATGTTCTTGATTTCTTCTGGAGATGTTGGCTCTAGAAGAATGTCTGAATCGTCAGTTCGTCTGAGTGGCCCGATTGTCTGGTCTACGTGAGCTTCCATGTCTTCGCCTTCATCAATATAATTGACCTCGTTTTCACGTTTGAAGGAGTCCGCAAAAGCATTCGCCTCTATGAAAACCTGGCACATCTCGCCATGAAGGAGGGCATGGTTTTTTCTGGCCCTTTTAGAGAATATTAATGAATGCTAGATAAAGAATGCGTGGAAATTCGGAAGAGTTTCCTATAGTTTCAGACGTGGAAAATTACAGCAAGAAATGTCGACCCGGATGCCAATAGAAAAAAGTGCGAAAAGTCTCAAAAATAAAATTAGAAAAATCCGTAAAATATTATAAAAGATTAGATAATTTTGACCTTTGTGTACATAGCAAATACTGAAATTTTTTACACGTTTCAAAAACCGATGACAGTACAACAACTCAATGAAATTCTACTTCTACTCCCTTCTCCGACCCCCTGAAGACTAGTTAGACAATGCGTAGGAATTTTAAAGATTTTGAGTGGTTTCAAGCGTGGAAGATTACGCAAAAAAATCTCGTCGATCGGGAGCATCGAAGAAGTTTCGAAAAAAAATGGAAAAATACCTAAAAATGGTGAATAATTCACCTAGGATGACCTGTATGTATCCATTCAGGAAGACTGCGTTTCGAGAACCAGAATGACATACATAAACATGACACTACACTAATAGACTGGGAGATGGTGACAGATTTCAGGTGACGATTTTCTCGTTTATGCCTGTGAGAACAGTGAAAGATATGAAAATTCTGACCAAAATGATGAAAAATTTGAGCAGTCGCCGCGTGGCCTTCATATAAAAAATTCAATTCTGGCACTTATCACTTCGACATCCGCAAACCTTATGCCACTTTTTTATAGGACATTCATGATGGAAACTACCAATATTTCAATTGGCAGCAACGAGGAAATCGTCTAAATTTTTTTTTCACAAGTTTGCGCCATCATTGTACCCTTTGGTCACGTGCAACCCTTATGTCTATAATTTTTTCGCTGTTGGTGTACATGGCATCGGCGATAAAATCGTCCAAAAACACATATATTTTTTGATAAAAATCAATTTTTTATATGAAAGCCACGCGGCGACCCCTCAAATTTTTCATCATTCTTGTCAGAATTCTCATATCTTTCACTGCTCTCAGAGGCATAAACGAGAAAATCGTCAACTGAAATCTGTCACCATCTCCCAATCTATAACGTACCTGGTACCTTACGCACCTATTGAGACATAAACAAATTTCAATGCTATAAATAACAAAATAATACGTACTTTGAACTTTTATTCAAAAACAAGAATTTATACAGGGTGTGAACTAAATGGTCATTAATTTCAGGTGGTGATTCCTTGTCATATTTTATGAAAAAAATTCATATAAACGTGTGCCTAACTTGCTTGTTTTTCAAGTAACGGAGTGTCAAAGTTTAAAAATTCAGTTATTTAATAATTACTCAAAAGTCTTTTTGCCGATTTTCACGAAACCTGATGTGTTTATTAGCAGTTACAAGGGGCTTGTTTTCATGAGGTTAGATTTCAAATTATGAGTAGCAAAGGGTCACCTGATTGATAATTATGGTGAAAATCATTGTACGCCACTATTTTTCTCTAAGTTTCATATTTTTATCAGATTGAACATTTAAAAATACAACTCTCATATAATGCCGTGAATTTGAAATGGGAACACTTTTACCAATCCATAAATTTCCTTAATTAATTTATTTCTACCTGAACTCCTTTATTGATTATTTGGTCGTTGATGTATTGGTTGTTTATTGTGTTCATAAGCCTATTATTGTTAACTGTTTTTATCAAAACTTAACAAAACATTTGTGCATAAAATTGAATAGAATGTCAAGAAAATATGGAGAATCTGAAAAAAGATCATTCACATGACTTTTTGATATTGCGTAACCACCATTTCTACGCCATTGACTTTGATTTGACAAAGATAAGCAATTTCAAATTCACGGCACTATAAGAAAGTTGTATTTTTCATTCTATTTTCTGAAAAAATATGATACTTAGAGAAAAACAGTGGAGTACAATGATTTTCACTATAAATATCAATCAAGTAACCACCTGCCACTTATTATTTGAAAAATAATTCCATGAAAACAAGCCCCTTGTAACTGCTAATGAACACAACAGGTTTCATGAAAATCGGCGGAAAGACTTTTGAGTAGTTAATAAATAACCGAATTTTTATTAAAACTTTGACACTCCGTCACTTGAAATAAAAGCAAGTTAGGACATACGTTTATATGAACTTTTCTCCATAAAATATGAGAAGGAATCACCACCTGAAATTAATGACATCATTTAGATTACACCCTGTATAGGTATGAATTATTGTAATATCAAAAGTTAAAATGTATTTATTAAATGAAGAACCAAGATCTTTCAAGAATTTATATATTTCATCAAGAGCTTGTCGCGTGAAACATCATTACACTTGTAATAAAGCCTTGAGCATTGAGGTTTCATGATTTCCGTGCAATAAACATTATTTACTTAATAGTTCAATGGTTAATCATTGAAGGTTCCTTTCTAAAAGAATAATTTTTTTAGCGGGATGATACAAATTTCCCTAAATCATCCTGCCATTGTCAAATATTTTTGTTAAACTTCTAGAAATTGGATGGAAAGTTTGATTTCATTTCAACGAATATTATCTTTTCAACATCTTCTCGTGCAGAAAATGATATGAAACATCGATACTGATTAATTGTTTTGTTTTTTGATTACAGGCCGGACATAATGAATATTTTCATAATATGGCTCACATCCCTACATTGCATATCAACCTTAGCCCAAGAAGAGATACCGGGGCCCAACAAAATCCCTTCAAAACTCAAAACAGAAGATGGATCCACATTCGTAGATGATTTCGTAGATGCCAAAAACAATTTCCAATTGCCAGATGGCCAGGCAGCACAAACGATTCCGGGTATCTCGGATCCTATGAACACACAGTCTGATATTCAACAACGTAATTACCAAAATACGGGAAGTATCAATTTGGATGATGGCCAGTACGTAGAACCATACACTATCGAGTTCAAATATCACAAATTTGAGAAAATGACGAAATTTTTGAGGCAAACCACATCCAGATATCCATCTTTGACTGCACTTTATTCTATAGGAAAATCTGTTCAAGGTGGGTCAATTTGATTTGTACCTTCAACGAATTCTATCTCGGTTCATTTCGCAGGTAGAGATCTCTGGGTAATGGTAATATCTGCATCTCCATACGAACATATGATAGGCAAACCAGACGTCAAATATATTGCGAATATGCATGGTAACGAAGCTGTTAGCAGAGAACTTATGCTGCATCTGATTCATGTGAGTTTTTATATCAACAAAATTAATGGTGATACTATTCTCCTTTTACTGTTTTTGATTTATGACTCCTTACTTGATCAATTTCACTAGATCCGGTGTACAATGGTGATACTTAACTGTTTGTATATATGTATAAGTAAATCTATGTTCGAAGGTAATATAACAAGACCTCGTCCATGAGCGAATCCTCCAAATTGGTGTAGATTAAAACTAGTTGAAAACGAAAATATATGTACAAGAGCGTTGAAGGGCCACAAAGAATTTTTTGTCACTTTTTCAACATTAATCTCGGAATTTTCGATTTCTTAGTCGAAATTTTCTTCTTTTTTTTCCAAAGTAGACTTCAAACTCGGAAATTCCGACGTTGAAGTCGGAATTTTGTTCTTTTCACTTCAAACTCTGAAATACTGACTCGAAACTCGGTTAATAGAAAAACTTAGGTCGCATATATCGAACACATCAAATACGTCATACAACTTCCTTGTTAGGATTCATTGTGTGGTTCATTTCATTATACCTCATACGTAGTTTTTAATTAACCTCCACTGGACTTTTTGAGTGGTAACAATCGATTACACCAAACTTTTCTAAAAAGTCACCTATGTATCAAGTTTGGATAAATTGAAAAACCCCTTTAGATTGATTTCTGTGAATTCTTAGATCCACAAAATATTCCGATTGTCCCGAGTATTTCATTTTGAATTATTCACTCAATATTTGTTATATTTAACCAATTTCCAATAATCAGTTACCAGTCAGATTTCATCCACAGAAAGGAGTAAGTATGAGACTGTTATTTCAGATTATTTCAGCATACGTACAATTATCTGAATTACGTTGTGACAATCCGTACCATTCTACTGCTTCGTCGAATCGCTAATACCAGCAGCGAGGAGCTTGCTTCAGTCCATGTATTGACTTGCAAATACATTTCTCCATACAATTTCCTATGCAAAAATTCTTGACACCCATCTGAAAAGAAAGATCATGTTAATAACTAATGAAGTAATAACCAAAAAGTTACAATATTAGCAACTGGAGCATTTGTCTCAAAATAATTGAAACCATACCTTTGAATAACACCTTTTGCTACTAAATGTTCATCAAAAACTGTAAATTTTTTTCACTTATAATTACACGAGAGCTTTTTTTGTCGAAGTAAACTTGACGTGTAATAATGAAAATGTTGTTGCCTGCCAATTCAACGAAAAAAACTGCACCTGAAAAAATTACGGGTCCGTAGGACGAGTAATTTTTTCTGGAAGTTTTTTGAGTTGAATTGCCTAATGACAACAAAATTCGAATTACAAATGTCATGTTTACTTCGACAAAGAGAAAAGCTAGAGTGTAATTCGGTAAGACAATTCAATGAATTTGTGAATAAATAATGATGTAAAATAGTTTATTTAATTTAACGGAAAAGTACAATTGTTAAAAACACAATTTTTGAAAAAGCTTGATTTTCAGAACTTTCTTGTCTTTTGTTACAAGTTTGCTGCATGCTAGTATTTTGAGCGGTGGTAGTAACTGTTTTCTGGACGGTAGTACGAATGAAACCAATTATTTTTTTTATGATGTTCTTCATCTAACTGAAGGTACGGTTTCAATGACGATGGGTTGCTATGTCCCGTAATTTTCACAAGTTTTTGTTCACCTTTACCACTCCTGGACAATTCAGTTACGGCGGCAGCTCGATTAGAATGGTTCGTAATTTTCACCCGCTTGATATCAAGTCCAATATTTTTCGTCGAGGATTTGATCCATTTAGATATTTCATTTATCCCAAATAGGAGAATTCTTATACCATCCTTTCGAATTTGTTTTTTGCCAGAGAGGATTTGGAGTTAAAAAAAAATCACATGTGATATGGTTTACACGTCTTCCCATAATTTGTTTAAACAATTTCACTGGAAATACACAATGTTCTTCAGTGTTTGCTACCAACCATTTACTGTCGGCCAACATCTGATTTGCACCTTGTGCTGTCTTCGAAAACACTGGCTTATATTCAACTCTTCCGGTCTCTCTTCCACGGTTGTCTGTCTCGATTTTAAAATAGAATACCTTACAATTTGTTGCTTCTCCACCTCTCCACGACAATTCATAGGCAGCAATATTATAAAATTTTCTTTGAAGGCCTACAGATTCTTTTTCACTCCAGACCAGTGCCATTTCAAAAATTTCTTGTTTTGTGAGAGCCTTAGAACTCACCTTCCTTTTTTTTGGGATTGCTTGCAAAATTTTGCGTTTTGTGTCGCGTGCATTTCTCGCTCTCTTAAACTGTATGTCCGTGAACGGATTAAAAATTCTTTTATATTCTCTGAAGTACTTCTCTTGTAACATTTTTGCTGAAGTGTTCTAAATCGTTTCAACTGCACTCTCTTTATAGTCTTCTCCATTGTTCTTCTTCATTTCGAATGCCCAGTCACATAAAATAGAAGCTAATTCTTTAGTGGAAGTTTCTGCAATGAGTTCATTTTTTTTTTCAATCAAAACATCGCAAATTGTCGCCAAATTGACGTAGTTGAATTCACAGTATTGCGAGGCACATTATTATTGATGGCTTCTTCAATTTCTCCACTCGAAGACTGTCCAAATCACGACATTTCCACAAATAAGATACTTTGCTGACAACGCAAGTTTGAGAAAAATTGTCATAACGTCATCAAATATTTGTTTACAATGCTGGTTGTCATGCTTTCAAAAGTTAGGTTCCGTTTTGTCGCTGAAAAAGTTAGGGAAAACTTTTTTCGCTGTCATAATGACAAAACACCGCGATTATGGCATTTTTAGTGCATGAATTAAATTGTCATAGTAAAAACCCACTTACATGGAATTATTTTGGTGGCTATAGATTCTTTGGTACTAATTTCCTGGTGTCATTTTCTGTGAAGGATGTCATTTATTTTTACATTGGTGCCTCCCACTGTTTCCGATCTGAATGATTCAACAACTTGGTAAAATTCAATGCGAATAAAACCCAAGTTTATTAATCCCTTATGTAGTGCAAGACTAATGTACAAGTGTAAAAAACTTAAAGTTACATACAGTGCGGCTTTTTTTAGTCCCCCCCCTGTTAACTTTCGAACGGTTCGACGTACAAACATGAAAAAAAATACGTTTGGAGGATTTCACCGATAGTACTTTTCAATACAAAAAATATGGTGATTGCTAGACAGGGGGCGCGGGGGGCACATCAACTCAAAATTTTTAAATGGCATGAGGGGTCAAGTGTCACATCGTTGAAAAGAGAATTCAATTCTCTTCACAATCATATATTTTTTTTTAATTTCGGTAATATATTTTTTGCAATTAAAATTCGAAATATCAAATATAAGTGCGGATCTGAAAACTACTCATACCTCGATAAATTTGAACGGTTTGTTGTGGAATAATGAAACCAAAAACATTTTGAAGGTTTTTGCCGTTACTACTTTTTGAGAGAAGAAACATCGCAATTACTCGACAGATAGCGCTGGGGGCACATCAAATTTCGAAAGGCATAAAAATCGAAATTGGGGACCAATTTCTCAACAAAATTCAAAAATATTTAAATATTTGTGAAGAGAATTGAATTCTCTTTTCAACGATGTGACACTTGACCCCTCTTGCCATTTAAAAATTTTGAGTTGATGTACCCCCCCGTGCCCCCCGTCGAGCAATCACCATATTTTTTTGTATCAAAAAGTAGTATCAAAGAAACCCTCCAAACATTTTTTTTTTCATGTTTGTACGTCGAACCGGTCAAAAGTTAACAGGGGAGGGGGACTAAAAAAGCCGCACTGTATAGATGAAAACACTTAAACATTTATGTTGTTGCTAATATAGCTCTTTCCTTTTTATTTTATGAAAAGATGTTCACTTCCGTACTTTTCTTTATTTTCTCAATGACAATGACTACTCAATAAGACATCAAAAAATCTACCTTTTTCATATACAAGGTGTAACATTAAAATATAAAAGACTGAAGCCTCGACGACTCAACATTCTCCCCCTGGTGAAAAAGTTTCATCTTCTTTACCCAAAACCTCTGCATCGACTGGTATACGACAACACAGCTTGGCTACTGGACGTCTATAGGTATTCTTCTGTGTTTGAACGTCAACAACTCGAATCTGCCCGTCAGTTTCTGGGAATACAGCAGAGACCCCCATTTTCCACGAGTTCCTTGGTAAATTCTCGTCCTCCATCACTACAACATCACCTAATTTCAACAACTCTTGATGATCAGTCCATTTGTTTCTTCAATCCAAAGATATAATATTTTATCCATCTCTTCCAGAATGAGTTAGCTAAAATCTGCAATTTCCTACATTCCTTCTTCAAATATTTCCCTGATTCAAAGTCTCCAGGCGGTCCCTCAGAATGTGCGTAACCAATCAAAAAATGATTGGTTGTCAGTGCTTCCAGATCATTAGGATCAACAGAAACATGAGTTAATGTTCTCGAATTCACAATATTCTCTGCTTCAGCAAAGAATGTTAGGAGCGTTTCATCTTTGAGAGACTGGCCATAAATGATGGTACCCAATGCCTTCTTCAGAGCCAATCAGTTGTTCCCATGCTCTGTTCATGTGTGGAGCACCAGGTGGAATGAAGCTGAACTGTATGTTCTTTATTGCCATACTATGTGTTAAAATGGATTCATCCAGTTCTGAAATGGATTTCCAAAGTTCTTCAGCGGCGCCTATCAGATTCGTTCCAATATCACATGTTATAGTTTTTGAATATTCTCGTCAAGAAATGAATCTTCGAATGGCCATTATGTCTGAATCTGTGGAGAGTGAGAAAGCCATTTCTAGATGAATTGCCAGTACAGCAAGGCACGTAAACAGAACCCCCTATCTGTTCTCTTTTCGCCTTACTATGGTGACAAATAGTGGGCTGAAATAGTCCATGCCAACATTTACAGAGGGTCGAGTAGTGAGTGATAACCTTTTGAGTGGAAGTTGGCCCATTTTTGACGGATTCGGGTTACTTGCATTTATTTTACATCGTTGACAATTCCTTCTTGCAGCTTTCACAGCAGCTCTTCCGCCAATAATCCAATATTTCCTTCGAATTTCAATAAGAATTGTCTCTGTGCTCTGGTATTTGAACTCTTCATGAAAATGTTGGAGTAATAACGCTGTATATGTGTTCTTAAGGATGATGATGTAGGGTTTTTCCGATTCACCTTCAAGGCATTTTGCTAGGTCTAGACGACCTTCCAGAACAAGTGAACCCTCTTCATTAATTTGTGGACATAGTTACCTCAATTTTTTTTTTGTCTACTGGCTTTTGTTTCTGTGGCATCACAATTTCTTCTTCGGAATCTTCTCCTTGTACTTTTTTCACCAATAATTTCTCTACTTCCCGCATTTCTAGAACCGTGAGGCATGTAGATTAATCAATTACATTTTTAAAAAAATTGCATATGAGCGAGCCTAAGATGCAAAAATAAAATAAGTTGAATATAAACTTATAACAAATATTCAAAACAAGAGATATATAGACTACAATATATACATCATACAATAATAATAAAATAAAATGAAATAAAAAATAAAATCAGGATTATACCAAAGTATCATTATAAAATTCATCACGAGTATAATAGGCTTTTTTTAATAGGGCTTGTTTAACACCATTTCTGAATTTACTGTACGTATCCTGATTTCTAAGAGTTGCAGGTATGTGATTTTATATTTTTACTTTCATAAATTGAAGAATTTTTTGTCAAGGCCGACTTTGGGATGGGAAGACGCAGTTTTATATTTTGTATTTGTCTGGTAATATGTCTTACTTGGTCCAGAGATTCTGTTTTTTTGGTATTTTTTGTAAGTCAAGCAAACAGATCCTAGAATAAAAATACAAATGAGGCTTAAATATCCTTCCCTTATGACGTTTGCGTCCCAACCTCACATAAATATCTAATTGCTCGCTTCTGCGAAATAAATACTGACTGAAATAGATATTGATTACAGAATTCTCTAAATGATATACCATACCTCAAGTGCGACTCAACCAGAGAATGATAAACCATCTTCGCCGTAGATGAACTCAGTTCATTTGATACGACTCTGAGTGCGTAACATCCTGATGCCAATTTTTCGGTTAATGAAATGACATGATGATCAAATTTCAGTTTGCAGTCTATGAATATTCCTAGAAATTTGGTGTAGTTTTTATTTTCCAATATGTGCCCGTTATGGTTTAAATTATCAACATCAGAGCTAAATGAAAGTAAGATTGTTTTATTTGTATTGAAACACAACTAATTAGAATCGCACCATTTCTTAACTATTTCCAGAATCTTAACGATAGCATCTTTCATAATTATTCTATCCTTTCCATGCCAGAGGAGGGTGGTATCATCAGCAAATATTGTGAATTGTACTTGAATTGAAATAATGGCCAGGTCATTTAAATATATAAGGAAAAGAATCTGACCCAGGACAGATCCTTGTGGTACGCCCCATAAAATATCTTTTCTGTTAGGTAAAATTCCATTAAAGTTTACCAATTGTTTTCTACCGCTTATGTAAGACCTGAACCATTTATTACATACTCCTTTGAAGCTTATTTAGAAGGAGTTCATGATTTACACAATCGAAAGCTTCAGAGAAATCACAGAATACTGCTTCTACAGCTTCTCCATTGTTGAGATTGGTGTAAATATGTTCTAGTAAAGAAACAATGACATCATTTGTACTTTTTGAGCTCGGAAATCCAAATTGCGAGTTAACTAATTTGTCATTTGCATTTAAAAAATGTAATACTCTTTTTTTTACAAGTTTTTCCATTAACTTTGATAGTGATGACAGCAAAGAAGTTGGTCTGAAATCACTTGGATCTTTTGGATCACCACCTTTGAATAGTGGTATTACAAGAGCTGTTTTCAGACAGGAAGGGAATTCTCCAAGAGCAAAGGATTCATTTATAATTTCGACTAGTACATTTAAGGCTGAGTTGGGAAGGTTGATAAGAATTTTTACTGAAATTTCGTCTATGCCAGTGGAAGTTTTGTTTTTTATATCCTGAAGAGTATCTTCCAACTCAATGAAATCAGTACATTCTATGTTAAAGTCGTTAAAGTCATTAACATATTTTAAATATTCCATAGGATTTGACGCAGGCTCAATAGTGGAAGTTAGTTTTTCAGCAATTGTACAGTAAAAGTTATTAGGGGTATCTGAACTTACATTGATCTGCTTTGGTAGCGAATTCGATTTGCCTCTCAAACTGTTCACTATACTCCAGTTTTCTCTCACTTTATTATTTGCCTTCTCAACTTTATCATTGTAGGTCATTTCTTTTGCACATTTGATGATACGTCTATAAATTTGGCGATAGTTATTGAAGTAATTAATAATAAACTCATTACAATATTGATTTCTCATGGTGTGCAGTGATCTCAAGTTGTTTGCAGATACTAGTATACCTTGCGTTATCCGTTGTTCTTTATTTTAATTTTTCGTTTAGGGAAACAATCTTCAAATACCTTTGTTAACAATTCTTGAAAACAACACATAGAATCTCTTGAATTGAATTGAATGGAATTTGATTGCATTTCTGTATGAATTGGTCGAAATTTCATTTACTGTACATTCTGCCCATCTTAAACTTTTTCTTAGAGGTATTATACTTCATTGGGAGTTTTGAAATAATAGCTTCATGGTCAGACTGATCCCATTTGTTTTCGCAGCGGCGTCAAATACCATTCTGATCTTTCCCGGCTTATTTGCATTCATTATTGCGAAATGAGGCAAATACCAGGTTTTAGGAGTATTTATGGCTGCTTCTTCCTTGGTGAGTTTCTTCAAGTATCCTTTCTCCAGATATGAATTGATTTTTTGGCAGTATGCATTTGCAAAACTTGGGTCCTTTTTACATTTGCTCTCCGTACATAAAAGTCTCTGATAAGCATGTGACTTACTCTCTGGAACTGATCATCTTTCCATAACAGCCCAATTTCAAACCAACTTCCGTCGCGTTTAGTAGTCGCTTCCATGATTCTATTCGCCCTCTTCTCATCAGGACCAAATTTATTCGTTGTAGGAATTACACCAAAAGATTCTTTGAAAAAAGGCTCTTTAACCAGTTCATGAAGTTCTCTGTCATGTTTTCTATCACAGATATGCAAAGTCTGAGCATGATTCGTGATTTCATCATCAGTATATCTATATCTAGGTCCGTGTAGAGACCACCCAAGCTTTCATTTTGTTGCAATCGGTACATTTACTCTTCATGATTGCAAACTGTTTGTCTAGCTACAATCAGTTCTACATTGTCTTGTACAATGAGGATAAGTGGTCATTGAAGAAACTATCAATTGAGAGTCTTTCTAGATAGGAATATGTTTTCCAAGCATTCATGTCGATAGTTTGTTCTGGTGAAGAAAAGTTCTTTATGATACTTACCCCTTCCAGACGATGTTTCTTACAGGTACCTCCTGCTCCCGAATTTTCCAACTTGGACACCACATTGTTAGTTCACTGGATATACAATTCTTCACCAACTCCGTTCATTCCCAGAGTCTCCACCACACTCTCCCCTACCAGGGTAACCGTGGAGCTTTGTCACACAAAGCCAACGTTTCAACAATGCCATTGGGCCCATGGAACTTAACTGGAATCATTCGTAGGAGAACATTCATTTCTTGTTGGCTTACTGTGGAAACTATCATTATTATGAGAATTTGAAATATTTTCTTGACTGTTGTCCTGTGGCCTATTGTGGGAAGAAATAATTTTGTGCAAAAGATGGTGATGACGGAATTTGCATCCATCCACCCCGCACGGTTTCCTAATTTTACAGCGAAATTTCTGATGGTTACCGTTCGAACATAAAAAATATAGTTTATTTCCTGTAACTGTAGTCCATCTGGTTTCTACATCGTCGGACCTGAGTTCCATACAGTTGCCTTTATTATGATCTTCCTTTTCACATTGCTCACATCTCGTTTTTAGTTCTCTCGTGTTGAGAACCATATCTGGGCGTTTGGACCATGGCTTTCTAACATTTTTTGCAGTTTCTGAAGAGCTTTGGAAATTACCTGGCAGAGCTACATAACAAGTTCCATTCGCGATTTCCATGAGCCAACTTGATAAATATTCTATTGTAACAGATCCCTTTTTCTTGAAAATTGTCTCACCCCACCTCAAACGCAATGAATCTGGTAATTTATTCGACAGGTCTTTCAACAATTGGGGATTGAACATATGGCCATTGGAATTCAAGGATTTCATTGTAGCTGTCAAATTCTGAACTTCATTAGAAAATATTATCAATTTTTCCATATTACTATCTCTTATTGTGGAAGTTTTATGAATTCTAAAATAATAGATTCAACCTGCCAAATCGCATTTGAAGAACCTCTATTATCAATTTCACGTCACTTTTTCCTATCATCATCCTAGAGACTGCAGGTTTTGCTTCGCCTTTCAAACATTTCCTAAGCTTCACCATACGTTCTGCTTGATTGTATCCGCACATCATCGTTATTCGTTGAAGTTGTTCTTTGAAAAGTGGCCAATCCTCCGGGTTACCGTCAAATATGGAAACGTCTTTATCAACGATTTGTCTCGCTAGGAACTTCTCATACTTTGAATCACCTGGGTTAACACTCTTGATCACATCGCTGTCATACATTAAGAAGATTCACATCCCGTATGTTGGAATATGAATTGAAGTTTTAGAATAATGTCATGTTATGTCACGTCATGTGAATAAATGTTAATGTTGAATAAAGTCTTTAATATAAAATAGAACCTTAACACATTACATGGTGTTAGCGGTGTATTGAGTGAATATGAGCGATTTACCAATTCCAAGGATGGACTGGGACAGTCCAGACATCATCACAACATTCCAACTATTGAAACAAAAATGCAATCTGTATTTCTCAGTGAAAGGTGTGAAGAAAGAAAAAGAAGTAGACTATATCCTTCTGTTCTCGGGAGAACAAGGCCTCAAACTGTACAACTCAAGGGGATTACAAGCCGAAGAGATAACATCAACAGTAGTCTGGGATCGTTTCGAAACTCATATCGAACCAAAAACCAATTTTCGAGTAGCGAGGATATATTTACGGGAATATCAACAAGGTCCTGATGAAGCAATAGACGATTTTGTTGCAAGGTGCCGATTGCAGGCTAACAAATGCTCATTCTCAGATACAGAGAAGGATAACAGAATTCTCGACCAGGTGATTGCAGGTGTAGTACGTCCTGAACTTCAAAAGGAATTGCTAGGAAAATATTCGGATTTCATTTTAGATGAAGCGTTGGATCTCGGGAGAACTTTTGAAGCTTCCATTCGTCATTTAAAATCGGTATCTGATTTGAAAACGAATGACAACTCATCTATAAACCACATAAAAGAAGAGCCAGGCACATCACGAATAGCTTGTCGTAACTGTGAAAGAATACATTCTTTCAAACACAGACGATTATGTCCAGCGTTTGGATCCAGATGTACTGCATGCAATAAATTCAATCATTGGAAAGAAATGTGTCAATCATCATACCACGAGCGCAGTTACAACTTCAGACCTACGACAATACCGAGAAATCAACCAAATTATTTTCGCCGAATACAAAGTTCGGGACGAAACAATGTGCAAAATGTGAATGAAGTTGTCAGAGAAATCCAACCATCAACGTCAGATAATGACAATACACTGGATGAGTTCAACATACTCCATATTTCTGTAATTGATCACGAACAACGGCAACCAGACGAAGTTTTTGCAGAAATTCAGTTGGTCCTCAAAGAGTCCCGAACGCTTGTGAATTTATCAGCAAAAGTGGATACTGGAGCTCAAGGAAACACGATGCCTCTTAGAATATTCAAGCAGTTGTACTCTTCAAAAATAGCAAAAAATGGATTACCACTCGGAAACTCTACTTTAACAAGGAAAACAATCCTTACAGCTTATAATGGTACAAAAATAGACCATTCTGGAGTGATTAGAGTACCTACAAGGTATAAAGGTGATTGGATTGATACAGAGTTTTTTGTAGTGAATAACTATGGATCTGCGATAGTTGGACTTCCAACAGCTCGAGACATTAATCTGATAACCCTTCATTGTGCGATCAATAATAAAAAAAGTCAGAAATATTGAAGATCTGAAAATTATGTTTCCTGAACAATTCGATCGCTTAGGGAATATACCAGGCTACTGTCATATTTCGATAGATCCCAAGTTCAAGCCTGTAGTTCATGCTACAAGAAAATTCCCAATACAAATGAGAGAGAAACTTGAAAATGAAATAAAGCGGCTGCAAAATCTGGGTGTAATACGCACTGTTAGTGAACCAACTGAATGGGTTAGTAGTATGGTTGTAACAATTAAAGATTCAGGTGATCTCAGAGTATGCTTAGATCCAAAAGATTTAAATCGTGCGATAATACGTCCACATTACAAAGTGCCAACACTAGAAGAGATAACATATCGACTACAAGGAGCACAATTTTTCAGTAAGCTAGATGCAAAAGATGGATATTGGTCCATCAAATTGGACGAGGAAAGTTCTTTTGCTACTACGTTCAACACTTCGTTTGGGCGATACCGTTATCTTCGCCTACCATTTGGATTGAAAATGTCTCAAGATGAATTTCAGAGGCAGATGGATAAAATCATCGGTAACTGCCCTGGTGTGATCAATATATCAGATGATATAATAGTATTTGGAAAATCAGAATCAGACCATGATTCAAACATCAACAAGCTAATGGAAATGGCAAAGAAAAATGGTTTGGTATTCAATAGCAGCAAATGTAAAATCAAGACACCTCAAATTACATTTTTTGGAGCAATTTTTGACAAACATGGAATAAAACCAGATCCGTCTAAGTTAGAAGCGATAAATAAATTACCTTCTCCTACTACGAAAAAAGATGTACAGCAGGTTTTGGGTTTGATCACATACATGTCATCCCTTGTACCAAATTTATCAGACAAAACGGCATGTCTTCGTGAATTACTGAGGAATGAAGTTGATTTCAAGTGGATTATTTCTCACCAGAAAGCATTACAAGATATAAAAGATGCCATTTGTCGATGTACAAATCTCACATATTTCGATACAAATGAGCCTACAATCGTACAAGTGGACAGTTCTCAGTATGGGATGGGCGCAGCTATGATTCAAGATGGTAAACCTTTAGCTTTTGCGTCTAGAAAATTGTCGGATGCAGAACAAAGATATGCCAATATCGAACGAGAAATGTTAGCCGTTGTATTTGCTTGTGAAAGATTTCACACATACCTGTTTGGAAAAGAATTTGTTGTAGAAAGCGATCACAAGCCCCTAGAAATGATTCAGCTGAAGAATCTTGTTATCGCACCTCCAAGACTTCAGCGGATGCTCCTCAGACTCCAAAACTATGATTTAAAAATCAAGTATAGACCTGGAAAAGACATGGTTCTAGCAGACAGCCTCTCGAGAATGCCATCATCAGAAAAGACTCCTTTGAACCTGGATATTCAAATAAATTATGTTCAGTTCAGCAGAGACAAGTTGGAAAAGCTAAGAAATTCAACTAAGCAAGATCCCATATTAGCAGAACTCATGAAGGTCATAGTTCAAGGCTGGCCAGAAGACAGAAAAGATTTGAGAAGTGAATTGAGACAATACTGGTCATTTAGAGACGAGTTAACTATAGATTATTTTAAAAATTTTCGCTTTCTGTCGTCGCTGTCAAAGCATTTGACATAAAATACAGGTACATAAAATAGATTAAAATACATTAATTACAAGCAGATAGCAAGAAACATATCAGTCAACGATTAAAATAACAATAGAACAATGAATAGGTATAGCAGTCAGGGACTGCGCTCATCCAGCATGCATTTTTATGTTATAGTGGGATGGGTCGTTGGAAAAATGTGAGTTTAAATGATTTTGCTGTTGTTGTTTCTAAGATATAAGCGACCGAAGTTCGTAAAAACGTCGTACTTGGGTAGGATTGACAAAGAAAAAAACTGTTTTGTGAGTCAAAATAAGACAAATTCACGATGACAATGTATTTATCAGAAATTGTTAACATGTACAATTATAATCAAGTGAAGTGTTCGTATTGTTAGAGCGTTTAGAATCCACCCAGGCGGTCCGGGTTCGATCCCCGGTCGCGTGTCACTGAGCTGAAGTGGTTCGTATTCCACTTTTATTCAAACTGTAGGTCCCGGATCTTCTTTGCTCGTAGAAGCTCTGCTTTTGAAGGGTTTTCTCCGAAAACCTGGGAGTTTCGTAAAAACAAATTTTACATATTTAAATTTAGATACAGGGTATATTACATTTATTTCTTAGGTCACATACAAAGTTTTTATTGAATATCTCAAAAATTGTTCAGTTAATTTGAACCCAATTTCATTCACACTATTTTGAAAAAGTTGACTATTCATACATGAGAGTTTTGTGAACTATCTATGTTACGTTTTCAAGCTATGAATTTTAAAAGTTTACGGTATAACGATAAATGGGTATATTACTATCGATTAAATAAAACTTTAGAAAACATTTTGATGAATTGAACCACATAACTCTTCGAACTCATTTGTTCGATACTATAAACAACACAAACTACACTTAACAACAAGATTGAATTCATCAACACACGCAAACTCAAGAATTTATTATAGCTAACGACTTCAACCCTTTTTGTTGATTGTTCTACCAGTTTGGAACTGTTACTGGAAATGATAAATAAAGGATTGAAGTTGAATCATTACAAGTTGATATACCTAAAAATTCAAACATATTGCTTATCGATGTTATATCTTTGGTTTGTCCAAAGACTTTTTAAAAACAGATTTTTTGTTTAAGTATTTATTTGACAAAAAAGAACATAATTTGGTAACATACAATGAACTGTCAGAACTATTGGTATGCACCTTAAAATATGGAACAGTTAGTTACTCGATCATGAGCGTGAATCTAATCTGAACACCGGGACTTCCGTCTCTTCCTCTTTTATAGACTTCCACTTGTTGACTGGAAAAGTGATGATTCCAAGGTTTCGGAAGCGAGGCCAGGATTCCTGCTGACTCCAAGGTTAAAAGGATATACACGATTCCTACGACGTTATACTGAATAAAGGGCTATTGTTTATTTTTATATAACAACTCCCCTTTTTATGAAAAAGTTGATGCTTTATTCTGCAGCAACTTTTTATTCAACTTTTAGACAAAAGTTTTCGAAGAATTTGTGTTAAGTTCAATTTCTTCGTTGTCTTCTTCAACGGGTTCTCCTATTTGATAGCTTGGTCGTCTTCTTGGGAAGAATTTGGTAATGGCTTGAAATTTGTTTCTATTTCTTGGTGGTGAGGGTGGTCCATCATTTCTTGATGTCATTATACCAATTTTTACATTTTTCCGATTTTTACACTTACAACAACAGTACAATATAATGAGTGAAATCACAAGTGCAATAGTAAAATAAGTAAACCAAGAAATATGTTTTGAAACGAAAGGTTCATTTATAAGTTTATCTAATTGATCAGAATATTCATTTAATTTGAATTGAGCTGTATTTAAATCATCAACATTTATTTTATTCAACTTTAAGGGTTTCAATTCTGGAAAGTTATGTTTTTCTGGAAGTTCTACACAACAGTGAAATGGTATTAAAATTTCATGAAATGTATACGTTATATTTTTCTCAGTATATATTTGTTTTTTAGCATGAATTCTTGTACTGCCAACAAATGCATTACAATCAACATTCATTTTCAAAATTAAATTAGTTTCAATGATTTTTGTTTTCGTTTCTTTATTACAAGTCAAAGTTACTGGTAAAGGATCAGAAACAATTATAAGCCATGTATTTGTATCAATTTCATAGACATTATAGTCTTTTGCAAAAATTACATTTGTTTTACAAGCTCTAGGTAATTCTAGCAAATGTCTAAATATTTGAGCTTCACAAATAGCATTATTATCAATAGGGTAGGGCAATATTTTTTCACATAATTTCATTCTAAAATAAAGTGGTTTACAAGTTTCATAATTTGGTACAATTATATATGACAGTGAGTCATCATCTTTTCCAATATATTTAATAGTTGTAGGTAAAATATGATGTAATCCAGTTCTGTTATCCAATATCGGAATAGGATAAGGTCGATAGATGGTATAAGTTTCGGGTTCAACAAGAGGTATTTTCAAAACATAGACAATTTTGGTGTCAGTTTGAAAAGCTGCAAGTTCAATTAACTCAAGATATCTTGCTACTGATGTAATTTTTGGTTGCAAAGGCAAATAGTTATTTTGTAAGGAATGTGATATTTCTTGAAGGGAATTCACTAAATCTTTTGGCTTAATTATTGAGGTATGAATAATTTTCAATCTTGCAAAAATGATTGATGTTAAAATATCATCAAGATATTCTTCTAGAAATAAGAAGTTTTCCATAAGTGATTCGCAAATATCAATTGTTTTATATTTTGCTTCAACCATTTGTAAATTATCAGAAATTTCATAGATTTGTTTTTCTATGTTTTTCATGTCTTCATTAAATGTAGCTTCATCAATTTGTAGTTTTTGAATAGTTTCGTTGAAATTTCGAATTACTGAAGTGGTTACTGAAATTTGATTTTTTAATAAATTCTCAATCTGGTGTTCATCTTTGTATAATTGATTTATTGAATTAGTAAAGTATTCTCCATCTGAAGAATCGAGATTGCCGGATATTGCTTTCCATATACTACCAATTCCGTTAATTAATCCACGTTTCGTTCTTTTTGAATAAGCTTCAGTATCCATTTTTATTTGAGAATATTTTGATTGTAGAGAATTTGAAATTTGGTTTAGCATAGATATATGTGTCTTTATATCAGCATAAAAATAATTCATTCTAGGGTTTGGGGTTTCAAACATTAGAATCATGTCATTTAAAATATTTTGATTATGATCTAAAACTGTTCTTACTGGAATAAGGTCTTTGTATACCAACAATGTCCATTTATCATTGGAAACTTTTGAGTATCCTTCTTCATTGTAGTAAATACCAATTGTATTATTCACAGGCTGAAGAATATATTGCGCCATGCACAAAGGTATGAAGATGAGTAGAAACATCTGGAATAAAAATTTCGGATTTACTCATGGTATGGTTTTAATTTATCAAAATTAAATTTACTTTGTTGGTTAGTTTCAAGATTTTTCAAAAGAGCTGAATTTAGATATACTTCGATTATTTCGAATGGACCATTGAATTTATTTTTCAATTTCGAACCTATTTGGCTTTCTTTACATAAACTTTATCTCCAATTTTATATTCAGGGGTTTCTTGTTTAATTCTTTCGTCAAAGCGTACTTTAGATTTTTCTTTACTATTAATTATTTTTTCTCTAGCTATTTTATAAAAATATGAGATTCTATTATTTAAATCTCTAATATACTTAGTAAGTAATTGTTCTTGATTATATACTTGTTCGGGTGGTCTACCGGCTGTATGACCAAAGATTAATTCATACGGTGTAAAACCATGTGATTTATTTTTAGAGTTATTATAACAAATAACTGCATAGGGTAATATATTACAGGGGTTATCTTCAGGGTTTTCGGCTAGATATGCTCTGATCATTTCGGTCAGGGTTGCATGGAATCTTTCTAAAGAGCCGTTTGATTGGGGATGGTCAATGCTTGAAAAAGTCAGTTTTATGTCATAAAGTTGACAAAGGTCTCTCATTAGATGATTATTAAATTCTTTTCCGGAATCGCAATGGATTCTAAGGGGTGTTCCATAATGTTGAAAAAATAACATTAAAGTATGTATTACTGATTTTGCTGTTTTATTTTCCATAGGATATGCTTGGGTGAATTTAGTAAGTTCATCTCTTATACTAAGGATGTATGCGTCAGATATTTGTAGTATGTCAACATTTATTCGTTCAAAAGGTGTTTTGGGTGTTTCAGTAATTACTAAGGGATTGTTGAGATTTTTTCTACAAATTTTAGTTTTTTGACAAATTTCACATTTATTAATATAATTTTCTACGTCTTTCGTAATTCCTTGCCAGTCATATTTTTCTTCAATTCTTCTGAGGGTTTCATTTATTCCTCTGTGAAGATTTGATTTTCCATTATGGTATTGATCTAGTATTATAGGTATAGTGTCATGATCTGGTGTTGTGGTTATATTTTGACATATTATTAATTTTATTCCTTCCAATTCTGAAAGTATATAAGAAAGTAATTCTTGTATTGGTAAATCAGGGTTGTTTTCAATATAATATGTTTCTGTCGGTTTAAATTCATGTTGATCGATATAGAGCGATGTAAATAGATGTTCTAATGCGTCTTGGGGTTCAAAGGGTATAATTATAATGAAATATTTTCTTTTCTTGACGGTTTTACTTGAAAAGATATTGATTTTATTCATTTCACAATTGTGGTTGTCTTCAAAAATATCTTCCCTAACTTTATCTCGCAGTGGATTTTCTTTATTTTGTTGTATCACTATGATAATATTTTTATGAGATTTGTCTAGTAATTGCGAATTTGAAAATTGAATTTTTGAATAATCAATTATAGATTTTTTTCTACATATATCAACAAAATTATCGAACTCTTGTTCCATAGATTCTGGTGATATTACAGTTTTTTCTGAAGTATTAGATTCGTTATCAGTTTCGTTGTTTGCTAATAATTTAGATTGAAATTTAGAAATATCTTTAAAATGATTTACTTTAATACGACTTAAAGCATCTGCATTTTTGTTGAACTTTCCTGGTTTATAAATTATTTCATAGTCATATTCTTCAAGTTTTAGTCTCCATCGTGCTAGTCTACTTCCTGGATCACGTATGCTAAAAATCCATGTTAAAGGTCTATGGTCGCAATATAATTTAAATTTTCTACCGTATAGATATGGTCTGAAATGTTTGACTGACCAAACAATAGCTAAAAGTTCGCGTTCTATTGTCGAGTATTTTGTTTCTGCTGGACAAAGTGTTCTTGATGCGTATGCTATCGGAAGATCTTGACCTATACGTCCTTGCGATAGTATTGAACCAATTGCAAATGATGATGCATCAGTTGTTAAGATAAATGGCTCATTAAAGTTCGGATAAATTAGTACGGGGGATTGAGATAAAATATTTTTTAGTTCATTAAATGCTTTTTTACATTCTTCGTTAAAAATGAATGGAATGTCTTTTTGTAAAAGTCTTGTCATGGGTTTTGATATTTTGGCAAAATTTGGAATAAATCGGCGGTAATAACCTGCTAATCCAAGGAATGATTTTATATCCTTTTGATTTTTTGGTTCAGGAAAATTAATTACACAATTGATTTTTTCGGGGTTCGGTTTGACTCCTTCCTCTGAAATGATATGTCCGAGGTATGCTACTTCTTTTTGTAAAAATTCACATTTGTCTGGTTGAATTTTAAGATTTGCTTTTCTTAATCTTTGAAATACTTCTGTTAGTCGGGAAATATGATCATATAAAGTTGCTGAATAAATTATGATGTCGTCCATGTAAACTAAACATCGTTCATTTTGTATACCTAAGAGTATATTGTCCATTACTCTTTGGAATGTACTAGGGCTATTTTTTAATCCAAAGGGCATTCTAAGGTATTCATAGTGACCATTTTCAATAGAAAATGCAGTTTTTTGAATATCTTTTTCATCTACTTCAATTTGATGAAAACCTGAAGCTAAGTCCAGAGTTGTAAAGTATGTACATTGTCCTAATTGATCAAGTAAGTCTGTTATGTTTGGTAAGGGATATTTGTCATCAACTGTTATTTGGTTGAGTTTTCTATAGTCTATAACTACTCTCCATTTTTGTTTTCCGGAGGCGTCTAATTTTTTTGGTACTACCCAAACTGGAGAAGACCAGGGTGATATTGAAAGTCTTATAATATTTTGTTCTAACATTTTTGATACTTGAGACTTTACTTCTTCTTTGTGTACATGAGGATATCGATAAGATTTGGTAAAAATAGGTTTAGCATCATTTGTATCTATTTTATGTTTGATTTCATTAGTAAAGGTCAATTTATCTCCTTCTAAGAAAAATATGTCAGAAAATTCTAGACACAAATTTTCAATAGTTTCTTTTTCTTCTTCATTTAAATGTTCTAATCTTAAATTATTTTTGATTTCATTTCGTCTGTCAATAACTATAGGAGGATATTCAATTTCATCATTTAGATTCAAGATGGTTTCAGATTTTGTAAAAGGTTCTAAAATCAAGTCTGAAAAATCGATTGTTTTCATAATAGTGTTCACATTAATGACAGTTGTAAGGAATTCTCCTTTTTCATTTGTTCTAACAATTGCATTTGGAAGTCTTACTTTTTCTTTTTCTGAAGCAAGCAGTATTGCTTCTGTATTTTTTAAATTTGAATTTAATTTAACAACTTTTTCTGTTCGGGGTTCAATTTCAATAATGTTTTTTATTTCGATGGGTTTGGAAATTTCTAATTCATCAGGTTTTGGAATCTCATTTGGTAAATAGCGATAGTAATCGGTTTCATTTTCGAAAAAATAATGTCTTGGATCATTTTGGAAAATATCATCGGAAATATATTCAAGTTGTTGGTTTGGTTGTTTTCTTTCAAGATTATTTGTTTCAGGACTACATGTTTTTGATTCTGCTTTTAATAAAGGAACTGTTTTATAATTAAGGATTAATTGTCTGTTTTTGATATCTACTATTCCTTCATAATGTTCGAGAAAGTCACATCCTAATATTCCATCAAATTCTATGTCTAAATCATAAACATAAACTTTGTGGGGATCGTTTAGTTGAAAAGGCACTAGGGTTGATTCATTAATAGTTATTTTTTGATCAGTTATACCTGAAATTGTAAGGTTTTCGGGAATTCGATTTGGTAATTTTTCACAAGTTTTTCGTTTAAAAACTGAAATACCAGCACCTGTGTCAATGAGTAGTTTAAATGTTTTAGTTGCATCGAGAATGTAAAATAGATTATTTGAGCTGACTGTAGTTAAACGAACGTTTGCAAGTTCAAGGTTTCGAGTTGCTTTGTCACGGTATTCGTATTGTGAATCGTTTCTTCTTTGATCGCTGGTTTGATAGAGAGATGGTCTGTTTGAAAATCCGAGTATTGTTCGTTAGTCTCGTAATAACTTGAGGTATTGTCTTGACTTATTTGATAATTATATTCGTCATATTCGGGAATATTTAGCTGTTCATGATTCGAATTATTAGGTTCGCATTCATATTCTTGATTATCAGTATAATCAAAGTTTGTGTCGTAATCAGGATATTGTGGATCATAATAATAATTTTCAGAGTTCATACAGTGTGTTCTCTGAGTGTTGGGTCTTTGATAATTGGGATTAGGTTGTATTACAGTATTTCTTTGTTGTTGAAAATTAGTATTAGGTCTCATTTGAGGTCTTTGCTGTTGCTGTTGAGAGGGACTAGGTTGATTTGAATTTATTTGGGGACGATTTTGATTTTGGAAATTTGATCTAAATTGATTTTGAAAATTTGGGCGATTTTGATTGTGAAAATTGGACTGATTTTGAAAACTTGGTTGATTATAAAATGGTTTTGGTTGGTAACTTTGAAAACTTTGTTGTCTTTGAAATGAATTATTAAAATTTGGTCTGAAATTTTGATTAGGTTTTGGTTTTTGATTTTGTGCAATATTCATTCGTTGCGTTTTTTGAGATTCGAAATATGAAAGTTGAATTTCTCTTTTGATTCGATGAGCTGCTTCGACCATGCTTAGTGGGTTACTTGCTCTTATTATTTGTCCGATTCGTGGTTCTAGACCTGTTAATAAAGTATTCAGAGACATGCTATTCACTAAAGTAATTTGTGCATCTTTCTGCTCTGCTGTTAGTATTGATTTGTTTATACAGGCAACCATTTTTGCGTTATGAGTTTGGATACGAGAATGGAAAGTTATACCTGACTCTCCGTTCATTTGCTTCATTCTTTGTAGATCTTGGATTAATGAATTCAAGTCACGTGAATCACCAAAATGAGTATTTAGTAAATTTTTTATTGCAGTATAAGTAATTGGATTTTGAGAGTTTACTAAAATTGCTGCTTTTCCTTTTAGTTTATTTTTGAAATGAGTAATCAAGAGACATTTTTGTGGGTTGGTAGCGATTTGAAATGCTTGATCACATGCATTTAAAAATGTGTTCAATAATATGCTATCACCATCGTATTCAGGGATAAGTGAAAACAATTCTGAAAGTTTGTATGGTTCGATTTCTGGTTGGTTTTCATTTTCATTTGCGTTTGCCATTTTCGATGATTTTCAGTCGGTATGAAAATCTTTCAGTTAGTCAATTAATAAATTTTCAATCTGTATGAAAATTATTGATTTTCAATTCAGTATGAAAATCTTGTGGGTTATAGGATGAAAATGTAATGGATAGAAGAACTTTGAAAAAACACGAAAGATGATAAATCAAAGTCACTTACATTTGTTGAAATTCTCTGTCAGGGGCTTCACTAAGTGTTCCTATCCACAGGGGTTCCAACGATGAGGGTTGTTGATGAGGATTTGTTGATGAGGGTTTGTTGATGAGGATTTGTTGATGCTTGGCGTTCCCTTGTGTGGTGGATGAAATCCTACTTCATTAGCTTTGCTACACCGGGATGAGTAGCGGTTGACGACTTACACGTGTTTCCTCGATGTTGAAGAGACCGTCCTTCCACTGGGTTTGCTCGTGGTTCTTTCTTCTTAAAGATCTGGAGATCACCGTAGTTTTCTACGTTTTTGAAATCCGTACGACTGCGCCACTGTTATATCTTTGGTTTGTCCAAAGACTTTTTAAAAACAGATTTTTTGTTTAAGTATTTATTTGACAAAAAAGAACATAATTTGGTAACATACAATGAACTGTCAGAACTATTGGTATGCACCTTAAAATATGGAACAGTTAGTTACTCGATCATGAGCGTGAATCTAATCTGAACACCGGGACTTCCGTCTCTTCCTCTTTTATAGATTTCCACTTGTTGACTGGAAAAGTGATGATTCCAAGGTTTCGGAAGCGAGGCCAGGATTCCTGCTGACTCCAAGGTTAAAAGGATATACACGATTCCTACGACGTTATACTGAATAAAGGGCTATTGTTTATTTTTATATAACATCGATCAACTCGACTTGAATAACTCACCTTTGTTGAATTTATTTTCTTGGAAGTAGAGATTATTAGAATATAAATCTTTGGGGCAATTACATTAATGTAAATATGATAGGGGTTATACCCACTCTCTTTAAGTATAATTAGCACTTACCTACCTGGAAAAGGTGGTTATTGATAATGATTGCATACGGATGTATAAATGATTATTTAGCTTGTATATTCACTTGAAGAAGCTACATATAATTAGATAATGTTAGCGAAACATATAATTAGATAGCGAAACAAATAATTAGATAATGTTTGTGAAGATCAAATCGTTTAGATGGTATTGAATAGAGGATTCCCAAATCTATAGAATACTCCGTAGTCAATACTAATAGTTCGTTGACAAATTAACATGAACTCTTTATTAAAACATTGACTTATACATTCTACCTCAGATATAATAATTATGCAATATACAGAATGTTCTTCATATTCCAACACCTCCACTAGAACATGATTCTACATTCAAATGGTAACCCACTGTTTTTACAGCAAAACATGTTTATTACTGAACAGTGATTTAGTCAGAACATCTGCTGACATTTTGTCTGTTTCAAGGTATTTGACTTCTAAGTCTTTGGAACCAATTTTCTCTCTTACGTAATGATGACGAACGTCAATGTGTTTTGTTGTGCCATGATAACTCGATGTTTCTGCCAAATTAGCAGCACTCTTATTATCGCAGAATATAACTAGAGGTTCCGTTCGTTGTGGCCAAAATTCTTGTTCAAACTATCGTAACCACATCGCTTCTTGGGTTGCAGATGAAAGTGACATATATTCTGCCTCCGTTGTCGAGAGTGCAATAGTTTGTTGTCTCTTTGAAGACCAAGAAATGGCGCCTCCTTGAAACTTGAACACATATCCAGAACAAGAACGCCTTTCATCCACATCGCTGGCCCAATCAGCATCGCAAAGACCAATCATTCCAGAAGTAGATCCTTCCTTACCATATTCTAATTTGGCATGCATCGTTCCCTTCAGATACCACATTACTCTCTTCACAGCTACCCATTGAGCCTTCCCTGGATTGTTGTTGAATTTACTCACAGTGTTGACTGCGTAAGCAATATCTGGACGAGTGCATTGTGAAATAAACAGTATACTCCCAACTGCTTGCTGATAAGGAACTGTCTGCATATAATCCATATCTTCCTTATTTTTAGGTGACATATCCTTAGTGAGCTTCTGATTTGGATCTCCTGGTGTATTAACTGGTTTACAGTCCAACATGCTGAATTTAGTCAACATTTCGGTGATATGTCTCGTTTGACTTAGGAAAATTTTACCTGTTTGACGATTTCTCGTTATTTCTAAACCAATACAATTATTTGCTTCACCCAGGTCTTTCATCTTGAAAAGTTTGGATAGCTTGTCTTTCACATAATTTCTCTTCTCCCCGTTGTTAGAAAATATGAGTAAATCGTCAACATAAAGGGCAATAAAAATCATTCCCTCATCAGAAATTTCAAAATATACACAGGGATCAATTCGAGATTGATTCAATCCAATTTCTTTCAGTGCCGTATCTAATTTTTTGTTCCACTGTCTGCTGGCTTGTTTCAACCCATAAATTGCTTTGTTGAGTTTACATACTTTAAACTCATTTGTTTCTGAAACAAATTCTTTTGGCTGGACCATAAAGACTTCTTCTTCAAGATCAGCTTGTAGAAAAGCCGTCACTGCATCCATTTGCTCTATGTCTAAATCATATTTAGCAGCCAGAGCTGTCAAGTAGCGGATGGATGTGTAACGTACTACCGGCGAAAAAGTCTCCTCGTAGTCGATTCCTCTCTTCTGATTGCACCCTTTTATAACAAGACGAGCTTTGTAACGCAAAATTTTTCCTTCAGAATCTCTTTTGGTTTCAAACACCCATTTATAATTCAAGGGTTTTCTGTTTGGTGGTAAATCTGTCAGAACCCATTTTTGATTTTCTTCCAAACTCTTAAATTCTTCTAACATAGCTTCCTTCTCATAGCTTGTTCGACTGTTGAAGGATCGATTGAATTTTGTGAAAGACTAGTGGAATATAATCTATACTGGTTCATATCTTTCGGTTTTGATTGTCTTGTTGATCTTCTCAAAACAGGTTGAACTGCGGATGACTGATTTTCTAATGATGATTTGAAAACTTGATTTACTTGTTCACTGGAAGTATTTTCAATAGAAAAATCCTCCACTTTATTCGCATCTCGTTCAACTTCTGGGGATACAATGTCAGAAGCACATGCAGATTCGTCAAAAACTGGTTCAAATTGATTGAAATTTCCGGAAGAAATGTTTTCGGGAAGATTATCATGTGAAAATATATCTTCTTCAATGAAAACAACATCTCTGCTCTTAACAAGTTTGTTTGTTTTCGGGCAAATGAGACGATATATAATAACCGACAAAAATCATTTCTCTTGATTTCAAATCCCATTTGCGTCTATTTTGTTTAGGAATGTGCATCATTGCTTCACAACCAAAAATTTTGACATGACTTAAATCAGGTTTATTATCGGTCCACATTTCTTCTGGAGTTTTTTCTGGTAATCCTCTAGTTGGTAAACGATTGATGATATAAACGGCTGTTGAGACTGCTTTAGCCCAAAACTCTTTACTCAACTCTGCATATTGGAGCATACTTCTAGACTTTTCAACAATGGTCCTGTTCATGCGTTCAGCTAAACCGTTTTGTTCTGGAGTGTACGGTGCTGTCGTTTGATGTCAAATTCCAGATTTGCGCAAAAACTGTTCAAATTCATGGTTGCAATATTCGGAACCATTGTCCGTACGCAAAATTTTTATACGACAGCTTTTTGCATTTTCAACCATACTCTTGAAACTTTCAAATGATTTTTTAACATCAGTTTTGCTTTTCAAAAAATGAACGAAAGTTTTCCGAGAGAAGTCATCAATTAGGGTGAGGAAATATCGTGCAGCTCCAAGTGATTCTATCTCCATGGGACCAGATAGATCACTATGAATAATTTCTAGAAAATTCTCAGCTCGGCTTCCAATGTGATCAAAAGGCAATCTGGTTTGTTTGCCTTTCAAACAATCGATACAAGTATCAGTCTTGGTGTTCAAAAAATCAATTCCTGTAGCTAGTTTATTTTTCAGCTCATTTAAATCTTGAAAATTCACATGGGCAAGTCTTCTGTGCCATAATAATTCATCAGATTTCATCGAAACAAGGAAATTGAATTAATTTTCTGATGACACATTGAGTCTATACATATTGTCCACCAACTTTGTTTCAGCTATCAACATTTTTCGGCTATTCGTGATCTGACAAATTTCTTTGCAAAATGTTACTGTGTAGCCATTTTTAACAATGCGACTAACAGACAATAGATTAGTAGAAAGATCTGGCACAAAAAGAACTCTCTTGATTTGAATGGTTTCTTCGGACCCATTCAATAATATCTTCAGATTGACGGTTCCCATAACTGTAACTCGAAGCTTCGAACTGTTGGCAATGGTTATTTCATTGACTTCTGAAGGTACCTTATTTTGGAGCCAGTCATCACGCATCGTCATATGCATGGATGCTCCTGAATCTATATACCAATTTGCTCTATCACTAATGCCATTCGAAAAAGTTGCACAAAATCCATTTTCAAATTTTTCTTTGGATGTAGTGGATTTCTCATTTTTAACACTTTTAGTGCATTGTGGAGATTTATGGCCATATTGATTGCATCGAAAACAACGTGGACCTTTCATGGAAAATTTCTTCGAATTTTTCCCTTTACTGTAAAATGCTGTGTCATTGTTGTTCATTTTTACATCTTGATACTGTCCCCTGTTATTTTTACACCGGAGCTTTCTATGCCCATTATCAAAGGTTTGTAATCATCGGGCAAACCATCAAGTGAAAGACTTCCAACCCACTCATCACTAACTGTAAAACCAACACCAGACAGTTTGTGAGCAGTGGTTATCACTTTATTTACATAGTCTTCTACAGAAACACAATTTTCAAGACGTGTTGTTATCAGAGTGCGAAGCAAACCAACTCTTCGAGTCAATCCAGAGTCATCAAACGCTTCTCTTAATTCATCCCAGAATTATTTGGCCATGTTAGCTTGTTGGACGTATACGTTATTGATGGGATCGATGAGTAAAATTATTTTTTGATCTAGCTTTAACTATTTTCTTCTCATCTTTTTCCGTTCCGATAAGTCTGTACTGCAAACTGCCAAGTATTATAATTTTCTCTACCCTGAAGCCTCTCTATGAATGGAAGATTGCTTCTGCTAGCCATTGGGCTTTGGTAAATTGCAGAAAATATTCAATTCAAAACTGAAGTTTTAAAGTTCTGTCAACGGATTTGTCAAAATTCTATGAACTTCCCAAAAATTTGTGGAAAATATCGCTCACAGTCCAATTCCTTTATTGTTCAGCGCGTTCTGGGCCCATAACCAGATGGAATTGAATAGAGGATTCCCAAATCTATAGAATACTCCGTAGTCAATACTAATAGTTCATTGACAAATTAACATGAACTCTTTATTAAAACATTGACATATACATTCTACCTCAGATATAATAATTATGCAATATACAGAATGTTCTTCATATTCCAACAGTAGTTTGTACATTATAAGATACTGTATATAACTACAAGATACTTTGTACTACACCACAATATTTGAAATGGAGTCACATAGTTATGATTTACAGCTGTCGGACATCTATTCAAGAGGTATGCAGTGGACCAACTCGCTTCTGCCCCAAAAACTTTTGATTAACACGAAAAAAATATCATGGATCACGCTTTTTCAATAATGTTCTAGGTTTTTTTCGGTAATTTTTTTATTTTGATTTTCTAAATTCAAAATACATATCAACAAAATATTTTCAATGATTAATACAGTGTTATTGAGAAGTTTCGGGCAGGGGGTTATAATCCCTAAGCCCCCCGAGGGTGCGCTCTTGTTGTCGAGCTATGTCTTTCATAATAACCACAGCTGCAGCGATCTGCTAAACACCACCGAAGTAGTTTTCGGCTGGAACGCATTGTTGCCAAGTTTTTTTGTTTTTTTTTTGCTCCCAGGTTTTCAGATAAAACCCCTGAAAAGCAGAGCTTGTTTGAGCAAGAGAGATCCGGGACCTCCAGCTTTCATAAAAGTGGATTCCGAACCACTTCAGTTCCTTGACAGGCGGTAGGATCGAACCCAAGCTACCTGGGTACGCATCCCGTTTTCTCAAGACTGCTTCAAGGTCATTATTTATACAAGGGTTCATTGGCAGATGTTTTAGCAGCATTTCGATTGCTATTACAATACTCAGTAATAGATCTGTTAAATAGTATTACTCGAAATTACGTCGATATCGCAATTTGAAATTTATATGCGATAGACGGAAGCATCCAACATCATCCGGATGCCAAAGAGTCTTATGCTTACCTAGGGGTGAAGCAATGCCGCTACCAAGAGGTAATCACAGTAAAAAACTCTCTCCGCCGCAAGTATCTGCCAATAAACCGTTATGCCGCATGCAGGGTGTTTGACTATAACGAGCGACTCAGCCTCATGTATAGACCCTTGTACAAATAATGACCTTGTAGCAGTCTTGAAAGAAAAAAATATTCAGATAGAGTGAATGCGATAGTACTACATCACGGAGAATAGAGTAATAACAAATATCCCAATTCTCAATGTACTATCTTGTACCTCGCTTACGTCTTGCCAGATTGTTATAATTGTAGCAAATGTCTGCTATGATGAATATGAGCTAGTAAATTCCAGATTTACTGAAATATTTTTCAATCTTTTTTTTTTTCAATTTTGAATTGCGTCTGCCTTGACGTTACTACCACTATAACTGTATTTCTTTGTGATTTTCCAATATTAATAATGATATAATTTGAAATATATAAACGGCAGCATTACTGAAATACTTATAAAGTCGTCTAAATTATGAACCTGTTACACCTGAGCGCCACTGAATCTACCTCGACCGGGCTTAGTTAGTCCCCTACTCATGGGCATGAAGTATAAGAGAGTCTTTGGATACCAGTGAGGGTTCACTGAAATATGTTGTGTCTGCTTTTCACTGGCTCTTAGACTATTACTGATTCCTTGATGATTTTTCGGGCTCTCAGGCCGACATTTATTGTGCGAGTACATCGCACAATAAACTCCGGCCTAAAAATCCAAAAAAACATCATTCAAGCCTTGTATAAGAATAAATAAGAAAGGCAACGTCGGCTGCGAGAGCCTTTCACAATTTGTGATTCTTTGATGTTGGTATAATTTTATGTCGTGTCAGAGCCGTCCTTAGCAAATGCGAGGCCTGGAGCAGAAAATTTTTAAGAATGTGATTATGTCGCTGCGCTGACTTATCAGGAAATCTGGGGGTATTTACACAGACGATTATGAAGACAAACTTACCCAAATGATCTTTACCACTACTTATAAAATACAAAATGACGACACGGCTTCTTCAGTTAAAAACATATAAAAAAACTGAATGGCAACCCAACTCTATCCACAGAGAAAAAGATATATCGAACACTCGTAAAATAAAGAGATATGCTAACAAAAGCAGAGCTCACAAACCTAGTTTCTCACCACAGTTTGGACGGACTACCAAAAATACACAAACTAACACACCCTTTGAGAACTATTGTGAGTTCCATCAGTTCTCCATGTCAAGAGCTGGCAGGTCCCTCCTTAATATTGTGAGACCAATATCTGGAAATGAAAATAGTTTTATAAAAAACATCCTCCACTTCTTAGAATCATCAATCCAAGATGGAGATATTCAACTGGTGAGTTTTGATATTGAGGAAAGCCATTTTCAAGGCAGCCGATTGTCTTAACATTAGAGCAAAACGATCAACGCGAATGCTGCTAGAAGACCAACTGGAATTACCTACTCATTTGACAGATTCCATCGCAGCTTGTCAACGTTGGGCCCGTAGTCATGATATTCGATCAACTATTATAACCTATGTTTTAGAAAAAGTGTGGATTGGAAAAAACAAGATATTCCAGCAGAGTTACAGCCATCGAACATCAAAAAAAGCTGCGAACAACTAGAAAAGTTTGTAAAATCTTTTGATGAATACATTAATCCATTTAGTTCACAATTACCTCCTAAACAATTGTTCAACAATGCATCTGGTGAAGCTGCTTTGGCTCAAGTAGATAACTTCCTTCTGAACGTTCATGATATTGATCAACGAGGAGCACTAATTTCTGAATGTTCATGTGATATTAACCGGTATGATAGAACAGTCAAGAAAACACCAATTCTGGATTTTTCAAGTCAGCTTGCAAAAAAAACGTCAAAGTAGGTGGAAAAAATCAAGAAATCAAAATACAGCGGGATTTATTTGTCCTCAGAATTTCATCTTATCCTATAACTCCTGTGGCTCTTCCTTCATGCCATTTGGATGGAGGGATTCATAAGTCAGCACCACTTATTGCCAAATGTCTTGAGGCAAAAATCGACCATGATCCACCAAGTCACGCTGATGTAGGTACCTATATTTGATCGAAGGTTTCTTTATTTTACAATATTTTACATATTACCAAGACATTTCTTTATTTTACAATATTTTACATATTACCAAGACATTTGGTAATATTCAAAAGAAGTTTTTGCAAATGATCACTAAATATCCAGAATCCAGACTAGATGTTATCTTCGATCAATACTGATGGTACCCTTTCGTCAAAGACAACGAGCGAAGTTTTAAACATAAAGCACTACTAATTGATTATTCGATTTCTGGACCTGATTTCTCAAAAGAAATGAAAAATACTAAATTCAATGAAGCTCTTATTGATTTTTCCACTTTACTTTGGACAATGGATGATGTTTTAGCGTTTATTGGAAATAAATTGATCCATTCAAGCCTGAAAAATTGTTATTCATATACATAACAACGGCATCGTTAAGTCAAGACTACGTACCAAGTACTCCGAACCCATGGGACACTTCCCCAGCATTTTTCAAGCGGAAATTCACGCCATAGCAAGATACATTCATTTCAACCTCGACAGGAACTACCGGAACAAGGAAATTGCAATCCTCTCCGATAGTCAAGCAGCCTTCAAAACGTTGAGCTCATATAACATCAACTCGAAGATGGTCTGGGAATGCCTAGAAAAACTTAATGATCTAGGCAGGAACAACAAGGTGATCCTCCTCTGGGTGCCTGGGCACGTCGGAGTAGAGGGCAATGAACAAGCAGACACCCTGGCACGAAAAGGGACATCAACGCCACTGATCGGGCCAGAACCATTCTGCGGACTTGGAAAATCTCACTTCCAAGAAGAACTCAATAAAACTGAAAAAGCAATGAGAGCAACATACTGGCAAAGACTTCCAGGGCTAAGGCAGGCCAAAGATCTCCTCGGCAATTTCAACCGAGCAAGATCAAAAACACTGATTAACCTCAGCAAAATTAGTCTAAAGACAATCACAGGATTTCTAACAGGGCATTGTAGACTCAAAGAACACCTAAGAAAGCTAGGCTTGGAAGAGGACAACACCTGCAGATTATGTGGGGAACATCCAGAAACACCTCACCACATATTGTTGTTGTTATGCTGTACACCACAAAAGATTAAATATACTGGGATCACACCAGCTGACTGTGGAAGAAATACCACAAATGGACCCCCTCAAAATCCTAAAATTCCTGAAGGAATTGAGGCTTGAGGGGCTGTTGTAAACGAGAACACCTTGAGATAGCAGAAGAAGATGGGGCACAATAGATCTAACTAGGTCGCAGTGCATCAGTCACCATCCATACCTACCAATACCAATAAGTCAAGTATTGTCGAAGATTTGTGCTGTAAATCGCATGAAGATCAATAATATGAGCAATTAATCATTTCAGAAATTTAATTGACAGTGTGGTATGAATAAATTAAAATTTTCAATCAAACTTTGAATTTTTTACTTCTTGCATAATACTTACTTTCATATTTGCTATATCTCTAAAATGGATATATTATCCTTATTATGCACATTAATATTTGTAACCGTGTTTGATCATTTGTATAACTATAAGATTTATTACATTTATTCGAGTAATTTTAATGTAATATAAAATTTTACGGATGTAAAAATTAGAACTATGCTAATATGTATATGCACAGGCTGCAGGCAAGGTTTCGCTGTCAGCCGGATATTTGCAACCGGAGAAAATGGCAGCCACGTTTAATATAAGCTCAAAATAGTTTATAAATAACATACATAAATTTCAGAAGTCGTAAAATACTTTTTCTTTATTTTCGAATTTTGAAAAGTTGCTGCCATGAGGTTACAACCTCTGAAATCGGTAGCCATTATTATTTTTCAGTTTTAATTGAGGTATATTATGACATACTGAAATGGCAGCAGCCGTAAAATACTTTTTCCGCCGACCTCGTATTAACATGTCTAATTAATATGCTTCAATGCAAACGAAATCGACCATTAATGACCCCTATTAATACTCAATTTGTCATTAATGATCGATTTCTCTGTAAATGCATAATTTTCCAGTCTAAATAATGAATATTGGAGATAATTTCACGTTGACACCGCCAGATGTTGCGGAAACCGCTAAAGTGGCAACTTTAAGTTTATTTCCTGATGAAAGCAGAAAAATCTATAAAAAATTTATTATTTTCATCATTATGTATAGCAAGTAATTTTGGAAAATGTAGCAAATACTCAACTCATCAAAACGCGATATTTTATACGTGGGCTCCGTAGCGCAGAGGTGAAATGCGAGTGAACGAAGACAATCCGGATGTATAGATCGGGGGTTCGAATCCTGAACCACGAAAATGTCTCAACTTTTTTTTGCTTTTCTTTCATACTATCATTAGGTCGACGGAAAAGTATTGTAATCAACTCCTATATTAAAATGCGAATGATGATCTCGAACATTAACGCGTTCGCTTCGCTCACGCGTTAAAATATCTCGATCATTATTCGCCTTCATTATTACCCTAGTTGATTAAATAACTATAAAATGTACCTTATTTCCATACATATTCCTCCTGAGAGACCCTAAACCTACCACGACCAGTCTTAGATGGTACCCATTGCTTGTTCAGTAGATATAGCAGTATCGCTGGACAAAATTTCAGGTACCGTAAAATATGTGTTGTCAGATTTAAGCTGGCTTTTAATATGATTTGTCCACCTGATTTTTTTCAATCATCGTCTTCAACAACACTTTGCCTTAATTTCTTGATTGGGAGAGATCGTAGAAAACTAATAATTTTACATTTCTTCAATATAAATAATGTATGAGTACTCAAATTTCACTAATTTGCTTATTTCGCACAAAGCGCTGAGGAAAATTAAAACTCCAGAAGATGGTCACTTGGTAAACGAAAAACGTATCGAGGTGTTAAAAATATTGGTTTGATGTTGGGATGAAACTATAGTGTACTGATCTCTTATTGATCACATATCACGCGCTAGTTATTTCAATGAATTACTAATTAGATATTTTTCATCTGTTCTAGTACCTAGTAACAAATTACGCAACCGATCAATTTGTGAGATGGCTTCTAGATAATACCAGAATCCATATAATGCCATCGATGAATCCTGATGGATTTGAAGTTTCAAAGGAAGGAACGTGTGACGGTGGTCAAGGAAGGTAATGAAATTAAATTTTGAGTAAACTCTACTCTCAAACTATTTTTGAAAATAGTTCCTTGATAGAACATAAGAAGGATATGAGGGCTAGATTGTTAAAAAAAAAATTCTACGACAGTGCGTAAACTGAGTTTTTACGCACTGCTGACAGGGCGTAAAGTAATACTTTTTCGCACAAGTGCATAAAAAAATCACCTCAACTGTGCGTAAAGTAATTTTTCACACACTATTCATACATTTACGCATTTTTGAAAAATACAGTATTTTGCGTCAAATATAACTCGGTAGTCTTTATTTGACAATACGACGACAATTCATATCATTATCATCATCATCAATTCATATCATTCAAATTAATGATATAATTGCTACAATTTGTCAATATAATAACTGTCGAAGAAAATACTTTGTATGAAACACTTTCGTAAAGGGCTTTTTCGTAATCGCGTATTTGTTGAACTCGGCTGCGACTCATTCAACAAACTTCACGCTCATACAAAAAAGTCCTACTTCATGAACTTGGATCATAAATAGCTATTTTGTACAACTGTCAAAAAAACTTGAAATTTCTGCATCTCTATTGATGCGTAAATTTTTACTCTTTTTCACTGCTCAATTAATTCACAAAATAAACTAATTACAATACAATTTTATTTTTTGGAGGATTTATTTTTAACTAAGGCAACTATTAATTGATTATACATCATGAATAAATTTCATTTATTGGAATAATAATTGATATTAAAATTCGAACAATTACTTTCAACATACATTCCCGAAGATGTTCCATGTTGGTGCTGATCAGAATCGTTAGATACCTATTTCTTGAAGAGTTGATTACACAATTTTATCAGATATTTTAATTTGTTTGGAAGAAGATGGACAATAATTCAATATTTTGTTAGATATCTCGATTTTGTTATTCAAACTATCTTCTATATATGCTTTTGCTTTGGAGGCTGATTTCCAGCCACCGTGATATTTTATGGATGTAGCGTTGCTCCCTGCATTGGCCAGAAGAGTTATAGAACTTCTCCTGAAACAGTGACCTGTTACAAGCCAGTTTGTAATCAAGCTGTAAATTCCTCCTATTCCATTTAGCCCCACGTGTTGGTTAATACATTTTTCTCTCGAATATTTCCAAATAATCTGTTACTTTTTGTATAAGGCGACCGTAGTGCTCTATATTTGCGGTATATCTCAATATAATCAGAATTTAAAACAGTAAACGTTCTTGCGCAATAGGTCTCCGTATCAGGTATTTTAACAATCAATATAGATCCAGCATTTTCAATAGTATCAATAGTTATATGTGATAATTCTTCACGGCGACAAGCACCGCTGATACCCAAAATTTGGACAACCTACAAATGAAAATTATTGAAATTACTACTAATCTTACAGAATTATGATTATATCTGTACCTTATGAAGTAAATTTGTTTTGTTATTAGCATCTTGAATTAATTTATTGATATCATCCCTTGATAAAACTTTAGATTTCTTTTCTCGGTATCCGACGCTTTTGTTCCTAATGAGCGTGAATTTTGAAAATTTCCTAATATAAATATTTTTCTCAACATTCAATGTACTTTCCAATATTGAGTAGACACTCCATAACGTAGAAGGATTTATAATTTTTGATTTTTCCTCAAAATAGCATATAAGCACATTTTCAGAAACCTTTCTTACATATTTCTTGTCGCACCATTCAAGAAATTGGTCATATGGTTTCTCATGTATTAACTTAGATTTGGCCGATAACATATTAGGTACTATTGCATTTGCTTTCTCAGATATATTTGATGAGTTATCACTACCACTATAATAATCAACGTCCATCTTCTTGAAAATAACTTTAAAATGAAGCTACTACGAGCAAACACAGTCAAACAGTCAAACACGCGGGGTTCCAACAAACCGTTTCTATATATATAGTAACGACACGAGAAATACCACTGGATGCTGTGAAATTAAAGATAACATGTATGGAAAAGAGAAGTATAATTCAGTTATTTTGGACTAATTTTTTTCAGCCAGGAAAAAATTTTGAATACGATTTTATTGAAAACATTGAATAATATTTTCAAGACAAGAGTCGTTTAAATGCGATAACTTATCGGGACAAAAAACCAAGTCAAGATGTATTGAAAGTATCTATTTTCAGTATATTTCAGACGATGTAATCATACTCACAGTTGTACAAAAAACGTTGTTTGTATTTCGTGTATATAATTCGTGTTTTTATGGCTCATTCCAGAGCATTTTTGGCCTCGACCTGTGGTCTCGGCCAACACTCTCATGTGCCATTAAAAAAACACTCATTTTACGCACTTGATACAAAAATAACTATTTCTGTACAAACGTGCGTAAACTAAGGTTTTACGCACTGTTCACAGTCCAAAAAAATATACTTTTTAGAACAAGTGCGTGAAAAGATCATCTTTGCGTAAAAACGTCAACGTAATGAAATGAGTTTTCACGCGTTATTCATAAATTACGCAAATTTAAAAAAGACAGTATTTTGCGTCAACTTTTACTCGTTTGTTAATACGACTGAAATTGAATATATGTTTAAACAATCAACAATTGCTACAATTTGTCAATAGGTCGTAGATGACAAATTGTATGATACATTTTAGTAAAGATATTTTTTGTAGTCGTTTGTTTTGTTGAACTCGACTCTGCCTGATTCATCAAAGTTCACGCTCGTACAAAAAAGCCCTACTCAACGAACTCATATCATAAATGACTATTTCATTATACCTGCATCATATTCCATGTCAAATATACTAAAAAGCTTGCGAAATTTCATGATTTAAACACGTCATGTTAGAAAGGTTATTGCTAGGTAACAACGCCAAATTCTCAGTGTCATATAAAATGTTGAATAAGCCTGTTATATTTGATTTTCACAAATTAACTTTTCTTTAATCTGTCACGGGGGTGGATAAAGCCACAGGTAAAATACTTTTTCTGAAATCGTTCAAGAATGCCCACATTCTCGGAGCAACTGCAGGCCTCAAAATACACTAATCCAGTATTTTAGTCCGTTGCTAAGCAACGAACTTTCCCGGACCGTTTAATACTTTCCCGTATCGAAAACGATACGGGAAAGTACTTTCATGTATCGAAAACGATACGGGAAATTTTTTGCCGGCTTGTTTACATTTTAGACAGTTATTGAATTCACGCAAACAATATGTAGAATTCCTTAGTTTTTGATAATGCTGATTGCGATTTCAGAAAAAATAGTATGTGTACCTCGTAGTACTGTTTTTACTACTAGATACACAATATACTATTATTTGAATATAAGTTTAACGTTCACAATGAGTATGAAATACAGACCAACTAATAATTATAATCATTGTCCATGCACTGTCAGCAACTCCATTGTTGACTTGCATGTGTCCATCCGCTGGCGTCATTTAAGTGAAATTGTTTATTTCAAATGTATTTTGTACGACATATACTTTTTTATATATATACCTTACTTCATAGGTTAAATGAAACTTTGTCAACAAGATATTTTCTTATGACAATAAAGTATATTCTCTCTCTCTCTCTCTCCCTAATCAGCAAAGTCCTTATCTCTTGACATTGAGACGTTCGATACGCATTTCCAGCAGATATTCACTATATAACAACTCCCCTTTTTGGAAAAAAAGTTGTTGATGAGCTACAACTTTTAAATTAAACTCGTTCTTTAGAATTCACGTTAACGAGTTCGACTTCTTCTTCAACAGGTTCTTGGGGGGTTGATGCTTGGTCTTCTCCTTGGGATGAATCTGGCTAGGGTTCGTGATGCGGTCCTACTCTGGCCCTTGGATGGTCTGGTGGTGGTTGATCGTTGGATGCAGCTATACCAATCCTTATTGGTTTTCTGCGTCGGAATTTACAGAAGATGTAGAGCACAATCAAGGAGATGATCGGGGTGATGATATGTGAACCATGAATTGTGTTTACTGATAAATGGTTCATTAATTAACTTGTCCAATTTGTCAGAATATTGGCTCTTTTCATGTTGGGCTATATTATGGTCGTCCACATTGATTTCATTCAGCTTCAGTGGTTTCAGCTCCAGTAGGTGTTGTTTTTCAGGAAGGTCTTCACAGCATTGGTTTGGTATTTGCACTGCAAAGTTCCTGTATGTAATATTCTTGTACTTGTCAACGAAGAATTTGGAGTGTACTCTCGTGCTTCCGATGAATGCGTTACATTCAGGCTGGAGTTTGAACAGAGAACTGGTCCCCATTATTTCGGTCACTGGTTCCATATTGGTACATTTGACAGTGATCGGTAGATCATCAGAAATGGTAATGAGCCAAATGTTCAGGCTAAGTTCTTGAACATTGTAGTCCTTGGCATAAATAAGTGATGATTGGCAGGTTTTTGGAAGTTTTGCTACTCTTCTAAGTAGTTGGGCTTCACAGATGGCTTTGCTGTCTATTGGATAGGGCAGCAGATCGGAGCAAATTCTCACACCATGATTTATGAATTTACAATTTTCCAAATTTCGGAGTGGAATATACAACAATGAATCATCATCTATTGCAATATATTTTTGAAATGATAGCAAAAAATGGTGAAGTCCTGTTCTATTATCGGAAAGAGTTTGTCAAGTCTTGTATGTAGTAGAGATTTTGGAGTTCATTGAAAAAGAGAGTTCACATGAAGCATTGCTCTGGGAAGTTCAGATCGGGATCGTAATCGTTCAGGTTCATCAATTGAATGGATTTCCGTTGTCGAGTCGGGTGTTTTATTGAAATCTGGTGGATGATCTGGGGTAGGTACTGAGAGAAAATCCTGATAGTTGATTTCATCAAATTGTTTGGATTGGTTGTGTAGATCATATTCATTATATTGATCGTGATGATTTTGGCTATTATCAATATAATAGTTATATTCTTGGCTACTAGCTATATAGTAGTCATCTTGGGGATCAAAATCTTGGTATTGTGAATTCTAAAAATATTGATTATCTTTGATAATAATTCACACAAAAAGTTTTCTGTTGGTTGAAATTTGGGTTACGTTGAATTACTGTGGGACGATTGCCCTGTTGGTTTTTGTTTTGGGAAGTCGGTCTTGACTGGTTGTTTTGAAGTTAGGGTCTTGGTTGATCACTTTGAAATTGTGGTATTTGTTGGGTGTTTTGAGAATGTGGTCTTGGTTGGTTATTTTGGAAATTATTTGGCAGAAAAGAATTTGGTATTGAAAAGTTAGCGTTTGGATTTCTGCCAAAGTTTTGGAAGTTTAGTTGTGTCCTTTGTCTTTGCCTACATTCGTTGAATGAGTGGCCTAGACGACCACAAAATGTGCATTTTGGGGTTTGACTAGATTGGGGTCTTTTCTGCATGTTATTTCTAGATTGGTTTTGTCTGTCTTGTTTTTGATTTTCAAAATACGAGAGTTGAGGTTCCCTTCTTAAACGCATTTGTGCATCGAGCATATTTCGGGGATTTCCAGCTCGTATTATTTGCCCTAGTTTCGGTTCTATTATATGGTTTCAATTAGTCTTGACTGCGCGTACTTTTGCTCTACAGTAAGAGCAGTTTTCTGAATGTATGCGAGCATTTTAGCATAATGTACTTGCAACCGGTTGAATAACACTGATGCAGTTTCATTCGACAATTGTTTCAGTCTCTGGAGGTCTTGTATCAGAGATGTCAGGTCTCGAATATCGCCAAAGTTTATAGTAAGTTCCTAATTTCGGGGTGAATATTGGGGTTTCTTGAACTTATGAGCTGTGCAGCTCTTCCGCGAGGTTTGTTTTTAATATGAATCGTCAAAAGATTTGTAGTCGCGTGTTGCCATTTGATAAGCACCATCACAAGCATTTAGGAAGGTAGTCAAAAGCAGTTGATCACCTTCATATTCGGAAACAATGGAAAACACTTCTGATAATTTATATGGTTCAATTTCAGGAACAGGAACCTGATTTTCAACATTGTTATCACCATTTGCAAGGTTCTCCATATTACTCAATGAATCGTTTCAGTATTTGAATTTAAACTGATACTTTGTACCTTGTAAAAATAATCGAACAGTACGACTATTTTGCGGATAATTGATCAGTGCACTTATCAAAAAATTGTTCTTGAGTTGTTATTTATTATTATTAGTTCCAGCAGATATTCACTATATAACAAGCCTCCATGTCAACAATACGTGACATCAGATATCTGTTACCCACATGATTAGATGTGTTGAAATATGAGGTACATTATTCTGATCTTGAAATGTTTTGTCTGAAGTTATGATGCAGGCATAATAAAAAATAGCTTATGATACACGAGTATCAAGTGCCTTCAAACCTCTTGAAATGTTATACTCATTGAGCATACTTTGAAAATAAAAATTTATTTTTAGACTAGACTAATTCCTTTTACTAGTTATTAATGGAATTTTTCTGAATTGTTCTGAATTATTCGCTTGATAATTCCATGATTAAGAAGATTATTTGTTTCCAATTGCATTGACTCAAGAAAATTTGTTGACAATAATCCTAAAACCGTTACTTCTTCTGTTTAGGTATAATGCAAGAGGATTTGATTTGAATAGAAATTTCCCAGATTATTTCAAACAAAATAACAAAAGAACTCAACCTGAGACGGAAGCAGTGAAAGAATGGGTATCCAAAATTCAATTTGTTCTCTCTGGAAGTTTACACGGTGGAGCTCTTGTAGCGAGCTATCCATTCGATAATACACCAAACTCTCGTAAGTACCTGGTCGTCTTTTAAAAATATTTTACCAAACATTAGAAACATTATGATTAACCTTCATTTAAAAAATTATTATTATTGAGTTTTATATGCTGCTGAAAGGAATCTGTAGATCTTCGGCATTATGCTCTCGTAAGTTGACAATACCTTTTGAGTAAATACTGATGAATATTTTAGGATTGATCGATCAATCAATTGTGAAGATATTTCCATGATTTTACCATAACTTTTTAAATGGAGTAAGAACCCAGAAATCTATTGAATAAAGGGCACCGGCTTCAAACATCCCCCTCGACATCCAATTGGTATACGCGTTATTAGTGTGACGTCACGACGCTTGCTTTGGTCAGGATTCATTATACAAACAATGTGCTCATTTTTGGCGTTTCAGGGTTATCATTATTTAAATAGAAGTGAGATAATTAGTCAATCCCTGTGGAATCGGTATTGGAGACAAACGCGAGTGACATATAGCGTGATTCGTTACGAACATGAATATTTGACGTCATTCTAATGCAGGGTTCTCCAAAGAACCCTGATTTTAATGTTGTACCATTGTTTCAATCAAGTAACGACATGACTTGGAGGCCAGATCACTGAAGTTACGACATGACTTGGACGCGAGATCACTGTCGCCATTTACATGTCACATCCTCTTGAATATAATAATAATTCCATAAGGTTGGCTAACTATCTTACTTCTATTTGAACAATGGTGAAATATTTGATTTGGTACTGACTTTGAGAGATGTTAACTATTGATAACACTGATGATTTTATTACTACACGTATACCAGTGAAGTTGTAATCATAGTTTTTGATATACAATATGAATTTTTGTAACTTCTACTCATAACTTCAATAAACTATTACAGTACCTACTTAAGTTTTCGAGCTTCCCAGAAACATACGAAAAATTGCTTATATATTCTATAAGGTTCTAAAAATTACCACCAAAAAACTATCAAGTGTGAAACGCCATAAGCAAACACGTTGATTTGATACTAAATCCTGTCTTACACCAACCAAAATTGGAAGCGTGACGTCTTGGCTAATACAGCGTATTTGTTTGAAGATAATTGTTTTGAAAGACTATACTGTTAGTCCACTGTATGCGCCTCTTGGTCGACAACCGTATTGTAAAAGCCACAAGTTTGTAATATTTCAAATATTTCATTAATTGTACTTTTTCCACGAATTCGTTTTATGAACAATCATACCAGAGAAGCTTTTCTAGTTTTCGGTCTTTTACTCAAAATATGATTGCTAATCCAAGTTAATTTTGTTCGAAACCTGTTTCAGCAATGCTTTATATGAAACAGATCAGAGTTTCTCAGTGTTATATTATTTAATGGTGTATACTTATATGTCAGGGCTTAATACGTGTCTGTGGGTACTGCAGGAATATATACAGCCGTATGCATAGTCAATCGCCAGCGACTCGCCAGAGTTCCGCCGTTCGCTACACAAGCATTATAATGCACAGTCGAGCTCCAAAAAAGTGACAACTACGCGATAAGTCACATTTTGGCGAAACGCTGGCGATGAACCACTTTTTTGGAGCTCGACTGTGCATTATAGTTCTTGTGTAGCGAGCGGCGAAACTCTGGCGAGTCGCTGGAATTGACTATGCATACGGCTATCAGTGTTTCTCAAGGAATAGTGCAACAGATTAAGTTGTCAGTTCAAGTAAACTGAAAAAGTACGCTAACTTCAAACCATAAAGATATTATTTATACGCTATTGAATCAATTAATTCGAGAGCCCTTTCGCTCCGTACACTCGCAATGATGTGAGTATCGTATTCATTAGTGAAATTTTGATCAAAATTCTTTTTTAATGGAATTGCTGCGGCAACCCACGATTGTAAGTGCTCAGATCTACAACGTTGTCTTCAAGGTTGAGCTTAAATACTGTTGAAAATGTATTTTGTCGTTGTGAGCATGTTTTAGAGAGATCCACGATTGTGAGGGCTGGAAGCGAACGGTTCAAAATTTCAAAAAAGATAAATGACTTTTAGTGAAGAAGTCAGGTGATATTCGAGTGTATTTTTTAAGGATCCACTCTATCTTTTCGTATGCAATTAGCAGAATACTTATTGAGTAGGACTAATAATCTACAAAAGAACATAATATTGATGCAGAGGATGGAAACGATGAACATCATTCAATGAAAAGCAAACCTTTTCCGTCACCTTGAGGTGAAAAAAGATTTAATGGTTTCAATCATTGGGCTATTCTGGAATATTTAAAGAACCCTCTTGTTATAAATTCGAATCGAAAAGTATATCTACAGTTTTATGTAGAAAGTTTGAGGTGTATCTGTGTGTGTGAACAAAACTCAGAACTGTATTTCATTCAACATGTACTTTCAATTTTTCACAATAAATTCCAAACGTTATATATTTTGTTTTTAAGTATTCGTATTGTTGCTCTGGAGTTACTGTAGACTCCCAACCCTCACAAATGACAGTATCACAATTGTGCATGTCCCGCGTATGCTCCTGCCAAACACAATTGTGAGTATTATCTAAAACTATCAAAATGACGTGGAAAAAATTCGAAACAATTTAACATATTTCCTGTCCCCATCCATGATTGATGGAAACACAGGCGACTTCATATGTATACTTATAGTGTTCCCGGAGTATAAGGGATAGCAAATGATTTATACCTTTTTTCCAGAGTATCATTCGATAAAATTGATATTTCAGAAAAAAAATTGGGAATAACGTTGAAACAAAAATGTTACATATGCCAACATTTTTACCAATAATCAACTTTGAGTCGCTTATTTTGGAATCTAGGCTTTGACGACGTCAATGTTCTGCTTGGTTTTGGGGATTTCGGTGAAAATATCCGAACGTTTCTAGTGAATTTGCGCAAGTCATCCTCACTGGTGTGAACGACGTGCTCTTCGCGACATATCACTTGAAACTGAAGCTCTAGCCACAGAACACCTTAGGTGTTCTGTGCTCTAGCACAGCAGGCCACAGCTTAATAATAAGCTGTGGCTCTAGTTCCTGGCACGCCATTTATGATTCTGTTTTCTGATTTTTGCGTGAGCGGGCTCACGCGTAGTTTCCGACTAATTTGGGTGGCATGGGTTTCTTTCGGCGACTTTGAGTGCTGTGTGCCAGACCTCTGATGGATATTTCTCTCTTCCTTTCCTTTCGATTGTTTTTTTGGTGTTTGTGTATTTCCATGGCCTCTGAGTTCATTTTATATACTTAATATTGTTTCGTCGTTGGTAGCATCTCGGTTGCGGTTGCGTTCTCCGTCGGACAACATGTTTTTCGTGAATGCAGATTTCTCGGTTTGTTTCAATTGACAACTTCGCTTGTGCTTGACTAGCCGGGTATACCAATGCTCCTCTCCGTTTGTCTAATATAAACCTCACCACAAATATATGGAAGGAGTTTACACCTGCTGATTTTAATAAATATGTGTTGTCTTTTGCTGATCTTGAATATTCTGATATTTTCTTTGTTGGTTTGAAGACGATGTCTATTTTTTCCTCATTTAGGATTTTTTTAATTTGATTGATGACACCTTCTATTTGTGGATGATAGCCTTCGGTTTGCTCTCCACTAGTATTTCTTTAGCTTGAAACAGTAGTTGGGTGTTTTATTCCGTCGTCGATGTGCTTTGGTTCACATATTCCGAACTCTCTATTCACTAGGGCGTTGATGACGGTACGTTTCCGTTTTGGATGATGGTTGAATCTATTATGTACATATCGATCTGTATGTGTTTTCTTCCTGTTCGCCTAATGGCCGGTTGATTACTTTGGTGACTAATATATCTTGAAACTAGACTTCTCTTTGAAAACTATTCAAATGGTTTAGAGATTTCTGGAGTTCTTCTCTTCAAAGAAGATATACGAAGCAAAAATGCGAAATTCCAAAAGCTGAAAAGGCTCTCATAAAAAAACTCAAATGCTGACGAAAATATCATCATTCTACCTACTTACAGAAATGCAAAAGAAGTCAAATACCTTGGACAACAAAAGCAAGATGATCAGCTCATTAAAGAGTCTTCATTACTACAAGAGTAAAAAAAAATTTGCAAATCAGAAACATTACCACCAAGGCTCTATCCAAAGTAACACATGAGAACCTCTTATTGCATCTAAAGCTTTATAAACGAATTATTCTGGCAGATTGTGATGCTAATTGACAAAAGTTCTCTACTCTTTGAACCAACCAGATAACACCATACGTCCTCGCCTCTATTGCTATGTAAGATTTTTGGACCAAACACCGATTCGGTGTTACTGCGATACATGTGAAGGATGGGTACATGCCTGTTGTGAAAAAACCCACCGAATATTGGAAGCGATCCATATTCCTGCATTTTTTTTACTATCGAAATGTAGTGAAATGACGAAATCTATTTGTGCATATGATAAAGTAAAGGCAATTGATCACGTTTTTGAAAAATACCGTTGAATTGAGTTTCTCAATAGAGAAAATAAGAAATCACTGGGAGAAATACTGGAAATTTAAAAAAAAAAGACGAGAAATCAGCCTGGCCCAATATGGTTGAGGAGAGAAAAAAAGGAGTAACAGCTTTATTTTTTGTGGAAGTTCAGTAGAGATTCGACTCTCGAAAAACATGCTATGAAAATCATCACCCAACCAAAAATAATAACAGATGGAAAACTTCAAGGACAGAATAATGAAAATAATGCGAGAAATATAATATCACAGCATCATATGAATATATGTGTTGTAAAATCGCTGGTTTAATTATTCACTAATACCATCAGTTCATTGCAGGTTCGCCAAATGGGTTAGTCGGAGACTATGGAATTGAAGAAATAAAATACCAATTCAAAATTAGGAAGATGGATCCTGATATTGCTATAAAAAATGAATTCTTTCATGTTACGACAAAACAAGCAGAAACTGAAAACTTCTCATAAGTATTTTTTTTTCAAATTCAGGGACTTCTCAGAGTCACAAATAGTGACTGGTACGACTTCATAGGCTATAGTATATCCCGATAGATATCTAAATTGACAGAATACCAAGAGACAAAAATAATTGGGAATTCATGCAGAAGAAGATAAAGAGATTTTTCAATATTCATATGCTAACGTATTTGGCCTATATAACAAATGTACCAATTTCACATAAATGGAATAGCGAAAACTCTACGAATATCTTAAGCAATGAACTAGTCAATGATGATCAATTTTATAGAGATATTGGTTGAAATTATATCGTTGCACATTTCGAAAAACTTTTACTGTAGATGAAATAACAACTGACGATTTTCAAATACTGTCCACAAATATATGAAATATTTTCAGACAAATTGGTACTACCGGTACCACAAAACTATTCGGATGTTACTCCAAAACCGATTCTCCGCCATTTCTGCCTATGTGTTGTAGATATTTCCTAGAAAAAAATCATCTTATCTAATCCTTTGGGTCGTACTTTGAGAGAATCACATCAGGCGTATTTTAATACATTTTTGGAATATTTGCAACACCTCGACAAATTGAATAACAAACAGATAGGGTCGATATTTCGTCTTGGGATGAATTATGATCGACAAAAGGACAGTTTTAGCTGTGGCCTGTTTATACTATATTTCTTCAAAAAGTTGGTCGACAGACAATATCTTGAAAATGATATAATTATTATTGAATATAGGGAATAGGTATCAAATCAAAATGACGTATTTAGACTCATCAATGTAGTGACATATGAATATTTGTTCTGTGGTAGATCCATCAGAACGTTCAACGATCACTTGTCAAAATGTTTTTTTAGAATGTATCATAATAAATGCAAAATAGTAAGAGAATCCGAGCAGAGACATGTGCGATTTATGTACTGCTTGACAAATATAGCTGTGCCTCTGAGATGCGCGAACGATAAACAGAGAGGGTTAATGTCCACTACCAACTTTCATCAAGAAGGACAAGGACGCCACCGGCTGGTCTATTGCGCACCCAATATTCAGAGGCATCCTTATGCTTGTCGACCTGTATGTACATGGTGGTTCAAGCAGGTCAAGAGCTCGCACCATAGAACCTATTTCCAATGATTTCGTGGATTTGGTATTTTGATGAAAATTGCCTTCACGTACACATTTTTTCATACTTACAGGAGCACTGTCTTATTTGAAGATCATTTTCGTTGAAGCCCAACTTCTCACATTATCATGACACAAGATATTTTTTTCTTAGTCCTGGCAAGTTTTTTTGCGACGTATCCCAAGAAATATAATAGGTGTTCCCTGCACAACTCGGATTCCTCTTTTCAACGATATTTGTATTTCTGTATTTCTACATTTATCATAGTCTGCGAAAATACTTATTTTTTTCATTCGGACAGGAGTTCAAATGAATCTGAAAGGCGTTCCATGAACAACATGTCCACTTTTCGGTAGTATTTTTATTTTTGCAGCAGTGCCTTTTGATTTAGAGATTTCTTAGTCTGGAAAAATACTTAAATTTTTTTTCGTCGTATCGACGGGCGTCTAACGGAATCTGAATGATGTTTCAAATAAAACATGGTGTACTTTTTCTAATGGAACTTTGAGTCGACTGGAAGAAAAGGTAATTTTTTCAGTCATCATAATGAAGGATTGATTCTGGCAAGTACAACTAACAAATAGAAGTTCAGTTTTATGCACATTCAATACACCTTTCAGTAGGTATACATTCAATAGTTTCCGTTTGGCGTCAGTAGTACGCCAGAAAATTTTCAAAAAAAAACATGGATATATATGAAGATACCTAATGTGAATGTTTATTTTGATGACATAATCGTTTGTGGTACTAACGAGCAAACTCATGATGTGTCATTTAAAACTGTAATTGAAAGAGATTTAAAATACAATGTGAAATTCAACTACAATAAGTTACAGTACAAATTGGACAAAGTAAATTTAACCTTCACAAAAAAATGTTAAAGCAGTATTATCTATCGAAAATCCTTCAAACGAAAAAGGTTTGCTAAGAATCCTGGAACTTTTCAAATTCTTGTCAGAACTCTTACCAAATCTATCACCAAAACAATATCTTACCAGTGGTGTGTAACTTGTCAGCACTGTGAAATATACTTTTAGATGTTTTTAGTTAGTTTGCAACAGTGAGGAATAGAATGTGAACATGAACGGTCATAAAGTAATAATATTCGTTGAAAGTAGTTGAATGAATGTAAAATAAGACATAAAACCTTATTATTCAATGATAACAACAAACAAATACAACAACGAGAATGTATTTAGAAACCACACAAATTCAACGAACACCAGGGAATCTTTCTTCCTACCTACACATCACTGAAATGCGCCAACGAAGCCATTGTACCCAAATTGAGAGGATCCACCCATGAGCCCACCCACATAGAAAGAGATCGCCAAAACAGCATCATAAATGCCGTGCCACGAACGAGGCTTCAGTTTCAGTTGATGAATTGCAAGGAGTATTTCTCCACGTCACTGAATATGACTGCCGCAGTTTGGATATTTTAATCAAAAAAGACCACTACACAACCTGAAAACTACTTTAACCAAAGAAGACTATGACAAAACCCGAAAACTAACCAGAACTTTGAAACGCTTGGTAGTTTAACTTTTCATCCTAGGTCTTTGACACAACAGGCATAAACACAAAAATAAAACATCTGACGGTGATGCCATACGAAGAGTTCTTCACTAATAATGTAGAATCATTCATTTTAAGAATTTCACTGTGAATTGATCGTTTTTCTTCGGCACCCAGTACATTGAGCAGATCTCGTAATTACAATCATAATAAAACCCATTTTTCGTAAAAACACAATAATTTATTCATCAACCATTCGAGTACGCTTTTATCTCTCACTTCTGAAAATTCTGCTAATTCTGAAAATTATACTGAAATCCATCGATCATGAACTATTGATAGGCGTAGAAATATGTGTTAGTATCGATACTTAGACAAACTTATAGTGTTTCAGAGTTATTCGTCTCCTTCCTTGACTCCAGACGACGATGTATTCAAACATTTGGCACTAACTTATTCCACAAATCATGCCAAAATGAGCAGAGGTGTTTCATGCAAATCATCCCAAACGTCGTTCAGAAGGGTAAGTGAATAATTTTGACCACTCCAAAAGATGGCTAATGATTGTCTTAATTCCAATAGGGCATCACCAATGGTGCCGAGTGGTATCCTCTCACTGGAGGTATGCAAGATTTCAATTATGTCTGGTATGGTTGTATGGAAGTAACTTTGGAAGTATCTTGTTGCAAATATCCTCCTGCACACGAGTTACCAAAATACTGGGAAGATAACAAATTGGTAAGAAAATATCTAAATTGCTGACTGATATATTATCAGCACCAGGCTGTACAAAAGAAAATATTTATTGAAAAAATGTAAAAGCATAAAAGAACATGAATAAGCAAATGGGAATAATTAACTAATAATAACTAATTCATTACTAGGAATTGGGTTTTTTCAATTAACATTTTGATTATGTTGTCGTAATGGATTGTTGTGAAATATCAGACTCAAAATAGTATAGTATAATACAAGTTTTATAAGACACCATTTTGTCGCACGCTTTGTTTGGAGTACGACGAGCGAAGCGAGGAGTGCTCCAAGAGTACAAGAGCGACAATGTGTCTTATAAAACGTGTCTTATAAAACGTGTTTCATATACTATTTTTTCTATTTGGCATTTTTTTGTAGGTTTTTATTGGGAAAAATTGGATTTAATATTAATAAATAACATCAGAAATATCGGGTTGGTAACATTGATAAAATATTTAAAATTTGAAGGAAGCTGTCAGGTAATTCGTTCGTTTACACAAATAATCAGAAAAAGTAAATTTTTGTTGTTGAACATTATGGAACGAAACTATACTTTTTGCAAGGTGGGAGAAAGTTCTTTCGGTATTGGCGTTTATCGAGTATTTAAATTTTGTTGATCATTATTAATTTTTTGATTTATGTATTTTACATTTGGGCAAGTACATTTTTTTTATGAGTCAATAAAATCATACAGAATGATACACAACTTTGATTGGACATAGTAACTCAGCATCATATATATTGACACAGTATTTGACAGAGAAAATTGATGATTTTTTGATAAGTGAAAGCAAAATTATTTGTTCTATTTCATATGGTATTCAGTGGGAAAATCATCAGTATTGATTGATATTGGTAACTGTAAAAAAGAATATCATTATCGCCAGTTTTATTCAAGGAAAACAATGATACTTTTTGACTGACAGGTAGCAAATGCCCAAAAATCTATTGGAATAAAAATAGTTTGAACAAGCATTTACCTAAAGGTGCATTTAGTCAACATCATTTTAAAATTGTGCTTAAATATATGTCGAATGCAAAAGTTGAATCTATTGTACCAAATGGCGTCATTTATACAACAATGTTGAGTTTATGCTAAAAACCTTTGATATTACCGTTATGTTTATGATAATGCTTGTGGTAAAGTTGACTAAATTCACCCTTAGATACTATTCGCATGTAGATATAACAATAAATGAATATTTATCAATCAGATAATTATTCCTAATTCAAGTTATTTCTTGAATACTCAACAAAACGTATCACTGCCTTGCCAGAGAAAGGGAAAGTATCGAATTTCTTGGCCCAGAACCCTTCTTCAAAGCCCACTTGGAAGAAGTATTCTTTCAATTCATAACAATATACACTGGAAACAATACACTATTCAAATCTTCGAATTACGAAAACACCATTCAAAGCATAACCTGCAATTATTGTCTGAACTGAACTCAAAATGAATTATTATTTTTGTTCCATAAACTATCAAATATCAAATATGGTGATCGGGAGTAATTTTGAATAGTAAGATGTGTCAAACATCCAACCAAAAATGCTTTTCAGTTACATGAAAAAAACGTTAGTGGATCATGCGATTTTGTTACAACCATTCATGAATAATTTAAACAATTTCTTGTAACCCAGTATACAAAAAATATATTTCAGGAAATGTAACAGTTACATCTCATATATATTGCAAGGAAATATTATTGGAACCCAAACAAGATCCATTTTCCATATGGCAGACCTATGTGTGTTTACTGGGTCAATATTTGAACAGAATCGCTTATAACCCTATCAAGCCCGAAATTTTATTTTGCAAAATTGAATATTTTTTGTTGCTAGTGTTCATATTCAAAGACTGAAGAATATCTTAAGATGTTGAAAAAAATTACACATCATCCCCTCCAACAAAACAGCTACGTCACGTTCGTGCTCTCTAGGCTTATAGAACATGAACGCATGATCGTGACTTACGCTAAGAAGAAGTACTGTGTTTCAATAAAAGTCAAGTTTTGTAACTGGTAATACCGTTTATTTACGATTTTAAACATTTCAACTTCATTTTAAACTCTACTTCTAGTGATAATCTTTGAAACATGATTTTCCTCGTGACAAGCATAAATATACATCACACTTTTCGGATCTTATTTTAGTTCTACTGCCACAATGACAATAAAAATGTCGCTAGTGGAAGCAGCGGACTCTTCAGGCAACAAAGTATCAATGTCTTCAGTGTCAGATAGGCGACAGGTCTCAGAATTAGGCCCTGAAGAAAGTTGAGGAGGTTCGTCGATGTCTTCCTCGCCGAATAAATCTTCTATTTCAGATAAATGTAATGACATATTTCTTCACACCCGTTTAAAATGAGAAGCCTACAATCATTGCTTGCCGTCTCATCTCTCAAAAACACGATAGAAAACCTTGATTTTTAACATAGAAGATGAACTCACGATCGTGTAGGGCCGGCTTGAAAGGGTTGCAGAACACATTCTGCCAATAAACTGGAACCATATTGGAGCTGTGTAAATTGTAGGAGGGGTAGAGGCTATTCAGATCGCAAGCATTCCGATCTGTTAGATCTGTTATGCATAACCCTCAATCTTTTTGATGCCCAGGATTCCGAAACTGCATGAAGTATATCATTTTTCTGTTAGCTAATTCTCTGAGGTCGGATGATGTTGAGGAGGTCCCATCCAGGAAGTTCTCGCAGTTTCGGCAATTATCACTGTCTGATTTGCTAATTTTTTTGAAGTGATCTCAAGGAGCAGTGTCCAGTGAGTAGTCGCGTTGCCAATTGCAAGTCCTTCTCATATAACTCGAGAATCTGTTCAGCTTTCCTTGGCGATAGGCTCAGTTGCCTTTTTGCTTGTCTTCGTCCTGACACTTCATTCCAGTAAGTTTTCATTTACCCAGTGTCGGAATACTTCTTTCAAGTGGTCTTTGGAGAACCCGAAGGAGGGTTCTGGGCCAGGAAATTCGATATTGTTCCCTTCTCTGGCAAGTTTTGTTGAGTATTCAAGAAATTACTTGAATTATGAATAATTATCTAAATAATGAACATTCATTGTTTTAGCTACATGCGAATAGTATCTTAGGTAAATTTTTGTTCAAATTATTTTTATTTCAATGGATTTTTTGGGCATTTGCTACCTGTCAGTCAAAAAGCAAGCATCATTGTTTACGAAATTGTTTGCATTCTGTTCACGAATTGATGGATCATTGCCTTTTTAATTTCTTTATCATTTGATTTTTATTTTTTAAGTTTCTAAAGTTCATTAAAAGAGTTATGAAAGTGGTATTTGTCTCTTTAGCTTTTCTTCTGATTTTCTAGTTGTTTTCAGTATTTTGGATATATTTTCCTCTTCTTTCCTTTCAAATTCCGAAGTTGCCGATTAAAGCAAAAATCATGATTTTTTACTGTAATGGGTTCTCGTTCATGTTCTGAGTCGGATATTTCAGTGCACCTTATGTGTGAGAATACCCCTCAAGTGTCTACATAGTTTTGTATTTTTTCCTAGCGGGTGCTGTCGTTGCTAATGTTGATTTGGTAGCATTTTGGTATTCATAGAATGAGATGATCTCGATATTATCTGGGGACTTATCTTATGCCACTGGAAATATTGACTTATCCGCTACATAGTTTTTTTCCCGACTCAGATTCTCCAATCAAATTCTTGAATTTAATTAAAGTTTGATCACATAATTTTTCATTTAAACGAACTATAAAACTGAAATTATTCATAGAAAACTTTTAGAGTCCTACAATGAAAAAGATTAAATCTGTTTCAGCTAATTCTTTAAAATGGCACACGTGACGTTTCTTGAAAGTAATTTATTGTTTTCCATTTCAGTCACTGCTGAAATATTTGGCGGAAGCTCATAGAGGGGTACAAGGATTTGTGATCGATGAAAATGGAAATCCAGTAGAAAAAGCTTCCCTGAAGGTCAAATCTAGAGATGTTGGTTTCCAAACGACGAAATATGGCGAATTTTGGAGAATTCTAATGCCCGGGGTATATAAATTAGAGGTAAAAACGATGAAAACCTAATTTTCTTGTCAAGATAATCAACAAATTTGCAATTTCAGGTTTACGCTGATGGTTATGTTCCGAGGGAGCTTGAATTTGTGGTTGTTGAACAACATCCAACTCTACTGAACGTAACATTACACGGAGCAAAGGTTATAACAGTTTAGTTCTATTGTAGTTTAGAAGACGGTGTTGGTACCCTGTATATATTTGTACATATTTCAGCCATGGCAATACTTTCCACCACCTGTGACCTCTCCACCAAAAACTATTTTATCCATTGATAATGCTAATATACCAGCATCTGAAGATGTCCCTCTAATTTTCCCCAAAGAATAATACATATTGGCCTGTGGTGAATATGTAAGTAGATCCGTAGTATTGCAAAATTAGAGAATATTCATTGGATAATAGCCAATTTGGTATACCCATCAGTAGAATTGGAGTTCTGATGAACAGTTGTTCAAATATGGAACTAGTTGTGTATATTTTCATTTGTGATCTGTTGAAGTTAATAAGCAGTATGGTGTGGGCGGGGCAGCAGCTGCTATCATCACCGTTATCAATTTATTGACCTGTTGCTGATTGACAGAAGAGGCGATAGAGAAAACACACCCGGTTTACTTAAAAAAACGGAACCCTCAGAAATTCTATGTTTAGCTTTTCCCAAACCGAAATCCTGGCTGTGCCACTGGTATGATTAGAATGCCGTTATTCAACTAAACGTACAATTATCCAGAGAATCGCTAGCAACAATGCATGCAAGACTGTCTATAATATAACGGACTTCAGGTGCAAGTGAACAAAGTATAAATACATTTATTTTGTCCACTCGCTTCATTAGCAGCAAATAATACACCATTAATAACCCATTATTACGCGCGGAATGATGTTATTAATAATTGTCTGTTCGCTAGCTCCAGAATCGCAACCAGGTGTGCGTAAACTCCTATTTACTTATTAGTTGTAGAAATGGGCACCTCAAGCTAGATTCAATTAAGCCATCCCTAACTAGTAGACCGCTAAGATGGCCAGGATTGAGCAAACAAAATTTAAAAGGTAGGATGGTTCAAGAAAGGAGAATGAAGAAATACCCTTGTGACGAAAATAGTACCTATACAGCACAATAGTGGCATGATAACGAAAGATACAGTGACCAACACCGACACACTCATACACCGAGTCCTTTCCCAATGAGGGAAGGAACTATAAAAATGTGCCACTGTGACGTCGCGGAACTGCTCACAAACAGGATAGTACAGTACGCCTTTTTTAGCCCTCCCCCCCCCACCACCATGTTAATTTTTGAACGGTTTGACGGACAATGATGAAACAGAGACGATTTTGAATAATATTACCGAAATGAAAGACATTGTGGTTGCACGATAAAAAGGGCAGGGGGCACATCAATTTGAACATTCCTTATAGAATGGGGAGTCGAGGAGAAAATTCAAGTATTTTTTCAACCATCTCAATTATTCCGGATTTTGTTGATAATTTGTTTACCATATGCACCTGAAATATCAAGTATAAGTGCGGATCTGAATGGTACCCTTGAAATTTTCAAATAAAAATCCCCCTGAACCCCTTCATCGGGCAACCACAATGTATTTCAATTCGAAAAGATGTATCGCTGATACCATTCAATTTTTTTTCCATCTTTTTGTCAAACAATTCAAGAATTAACAGGGAGGAAAGGGCTGAAAAAAGCCGCACTGTGTGTGTACTGCAGGTGACCTCAATGAAAATCACATTAAGTAACAAACGTAGAAGAGAGACTATACAGAGACTAAAAAGTCCTCCCCCTCCCTAACTTTCGAATAAAACAAGCTTTCACGGTCGGGTAAAAGTTAGGTGAAAAGTACCCCTTTTATTACTTCTTCACATAAACGTTCTTGTAGTCACGTGGTCACGTTTCAAGAGGGCACCATAAACCTTTGTTTTTGTTTCAAATGTGAAGAGTGGTCACGTGGCACCTGGTTATGAAGGCCTTACTATTCTCTATCCAGCACCGCTTTGATTGTGAAATCGGGCTGTTTCAAACTGACAAGTGTTTAAAATTTGCTCCAAATGTTTTACAAATAAATGATTTTTACTATTAATTGCAGCAGAATTTTAACTCCTCTACTGATTCAGGTCTTTTTTTTGTTGTAAATAAGGTTCACATATGATTTGTATTTTAAAACGTGTTTTTTGTTTAATTTTTTTATACCTATGTAGTTTCGCTGGAGACTCTAAATAGCATTTCGTTGCAACGTCCTCCTTTCGAGTGAAGAAGTAGAGTCCAGGAAGAGCTGCGACAACTCGAGGCTAAAACTCTCAAAATAGAAACTTGCATCCTAAATCGTCTGTTCCACGGTTTTACTTCCCATACAACCGGGAGGCCGGGGACTTTAGGGTTTGGAGTATCTACATAACAGAATGGTGCTGGATGGAACCTGTAGAGTCATCAGGAATTCATATTGCCTCTGCATGGTCTGCGACAATGAAAAAGCAGGAGTTGGAGTATTTCTTTTTGAGGCAGGAACACGTGCAGCCGATGAACTTGGTCTCGTATTGGACATTGAACGGGCTAATCGAAAATCTGTCACTGAGTTGGAATCCATTCAGCAAAACATTCACATCAAAGCTGCGGAGACCCCCTCCTACAGTTACCTACGGATAAGCCAATGCATAGGGTCTTCTTCAAAAACATCGAAGACCTTGGCTTGTCCCAAAGTTTGACCTTCGCCTTCCTCAGGTCAAGTGAGCTCAAGATGCTCAAGCGATTCATAATGGCCTGCCAGGATGGTGTCTTCAACACCCTAGTCTACCGAAGTCGCCTGATGGGTATTTATAGAGGTCCCTAACACAAAATGCAGGGCGTTTCGTGTGGCACCTTAGACCATTATGCATTTGCTGCCAGCATTCCCAGCTCATGCAGTCTCAGCCTATATCCACAGGTATAACGAGGCGCTAGGAATGTCGAAATTTCATCTACGATACTCGTACGGTATAGACGAGACACCGATGTTGCCTCATGTTCCGGGATATATTGAGTCAGTCCATTGTGGAGAATGAGAAGTGTCGAATCTATTGAAACTACTTATTCCACACCCCCGGGCAAATACAATGATGTTGTCCTTCTCCACCAACAAATTATCGTACTTTGCTGGGCATGCTGACAACAAATGCATTATGGTCTCAGGTGCCCCACGACACGCATTGCATCGGGTGTCAGGGACGTCTACATACCCATCACGCGACTACGGTAGACTAGGGTGTTGAAGACACCATCCTGGTGTCTTCTGGTGTCAATTATTATTATTATTTTTCCGTTGGGAAAGTACTAGTCTGGCCTTGTCTGTGCCCAGTCTGCGCGCTGTGCTCCGATACATCTGGAGGGCACGCTGGTGTCGTACACCCAAATAACCACTCCCCACGTCCGAAGGGGGAGTGATTATTGGGTCCACTTTTCGAACGATATTTTTTCGATATTTATACGCAAAAATTAAATAAAAAACATAACTGCACAGAAGTAACTCATAGTAAAATACCGCACCCCGATAATAGCATCCTTCATAGCAGGTATTTGCTGGGCTTGAACTGAGGAATCGTGATGATTAACCAAGCAATTGTCTTCATTAGAGTATGTATATGGTGAATTTACATCATCCAATCTTAAATACAAAATTCTGCGGCATAAAAGCAATTCAACGTGTGAAATTCGAATATTTCATATTTACAGTATCATCCTACCATTATACAACATTTACAACATAATACAATAATTATGGTGAATATCATAGCAAAAGTTAAATCAATTCATGGTTTGCAAAATTGCATCGATTTCTTATAGTGGCTGGTGATTTCTAGATATGTTTTTTGCGCTGTCTACCAACTATATCTCAGCTAGAAATGATTTTTTCATTGCTGAATCGAGTTGGAAAAACAGTATTTAAAATTCTGCCAAAAAATGTTTCTTTCATAAATGTGTTTCGTATTATCAAACTAAAACTGAATATTCAAACTTTGATGAAAAAGATTATGGCTTTTGGAGAATTGTATTTGTCACGATCCACTAGAAAAAGAAATCAAAACAACAGAAAGTAACTTTTGAAACCTTTGTACAATTATTTGTGTTCAAAAATATCTTGCATACATTTTTTGAAATGATGGTACTCTATTCTTGACTTTTTTGGAAACAGTTAGAGTTAATGAGAGTTTGTGAGGTTCATTCTTAGTTTGAAAATACTAGACATTGAATTTTTTCACCATTCAAACTATTTCTACACTTTTCAGAGAAAGGACGGGCATTTTCACCGACCTCCACCCCAGATCTTCCATCGACCTGTAATTCAGCAGCAAGCTCAAGAAAGTGGCATTTTCTCATCAATAAGCAGCGGTTTTTCGAATTTGGTCAATTATTTCGGATGAGAAACAAAAACGCTACTGAATATTAGTTACGATTTTTTTTATCGAATTAGGAGAAAATTGTTGAGAACTTCTTGAAATTATTGCTCAGTTGTTTGGGATGCCTTCATCTCCAAAAACCAAAATGTACAGTTTTTTCTTTAAGTCGAAGTTGAAAGATGTTACGTACTTACTAGTGAATGGCGATAAACCTCTGGATTTCTCAGTTCTCTCTTTTCCAAGTGAATTATGTTACAGAGTACCTTCTAAAATATTTATTTTGCATAGGATTACGTTGTTCCATTTGAACTATTTATTGTTATTCGTTGTTATTGGATTATTAAGGGAGAGTTTTGGTAATAATATGCCCATCCATTAGGCACGAGAAAAAGTAGATTGATTGATAATGTTGGATTTCTTTGAACTACTGGACAAGTAATACTGCAAATGTGTTTGTTCCAATGAATTATTTGATTCTAAATTCACGGTTAGAAGTGCTAAATTAGTCTAAGATATCTCACACCTAGAACAATGGCTGATCTCTTCAAAACGAAACTTATACAAAATATAACTTATATTTTGTAACCTCATTTGTCTTATCATGATTTGTCTTGTCATTCAACATTAGTGACGATTATTTCCTAAAATAACTTTCTAACGAACACATCACCAGAGCTTTGGTCATAATTGGACCATTGTTTTCGTTGACTGAATATTATTGACAAACTGACTTCAAGGAATCCATATCACACGAGATTGGAGTCGTCCCTCAATTGTTTGTATTAATAATTTACAAATGTCTCATATCAAAGCAATGTAGAAGCAATTGCACAGACTGTTATTAGAGTTTAAGTCTTTTATTGCAATAAAATATTTAAATGAGATGTTTTTCATTTGTCAAAAGGCTCTGATACAGTTTGTTAACATTCCTACTATACTCTCATTAATTTCTTGGTGAGGGTAAATTTTGAGTATTAGTAGCAAAATGACCTCCGTGAACCGATATTCGTTCAGTACCTATCTCAGGAATCCTTCGAGACATAACAATGGAAGTCGGTGCTCGATTCAGTATCATTGGAATTCGTTTCTAGAAATCAGCTAAAACCAATTTCAGCCATAGGAGTGCGAAACCTTAAGGGAACAATATTTCCTTAATTTTTTTATGTCTGAGTTTTACGACAATTCGGTTACGAATGATGAATAATTAGTTAAATTTACATAAATAAGTTTCTCCCCATAAACTGATGTGGTATCAACTGCTAACAATATATTCTACTCCAAATGAAATACGGAAAAAAATGGTCCAAGTAAAACGTTTTACTGACTTTTTTTCGATTGTGGTAAGAAAATTAATACCTATATTAGAAAAAATAACATTTTGTCTCTAAAAAAAAGAGTATTCTGAACGCATGAACTTGTAGCTATAATATTGGTTACATACAGCAAGTGCTTCGAACACTAGATAATGTCAGGTCAACATTTTACTAGCACTGGAAAAGTGTATATTCATATTTATCTACTTTGTGTTTCTGAAAAGTATATCATAACAACAGAGACTCGTGTTACAGGCATAATAGAACAGTTTATTTGCAGTAGAGCTAGGTATTCCTACGATAATGAAACTGTTCACCTACTTGTTGATATACGACCAGTTCGGGATCAATCGGTAGTAACCGTTGCACTGATCATCAACGTTTTCGCAAAACTGGCCTCATTCCAATTCCAGCATTTGAGTTAGTAGTTGTATGTGGACGTTTTACATCGTGTGCCGGAATTATACTATTATAACTGTTGTGAGTTGTGTGAATAATGTTAGTTTGATTTAGGTTATTTTACTTATTAGTATGTAGAATATGGATATTGACCTAACATTTTAGAGTATTGACATTTTATGTATAATAGAATCAGGAGAATTTTCCAAAAGACTGAACAACAGTTTTGTTTAAATAAAAATATTAAAAATTTACATATTTTTATTTCATTTCTACATTATCTTTTATTTTCAATTTTCAGAACGTTCTAATTCTACATTATGTTATGCATAACTTGGATTTGTTATGATCATGATGAGGAAAGACATTAGCTCGCCTGCTTGTTCATTCATTCATACTGATGAATATAAACAGATTCAACAAAATTCCGAAATTTTTTATTATGAAACAGGTTGTACTGGGTGAACCAGTAAGGGTATGGCCAGAGGCGATGATTTGTTTAAAAGAACCGTCCAAATGTTTTATACCTCTTTCCACATCAACTCATAGTTCATGAAAAAATATTGTCATAAAACTGCAATCCTTCTCCAGTTTTTCCTGAGTAGTGTATTTTGCTAGCCTGTATATGCCATGCAAGTACGTTTCCTCATAGTATAAACTGAATCGTTGCTACCTTGGTGCAACCGAACCTTTCATATCATTTTAAATTCGAAAATTTAATAAATGTATTGAAAATAAGGCTTTATAAAAAACAAATGATCCTTCTTTGAAGAACTGATAACTCTAAACTGAGGGCAAGTGGTTATTTCAATTAAGTCCGTTGTATCCTGATACCAAAGATGGACTGAAAGCTATTAAAGGTAAGACGATAATAAACTACCCAAAAGTGAGTCATTTGATAAGGCCAAGTAAACTAAAATTACTATAATAATCTAAACATTTTGCTGCAGTAGAATACTGTATAGTAGCAACTAATGTATTTTTTAGTAGATTTAAGTATATGAGTTATTTGAGAGTAAATCATTCTTCATCAATGGTACATTTACTTGTCACTAGTAGTTATCAAACTGCAAATAAAACGTAGATTGAGGCTTATGAAATAAATAGTTTGCTTCTAGTAAAGAGTTTAATATCGTTAGGTTACATTGCGTTCATGAAATTACATCGATAACAGCTAGTGATCAAATTCAGGAATCTAATTTTTCTTGTGGCTAATAAATCGTGTACTTGTCCCATATAGTATGCAAATTTTCACTTGGTGGTATGCAAATTTTACTTGCTACTATTAAATTATATTTTCCGTGCTGGAAAGAGTTTGAAACTCTAACAAATACGCCAGAAATCATGGAAATTGGTATTTTGAAAGTAAGTGTCCGAAATACCGATCGGGAAGAAAATGTTGTCACCCTTAAGTTTCGCGCACCTTTTAGAATTGGTTTTGACTGAGTTTTCAGGAGATGATAACACTCACTGAAATTGAATCTTATACCGACGTCATATTTATTTTTTCATTTCCTTCATAATCCCCGGCAAATATTTTTTGAACCTTGTTCGAATTCTCATCACGGAAAAAAATGGTCCAAGTAAAACGATTTCCTGATTTTTTTTCCGATTGTGATAGGAAAATTAATACCTATATTAAAAAATATTATATATAATAATATTGTTTTCATGCAGCAAGTACTCCGAACATTAGATAATTCACTTTGTATAATGTCAAGTCAAAATTTTACTAACGCTGGAAAAGTGTATTTTTATATTCATCAACTTTGGGTTTCTGAAAAGTATATCATTACAACAGAGACTCGTGGTACAAGCATAATACAACAATTTATTTGCGGTAGAACTAAGTGTTCTCATAGCAAGGGCGTCGCTACAGGGGGGGGGGGGGGTAATGGGGTTAATTAACCCCCCCAAATAGTTATATACTAGTATTTTTAGTATTTTTAAATAAAATTTTAGTATTGTTAAATTAAATTTGAGCCTTTACTACCCCAAGAAAAAAATAAAAGCCTTTATCCCCAAGAAAAAACCTAGCGACGCCCTTGTCTCATGGTCCATAGTCTCATAGTCCGGTTAAAATGTAACTCCTTCCGCCGAAGTGGAAGCCTAGGGTTGTTCTGGTAGGCTGGGCTGGCTGGGCTGACCTTGTTGTTTTGCTCGCAGGTGAATGATGAGGTTATAAGGGTAACATGCCTTATAGTAGAAGGTTACCCCAAAAAATGTCAAGATACATAGCAGAAGGCAAAGTATGCTGATGAGCCAAATGGGTATTGACTCTCCTCTCCTGATGAAGATTCCTTGTAAGATGTAAGATGACTTCATGCTGAGTAGGCAATCTTGTCAATAGATGATGAATTTTTCCTAAGTCCATTTTATGCAGTGGTACATCAATGGGACTTGTTGGTAATATGGATATATTCAATGTTGGAAGATGGATAACTTTCATTGGAGAAAGTTTGTCATTTCCATGGGAGAATTTTTATTCATTGATAAGGAAGTAGCATCCTTCAGGAATGGTTATGAGATAACTTCCAGGTTGGATCTCGTGATGTGTTTCAACTGAGCAGCTTTCAGAGATGATCATATTGGATGACGTTGAAAAAAGGAGGGTCTCAGGTGTAATCTGGTTGACAATTGGATTCCCCAAATGGACAGTTGAAGCTATTCAATTTGTGCCATCAATTTTCAGTACTATCATGACGACACAATCCTCTTCGAATCGAAGATTGTTCTTGCAATCATAGGAATCTTCTATTTCATGACAAGGTTCTGCTTGATATTGGTAAAGTCCATTCCTCCCATTCAAAATTAGGAAAGGTATTTGTGGTGAAAGGATTTTATTCTGAATTGCGGGATAGGATAAAGGAAATAAATTGTAAAGTTAACAGGCATCAATACTGGAAAATGAATTATAAAAATAATCCTCTCATTTGAGTATAATAATTGAATATCTGAAAAGTTATAATAATTTTTGATTTTTTAAATAAATCAGTTGATTCGAAGGATATAAAATACGCATTTTAGTTATGATTGATTTTGAATTTTCTAATGAAAGAAATATTAGATGGATTTTATTAAAATTCGCAAAAGTGATTGCATTTATAATTTGATTCAACTGACTTTGCAAGTCAATTAGTGAATCTATAATTTTTTCTTCAAATTTATTTATCAAGTTGGAAGTTATAAGTTTATTTTCTTTTACGTGAACTAAAGTACGATTGATTTTAGTCATAAATTCTTTCGCTATGGATATTTGATCATCAATTGCATCGGTTAGTAACCTATCATCATTTTCTAAATGATTCAAAATTCATTGAATTCTTTTGCCACCTTCATCATCAAAAGTATCCAATAACCATTTTGAGATTTTTCCTCCAAGATTTATTAATCCGCGTTTGGACATCATGTGTGGATAAATTGTTTGTAAAATGTGATAAGTGTGGTTTGAAATGGCATCTGCTTGCCGTAAAAGTGAAGTATTGGAATTGGTTGAAATTTAAATTCATTGGGTTGTCTTTCATATTTAGATTTCTGACAAATACTGCAATTAATGATATAATTAGTAATATCTTTGTTCATATTTTGCCAATAGTAATTTTTCTTTATGGAGTCAATTGTTTGAATTTCTCGATGTCCAGTTTTATAAACATGATGGTAATTCATTTTGTCTAGTCTATCATTGTACTACATCAGTAACTATTGTAGAGCAAAGGATTAATTTTGAATTTATCTTAATTGATTTATCTTGCATTTGTTTCAAAAAATATGTTTCGTGTAATATGCCGGGAAAATAAATGTGATAGGTAGTTTTATCAATTAGGTTTGCTATAAAAATGTCGCTTTCTATTGTTTATATAATACCGATTATTATCAAATATTCTTTCTCTGATACATAAGGGAACTGGTGATGACTCCGAAATCTCTATTATCATTTGATGCTTATAATAATTTAAAGGTTTTTCAGCATAGGGAAAGGTTAGTATCGGCATTTCATCTGCTGACTACACGGTTGTTAAATTGTTTTCATTATTTTCCATAAACTCGTTACTTATTTCATTTATATCTCCCGCTTCATTTATAATAGACATATTATCTTTTGGATTTCTAGATAACGCGTCCGCAACGACATTTTCTCTTCCTTTAATGTAATCAATTTCATAGTCTTATTCCGTTAGTTGTAATTTCCAAGTTTTGTAATTGACAAGTTTTGAATTTGGCTCTTTCAGACTCTCAAGCCATTTCAATGGTTTGTGGTCTGAACTTATTTTGAAATGACGCCCAAATAGATAAGGACGAAAATATTCAACTGCCCAAATTATTGCACACAATTTTTTTTTTCATTACTGAATAATTTATTTCATTGGAATTGAAAGTACGACTTGCATAACATATAGGTTTTCCATCCTAGCAAAGTACTGCTCCGATGGCATCCGTGGTCAATGTAAATATTTTTGAAAAATCTGGATGAACTAATATCAGTTCATTACAAAATATTTTTTACACATTTCAAAAGCTTCTATAAATGCTTTTGTATATTCAACCTTCTTCAAAAAAGTTGTAAGTAGTTTTGTAATTTTGGCTAAATTATTAACAAATTTCCTGTAAAAACCAATAAGAGCTAAGAAGCTCTCAATTTCTTCGTGCGTTCAAGGTATAGGATAATTTACGATTGCTTCAATTTTTCTCGGATTAGGTTGAATTCTGGTCATTGTGATAACATGTCCCAGAAATTCTGCTTCTTTTTTCATGAATTCGCTTTTATCTAATTGTACTTTCGAGTTATATTTCTCTAACTGTTTGAAGACTTCTCTCTATGTGCGTCTGGAGTAGGAGAAGGAATAACTACATCATCCATGTACACCAAACAGGTTTTATTTATTTGATTTTTTAGTACTTCATTAATCATACGTTGAAATGTTGATGGAGCGTTTTTTAACCTGAAGGGCATTCTCAAAAACTCGAAATGAACCGCATCTGTCAGAAAATCGAATGAAAATCGAATGAGCGATTTTCTGTGAGTGATACTTCTGAATAACATTATCGTTCTAATTCTACATTATGTTATGCATAACTTGGATTTGTTATGATCATGATGAGGAAAGACATTAGCTCGCCTGCTTGTTCATTCATTCATACTGATGAATATAAACAGATTCAACAAAATTCCGAAATTTTTTATTATGAAACAGGTTGTACTGGGTGAACCAGTAAGGGTATGGCCAGAGGCGATGATTTGTTTAAAAGAACCGTCCAAATGTTTTATACCTCTTTCCACATCAACTCATAGTTCATGAAAAAATATTGTCATAAAACTGCAATCCTTCTCCAGTTTTTCCTGAGTAGTGTATTTTGCTAGCCTGTATATGCCATGCAAGTACGTTTCCTCATAGTATAAACTGAATCGTTGCTACCTTGGTGCAACCGAACCTTTCATATCATTTTAAATTCGAAAATTTAATAAATGTATTGAAAATAAGGCTTTATAAAAAACAAATGATCCTTCTTTGAAGAACTGATAACTCTAAACTGAGGGCAAGTGGTTATTTCAATTAAGTCCGTTGTATCCTGATACCAAAGATGGACTGAAAGCTATTAAAGGTAAGACGATAATAAACTACCCAAAAGTGAGTCATTTGATAAGGCCAAGTAAACTAAAATTACTATAATAATCTAAACATTTTGCTGCAGTAGAATACTGTATAGTAGCAACTAATGTATTTTTTAGTAGATTTAAGTATATGAGTTATTTGAGAGTAAATCATTCTTCATCAATGGTACATTTACTTGTCACTAGTAGTTATCAAACTGCAAATAAAACGTAGATTGAGGCTTATGAAATAAATAGTTTGCTTCTAGTAAAGAGTTTAATATCGTTAGGTTACATTGCGTTCATGAAATTACATCGATAACAGCTAGTGATCAAATTCAGGAATCTAATTTTTCTTGTGGCTAATAAATCGTGTACTTGTCCCATATAGTATGCAAATTTTCACTTGGTGGTATGCAAATTTTACTTGCTACTATTAAATTATATTTTCCGTGCTGGAAAGAGTTTGAAACTCTAACAAATACGCCAGAAATCATGGAAATTGGTATTTTGAAAGTAAGTGTCCGAAATACCGATCGGGAAGAAAATGTTGTCACCCTTAAGTTTCGCGCACCTTTTAGAATTGGTTTTGACTGAGTTTTCAGGAGATGATAACACTCACTGAAATTGAATCTTATACCGACGTCATATTTATTTTTTCATTTCCTTCATAATCCCCGGCAAATATTTTTTGAACCTTGTTCGAATTCTCATCACGGAAAAAAATGGTCCAAGTAAAACGATTTCCTGATTTTTTTTCCGATTGTGATAGGAAAATTAATACCTATATTAAAAAATATTATATATAATAATATTGTTTTCATGCAGCAAGTACTCCGAACATTAGATAATTCACTTTGTATAATGTCAAGTCAAAATTTTACTAACGCTGGAAAAGTGTATTTTTATATTCATCAACTTTGGGTTTCTGAAAAGTATATCATTACAACAGAGACTCGTGGTACAAGCATAATACAACAATTTATTTGCGGTAGAACTAAGTGTTCTCATAGCAAGGGCGTCGCTACAGGGGGGGGGGGGGGGTAATGGGGTTAATTAACCCCCCCAAATAGTTATATACTAGTATTTTTAGTATTTTTAAATAAAATTTTAGTATTGTTAAATTAAATTTGAGCCTTTACTACCCCAAGAAAAAAATAAAAGCCTTTATCCCCAAGAAAAAACCTAGCGACGCCCTTGTCTCATGGTCCATAGTCTCATAGTCCGGTTAAAATGTAACTCCTTCCGCCGAAGTGGAAGCCTAGGGTTGTTCTGGTAGGCTGGGCTGGCTGGGCTGACCTTGTTGTTTTGCTCGCAGGTGAATGATGAGGTTATAAGGGTAACATGCCTTATAGTAGAAGGTTACCCCAAAAAATGTCAAGATACATAGCAGAAGGCAAAGTATGCTGATGAGCCAAATGGGTATTGACTCTCCTCTCCTGATGAAGATTCCTTGTAAGATGTAAGATGACTTCATGCTGAGTAGGCAATCTTGTCAATAGATGATGAATTTTTCCTAAGTCCATTTTATGCAGTGGTACATCAATGGGACTTGTTGGTAATATGGATATATTCAATGTTGGAAGATGGATAACTTTCATTGGAGAAAGTTTGTCATTTCCATGGGAGAATTTTTATTCATTGATAAGGAAGTAGCATCCTTCAGGAATGGTTATGAGATAACTTCCAGGTTGGATCTCGTGATGTGTTTCAACTGAGCAGCTTTCAGAGATGATCATATTGGATGACGTTGAAAAAAGGAGGGTCTCAGGTGTAATCTGGTTGACAATTGGATTCCCCAAATGGACAGTTGAAGCTATTCAATTTGTGCCATCAATTTTCAGTACTATCATGACGACACAATCCTCTTCGAATCGAAGATTGTTCTTGCAATCATAGGAATCTTCTATTTCATGACAAGGTTCTGCTTGATATTGGTAAAGTCCATTCCTCCCATTCAAAATTAGGAAAGGTATTTGTGGTGAAAGGATTTTATTCTGAATTGCGGGATAGGATAAAGGAAATAAATTGTAAAGTTAACAGGCATCAATACTGGAAAATGAATTATAAAAATAATCCTCTCATTTGAGTATAATAATTGAATATCTGAAAAGTTATAATAATTTTTGATTTTTTAAATAAATCAGTTGATTCGAAGGATATAAAATACGCATTTTAGTTATGATTGATTTTGAATTTTCTAATGAAAGAAATATTAGATGGATTTTATTAAAATTCGCAAAAGTGATTGCATTTATAATTTGATTCAACTGACTTTGCAAGTCAATTAGTGAATCTATAATTTTTTCTTCAAATTTATTTATCAAGTTGGAAGTTATAAGTTTATTTTCTTTTACGTGAACTAAAGTACGATTGATTTTAGTCATAAATTCTTTCGCTATGGATATTTGATCATCAATTGCATCGGTTAGTAACCTATCATCATTTTCTAAATGATTCAAAATTCATTGAATTCTTTTGCCACCTTCATCATCAAAAGTATCCAATAACCATTTTGAGATTTTTCCTCCAAGATTTATTAATCCGCGTTTGGACATCATGTGTGGATAAATTGTTTGTAAAATGTGATAAGTGTGGTTTGAAATGGCATCTGCTTGCCGTAAAAGTGAAGTATTGGAATTGGTTGAAATTTAAATTCATTGGGTTGTCTTTCATATTTAGATTTCTGACAAATACTGCAATTAATGATATAATTAGTAATATCTTTGTTCATATTTTGCCAATAGTAATTTTTCTTTATGGAGTCAATTGTTTGAATTTCTCGATGTCCAGTTTTATAAACATGATGGTAATTCATTTTGTCTAGTCTATCATTGTACTACATCAGTAACTATTGTAGAGCAAAGGATTAATTTTGAATTTATCTTAATTGATTTATCTTGCATTTGTTTCAAAAAATATGTTTCGTGTAATATGCCGGGAAAATAAATGTGATAGGTAGTTTTATCAATTAGGTTTGCTATAAAAATGTCGCTTTCTATTGTTTATATAATACCGATTATTATCAAATATTCTTTCTCTGATACATAAGGGAACTGGTGATGACTCCGAAATCTCTATTATCATTTGATGCTTATAATAATTTAAAGGTTTTTCAGCATAGGGAAAGGTTAGTATCGGCATTTCATCTGCTGACTACACGGTTGTTAAATTGTTTTCATTATTTTCCATAAACTCGTTACTTATTTCATTTATATCTCCCGCTTCATTTATAATAGACATATTATCTTTTGGATTTCTAGATAACGCGTCCGCAACGACATTTTCTCTTCCTTTAATGTAATCAATTTCATAGTCTTATTCCGTTAGTTGTAATTTCCAAGTTTTGTAATTGACAAGTTTTGAATTTGGCTCTTTCAGACTCTCAAGCCATTTCAATGGTTTGTGGTCTGAACTTATTTTGAAATGACGCCCAAATAGATAAGGACGAAAATATTCAACTGCCCAAATTATTGCACACAATTTTTTTTTTCATTACTGAATAATTTATTTCATTGGAATTGAAAGTACGACTTGCATAACATATAGGTTTTCCATCCTAGCAAAGTACTGCTCCGATGGCATCCGTGGTCAATGTAAATATTTTTGAAAAATCTGGATGAACTAATATCAGTTCATTACAAAATATTTTTTACACATTTCAAAAGCTTCTATAAATGCTTTTGTATATTCAACCTTCTTCAAAAAAGTTGTAAGTAGTTTTGTAATTTTGGCTAAATTATTAACAAATTTCCTGTAAAAACCAATAAGAGCTAAGAAGCTCTCAATTTCTTCGTGCGTTCAAGGTATAGGATAATTTACGATTGCTTCAATTTTTCTCGGATTAGGTTGAATTCTGGTCATTGTGATAACATGTCCCAGAAATTCTGCTTCTTTTTTCATGAATTCGCTTTTATCTAATTGTACTTTCGAGTTATATTTCTCTAACTGTTTGAAGACTTCTCTCTATGTGCGTCTGGAGTAGGAGAAGGAATAACTACATCATCCATGTACACCAAACAGGTTTTATTTATTTGATTTTTTAGTACTTCATTAATCATACGTTGAAATGTTGATGGAGCGTTTTTTAACCTGAAGGGCATTCTCAAAAACTCGAAATGAACCGCATCTGTCAGAAAATCGAATGAAAATCGAATGAGCGATTTTCTGTGAGTGATACTTCTGAATAACATTATCCCTTATCCCATTCATAGATAAGAATCTCCAATGCAAACTGGACATTTAATAAATAATCAACTATCTGACTGAAAATGCAAATTTTCACTTTCAGATTTTTTCTCTCAAGTTATATAGGGTCTTTCTCAATATCTATGAGTTCAATGTCCAGCTTGGCTTTTGCCGGGGAAGTAGTTGTTTTCTGTTAGATATTACAAAAAAGTAACTTCAATTTTATCGTAGGGTTTTTCCATTTCCAGAGGAGTCATGTACTGATTCAATTTTCAATTGAGAATGTTTCTCTTTAAAAAATGTTCATTTATTTATTTATAGGGAATATAATATGTACCTACTGTCTACTGAAACATTTATTGGAAGATTAGTTCTCAAAATTTCATTTTCATATCGACTTATACTGTATACACTATATTCTGATGGGAAACATTGTTTTACTGGAATTGTAATTTCATTTCGAATCAAATATCCATCTAGTAATTTCCAATTGAATCCCATGTTTTTTAAGTCTCTAAAACTAATTAATCCATAAAAAAAGGATGAAAGTCAAATAAAGTAAAAATAATGTTTTCGTTAATTTGGAATTCAGAAATGGTTGGAATATGAGCTTCGAATTTTGATTGTTGTTGTCCGCATGATGTTTTAATAATTTTCGGTTTTGTAATTATACATTGAGGATAGTACTCTTCAGCTATAAAAGGATTTAAAAGAGATATACCTGAGTCAATAAGAAAATTCAATGGTTTATGAAATCCCGAAAAATTCAAATTTCTAAATTCAAATTTTCATGCTGTTCAAATCCTTGTTTCGTTATATTCAATTCATCTCGATAGGTAGTAGAAGAATTGGGTTCCATCATGTAAAGTTCTTCAAATCGAAATATAGGTTTCGTTTGTTGTGGAAATTAGTTCCTTTGAATGGGCCCTTGTCTTGTAGTTGTTGACATAGGTGTAGGTCTAGAGGTTGAGGGTTGGTTTCTTGGTTTCCAAACATTGACGTTGGATGGGTTTTGAGTTCCAAACACTTGTTTGTTGGTGAAAAATTTCTGTGGAACTTGTATTATGTCTCTATTTGAATTATTATCAGAATTCAAGTGGAGAGTTGAAAAATTCTGGGTTAGATTGTCTTAATCAGTTATTTCAGTAGTATTATTAAGTATTTGTTGCCTAACTTCACTATTCACTCTTGCTAAAGCTAATAAATTACGAAACATATAATGTTATTTATGTAATATTAAAATTATTTGAGTAATATATGAGAGAACAATTTCAGCATCATCCAATACTGAATGAAGTTTGGGAAATAGGAAATGTGGATGAAGAAAAGACTTACAATGTCTTCTCTATCATGCTTGTTGGATTTCTTCTTGGTTTTTTTCTTTTTCTTGTGAACCAATCCAGAGAATATACAGTTCTCCAGTAGGGTGTTAGCCGTTTCCTGAATATACAGTTCAAGTATTAGGCCCCGTGAATCGTAAAGGAATATACGGTTCTCTTCTCGAAACACTCTTCTTGTTTGTTTGATAGCCATGCTTTGGTTGTACAGTGGCTATCCTACCGACTGCGCCAGTTTCGTTTAACTCCTAGCAGTGTGAGGTTCGTAGGAGCCATTTCGTGGATGAGAACAACTTGGTTTACTCTTATTGACTTGACTTCTACCACAAATAAAGATTATTCAGATCTTACTATGTGCTTTATTTCAAATCATTTGCTGGTAATAAATTGAACTAATATTAAAGTATTCTACTTCATTATATAGTTCCTGATAAGAACGGTACCTTAATTAAACAGGTAAACAAGATAAAGTTTGGGAAAAATGTATATGATGCAGTTTTTTCTCGGAACAAATGTTTAACACTGAAAATTATATTCGAAATGTAAACATGTAAAGAGATGAGAAACGAAATTATTTCTTACTATGCAATATAATATGAATAAAGACTTCAATAGGTACAAAACATTCGAAATAAATGCAAAAATAGCATAGTGGAACGTGTCACCCATAGTCCGGTTAAAATGTACCTACGGTCGCAAGGAAAGCAGTCCTTTAGTAGTTGTATGTGGACGTGTTACATCGTGCGCCGGAATCACAATATGATTATACTGTTGTGGGTTGTGTGAATAGGGTTAGTTTTAAATATGTATTTCACTTGTTTGTATGTAGAATGTAGATTTTGAGATAACATTTCTAGAGTATTTACTTTTTATGTATAAGTTATAGGATTAGGAGGATGTTCCGAAAGACTGAACAACAGTTTTGTTTCAATAAAAATATTAAAAATGTACATATTTTCATTTCCTCTCTTCATTACCTTTTACTTTCATTTTTCAGAACGTTATTATTTTCATTATATTTATACATAACTTGGATTTGTATCATAAAGGGAAAAGACATTAGCTTGCCTGCTTGTTCATTCATTCATACTGATGAATACAAATAGATTCAACAAAGTACCGAAATTCCCAGAGGCGATGCTTTCTTCAAAAGAACCATCAAAATGTTGTTTACTACTTTCCATATCAACAAATAGTTCACGAAAAAATATTCTCATAAAAACTTCAATCTCTATCTCCAGTTGTTCTTGAGTAGTGTATTTTGCTAGCCTGTATATGCTATGCAAGTACGCTTTCTGAATGTATGAACGTGTATGAACCGAATCACTGCTGCCTTAGTGCAACCGAACCTTTCATCTCATTGTGAATTTAAGAATGAAATGAATGTATTGAAAATAAGGCATTATAAAATACAAATGATTCTTCTTTGGAGAACTAATAACTCTAAACTAGGGGCAAGTGAATATTTCAATTGATTCTGGTGTATCCTGGTACCAAAGAAGGAATGAATGCTATTGAAGGTAAGACAATAATAAACTACCCAAATGTGAGTCATTTGATAAGGCCAAGTAAACCAAAATTATAATAATAATCTAAAGATGTTGCTGCAGTAGAATACTGTAAAGTTGCAACTGATATATTTTTCAGTTGATTCAAGTATATGAGTTAATTGGGAGTGAATCATTCTTTATCAATGATGAATTTAGTATTCACTATCAAGTTATCAAACTGAGCACCTACTGCAAATGAAACGAAGATTGAGGCTGATAAAATGAAAAGTTTGCTTCTAATAAAGAGTTCATTATCGGTAGGTTACATCTTATTCCTGAAATTACAGCAATATCAGCGAGTGATCAAATTCAGGAAACTAATTTTTCTTGTGGCTAATATAGCGTGTACTTGTCCCATAAAGTATGCAAATTTTCGTACGTACAAGGAAAAAAAACTTAATATTAGCAAATAAAATTTGCATACCCCCTTATAGGAATACTAACAGGGCATAACAAGTTAGGCAGACACCTATCAGTTATAGGTATAGGAGACAACCCCACTTGCCACAAATGCGAAGGAGACGAAGAAACTTCATCTCACTTCCTCGGCGAGTGTGAGGCATACGAAAGGCTAAGATTTGGAACCTTCGGAGTTGAGAAACTGCAACAAGAGGAACTAATCGACTTGGAGTGGTCGGACATACTGACCTTCATTAGGGGTCACAAAGGTTCGAAAAGAAATACTGAGAGAATTAATGTAGATAAGTGGAGATAAGGGGATGGCAAAAGGGTCCATGAGGGCCTACTTGCCTGGCCGCGGTTGCGGCCTCCCCAAAGAACTACTACTACTACTGCATACCACCTCGTGAAAATTTGCATACTATATGGGACCAGTACACGCTTTATTAGCCACAAGATAAACAAGATTCCTAAATTTGATCACTTGCTATTATTGCTGTAATTTCAGGAACGCAATGTAACCTTGCGATATTAAAATATTCATTAGAAGCAAACTTTTTTATTTTATTAGCCTCAATTTACGTTTTATTTGCAATAGGTGCTCAGTTTGATAACTACTAGTGACAAGTTGATTTACCATTGATTAAGAATGATTTACTCTCAAATAACTCATACTTAAATCTACTAAAAAATATGTTAGTTTCTACTATACAGTATTCTACTGCAGCAATATTTTTTAGATTATTATAGTAATTTTAGTTTACTTGATCTTATCAAATGACTCAATTTTGGGTAGTTTATTATTGTCTTACCTTTAATAGCTTTCATTCCAACTTTGGTATCAGGATACACTGGACTCAGTTGGAATATCCACTTGCCCTCAGTTTAGAGTTATTAGTTCTTCAAAGAAGTATCATTTGTTTTTGATAAAGCCATATTTTCAATACATTCATTCCATTCTTGAATTCAAAATTATATGAAAGGTTTGGTTGCACCAAGGAAGCAATGATTCAGTTTATACTATAAGAAAACGTACTTGCATGGCAAATATAGGCTAGCAAAGTACACGACTCAAGAAAAACTGGAGGTAGAGATTACAGTTTTTATGACAATATCTTTTCGTGAACTATAAGTTGATGTGGAAAAAAGTTTCAAACAGTTTGACGGTTCTTTTAAACAAATCATCGCCTCTGGCCATACCCTTACTGGATCACCCAGTACAACCTGTTTCATAATTAAAAATTTCGGAACTTTGTTGAATCTGTTTGTATTCATCAGGATGAATGAATAAATAAGGAGGCAAGCTAATGTCTTTCCTGATTATGATCATAACAAATCCAAGTTATGTATAATATACATTAGAATTAGAACTTTCTTAAAATTGAAAATAATGAAGAAATAAAAATATTTAAATTTTTAATATTTTTATTGAAAAATTCACCTGATTCTTTTAGGTACCCAGTTTCATGAAAGTGTGCCATTTCGGCAATCTAAAAGTAGTAATTACATAATTCCTGACTAATTTTATTTGATAATGTTGTGAAACGAAGCCAAGTATGGTTGAATTGAACATTGTAGAAAATAGATAAGCAACCATGTAATGAACAAGCAGAACAGATTATCACACAGAAAAAACTTTAATAGTAGCAAGTAAAATTTGCATACCACCAAGAGAAAACTTGCTTACTATATGGGACATACACGCTTTATTAGCTTTAAGAAAAATAAGATTCCTGAATTTGATCACTTGCTGTTATTGATGTAATTTCATGAACAAAATGTAATTTACTGATATTAAACTCTTTAATAGAAGCAAACTTTTTATTTTATTAGCCTCAATCCACGTTTTATTTGCAGTAGATACTCAGTTTGATAACTACTAGTGACAAGTTAATTTACCATCGATGAAGAACGATTTACTCTCAAATCACTCATATACTTAAATCTACTAAAAAAATATATTAGTTGCTACTACAGCAACATTTTTGGATTATTATAGTTATTTTAGTTTACTTGACTCACTTTTGGGTGGTTTGGTTGGATAGCTCTCATTCTATCTTTGATATCAGGATACACCAGGCTCAGTTGAAATATCCACTTGCCACTGGTTTAGAGTTATTAGTTCTTCAAAGAAGTATCATTTGTTTTTTATGAAGACCTTTTTTTAATACATTGTTGTTGTTTTGTTGTTAAAATTGTTATTTCCTTCAACCGATTGCACCCCTAAGCGCAACCCTCGGAAGTCATCGAGAGATTTGTGTGAGCTAGGGAAAATGCAGCCCTTACCTTTTAACGTGTGATGCCATGCACGAGACCGATTACCATGCGAGGCTTTGAACCCTCGACCCTTTGCTCCAAAGGCGAACGTTCAACCAGTACGAACGGCCACCACGGCCCATTTCATTCTCGAATTTAAAATAATATGAAATATTCGGTTGCACCAAGGAAGCAATGATTCAGTTTATACTATAAGAAAACGTACTTGCATGGCATATACAGGCTAGCAAAATACACTACTCCAGAAAATCTGGAGATTGGGATTGCATTTTTTATGACAATATATTTTCGTGAACTATGAGTTGATGTGGAAAGAAGTATAAAACATTTTGATGGTTCTTTTAAACAAATCATCGCCTCTGGCCATACCCTTACTGGGTCACCCAGTACAACCTGTTTCATAATTAAAAATTTCGGAACTTTGTTGAATCTGTTTGAATTCAACAGTATGAATGAATGAACAAGCAGGCAAGCTGATATCTTTCCACATTATGATCATAACAAATACAAGTTATGTATAACATAGAGTAGAATTAGAACGTGCTGAAAATTGAAAATAAAAGATGATGTAGAATGAAAATAAAAATATGTACATTTTTGATATTTTTATTGAAACAAAACCGTTGTTTAGTATTTTGGAAAATTGTCCTTATTATTTTATACATAAAATGTCAATACTGTAGAAATGTTAGATTAAAATCCATATTCTACATACCAACAAATAAAATACATAAATCAAACTAACACTATTCACACAACTCACAACAGTAATAATAGTATAATTCCGTCACACGATGTAACACGTCCACATACGACCACTAACTCAAATGCTGGAATTGGAATGATGCCAGTTTTTCGAAAACGTTGATGAACAGGTGCGACGGTTATAACCGATTGATCCCGAAGTGGTCGAATATCAGAAAGTAGGTGAACAGTTACATTATAGTAGGAACACCTAGCTATACTGCAAATAAACTGTTGTATTATGCCTGTAACACGAGTCTCTGTTGTTATGATATACTTTTCAGAAACACAAAGTAGATAAATATGAATATACACTTTTCCAGCGCTAGTAAAATGTTGACCTGACATTATACAAAGTGAATTATCTAATGTTCTAACTACTTGCTGTATGTAAACAATATTATAGCTACAAGTTCATGCGTTCAGAATACTAATTTTAATTATTATCAATAAAAACGACATCACACGCTATATAGACACAAAGAAATGAAAACCCAGTTTTTGAAAAAGTTAAGAAATATCAAATGATGTACTTCATTTGCAATAAACAGAAACTCTGAAAAAAATATATCAAAGTGAAACTCTACATCAATCGTGCTAGTGTAAGCCATATTTCGATATTTATATTTAGAAACTTCGTAGGTAGCTACACCAAGAGTTCAAAATGACGAAAAATATAATGGAGAACCGGCCATAAAAATGGTTACTGTCTATAGTATCGTGAAATTGTGGTCTTTAAAATTGCAAACATTAAAATGGAAATACCTAGTTGATTTGCTTTTAAGATACAGAAATCATGATATACCACAAGCACACAATTTTTTATAACTATCTTCTCTACATTTTTTTATCCGTAGAATTAAATTCTGTCTTTTTGGCAACAAAGTCTTGAATCAGCTCACTCAAACAAATACATTGTTAAGCACTTTCAATCGGCAATGAGAATATTGTGAATTTGAAGTTACATTAAATTCATTTCGTTTTGTGTGTCTCTTGAACAGTCTTCCCAAAAGTATCACGCAATGTGAACTTTTGATAGATAGTCATATATAATCTCAAAGAAAAATAATGTACATCAAACGAGCAAAACTTTCATGGGTTACAAACTGACGTCCAGTCGGGAAACATGAAATTATTAATATTCCATTATAGTAATATTGTGAAGGTGAAAGGTTTCTCGAATATTCGAAGTAGAATCAATCTATTGACCAATCATAAGACGAGTACATCATGCGTTACAAATCTGCTGAAACGTAGTACTACCCAGATAACACACGGATATACAATGGACGTCCAAAGGATGTCCACAATGGACATAACGAATATCCATTGGACGTCCGTTCATGTCCAGAAGAATATCCTATGGATATCCACTGGATATCCATATGCCACAAAATTGGACGTCCATTGGATGTCCAGTGTGTACTAAGGATGGATATACATTAGACCAAAATGGACATTCACTGCACATGATAAATATAGCATGGACTTCTGATGGACCTAAATTGGACTTCTGATGGACCTAAGTTGGACTTGATGGACCTAAATTGGACTTCTTATGGACCTCTAATGGGTCTACATTGGACCTCTGATGGACCTGTAATGGTATGAAATGGACATGAACTGGATATGTTATGGATATAAACGGGATATTTTATGGACATTAACTGGATATATTGAATTCGATACAAATATTTCAAGGGCGTATTCCTGGGGTCAAAATTTAGAAACTGAATTCAGTTTCTAAATTCCATCAGGAATTTGTGCAAGATATGTTGCATTGCCTGAAAAACAATCAATAAAGAGTTGAGTATTTTATACAATAATGTTTTCAGAATTTTATGAGTTGAACATCCATTTTTGTGCAATGGACAACACCAACAGGACAGTCAATCACCACTTCGAATGGATGGGGTAGCACTGATTTCTTATTTTACTCTTCTGTAATATTTCGTGAATATTTTATTCCTCCAGTTTTATTTTGCACCGTATCTTTACTCAAACACCCTTCACCTTGGATTCAAACGACAATCAGTTTCAAAGCCTCTCAATCCCCCAGGAATTTGCAATCAGTTACTATTACTGCAGCGAGACTTACCTGATATGAATACTGTGAGTCAAAATGAGTATTGACGGATCCTCCAACTCAGAATACAATCTAAACTGCAAAATTTTAAATAGTGATCAGTTTCAAATCGGAGATATCACACTGACGATAGTTAGCATAAATGTGCAGTGTTTAAGAAATAAGTTACTGAACCTTGAAGTTTTTTGTCAAGAGAAGAAACCAGACATAATTTGCATACAAGAACACTGGTGTACAGAAGAGAACATCAAATATATGTACATACCGGGATATACTTTAATCACAAGCTTTACTAGAAGTAATAAAATACATGGTGGTTCTCTAATATTCGTAAGTAGTAAAACTTTGATTAAAAGTGGTGTCATAGACTGTAGTAAATTCAGTGAAGAAAATATCTATGAATGTTGTGCAATCTATGCTACATATGAAAACAGTACATTCTTAATTGTTAATGTTTATAGGACGCCGGATAGCAAGCTAGAAACATTCCTTGAAAAATGCTTTTCCTTATTAACCAGCCATAGTAATCGTTTTGACAAAATATGCTTTTGTGGCGATTTCAATATAGATTACTTAACGCCACACAATGAAAAAAATCTACTAGATGATCTGTTTGGCTCATTTGGTTTGAAACTTGGCCTCCCAAATGAACCCACACGTATAAACTACTGTAAAAACAAAATAACCAAAACTAAAATTGACTATATTGCTACGAATGCGGAGTATAAAAATTACAGTTGTCAAATTGTTCAACCAAATATGGGTGATCATCTCGCGATAATTATGCATATAACGCTAAAGCAGGATATATCAACTCCTAGTGTTAACATTAGTCACGCCCGAAATCTAAATCTCTCAAATCTTGATATGACAAAGCAAGAATTATTGAGGTTAGGTTTCAATGATGTACACAATAAAAATGATGTCAATGAAGCATTCAAGGAATTCATGGAAACACTACACTATGCTATAGACCTAAATTGCCAAACAATAAGGAAAGAAAACAGCAGGTTAGTAGACAAAAGACATCACTGGCAAGATACAGAAATTCGTAATAAAGGTAAGCAACTGAAAAACATTTACTCTGCCGCTAAAAACATAGCCGAAAAAGAGGCATGGGATTATTATCGATGTTGTAAGAAAGAGTATAACCATTTAATTCAGAATAAAAAAAAAGAACATAATCAAAATATGATCAGGGGCAGTAATAACAAGCAAAAAACAATGTGGAATATTGTGAATAATACATTAGGTAGAAAACAAAAAGTAAAAGATATACAGCTAAAGGTAAACAACAACAAAATTACGGACAATAAAGAACTTTCACAATACTTTGCAACAAATTTCAATGAAAAAAACAAAGAACTACAAAATATGTTCAACATAAAAAACAGCAACTGTACATGCTCCTCAAAATGGTCTATAAATAGTTTCGCTTATTTTCCAGTTACAGCATCGGAAATTGTAGATGTCATTAGCAATGTAAAAAACAAAAACTCGGTGGGTGATGATCAAATAAATATGAAAGTGCTAAAACATATAAAAGACATAATTTCTGAGCCCCTGGCTTACCTAATCAATCTAACACTCGAAACAGGAATCTTTCCTAATGACCTAAAATTAAGCAAAGTGATTCCTATTTATAAAAAACTGGATGCTACTAGTGCTGACAACTATAGACCAATTTCACTCTTAAATGACATCTCAAAAATATTTGAGCGTATATATCACAGTAGACTCACACATTTCCTAGAAAAATTTAGCATTCTGTCCCCCAATCAACATGGCTTTCGTTCGGGAAGATCGACAGAAGGAGCAGTAATTGAATTTATGGATAGTGTATACAAGAATCTAGACAAGGGACAGGCAGTTGCAGGAGTATTCTTTGACCTCACAAGAGCATTTGATAGCCTTAATATTAAATTTCTCAAAGATAAATTATACGCTGTTGGTATAAGAGGTCCTATGCTTGACGTATTAGGGTCATATTTATCTGAGCGAAGGTTTTATGTTCAGATAAAAGACAAAAAATCGGATATAGTAGAGACTGATATGGGCGTTCCACAGGGGTCTGTGCTGGGACCACTTCTGTTTCTTATCTTTATTAATGATCTACCCGAAAGCATAAACGACAGACTAATAATGTATGCAGACGATTCCTCGGTGGTGGTTGCTGCACAGACCCCTGAGGAATTGTACCAAAAAATAAAACGCGTAGTCAACACGTTCCAGAGCTGGTGTAATCAGAATTCAATTAAATTAAATCTTGGAAAGACAACATATATGAACTTTAGATACAGGAGAAATTCTCCACGCATTACTATGACTGATATTGCCTATGCAACTGAAATTAAATTTCTGGGTGTTCATTTGGATGAGTTTGTGAGCTGGGACAAACAAATAGAGCATATCAGTAAGAAACTTAACTCAGCATTTTATGCCATTGTGCAACTGAAGAAAACATCGAACTTGAATACACTCATTAGTGTATACTATTCTTTAGTGTATAGTCATCTTATATATAATGTCTGCCTATGGGGTAACGCTGTTAGCTCGGAGCAATTATTTATCAAACAGAAAAGAATAATGAGACTTATCTTTAATATTCCACATGGTAACACATGCAGACATGTCTTCAAAGAGAATAATATCTTAACACTACCATGTATTCTAATATACAAAACTCTCCTTTATGTTAAAAACAACTCTCTCAGGTTTCTAAAACATTCTGATTATCATACATATTTTACCAGGAACGCTCATGATTTTGATATCATTAGACACAATCTATCTCGCACTGAAAAATCCCCAGACTATTTGGGAATCAAACTTTACAATCATCTACCTCGAGAAATCAGAGAAATGAATCTAGACAAGTTCAAATCGTCAATAAAACGCATATTGATGCAGGGGGCTTATTATAATCTAAACGAGTATTATGAATCTAGCTTGCTATAACGGCATATTATATACACTCCAAATTTTTGTCTATCGGTGATCAATTACCCACATTATCAGCCCATAGTCTCTTACCTTATGTGTAAATGTTATTATGTGTAAATGTTAAATATGTAAATGTTATTCAGGTTATTTTATGTGTGAATCTTAATCCAAAAATGCAAATGTGTTATACTTTTATCTTGTATAGATCTTAATTTTAAATGTCTCAGCTTATGCTGCATATTTGATTGTACTTATTTTAAACTGACGTGTATATCCATCTACGGATGGCTGCTGTATGCTAATACGAATAAATTATTATTATTATTATTATTAGTATTGAATAGTCAACCAAATGAACGTGAACACTGTAATAAATAAAGCACCTCCGAGAGCTCCGAGCACTATACGACACGAGTTTAATCCCAAACAATTAAAAATTGTCTGTTTGTTTCTTCCTCTTGCAACTAGCGTCAAACGTCATTTTCCATTCCATTCCACTCATTTATTGGCCTTTGCTTCCACGGCGGCGCATTTGGCCAGCTCTCTCCGGGGATTGCAATATTTGCATGTTCATATTTGTCATTGTCTGCATTACCGATTTCGGTAGTTGCCAACTGAGACAGGGACATTGGTACCAACATATGCGCACTTGGTCCGGGCGAAGGATGTACAATGGAAATCCAAAGGAAATCCCTTTTTTAATCTGGATTTTCAGTCAATTTGGACAAGAAATGGATGTCCATTGGATGTCCCCAAACGGATATCCATTGTACTAGCAGAAATGGACATCCAATGGATATCCATCTAACGTCCATGTCCACAAGGACCAATTATGGACATGAAATGGATATCCATAGGATATCCTGTGTTCACTGTGATATGACTTACGACTGAAGTGAGTGTCAACACCGACGACGACAGATGTTTGATATTTGACACACCATAAATTTCATAAATAAATAGGATAATACAAAAAAATCCATGTGGGACCCGCTCTAAGATTAGTTCAGATAAAATGATTGCGGGTTGCCGCTCTCTGAACCTTGTGTGGTATTCTGTTCACGTAAAGTTAGTCAGGTCATAAGGTAAGCTGATAATTCATGCATTTTTAACTGGGTTTGTATGACTCTGTCGTTCAAATTTCCCGCCATTTTAGTGACCAATAACAGAGCGCGTCCCTACTGTAATTTACTGTCGTCTCTGTTATGGTGGTTATTGTTGTATCATTCTGTAGATTTATATTTAAACAAAGAATAGGTATCAACCCAGACAACACAAGTAAATCCATTGGACAACCAATGAACATCCAGCTATGGATACCCTTGTCATCCATTGGATGTACAGCATTCTCCAATATATGTCCAATGGACATCCATTGGACGATACATGTCCGAAACATTGGACATACATTGGAAGTCCATTGGATACCCATCAGGACATCCGATGGATTTCCTTAGGTGATCCAGTTTATGTCCATTCCAGTTGGAAGTCTATTGGATATCCATCGGACATACAATGGATTTCCAGTGAAGATCAATTTCATACCCATTCCAATTGATAGTTCATTGTATACCCATTAGACATCCAATGGGTTTCCATTATAGATCCAATTCATGTACATTCCAATTGAAAGTCTATTGGTTGCCAATCAGACATACAATGGAAATCCATTGGACATCCACTGGACATCCACTGGACATCCAATGGACATCTACTGGACATCAATTTATATCTAACCACCTAGCTCAGATAGAATAAAAAATAATATTTATAAAGTATTTATTATTGAATGATTAATGATAGTTATAATTATACCTTACATAGTGTAACATAAAAGAAACTTAAACTAAATTTCAAAGAGGAACATAACCGAAAGATTTACATTATATCAAACAAAATAAAAATAAATAAAAATTACTTAGCAGGTTCTACTCGTAATTCATAAGCATTTTTCTTTTACTCTCCTCACATATTCCTTGATGGCATCCTCCACTGATTTCCTATCTGTATAAGTTGATATTTTTTCCCGCTGCTTCTAGAAAACATTAAAAAATATTTTATTCAGACTTGAAACGTACTCTCAAGAGAGGTTAGAAATTACAGAAATAATGCATGAGACCAGTACACATTTCACAACAATATATTAAAATGGAAAGAAAATGAAAACAAATGAAAACACTTACCCAAATCAAGCGAAATAATGAGCACTTCAGAATGTGTTCAGACCTCAGATAATCACACACTGTATTATTGTATGTTTGTTTACGAATACTGCCGATGGATGTTATGTGGATGATTTGACTATAATACTGATATCCACCTTGATAACAGGATGAAAATACAGATTTTTATGCTGTGCTTTTTGATGCTGACAGTAAATATTTGTCGTGAAAGGGTTTTACATATTAAATGCTATAACTAAAATGGCGTCGCAATTGGCGACTTTGGCAATTGGCCGAATGGCGTTCCCTCTTCTCTTCCCTTCAAACTTAATATATTCACTGACGTCACACGTCACTTGTCACTTTACGTCATGTCATGTGTGGTCGTGCTGCAAGTACGCGGCGCCCTCGTCTTGGCACAGCTAGTAATTATGTAAATAAAAAATGTCTAATTTCACAACTTTCATAACTCGACAATAATAGATTTGATGCGTAGGTGAGAATAGGTTGATTTATAATAATCGCCCTTCTTTTATCTATGAAGTATTCATAAATGTCATGGGTTATTTTAAAAAGACCGCCATAATGAAACCGAGAGCAAGGTCAATTTTGACGCGGTGTTTGTTTTGTTATGTGGTTGAGGTTGAGCCATAGAGAAACGTAAACTTTATTGTTTTTTTTATTTGTGTACGGGTTGAGCTCATTCATTTAGTTTGTTCAAAGGCCGCGCGGCGTTACTTTAGAAAAAATAGAAAATTACTTTCCGTAAAATGAAGTACAATAAAACTTCATCTTATTCGTCACAAGGATTTCCAATGGATAAGTAATGGATATCCTTTGGATGTACAAATTTAGATGTCCATTGTATTACTACGAAATGGATGTCCAATGTTTGTACAAATTTTGATGTCCATTGTACATCTACAAGATGGATATCCAATGGACGTCCAAGGACATCCGGCTACCTGATGGATACAAAATGGACATCCAATGGATGTATGTGTGTTGTCTGGGAAGTAGTATGAGGTTGGTTGTTTGGGTGATTTTGTCAATAGATATTAGACAGAGAATTGTCAACACATTTTTGAATATATTTTCATTTATAATAGTCTCTATTTTATTACTTCACAACATGGTGCAGTCGTAAAAACTGAACCAAAATAAGATACTTGTTTTGATACCTACCCCACTGCCCTAGCCAAATATAAAAATGGAATTTTTGAAGCAGCCCAAATAAATGTCAATGGATGGTGATATAGCAAGAAACTGGATGAAAATCAAATAAAATTTTGCAACATATTTATTGGCATCAGGAGGGACAGAAAATGGTAAAAATGTGTAAGCAACCGTATTCCTACATTGTGTGGGTGATGGAGTTATGGAAGGTAAAATTCCGTTAACCGGGCGCTACAAGCTACAAAAAAAAATTTTGGGACTTACGTAGTTTGACCTCCTGAACAAAAAATCCATATGAAGTTTTTAGCGGTCTCAAGTAATTTCGGAGATACGGGCTTTTTTTGAATGAAAATTGGCATTTTCACCAGCACAATATACACACCCTAATTCACCAGTTTTACACTTCATTTTCATCGAAAACAGTTTTTTATCAACAAATTGTAGCTTTTTCTAGCAAATATAAAATCAACAAATTCATGCTGTTTTGTTTACTGAATAACTGTCATTTCTGTTGTCAGGTTGGTAACAATGGAATTGACGGAAAGGCGATTCTAATTTTGCGACATTGCCAATGTAATTCCAGAAATATTCAATTCACCTATCACATAGAATATTTTAGTGAATGAGTATGAAAAATGAGTTTATATAACCACAACATTTTCCCATCAACACTCTGACTGCACATTGAAAACAATGGTACTCATACTGTTCCTAAATGACTAGCAAAATTCAAAAGAATGAGACAGATCACGGAAACGTGCGCAAACAAATATGAATATACATGCGCACATAAAAAAGAACACTTCACGTAAAATAACCTAGGTACTTTAATGACTATAAATCAACCCGACAGACCCGATCTTATGCAAACCTAACTGAGCTAACCCGACTATACGATACGGATAGGTTTCGTCTTTTCTATCTGATTGCGCGTGCGCATATACCAAAAATGAATGTTTGTAATCCGTTACGTTTATTTAGGTAATTATTTGTTCGCAAAAAATGCCTGCTACATGCTCTGTCTATTTAAAAATATCTTTTGTGCATTCAAAATATCAATACCAAGATTTTTTTTCCAATCCAGTTATCTGACAACGAAATGGCTTCTTTCATAACAAAGTAGCCAGTATCAATGTCTTTTACTGACTCAACAACAACAATGAGTCTTAATGACTTTATAAGAGTACAATGCGACGTTGTCAGATTCCCTAAAACTCCTGCATACTGAAAACTCATGAATATGAAATGTTTGTAGTGAATAGTTTTCGGAAGTATTGGCGCTCTAGATACTGACAATTTTTCGATCAATAATAATAATAATAGTTCCTAATAAACACTCGAAGAGTGAACCATTCTTAGTGAAGATATTCAGCCAGAAATATGCAAGCAAAGCGAGCACGCGCATTCATATTACTACTTTTGTAACTTATGTAACTTATTTCTTACTTCTTGGTGAAGATATCTGCGAGAAAGACGCGAGCGAAACGAACGCGCGCATTCCCATCACTACTTTATCGATTTCTGACGACTTTGAGTAAAAATTTTCATCCCTTATTCGTTAGTGAACAAGACCAGAAAAACGCGAGCGAAGCAAGCGCGCGCATTCCCATCACTACTTTGTCGATTTCAGACAACTTTCAGTAGAAATTTTCATACCTTATTCTTTAGTGAACAAGACCAGAAATAAGAGAGCGAAGCGAGCGCGCGCATTCCCATCACTACTTTGTCGATTTCAGTCAACTTTGAGTAGAAATTTTCATACTTTATCCGTTAGTGAACAAGACCAGAAATAGGCGAGCGCGCGCATTCCCATCACTAATTTGTCGATATCAGTCAACTTTGAAGAAAAAGCGCGTGCTCGCTTCGCTAGCGTATTTCTGGTTTTGTGCACTGATAAATAAGGGATGAAAATTTCCACTCAAAGTTGATAGAAATCGACAAAGTGGTGATGGGAATGTGCGCGCTCGCCCGACATTTCGCAAATCCACGCGCGCGGATTTGCGAAATTTCGGGAAAGCGCGCTCGCTTCGCTCGCGTATTTCTGGTGAGGTATGAAAATTTCTACTCAAAGTCGACTGAAATCGACAAAGTAGTGATGGGAATGCGCGCGCTCGCTTCGCTCGTGTATTTCTGGTCTTGTTCACTAATGAATAGGGTATGAAAATTTCTACTCACAGTTGACTGAAATCAACAAAGTAGTGATGGGAATGCGCGCGCTCGCGTTTTTCTGGTCTAGTTCACTAACGAATAAGGGATGATAATTTCACTCGCCGTATGAAACCCTCCTTTCCTGCAATATTAGGACCAATGAGGGACGAATGCCTCGATAATACGCAGTTCCTCACTTTCGAGCCAGTAATACCACATTGTCATGTTGTCCAAACAACAACGGAGAATAGAATATCATCTTGATACTTATATGAATGTCAGTCTGACAGACTTCATGCCAGTCAGGCATTATCTAACTATTGAAAACTTCACGACAATGGAACTTTTTGTACTTTGTTGAGTCGTGAAATTATCTCAATAAATACTACTCGTGCTCACAATACCCTCGATAATTCTGTCAGAAATCTTAAACTCGATCAAATTGCTTCGAGGTAACACCACTCGTCCTAAAGGACTCGTGGTGTTACCAAGCAATTTGATCTCGTTGATTTCTGGCAGAATTACTATCGATAGTATTGCGAGCACTCGTGGTATTACCCATAAAAATGTCTACTCAAAGTCGTCAGAAATCGATAAAGTAGTGATGGGAATGCGCGCATTCGCTTCGCTCGCGTCTTTCTCGCAGATATCTTCACCAAGAAGTGAGAGATAACTTACATAAGTTACAAAAGTAGTAATAGGAATGCGCGTGATCGCTTTACTTGCATATTTCTTGATGAATATCTTTACTAAGAATGGTTCACTCTTCGAGTGTTTATTGCGAACTATTATTATTATTGATGAAAAAAATGCCAGTCTCTAGGGCGCCAATACTTCCGAAAACTATTCACTACAAACATTTCATATTCATGAGTATTCATTATGCAGGAGTTTTAGGGAATCTGACAACGTCGCATTGTACGCTTATAAAGTTATTAATACTCATTGTTGTTGTTGAGTCAGTAAAAGACATTGATACTGGCTATGCGCAAACAGATAGAAAAGACGCAACCTATCCGTATCATATAGTCGGGTAAGCTCAGTTAGGTTTGCATAAGATCGGGTCTGTCGGGTTGATTTATAGTCATTAAAGTAGGTTATTTTATGTGAAAAGTGTTCTTAATTTTTTTGTGCGCATGTATATTCATATTTGTTTGCGCACATTTCCGTGATCTGTCTCGTTCTTTTGAATTTTGCTAGTCATTCAGAAACAGTATGAGTACCATTGTTTCCAATGTGCAGTCGAGTGTTGATGGGAAAATGTTGTGGTTATATAAACTCATTTTTCATACTCATTCACTAAAATATTCTATGTGATACGTGAATTGAATATTTCTGGAATCACATTGGCAATGTCGCAAAATTAGAATCGCCTTTCCGTCAATTCCATTGTTACCAACCTGACAACAGAAATGACAGATATTCAGTAAACAAAACAGCATGAATTTGTTGATTTTGTATTTGCTAGAAAAAGCTACAATTTGTTGATAAAAAACTGTTTTCAATGAAAAAAAAAGTGTAAAACTGGTGAATTAGGGTGTGTACATCGTGCTAGTGAAAATAAGGAGTCATTTGAGTGTATTTTTCGAAGAAGAAACGTGTACCAGAAAATGCCAATTTTCATTCAAAAAAGGCCCGTATCTCAGAAACTACTTGAGACCGCCAAAAATTCCATTTGGATTTTTTGTTCAGGAGGTCAATCTACGTAAGTCCCAAAAAAATTTTTTGTAGCTTGTAGCGCCCGGTTAACGGAATTTTACCGAAAACTATTTTTTACCGAAGAAAAATCTGAGTGTAGAGCGTCATAAATTCAATCTCAGGGTCCAAGGAAAACATGAAAGTTTCGATACATTTTTGACTGATTTAAAGAAGATGGCGACATCTTGTGATTTTGGTCAATTGAAAGATTGGTTGATTTGCTATAGAATAGTATGCGGTATTAACGAAGTTAAATTAAAAACAAGTTTGTTACAAAAGGAAAATCTGACGTTAGTTACAAGTATATGTAGAGCTGCAGAACTTGCTGATAATCCTATGAACAAACTTGAGAATGTTGAAGAACCGTACGAAGTAAACACTGTGGAACAATATGAAAATAAACCTCTTCAGAGAGAAATAGAAGCCATTAGATGTTAACCATCATTCAAAGGTATGACTCATCATGAGAACCAGGGAATGTTGAGACAGATGTCAAGATACAACCAGACAAAAATCGACCAAACTACAGGACCATGCAGCACACTGAATATAAACGGGAAGAGTCGACTAATCTTCAAGCTGAAAATTGTCAAAGATGTGGATATGCTATTAAATTTCACAATCACAGTTGTGCGGCTATGGGTAAAAAATGTCATAATTATCAAAAGTTCAATAATTTCGCAAAAATGTGTAAATTTCAAAAAACGAGGTTAGATAATGTTATATGTGATAATAACAATAATTCTGATGTTGATTTTGTACTGGGTATCGTGCATCATTCAAATCTTTTTGATGAATGGGTTGAAAAGCTATACCTTTTTGAAAGTGGAGAATGTTTAAAATTTAAATTGGATACGGGGCAAAAATAAATGCTATTCCCAAAATAATTTTTTAAAAATTGAAAAATACTGGTCTTTTATCATCTTGTTCTTATAATCTGAGTAATTATTCTGGAAGTGAAATAAATGTTATTGGAAAATGCGATTTGGAAGTTCTACATAAAAACCAAGTTTATTTTGTAGAATTTGTCGTTGTTGAAACAACACCTGATGGTTCACCAAAATTAGGTCTAAAATCAATTCAGGAACTTGGTTTATTAATGCGAATTCATGATATTGAGAATAATTGTGCTTTTATTGACTTGTAAGATATTTTCTCTGGAATAGGAAATATTCAAATAGTCTAGTAGATTTCAAATTGAAAGCTGATTATGAAACGTGTGTTTCTCAAGCTAGAAAAATTCCTTTCCAGATTAGAGATAGAGTAAAAAACGAATTAGACAGAATGTGTACTGATGGTATCATACAGAGGGTCACAGAACCAACCGAATTTGTAAATCCCATTACTGTTGTGCGAAAACCAAATGAGGAAATTAGGATTTGTTTGGACCCACGAGTATTAAATAAGAATTTGTTGAGGGAACACTATGAACTACCTACATTTGAGGATATTACCCTTGATATGGCGGGGGCTGGTTATTTTTCAACATTAGATGCTTTTAAAGGATTCTGGCAGATAGAACTTACAGAGAATGCTTAAAAAATGACAACATTCGCAACTCCTTTTGCAAGGTATTTTTTTCAAACGTTTACCTTTCGGAAAATTTCCACAGGGTTTTCACAGAAATATCTGAAGGTATTCCAAATATAAAAATGTATATCGATGATATAATAGTATATACAAAAACAGAACATATACAAATTTTGCATTCTCTTCTTCAGAGAGCTAATTTCAAAGGACGGAATCAAAATAGATGAAAATAAAGTCGAAGCCATTAAAGAGATCCAAGTACCAAAAAACACCCAAGAGTTGGGTAGGATCTTAGGAATGATAACTTATGTTTCTAAATTCATACCTTAACTTCAAAATTGAGAGAGTTGATGAAGAAAAATACTATTCGGATTTGGAATGACACTCATGCTGATGAATTCAATAAATTAAAGAACATTTTGATGAAAAGCTTCCACTTGTTCTATCTGTTGATAGTTCCAAAGATGGAATGGAGGCTTTCGTTCTCCAAAATAATGCTCCAGTTGCTTATGCGTCAAAATCTCTCACTGATTCGCAAAAGAATTATGCACAAATTGAAAAGGAAATGTTGGCATCGCATCTGGTTGTCAGCGTTTCCATCAATATGTTTATGGCAAAAATTTTATTGTGGAGACTGACCATAAACCGCTGGAGATTATATTTAAAAAACCTCTCAACAAATGTCCATTGAGATTAGAAAGACTACGAATCAATCTTCAGTGTTATAGTTTTGCAGTTAAATATGAACCAGGGGTACAAATGTATTTCGCTGATGCTTTATCCAGAGCCAGTTTTGATGATAAAACTTTTAATGTTAATGAATCGGTGGTGAGTGCTCATTTGAATATGATTCATTTAGATAATGTTATAAGTAGAGCAAAATTTGATCAGATAGGGAATGAAACGAAAGATGATCTGGAATTACAGGCCTTATTGAAATATTTAAAATATGGCTGGCCGAATGATAAAAGGAAAGTTGAAGAAATAGTTAGACCTTTCAGGAATTACAAAGATCAGTTGAGTGAAGTTGATAATGTCATTTACAAAGGTGGGCAAATAATCATTCCAAAAATTTCAAGGGCAGAAATGCTAAAAAGATTGCATTTCACTCACATGGATATTGAGAAAACCAAATTGAGGGCAAGGGAATTGATACTGCGGCCATTCATGTATAAAGAAATTCAAGATATAGTAACCAATTGTAGGACTTGTATGACATTTCAGAGAAAAAACCAGAAAGAGACTTTGATATCGAAAGATGTTGCGAACAGGCCCTGGGAAATTGTTGCTGCAGATTTATTCTATTTTCATGACCAAACGTATCTTTTAGTCGTTGATTCGTATTCCAAATTTCCTGAAATTTGTGTTTTGAATGATACCACTAGTAAAGGTGTAATTCTGAAACTAAAAGAATTTTTTTCCAGGCACGGTTAGCAGGAAGAATTTTATAGTGATGGAGGACCTCATTGTAGAAGTATTGAATTTCAGATATTTATGGAAACATGGTGCATAACACACAAAATTTCGAGTCCCAACTATCCTCAATCAAATGGCTTTATTGAAAGGCATGTTCAGACAATAAAAAAACCTAATAAAGAAAGCACACCATGATAAAAATGACACCTATTCAGCATTATTAGAAAACTCCATTTGGTAGGGACTTGTCTTCTCCGGCTCAAATACTATTCAGTAGGAGGATGAAAGGTTACATCCCTACGAATCCTTCTTTGTTGAAACCATATATTTCCAGGAATAATTTAACAAGTTCAAAGAAACAATAATTTTCGATCGAAAGAATACTTTGACAGAACTGCCAAAGATTTGTGTGTTTTGCGCAAACATGATAATGTCATGGTTTTAATGAATAATAAAATTTGGGATCCAGCAGTTGTTGTTGATGTAGATAATAATAGACCAAGAACGTATAAAGTAAGAATGACTAAACAGGACGAGTTTTTGAAAAAGAGTAATAACGTTAATTTTTTTTATTGATATTTTTTATTTATTAAAATATTAAAATATCAATATATGTATGAACATAACCAATTGTACAATGGATATATAAAACAAAAACACATTAAGACTAGGTCTAAGCATACAGACTAAATTGGATATTTTCCAGATATAAATACATAATACATAGTTTTTAAAAAAAAATACAAAAGACTCCTAATCAGCAATAGTATGCTGGTAACGGAGTGTAGTTATAATTTGTGTGGATTTATAGTAGCTTTTGACAATTCAATTTTATTTAGTAGTAGTAAATAGCTGTTATTCAATGAATATGTTTAAAAAAATTCCAAAATTACAATTTTTTGAGTTTTACTAATTATTATAAATTTAGCTATAGTTAAAATTTACAATATCACAGAATAAGTGCCTAAGTGGGTAATGAAAGAAATCACAGTAATATTCAGTTTACATAACTTGTATAGTTGATATACTTAGTATAAAGTACGGCTATTGAGACTCTTGTTCAGCGAAATGCTGGTATCAGAGTTCTTTTCGTTTAATGTGGGTTTGTGGTAGGTATAGAATGTTAGATAAATCATTGTTTTTCTGGGATGTGTGCTTTAAGTTGTCTGTTGTATTGTTTGTAGTTATCAATATTCCTTATATTCATGGGAATAGAGTTGTATGTTTCTATACTTCTACTAACTGGATTATTTAAGGCTAGATGTGATCTTATGTTTGTTAAGTAGATGTTATTGTTAATTAGTTGTCTTGTTTCATGTTTGTGAATATCATTAATATAACTAAAGTATGTATTGCTTTTTTGATGGTTTGTTTATTACTTTATAAATATATTTGCCTTGTTCTAATTCAAGAATTTTCTTTATAGGTATTATTTTTGTTTCTTTGTAGATCATTTCTGTTGGGGTGCGATATTGGTAGTTGTAAAGTATTTTAATTATTTTGTTTTGTAATATTTGTATTTGTTTAAATTTTGTGACATTGCATATCCCCCAGATTATGATGAGGTATCGTAGTTTTGAAAGGAAATACGCATTGTAGATTAGTAAGCAATTTTGGTTATTCAGATATTCCCTAAATCTTCGGCACTATTTTTGATATAAGATGGTCAATATGTTTTTGCCAGTTCAATTTATCATCTATTACAAGCCCTAGGTATTTTATGTTGTCAATTTTGTTAATCTGTTCTACATTGATGTTTATAGTTATCTCTTTGACTCGCATATTTTTTTGGTGAAATAGCATGTACTTAGTTTTTTTGGTATTTATTTTGAGTTTGTTTTTTTTAGCCAATGTGTATAGGTATTCAGATCATCATTTATTGTCTCTTTTATTGTTTCAATGTTTTTGCCACTATATAACAATACTGTGTCATCTGCAAATGTATAGTATTGACCAGTTAGTTTTGCTTGCCTTAGGCTCAGAACATGTAGTGTGTACAATAATGGTCCCAGGACAGATCCTTGAGGTACTCCACAATTATTTGTCAGCCTTTCGCTTGAGATATTATCTAGTGTTATATATTGTTCTCTGTCCCCTAGATAACTGCTTAGGAGATCCTGTATTTTTCCCCTTAACCCCATTGTTTCAAGTTTTTCTAGTAGTATCCTGTGGTCTACTACGTCAAAAGCCTTCTGGAGATCAATGAATACTGTGATTATGATTTTTTTCTTATCCAGTTCGGTTGTTATGTGGTTAATTTGATCAATTGAGGCGCTTAGAGTGTTACTTTTGGGTTGAAATCCATATTGATATTTGTCTGGCTTTACATATTTATCAATGAAGCACGTTATTCTTCTCTTAATAATTGTTTCAATTATTTTTGATAAGACACTTATAACAGAAATGGGTCTGTAATTTTCTACTTGGTTTTTTGGGCCTGATTTGTGGATTGGTACTACTCTAGGCACTTTTAAAATATCGGGAAACTTCCCACTTTCAAAGACTTTAATAATTAATGAAACTAGTATCGGTAATACCATTTGCTTAATGGAAATTGGTTTTTTACATTTATTTCATCAAAACCAACTGATGAATTTATGTTCATTTCTGACAGTACCTCCAATACTTCTTTTTCATTTGTTTGTTCTAGGTAAACACTTCGGTTACAATAAACCTCTTCAAAATTTAAATCATTTGTATTTCCTTCCATTTCTATACTTTCAACAATGTTTTTACCAACGTTAACAAAATAATTGTTGAATTCATTCACAATTTTTTCGGTATCTCTAACTGCCTCTCGATTTATTTCTAATGATATTTGTTCAATTTTCTTTCCGTCTTTATTATTTATTAGTGAATTGATATATTTCCATTGTTTTTTTGAGTTGTTACCTGCTTCATTCCATTTTTTTTTAAGTAGTTTTTTTTCAATTTTCGTTTTGTGGCGTTTGCATTATTTTTTATTTTATAAAACTCTCTTTCAATGTTTTTGTTATCTGGACTTGTTTTTTCAGTTTGTATAGTTTGTCCCGTTCTTTTATCATATTTATGTATTCATATGTTATCCAATCATTTCCTTCTTGTGTCCTAAACTTTAGTGTCTTTGATGCGTTACCTTTAGCCTTTTTATAACCTGTATAAGTTTTTCAAATGATTTAAGTAAAAATTATACTTTCCATTATGAATTTGATAATAATTTCAAAACTCCGGAATCTGCAAATACAGATTTGAGTTACGGAAATATAGAAAATGAAAACGATGAAATTTTTAATCAAAATAGAGAAAGTGATGTGGATGCTCATGAGCGAGATTATGCTTCTACTTTGATACGAGTGAGGATAATGCTATGGAAGTTTGTGGCTGGGCTGAGAAACAGAGGGATGGAAGAGATATTGAAAGAGACAATGAAAATATTTGTAAAAATAATACGGATGGTAGAGACACGTATTTTACCCGAGTAGGAGGAGGGTCACTAAACCAACTTAACTGAAGAATTATTGTTGTTAGCGATTATGGTTTTGTTATTGTTTTGAAATATTACTTTAGATTCGATATCAGTGCTTTGCAAGGGAGATGTTATGGTGGTTATAGTTGTATGACTCTGTAGATTTATATTTAGGTTATATATACCGCTTACAGTCAAAATTTTTATCCGAGAGTTATAAAAATGTTCAAGAATTATTGCAAAGGTGAGGTATACGATTGATAAATCTCGAAAAATGTGTTTAATTGAGTGGAATTGATGAAACGGTGACAACATAGTATGTATACAGAAGTCGGGGTTCAAACTCGCTCACATCTATTTCTGGGCATAATCAGAGTTATGTTCCTCATCAACTTCTTCCCCCAAGCCCACCTCATCTACTTCTGCCACCGAACCCATCCCATATCTACTTCTATCACCAAAAAAATTATTGTGAAGTATCATTTGAAAGAGATCTCAAAAATATTATGTTTATTATTTTATAAATACACTTCTAAAAAATTGCCCCCCCTCCTTTATCTCAGGAACTACACTTGAACCTTACTGGAAAACCAGAATAATCCAAGTTTAATTTCACTTGACCGGTTTATTTATTTTCAGTTTTTCTTCGAAAAACCCGCTGAAGAGAAATGCCACAGAAGCCAAAGTTACTTGTGTGATTGAAGTCTGGTTAAGAACTGCACCTGACCGACAATAAGGGGAAAGAAATAGAAGAAGAGCGAATACGGCAGCGGAAGAAGTGGAAGATAGCTCTACAAAATCTTTAAGAAATGTTTGCGAGACTTTTATCTTATTTTCCAACCAAAGAATTATTTTTATGTTTTGTTTTATAAGTATATAATATTTTAATTTGATTTGCCTCTTCATTACATTTTATGCAACATTTCTTTGAATTCAAAGTTTATTTTGTTACTAATTAGATCATTTTGGTACAATCATTCATAGGAAAATTAAATGGTTTTTTTTTTGCATTTTAGAAAACTTCACTTTCATCATCCATTACATAAAATTCATAGAGGGCCAATACCAGCCCTCTGAGTAGGTTGCCTTGAATAAGTTCATTGGGCCATTAACGGTTGCTACAGTTTTGCCTTCATGGGCTCGTCATCTGAAAAGCACCGTAATATTGGCATACAGACATTGGCCCTTATGATGGCCAGATTCTCCTATTTCACTGGCTCGCAACTGGCCACAGGAGTCTTGCCGTTCCGGCCAAATCTGGCCAACATATTCTGAGCCAGAATTATGCCGACTAAACTTGTTTGCTGGAATAATAAACAATACTAAATTTATAAAGTGCTCACGACCGATGTTGCAGTTTAGTAAATGAAAAACTGAGTCAACCCTGCTCTTGACTGATGCTTTCAATCAACTGCACTATTAATGAGTTTTGCATAAGCGTTCCAAACCAATAGACCTTTTCATTTAAGGAACGATTAGCTTTTGTTCCGAATATTGCGGAAACAACGACATGGTAGGAGTTTTTTTTTTATTTATTAGGGTACATATTCAAAGATAAATTCGAATGAAGTTTTCGTCTATCGTAGAAAATGTCTTTGAAATACTATTTAATAATAATACTATTTAATCATTCCGTTCCGCCATACGTTGAGGTTAGGTTATTGAAAAATATCATAAAACACAAAACCAAACCTAAGCGACAAGCGTACGCCCTTTTGATTATTATTGCAATACCTGTATATTTCACAACCAAACTGTAAAGGTCGGGACCTTCTGCAGATCTATAGCTGGTAATTTCATGATTAACAGAAGAGATGATTATGTACTACACAAAAGAAAGCAAAAAAGAGAAACCTGGACGTTCAACCTATATTTTTGTTAATTCATAGAATTCACAAAAATATTTGACAAAAATACCTATTGTGTTTCTGATCGGTTCACAATGAAATAGTGCTCAGCAAGTTATCTGGTGTAGCATTAATTTGAAGCCGTCAGTTTAACAAATGTGTGATAAGTTGTGATGTACCCATTCTCTTATAAATTATCATTCATTTATAATGCTACGAAAACAAAAATACAGATTGTGTTTCTGATCGGTTCACAATGAAATAGTGCTCAGCAAGTTATCTGGTGTAGCATCAATTTCAAGCAGTCAGTTTAACAGATGTGTGATAAGTTGTGATGTACCCATTTTCTTATGAATTATTGTTCATTAATAATGCTACGAAAACATTGTTTAGTTTGAGAAAACAGAATTCTTTGGGAGATCGTTTAGTAACGGACAGTCGTTACCGACCGATGATGAACCCTTTACTCCCATATACACTTACTAAGTAGGCTTATTATGGCAATACCTGCAAGAAAACAACTACTCCCCTGGCTGAGACCACGACGGGTATTGAATTAAATCTAACAGATACTTCTGCAAAGTTCCTCAAAGCATCAGAGGACGCAGTTGCAAGTGCCCCCTATTACCAACTGGCAAAATTATGTTTTGATTTGGACATGGTGACCACCTGCAGACTAGTTTCGAGGTTGTTGCCTCTTATCAGTACAAGGGTAGGTCAACACAGATAGCACTGAAGCCACCTGTTACCCGTCGAAACCATTACACACTCCGCTGCTTGATCAACTCTGGTTAACGCGATGAAGCGGTCTCTAGGCCGCTCCACCTAGCGAGCAGAGAGAAAACACTCCGAGTCTCCGGGTTAAGAGATTTAAGTGAGAAAACAGAATTCTTTGGAAGATCGTTCAGTAACGAACAGTTGTTACCGACCGATGATGAACCCTTTACTCCCATATACACCTTCTGGGTAGGCTTATTATGGCAAGTACCTATCAGAAAACAACTACCTACTCCCCTGGCTGAGACCAACACGAGTATTGAATTATATCTAACAGATACTTGTGCAACGTTCCTCAATGCACCTGAGAACGCAATTGCAAGTCCCCTCTGTGACCAACCAGCAGAATTATGTTTTGATTTGGACAGGGTGACCACTTGCAGACTAGTTTCGAGGTTGTTGCCTCTCATCAGTGCAAGGGTAGGTTAACACAGACAGCATTGAATCCACCTCTGTTCCCCGTCCAAATTACTACGCACTCCGCTGCTGGGTCAACTCTGGTTCACGCGATGAAGTGGTTTCTAGGCCGCTCCACCCAGCGAGCAGAGGGAGAACACTCCGAATCTCCGGGTTAAGAGATTTAAGTGAGAAAACAGAATTCTTTGTGAGATCGTTTGGTTTCGAACAGTTGTAACCGACCGATGTTTAACCCTTTACTCCCACATACACCTACTAAGTAGGCTTATTATGGCAAGTACCTGTCAGAAAACTACTACTCCCCTGGCTGAGACCAAGACGAGTATTGAATTAAATCTAACAGACTGAAAACATTGGTGCAGGTTTCCTTTCTTATTCATTAGCCTGGTAGAAAATCACAAACCCTGTTCTCCAGTGGAAAGTTCAATGCTTACACAACGCAAGCTGTTCCTGATCGTTCATAAATCTTAAAAAACATTGATTTTGATTTTCTAGCATTCTAGCACTGAAAATCGATTATTAAACTTCCTGTGACTCACAACTGCATAAATTTGCCATTTTTATGGAAACAATAAATACCTTATCAAATAGAAACACGGCTGTGTAAGCAGGTTTATTGGATGTGTTTGTTCCACCATAGATATTTCAGTTGACAATTTGAAGGACGACTCACCTCTTGCGCAGTACCTACGCTAGAAGAAAAGATGAAAGTTATAAAAAATACGAACAAACCATACTGTTGTATATTTAAACTCTAATTCACTATAAATTAATTTATTTAACGAAATACAATGATTCAATAACACAATACTCTAATTTATAATCACGGAACTATTCATTTCGACTTTCACTTCGTTCTGACTGTCCATCTGTCTGCTGCGTAGTTCTTTTTATATCCAACGTTCACTTCTCCGAATGCTCATGAAATTTCTCGAAGTCTCGAATCGGCCAGATTCTTCTCGGTGCATAGCGTAATTTCTGCCTTGGCCCGAGTGCAGCTCCAAGGGGACACCGAATCGACATATCCACTCTTTCACCAAGACGTCCGCGACGGTGATGGCTTCCTGGTTGGGCAGGGCATAGGCTTCGGCCCACTTGCTGAAATAGTCCATTGCCACAAGGATGTATTTATTTCCGTGATCTGATACGGGGAACGGGCCGGCGATGTCAATGACGATTCTCTCGAATGGACTACCTACGTTATACTGACGCATCGGGGCCTTGGGTCATGTCCGAGGTCCATATTGCTGGCAACAAACAGCACACTTTCTGCACTAGTCATTGACATCAACCGTACTGTGTACACTCCTGATCACAGAGGAAATTGACGACCAGTGCCCCAAAACAGTTCCTTTCTTCAAAGTCACTGGGTAATAATTGACATTCATTACCCTTACTGGCATAATTTCATCAGCACGCAACAATGTCTTGCCTAGTGCAATCCCTCGTCCAATTTTCTCATCATGAAGCTTGGGCTCGAACATAACCACGCTTCCATTGCTCGCAACTCCATCCAAGCTCCAGTATGGTCTCAGCCCTCTCGGGTACACTTACATCTTCAGCCAGCAGAACACGAATCATCTCCTCACTTCTTTCATGTAGCACCAGCTCTTCTCCGTTCACACGTAGGACGCCAACTTTGAAGTTCAATTCAAACCCTCTGGAATTCATGATGTCCATTCCAATAATTGCATCGTCCTCAATATCAGCTACTAATGCCCGATGTTTTACTTTTGTGCTGCCTAGAATCAGTTCAATCGGTAGCTCACCATGTACAGTGGCCGGCTCTCCTGTTGCTGTACGTAGCTTCCAGGATGATGGTTCAATACTCTCTGATGTTTTAGTAAAAGCAGGCCCAAGGATCGTCCTAGTCGCACCTGTATCTAGCAGCAAGGTGCAAGGCTCGTTGTTGATGAAACCGTCTACAAAGACACCATTGTTTTGACGTTGAAGGACAGCGACATATGCATTTTTACCGTGGGCTTGCTGGATACAGGTCGACGATTGCCCCTCCTCATCGACCCTCTTTAGTTTTCCTGCATCGGTGCCGATTCTGTGAATGTTGGACATTTGCTACGCACATGCCCAATTTTGCCACAATTTCAGCATCTTATCTGTCTTCTCTCAGGCAACATTTCTTTCACCACCTTTCTTATAGCAGCTTCCAAGTTATCAGGCTCCTGTGGGTCTTCCTCAATAATTCGGACTTTACTTTGGCTTCTGCAGGATTGCTTTGCTGCCTCAAATTCCAAAGCGCGTGCCAGTGCATCCTCAAGATGTGTTGGACGAGCTAGTGTCAATGTTTGCCTGGTTTCCTGGTCACGAAGTCCATCTAAGAATGCCTGAACTGCTAGTCGTTCCATTACCTTCTCCGGTGTGGCTGGGTATGCAAGGCGAACCAAGCGTACAATGTCGGCTTCAAATTCCTGTAGGGACTCGCTTGATTTCTGGCAGCGATTTTTCAGCTGTGAGTGGTACACATGTTCTAGATGGGTCTGTCCATACCGTAATTCTAGATGTTCAATCAGCTGATCGTAGTCCTCTTGTTCTTGGGCCGTAAGGGTTTGTGAAATATCCGTTGCTTCTCCACGCAAAGCCAGAGGTAATGCCACAGTTCTTTCTCCTGCATTTCATCCATTCGTCTTTGCTGCAGCTTCAAATTGTCGGCGGTAATTTGCCCATGGTGTTTTCCCATCGAACTGATGTGGTTTTATGGAGAGCTTTCCTGTTTCCGAACTGATATTCACCTCTTTCAGACCCTTCTGAACATCATCCAAGTTCAAACTCAGTTCCAGCATTGAATTTTCATTGACAGATTCTGTGGTTTGGGTAGTGTCAATTTGCTTTTTTAATTAACTGATTGTTTCCTTTATTTTGCTGATTTCTTCCTCGATACCACCTCTGATTTCATCACTGACTGTTTCCTTCAATTTCCCCATCTCTTCCTCAATTTCATCTTTAATTTTCTCCATCTCTTTCCCGACAGTTCCCATTCTGTCTTCTAATCGGCTCGCCACGCCACAAAGTTCTTCTTTCATGGTATTCGAATTTTCTAGCAGCTTTTCTTCTAAATTCCTCGAACTTTCTTGAAATTCTTCTTTCTGACTATTCGAATTTTCTAGAAGTTTTGCTTGAAGTTCTTTCTTCAGAGTATTCGAATTTTCTAGCAGCTTTTCTTCCAGATTTTTTGTGTTTTCTTGCAGCTTTTCTTCCAGATTCACCGAATTCTGTTGCATTTTGTCTTCCATTCCGTCGAGTTTACTCATTATGGAACTCATATCCATTCCAGAAACTTCGAATAGAAATGTTTCTGGGTCCTCGCCCTCTTGAACTAATCCCTCGGCAAGTCTTGTTTGAAGCACGGCATTTTTATCACTTGTGTCAAGTTCCAACTCCTCCGGTTCTTGCTTCAATTCCGCAACCTTCAATTCAACTAGGCGAACTTTCCTCGAACACATTTTGTCTTAGTCTATGTCTCATGGTCTATTTCACGGGTCACCAGTCTATTATTATTATTATTGTCTATTTCACACGCGAGAAGTGTATCAGTTAATACTCCGTTAATGCACACAACTGTCACTTCACGAAAAATGTTTATTGTTTATTGTTTATTAAAGTGTCGCGCAACCCTCAGGCCAGCCCTGTGGGTTGTGAATAACATACTTTTAGGGCTTTTTAGCACTTTCAGCCCCAAAGGGACATATAGATCCCAGCAACTGTTTGTAGTTCTCTCTCATGCCATATTCCTCCCATTTCAGATGAATTTATGTTCCATCGGGTTTCTTGAGCATCTCTGATATATAGGGTGTCCCACGAAGATTAGGTCAGGGTATATCTCGGAACTCGACAGTAGTAAACAATTGTAATTTTGGGGTTGTAAATTAAAGCAATTGCGGTGCAGCATCTTTTGATATTATGTTACCCAATGAGCTTTTTGTTTTCGGTCACGTGATATTAGATTCCATATTATTAATGGGACAACCCCTATATTTTGGCACTTCTATGTTCCTCCCGATAAAAGGATTTCCACTATCACACTCATTTACTAAAACGAATAGTTTAAGAACTATAGGTACTTCAATATCCTTTGTCCCACGACGTTTTTTGATAAAATATGTATGATTTAATATATTTTGGGCTTGTTTTAATAATCACAAGAAATATGGGACTGCCCAAATATACAGGGTGACCCTAAACCTAAATAATTTGGCAATTTCCCGTTTCAGACGTCGTACGACATAGGATATTGAAGTACCTGTATTTCTTGAATTGATCGTTTTAGACCACAAGTGTGACAGTTCTTTGAAATTGTTTCATCGGAAGGGACATGAAAATGCCCAAATATACAGGTTGTCCCATTAATATTTTTGATTCTGATGTCACGTGACCGAAAACAAAAAGCATATTGGGTGACTTAATATCAAAAAAGCTGCACCAATGCTTCAATTCAGAACCCAGAATTACAATTCTCTACTACTTTCGAGTTCCGAGATATTTCCTGTCCTAATCTTCGTGGGACACCCTGTATAATATGTCCCATTGAGTTTTTTCGTCAAGTGTTGAGTAATGGCAGAGGAGCGTAGAACCACGACCATTTGCCAAATGTGTGGTGTAGGCTTATGCAAACACTGCTTTAGATACTTCATACTTTTGGAATTATACCAACTAATATGGAAAAATTATAATTTCTGAAGCATCACTTGCAAATCTTTTTTATTGACTTTTTCAGTTGTCATTCAAAATATATAAATCATTTTTTTTAGTCGAGTCAACTGAAAATAGAGAAATTGATAGATATAACAACAATCTACAGATATCGCAGAAAACCATGATAGAGAAGGTTTTTGGAGAAATTCGGTATGTCCGATTGCAATGGAGCAAGAACACCAATGGAGGAGAATATCCTTCGAAAAACAGATTTTGGTGAAATTATCGACGTACCATACCGTGAACTCATAGGGTGTTTGATGTATATTTCTATGGTAAGCAGACCTGACATAACGTTTGCTCTTTCGCACTTGAGTCAGTTTTTGGATAAACCAAATAATCAAATTTGGAAAGCAGCACAGTGTGATGAGACTCGATGAGACTCAAAATGTTGCTCTGACTTATAAAAAACAAGAGAATGTGCATTTTTTGAATGCATTTTCTGACTCTGATTGGGGTAGCGATGAAACGGACCGTAAGAGTATCAGTGGATCAGTTATTTATTTGGTGGTAACGCTGTATCGTGGTTTTCAAGGAAACAACATACCGTCGCCCTCTGAACTGCTGGAGCAGAATATCTTGCTGCAACCACTACTGCTACAGACCTTATGTCACTAAAGGCGTTGCAGAATATTTTAACGACGAAAGCGAGTTTATTTTAACACTGCTGGTGGACAACAAGAGTGCTATTCAAATGATGGAGAGTTTTGAAAATAGTAAGCGCAGTAAATATATTGATATCCAGAGACACTTCATTAAGGATTTGGTTGCCAAAAAAAGTATTCGAGTGGAATATGTACCTACTTCTGAAAACGTAGCCGACCTATTCACGAAGCCTTTGCCATTCATCAAACAAGAATATATCAAAAAAAAAATTGGACTTCTATAGATTGATTTTTTTATCACAATTTTCATATCATTCAATCCAAAAATTGGGGAGTGTTGAAAATAACTATACTACTTTTAGTTGACTCGGCTATAAGAAGATGATTTATATATTTTGAATGACAACTAAAAAAGTCAATGAAAAAGTTTTGCAATTGATGCTTCAGAAATTATAATTTTTCTATATTAGTTGGTATAATTCCAATACATACCACACATCATAATTGAGTTTTTCATAATTTTTCATCACAATTTTCTTGAAATGACGTTTGTATTTGTAGTTTTACCCATCCACTGGGATCTATTTATCACACTTATGATTCCCTTTGGGATATACAGTTACCACCATAAGGTATGCACCATACATGAGGAAAAAGTTCATTATTAGAGTTTTGAAAAAATATTTCTAGGGGAAAGTTTGTGCATGCCGATAACCCACTGAAATGAAATTATAATATGATGACTGGAATTCTCTCAGTTCCACTGCGCACCCGTATAAAGTGATAACTCTAGGAGATGAAGAAAGGAGGCACATGCAATCTAGCAGAGAAATATTTATTGCTCACTTGGTAAAGGTAAGCTTATCGGGCTCATTCTCGAAACAAAAAGAAAAGTGGTGTTACTTACAGGTCGACAAGCATAAGGATGCCTCTGAGATGCGCAAACGATAGAAAGCGTGAGTAGATGTGCGACAAAGATCTACAACTGTTTACAGCTGGTTATCATCGGAATGTACAATCGGGAGAGAAATTTTTCTGCAACACGTAGGAACGTGGGTTCTTATATGAATTTTCATTAATTCCTAATGAACTGTTCGAATAATATAATTGTCTGTGATCACTGGACCGTTTATGAAAATTGCATAATTTTCCCGAAGCCATAAGTGTAAATAAAGTACGACTAGCAAAAGAATGCATCGCCACACAATATCAGAAATAGGTAAATAGGTAAATATAATAAAGAACAAGAGGAACATACTTACAGAAGTTGACTAACAATATCACATGACCTCTGACCACTGCCAAATCAGCATTGTCCATGGTAACTTTTGATTTTCTGTTTCTCTTTTTATTTGGAGTTGAGAATTGTTCCATTTCACCTTTTTCAATTTTATTCATTTCTGTATTAATTTTTCTAATGCTTCTAACGCAAACTCCCGTTGCGGCAGCAACTTGTTCTTGAACCTTAACAAGAGGAATACTGGTTTCACCTATCATTGCTTCTGCCTGCATAGATTTGATGACATTACTGACAATTTCCCTACTTTGTCCACTCAGAATCTTATTTCTCACTTTACTCTTTGAAGGCATTTTCAAACACAACAAACTACACTATAACCTATCTAATAATATTTCAAAACTATACACAACACAAGGATTTCAAATTCAACACAATCAGAATAACGCCACAATAATTTTATTCCACTGACTGTACACTCACGACGTTAACTGCTTGAATCCCCACTCCAGGGTCGTGTCTACTGCGCAACCAATTCTCGGAGGCATCCTTACGTTTGTCGACCTGTACGTAGTTTTAACTCCTGAACACGAATCCGAAAGAATTTCGTGGGGGTCTCTTGTACTTTTCGAGTTATGACCTTTTCAATCTTGAAAATCGACCATTTTCAAACACGATTTTTTCGGTAAAAATCGAAGAAAAACCTCCTTCCTTTTGTCGACACCTTTTTCATTCCCTAATCAACTCATATATTTCATAATTACAAGCATCAAAAACAAAGGTTTTACGGAAAAAATTAACCTTCTTATATTTCACTATTCTTAACCTCACTCGTCATTGGCGTTCGTTCTAGAGATTTGGGAAGGGTCATGTATACTTTATAAGAAGGTTGATTTTTTGCATAAAAAGTTTGGTTTTAGTGCTTGTAATTGTGAAATATGAGTTGATTACGGTCTGAAAAAAGTGTCAACAAAAAGAAGGAGGCATTTTCTTCGATTTTTTACCGAAAAAATCGTGTTTGAAAATGGTCGATTTTCAAGATTCAAAAGGTCATAACTCGAAAAGTATAAGAGACCCCCACGAAATTCTTTCGGATTCGTGTTCAGGAGATAAAACTACGTAAGTAACACCACTTTTCTTTTTGTTTCGAGAATGAGCCCGATAAGATTACCTTTACCGCTTACTTGTATGGGTGCGAGAGAGACATTCATCTGCACGTACGTGTTATCAGTTTCCCAATTTATGGTTTGTAAACACGCCAGTGCAGTGCAGCGCGTCTTTGTATCAGTTTTATATGTTACAATCAACTCAATCTCGATTTCTCTGCCACTGCCAGGAACCACAAAACAAACATGGCGGCCTCCTTGAGAAATCCAGTCGCGCAGCCTGACGAGCATTCCAGAAATTTCATTTCAGTGCGATAACCTGAAAATCGATTTTGACACGTGTCACGTGACCACTAGTATGGCGGCAAATTGTAAAAAAATACCATAAAGAGGCCAAACGTGGTATAAGATGATAGGATTTCGAAAAAAGTAATTTGAAAAAGTTGCTTGGAATTTAATTTTATACTAACATACAGAATTTCAAGCAATAAATCAAAAACATTTTAAATGGCATTTTTTCATATTTTCCGATTCTTAACAAAAATCAATTTTTTTTTCTTCTGAATGGCTCGTAGTGCATTTTGATGAATATGACAAAACTCCCTCATTTTCTCCGTACCAGATGGCACTAAATTGGTAAAAATGGTTTTTCCAGAACCCTTGCTGTTACATATTGGTTCGTATTTAATACCTTACTTATATCAGAATTCCAAGACTATTGTGAAGATATGCAAATCTATAAATATCATGTTTCCTGAATATTATCAAGTTTTAATGATAATGTTGCACATATTATGTGCGAAGTGAAACGTTCATGCACGATTATCATCGGAACTTGATTATAATCAGGGAACCAGAATGTTTTTAGATTGCTATATCACCACAATAGTCCTGGAAATCTGATATAACTGTTAGATACGAACCAATGTAACAGCGAGGGTTCTGGTAAAAACCATATTTTTCAATGTAGTGCCATCTGGGACAGAGAAAAGGAAAAAGTTTCGTCATTATTATCAAAATACAAATGTTCCACCATTCAAACAGTCAAACCATTTAGGAAAAAAACTTTGATTTTTTTAAAGAGATCAGAAAATATTCCAAAAAAATTGCAATTTAAAATTTTTCCGATTTGTCGCTTGAAACTCTGTATGTGAGTATATAACTAAATTCCGAGCAACTTTTTCAAATTACTTTAACGAAATCTTACCAATTTACGCTACTTTTAGACTCTTCATGGAATTCTTTTCCAATTTCCTGCCATACTGGTGGTCACGTGACATGTGTCAAAATCGATTTGTAGGTTATCGGACATGCACAAATTTTCCCTAGAAATACTCTAATAATAACTTTTTTCCCATATGGTGTACATACTTTTTTGCGGTCACTGTATATGTCCCGATTGTTTATTTATTTGGTTCGGTGAATTCTTATTGTAATCAGAAAATAATCACTCACTAGTGCCTATAAAAACATTTCATCTCAAAAAAACTGGGGTCCGAAAGGGTTAGTACAGTTATTGTTGTGAACTAGTAATTCCTAATTCGAAAATGGGACGTGATTGTCAATTTCTGATTCCTGCTTCTCAATTAATTATTTCATTCAATACTACTCCCCCCACCGTGTCATGCAATAAGGGGTGAACGAATTGAAAACGTAGCGAGTGTCCAAACACTCCAAACTGTAGTATTGATCGCATCTCGCGTCGCGTCGCGTATACACCCACTGCACGGATTGATCGCAACAACGCAATGAAATCTTTGTCGACGCCGTTCACGTACTTCATTTTCATCATAAAGAATGTTTAAATAATAACATAAAAGCGCTCGAAATGAGTCGACCAAATGCTGTTGAGTGAAACGCATCCAGCGTAGCGCGAAGTGAACAGTTGTTTTACGTGAAGCACAGAGTTTTGTGGTTATTGCTATGGCAGGTAGGCCGTGTAAGTTTTTCCGCATTGTTTTTTATTATTGTTTTGTTTTAATGAGCGTGTGCGTGTGTACCGAGGTAGAAAGTGTAGTGGCCGTTTCATTCATGGATTCGATACCTTTATGTTCTGTGCTGTAGTGGGCAGGTCGTTTTAAATTTCAATTGTTGTTGTTTTATTGATGTTTCCTGCTTACACCAAATTATGTCATGATAGGAACTGTACTTTTAATATGAAAATTAGGAGCAAGCTAGGTACCTAGTTCGATATGCCTCAGCAAAGATCAATTTCATTTCCATAATTCCATAGGTATTTGAGTGTATAAATTATTGGTCAATTAGTTTTTGAAGAAGGGTAAATATGAATAGTTTTCAGACCTGTTGGTATTTACATTTCATTTACCTGATACATACCTGCCTATGAGGTGCAGTAAAAAGTGTTTTTGTAAATATTTAAAATGTTGTGTCATCATACAGGGTGTAATTCAAATGATATGTCATTAATTTCAGGTGGTAGGTAATTCCTTGTCAGATTTTATGAAAAAAAGTTCATATAAACGTATGTCCTAACTTGCTTTGTTTTCAAGTGACGGAGTGTCAAATTTTTGATAAAAAATCGGTTATTTATTAATTACTCAAAATTCTTTTCGCCGATTTTCATGAAACCTGGCGTGTATATTGGCAGTTACTAGGGTTTGTTTTCATAAGGTCAGATCTCCAATTATAAGCAGCGAAGTATCGCTTGATTGATAAATATGGTAAAAATCATTGTATGCCACTGTTTTTCTCTCTAAGTTTCAAATTTTTATCAAATTTAACATTTGAAAATACAACTTTCTTAGAATGCCGTGAATTTGAAATAGCAACAATTTATCAATCGATTGATTTCCTTAATGAACTTATTTCTACTTGAACTCTTTTATTGGTTTCGTCGTTCATGGACTGGTACTTGTGGTGTTCCCGGGCCCATTATTGTCAACTGTTTCTATCGAAACTTGAAAATACATTTGTGCATGAAATGAAATAGAATTTCAAGGAAATATGGAGTAACTGAAAAAAAGATCATTCGCACAACTTTCTGAATTTTGATGGTGCATAACCACCATTTCTACGCCAATGACTTTGATTGGAAATTCACAGCATTATGAAAATATGAAACTTAGGGAAAAGCAATGGCGTACAATGATTTTCACTATAATTATCAATCAGATAACCATCTGCCACTTTTAATTTGAAATATAATTTCATGAAAAAAAGCCCCTTGCTACTGCTAATAACCACACCAGGTTTCATCAAAATCGTCGGAAAGACTTTTGAGCAATTGATGAAATGCAGATTTTTAAATGAAACTTTGACACCCCGTATCACGAAAACGAAGCAGGTTAGGACACACGTTTATATGATTAGAGTGAAGTTAGCCACACATTTCTGGACACAGTTTCTGACTTAGAATATTTCCTGGCCATACTTTCTGACGTGGAGGATGTCGAATGTGGGATAGGTCAGAGAACGTCCACGGTGTTGCCATGTCAATTATTTGTACAAAAATGCTCATAATCATGTTTCTGGGATAATTTGGTGAGTAAAGGGGTATTGACAGTCTAGTAAAACTTCTAGAAAGTATGATAATGTGTTGGATTTTATCACACCTTCACCAATAATTTTAAATCATCATTCGAGAAGGTATATATACAGGGTCAAATCAATTTGTTTGGCCGAATGTGATGAAAAAGTCGCAATATCATTTGGATTCCATCAGTAAACTACCCGAAATGTTCAGAGTAATAAAAATTTGAAGACACCATATTCAATAAAGGACGTTCAAAAAAGTATATGTACAGGGTCAAATGAATTTGTTTGGCCGGAAATGTGATGAAAAAGTCGCAATTTCATTTGGATTCCATCAGTAAACTACCCGAAATGTTGAGAGTACCAAGATTTGAAAACACGATTCGATAGAGGTCGTTCAGGAAGGTATGTATACAGGGTCAAATGAATTTGTTTGGCCGGAAATGCGATGAATAAGTCGTAATTTCATTTGGATTTCATCAGAAAACTACCCGAATTTTTCAGAATACCAATTATTTGAAAACACCATTCGATAGAGGACGTTTAGCCAGGTATATATTCAAATGCAATTTCCTTTAGATTTCATCAGTAAACTACCCGAAATATTCTGAGTACCAAAAATTTGAAACCACCATTCGATAGAATATATTGAGGAAGGTATATATACAGAGTCAAATGAATTTGTTTGGACGGAAATGTGATGAAAAAGTCGCAATTTCATTTGGATTCCATCAGTAAACTACCCGAAATGTTCAGAATACCAAACATTTGAAAACACCATTCGATAGAACACGTTCAGGAAGGTATATATACAGGGTCAAATGCATTTGTTTGGCCGGAAATGCGATGAAAAAGTCATAATTTCATTTGGATTTCATCAGTAAACTACCCGAAATGTTCAGAGTACCAAATATTTGAAACCACCATTCGATAGAGGACGTTCAGGAAGGTGTATATACCGGGTCAAATAAGTTTGTTTGGCCAGAAATCACATTTCCGGCAAACAAATTAATTTGACCCTGTATATATACCTTCCTGAACGTCCTGCATCGAATGGTGTTTCCAAATTTTTGGTATTCTGAACATTTCGGGTGGTTTACTGAAGGGATCCAAATGAAATTGCGACTTTTTCATCACATTTCCGACCAAATTGATTTTACCCTGTATATATACCTTCCTGAACGTCCTCTATCGACTGGTGTTTACAATTTTTGGTACTTGGAACATTTCGGGTAGTTTTTACTGATGGAATGCAAATGAAATTGCGACTTTTTAATCACATTTTCTGCCAAACAAATCCATTTGACCCTGTATATATACCTTCCTGAATATCCTTTATCGAAAGTTGTTTTCAAATTTTTGGCACTCTGAACATTTTGGGTAGTTTACTGATGGAATCCAAATAAAATTTCGACTTTTTCATCACATTTCTGGCCAAATAAATTGATTCGACCCTGTAAATATACCTTCTTGAACGTCCTCTATCGAATTGTGTTTTCAAATATTTGGTACTCTGAACATTTTGGGTAGTTTACTGATGGAATTCAAATGAAATTGCGACTTTTTCATCACATTTCCGGACAAACAAATTCATTTGACTCTGTATATGTACCTTCCTGAACGTCCTCTATCGAATGGTGTTTAAATTTTTTTTTACTCTGAACATTTCGGATAGTTCACTGATGGAATCCAAATAAAATTGCGACTTTTTCATCACATTTCCGGCCAAACAAATTCATTTGACACTGTATATATACCTTCCTGAACGTCCTCTCTCGAATGGCGTTTTAAAATTTTTGTACTCTTAACATTTCGGATAGTTCACTGATGGAATCCAAATAAAATTGCGACTTTTTCATCACATTTCTGGCCAAACAAATTCATTTGACCCTGTATATATACCTTCCTGAACGTCCTCTATCGGATGGCGTTTTAAAATTTTTTGTACTCTGAACATTTCGGATAGTTTACTGATGGAATCCAAGTAAAATTGCGACTTTTTCATCACATTTCCGGCCAAACAAATTCATTTGAACCTTTCTGAACGTCCTCAATTCAATTGTGTCTTCAAATTTTTGGTACTCTGCATATTTCGGGTAGTTTACAGAAGGAATCCAAATGAAATTATGACTTTTTCAACACTCTATCGAATGGTAATGAATATTTCGTGTCGTCTGATGACGGAATTCAAATTCAATATCCACTTTGCAACACTTTTTAGGCCAAAGAAATGTATTTGACCCTTCCATTTAATTTTTCATCAAATACTGTTTCATTTATTTTTTCAACTCGAAATATTTCTGGTAGAATACTGAAGGCGTCGAAATATAATTACATTTTTGTGTCATTGTGACGAAAAAAGAATCAATTTACCTCTTTTTGTACCTATCCTTCATGATGTCTACTATGGCACAGTATTTTCGTTTCATTTTCCATTCGTGAAGGTGTGATAATATCCAACACATTATCATACTTTCTAGAAGTTTTACAATACCGTCAATACCCTTTTGTCATCAAATTATCTCAGAAAACTGATCATGAGCATATTTGTACAAATAATTGACATGGCAACACCGTGGAAGTTCTCTATCCTATTCCACATTCGACATCCTCCGCGTCAGAAAGTGTGGCCAGAAAATAGTCTAAGTCAAAAACTGTGGCCAGAAAAGTGTGGCTAACTTCACTCTAATGTTTATATGAATTTTTCTTCATAAAATATGACAGGGAATCACCACCTGAAATTGATGACGTCATTTAAATTACACCCTGTATTTATTATAGACCAGTACTGATGGACGACAAAAAATTTAAAAGTGGGAAAATAAATAACCACACCAGGTTTTATCAAAATCGTCAAACAGACTTTTGAGCAATTGATGAAATGTCGATTTTTAAATGAAACTTTGACACCCCGTATCTCGGAAACGAAGCAAGTTAGGACACACGTTTATATGAATTTTTCTTCATAAAATATGACAAGGAATCACCACCTGAAATTGATGACATCATTTAAATTACACCCTGTATTTATTATAGACCATTGCTGATGGACGACAAAAAATATAAAAGCGGGAAAAATTATTAACAGCATGAGACCTACTGGAAGAGGAGCAGAATAGTGTTCGAATGACGGAAAAAATAAATTAGAGTCGAAAAAATGGAGAAGGTTGGAATGGGGTGAACTTTTAGAGGTTGAATCTAGTTTATGTGTCTGCTGACCTCTTGAGAGTCCTATTTATAACATTGAATTCTGAATACGTTTTTGAATAAACCGTTTGAATTATAATATTGTTCTATTCGAAGGAATGTGTGCGGTTTAATCACATTAACCAACGTAATTTCCTTTTATATATTCAGTATTCCACGGTCGCTTGCTGTTGACAATATTCTGTCACGCATATTCGTTGAAACACACCTGTAAATGTACCGTCTTCCTAATCATGTTCATTGCCGGCAAAAGGCTATTTTATACATATGATAAGCCTCGTGATAAGCTGGCATAGCCGTTTTATCACAATGAAAAAACTAGTGCCGCATTTTTTAACTATTTTCTAACATAACTCCTAATTTTTCAACTCAAGTGGTTTCGGAGAAAAAGAGGTTGTGCTAGCTTAACGCTTAAGATGGCACAGCCATTACGTAACTTGTTTTCTGCTAAAAATATTCAGATGATAATTATGCTGTATTTTTCAACTCTTTGATAACTTCCGGGTGATATACAAGGAGTTTCAAAATTTCGCTTCCTAAGGCAAAAAAACAAACAAATATTCGAATTGAATTGCATAAACATTACAAATTGATTTCTTCATTTTCTTACTTCCACAAAATAGAAGACTGAGGAGATATTACTTGATATATCACACAAATGTCCGATGGTGTTGAAAAAACTACAGTGGAAATTATTAAAATCGTGTACGAATCGCAATGAGACCGAAGTCCTAGTCATATCACCATCTTTCTCCTCTTTCATTTTCTAACTCCAACTGAACTGGTTGGAATGGAAAATGTCTTCGTTGAATGCAGAGAGGAAATTTACTCTTCAATATTTTACCCAAATGATATGAATAGGAGGAAAAATTATCCGCGAAAATAAATTGACCATCTTCGAAACGAGATGAGACTGAAAACATCATTTCACAATCAGAACAATAATTATTAAATACCCTGATATTCGTTTTTATTGTACACGTAATGCGAAAAGATTCATTAACTATGAAACGGTTTCAAAACGTGATGAGTCCGAAATTTACAATTTCACCATTAGTGTGCCCTCTGATTTTTTAACTCTAGCACAATCATTTGAAATAGTGATATAGGAACGTATTAAATTATATTCGGCCCATATGAACTGATTAAAATGGACATTTTCCTGGTATTCATTTTTAATGTTTACGTAATGCCAAAAAACTAACTTTGAAATGTCGCAATATTTTGATTCTACCATTTTATAACTACAGCACAATGACCGATGAACGCAAACTGTTGAAGAATTATTCAATTTTCCCTGGTTTTAATTTTTAATGTCCACATAATTCGAAAACATTGATGACATTGGAATTTCACAATGTTTCGATTCTCCTAGTTTCTAAGTCCAGAACAATGACCGATGAATGCAAAGAGAAGATGTATTCTTCTATTTTTTACCCTTGTGATCTGAGCAGCAAGGTAAATGAGCAAAGAATAGTCATTTAATCAACTAGGGTATTAATGAAGGCCATTGATGATCGATATATTTTAACGCGTGAGCGAAGCGAGCGCGTTAATGTTCGAGATCATTATTCGCATTTTAATATAGGAGTTGATTGCAATACTTTTCCGTCGACCTAATGATAGTATGAAAGAAAATTTAAAAAATTTGAGAAATTTTCGTGATTCAGGATTCGAACCCCCTATATATACATCCGGATTGTGTTCGTTCACTCGCATTTCACCTCTGTGCTACGGAGCCCATGTATAAAATGTCGCGTTTTGATGAGTTGAGTATTTGCTACATTTTCCAAAATTACTTGCTATACATAATAATGAAAATTATGAATTTTTCATAGATTTTCCTGCTTTTATCAGGCAATAAACTTAAAGCTGCCACTTTAGCGGTTTCCGAAACATCTGGCGGTGTCAACGTGAAATTATCTTCAATATTCATTATTTAGATTGGAAAATTATGTGTCAAAATTTTACAACATTTTAAATCCATTGATGTCTGTTTGCCATGCAACGCGCAAAATCATGCATTTACAGAAAAATCGATCATTAATGACAAATTGAGCATTAATAGGGGTCATTAATGGTCGATTTCGTTTGCATTGAAGCATATTAATCAGACATGTTAATACGAGGTCGGCGAAAAAATATTTTTTTGAAGGAAAATTCATTTGGTATTCAGATTACTGGTCGTGAGTATTGATGATTACATCTGATCCGTGCATTTATCGGTCATTGTGCTGTTAGAAAATGGCAGAATGGAAAAATTGCGACATTTAAAAGTTAATCAATATTTTGCATTACGTAGTCATTAAAGATGAATACCAAGGAAATTTTCATTCCAGCTCAATCATATAAGACGAATGTAATGAAATACATCCCTGTACCACAATTTCTGATGATTGTGCTGAAGTAAGAAAATCAGATGGCAAAGTAATGGAGAAAACGTCAGTTCATATGGGCCCAATATATGTAATACATACCAGTATCACTATTTCAGATGATTGTCCTGGAGTTAAAAAATCAGAGGGCACAATAATGGTAAAATTGTAATGCTCTCGGTCTCATCATGTTTTGAAAACTGTTAAAAGTATTTCCGCAGCTAATTTTCCTTACTGCTCAGATTACACGGGTTGAATTTTTACATCTATTTGCATTTATCGGTCGTTGTGGTGGAGTTAGAAAGATTGCGATATTTCATAGTTGATTAATCTTTTCGCATTACGTGTATAATATAAACGAATATAAGGGGATTTCATATGGAGCGAATATAAAGTAAAATTATGTATTATTTCCAATAATTCTTCTGATTGTGAAATGTTTTCAGTCTCATCTCGTTTCGAAGATGGTTAATATATTTTCGCGGTTGATTTTTCCTCCTATTCATATCATTTGGGTGGAATATTGAAGGGTAAGTTTCCTTTTTGCATTCAACGGAGACATTTTTCATCCCAACCAGTTCAGTTGAAGTTAGAAAATTAAAGAGGAGAAAGATGCTAATATGACTAGAATTTCGGTCGCATTACGTTTCGGAGACGATTTGAATACTTTCTACTCTAATTTTTTCACCACAATCGCACATATGCATCAGATATCAAGTAATATCACCTCAGTGTTCTATTTCGTGATAGTTACAAAATGAAGAAATAAAATTTTAATATTTATGCAATTTAATTCGAATATTTGTTTGTTTTTTGCCTTAGGAAGCGAAATTTTGAAACTCCTTATATCACCCGGAAGTTATTGAAAATAATAAAAAACGGGTGTGCCATCTTAAGCCTTGAGCTAGCACAACCCCTTTTTCTCCGAAACCAGTTGAGTTGAAAAATTAGGAGTTATGTTAGAAAATAGTTATTAATCAGTTTAAAAATGCGGCATTAGTTTTTTTTTATTGTGCTGAAACGGCTGTGCCAGCTTGACATACGTCTATTACGTATCACTGTAAATACCATTTTCGCGATTAGAACAATTCCTGGGCCAACCTTTCCCAAAACACCGACAAATATTGTATCGTCGACGTGAAAGCCACGCACAGCAACATGGGAGCCAGTCAATGTGTAGTGAGCTACCAATTGAACTCACTTCAGGCAACACCAAATAACACCGCGAATCAGTGGCGGACATTGAGGACGATGCATTCAATGGAATGAACATCATGAATTCCGTGAATTCCAGGCGATTCGGATTGAATTTCGAATACGGTGTCCTACGTATGAACAGAGAAGTGCTGGTACTTCATGGAAGAACTGAAAAAATTATAATGAGTCCTGATGGCTGAAGATGTGAGCAAACCTTTTCAAGATGCCGACTTATCATGTGCTTGCTCACTGTGTATGGAGTATCTTCAGAGGTACAGGGTCATAGCCGTGGTGTTCTCCAAGAAATGAGGTCAGTCCAAACACTACGGCAACAGAATTCGGAGTTGAATGAGTGCTACAGTTCTGGAGATAAACCGTTCTATGAGGATGTCTAGAAGAGCTTAGCCAAACTAAAAGATACGATGGTAAACCAGAATTTTGTGGATCTGGCAATCCCAATTGTCCTGTGGGATATGAGTTGGATTGAAGAGTTATCAGAAGTATTGTAGAGACAATATTCAGAGCCACCGCCGTCGAAATTTCGGTGTGCTGACCGAATATGAGGACTGTGGAGTGTTACTTCCATCCAACCTCACAGTACAGATATGGAGAATCCTGCAGGTATCGACTCACTCCAAGAATGACATTTCGGGACAAAACGTCTTCAATAAGAGGACAATGTAACGAGCTGGAGTCATCTGAACAACTTATCGCGGTATTGTTCTCTGGTGTGACGTCAACAAATTGTAATACATGATTATTCCGTCTAGAAACGCAGTAAAGGCGCCTAAATTATTCTAGACCACTCTTTTTGCACGTGCAGGAGTCTCTGATGCAGCCGGTCGTGTAGTTCCATAAAATATTTTTAAAATTAAATCCGGTGCGGCTTTTCTTGTCACTTCGATTGATTTCAAAGTGGTACTCTTTTCCCAGCCCCAATTTTCAGGATGTATCTCATATGACAACCATATCTGGACTTGCAAGTACACTCTATAAAAATGTTGCCTCGCTGCATCAATTGTAGGTGGAAAACTTTCAAGTTTCACTGGCTTCAAACTGTTTGTGTTTCTGGCAACGACTTTTGCAAATCCAAAATATCTGGTCAACTAGGCAGACATTTATATTCTGCAGGTATATTTTCTAATGAGCGTATAAAATCCTAAGCATTCATGCATTTTAAGCAAGTTCCATTTACTAAAATGTTAATAACAAACTGGCATTTTCTCCTGAATTCCTAGGTGGACCTTTGGAATTTTGGAAATGTAAGTCATATCTGACTGCGATATTTTGAAACAGAGCTTGAACATGAAACATATTTTTCAAAAATAAACTCACCATTTTTAATTAATAACAGTGACAGATGTTTCCTCGTCTCCGACTATCCATGTTATCCCAGTATCCAGTGTTTTCTGCACAGGAACTTTTATATTATCTGACGTTTACATACAGCAACGTTGACTGCTGCCACTACGCACCGACAGAACCGCGCCGCTGTATACTATACAGCGGTGCGCTAGCTGCTGCATTAACAAGGTCCCAAGCCGATATTTTTCAGGTTTTAGAATCTCAATGAGTTTAAAGCAGGTACACTTCGGGACAGTTTCCTTTGATGAACTGTCTTCCTCGGTCTCGAATCCCCATATTCCATCAAGGACTGATTTTATTTTTCTTTCCATAGAACAATAATGCGATCAAATGCCGAGTAACCTCTATTTTAAGTACTTAAAAGATTGACTGGATTGCATTTGAAATTTGTACAAGTTACCAAATTTGTATGAATATTTCCAATAAGAGCAGGGTTTTTTCTGCAAACTGGCTTTTCTTTCATGTTGATACGTGCTTTTATCTCTGAGTTATTAGCATTTGAATTTATACTCCCTCAAGATTTTGTAACCTAAAATATGCGAAGAATTGAAAACACTCGTATTTAAAACCAACATTATTTGGACCGGTTAAACGTTATGCAATTTGACAATGAAGTATTCCTCAACTGTTCATTTCACTTGCTACAAGTGATAAGACATCATTTCAGTAATCACAAGCATTATTTCACGAAGTCAGGAACTTTAATTATATGAGATTTTCAATTGTAATTTTGCAGCTGGCAACTGCGCGTATAAATATAAATAATATCAAAATACAAAGCTGCGATGTTTATCTTCAAAATGACGTAAGATTTATCCGAATTGAACATTTATGTGAGGAGTTATAGAATTTTACTTCACGCGCTGGTTGAAAAAATGCACGTTGGCGGGAGACGGCGCAACACCTGCCCCATTGCGAAAGCATATAAATTCAACAATTTTTTTCAAGAATACCGTGCGATTTCTCAAAATTTTGGAAAGGACAGTATTTTTGTAAAAATTTGTGCTCTTTCTGAATATTAAGTTATTTTTTTGATTCAAATTTAATTTTTTGAGATATTTCGAAATTACCTGAAAAATTAATTTCAACTCGTTTTTTGGGGGGGTTCCACCCCCTGGAGGTGATGATTTTTCTCAGAAGTAATGTGCACACTCTGTTCTACAATTTAAAAAAAAATTATCGGCGGAGCAATTTAAGTTGAGGTTGATAGCCCTGTTGATTGGCCTAATATGTTCACTCGAAAGTTTATCCGATTCATTGGAGTTATTGAATTGTTCAGATTCATTCCCACCTATATTATCACTATTTAACTTTAAATAAATTATTTCATGTGACACATCCTTCTTTTCAGGCCGTGAATCAAAAGTTGAAAATGAAGAACGGCTTCGAGAATTCATCTCTATTTCATTTTTATTAATTCTTATAAACCTTCTGTTTCTACATAGGATAGACCCGTTCTTCATTTTCACTTTGTAAGTTTTCTCTCAATCTCTGCATTATTATAGCAGGTGTCCAATCGGAGTGAGGTTTAAGCTGTACATAAACATGTGTACCTATTTCAAGAGTTTGTAGGGGTTGAACACTCGAACTGTAGTATTTCTTGTTCATAGTTTTTCTAGTATTCAAAAACTCATTATAACTATTATAATTTATGACTTTTGGTTTAAAAAACCTACTATCACATGGTATTAAAGTCTTCAATTTACGAAACTTCAAAATCTCTGCAGGAGAATAATGTTCATCAATTTTCGAAGTTCGGAACAGAAGCAATGCCATATCCAAATCCTTATTGTCTTCTAAAGTCTTTTTGAAAATATTTATTGTAGACTGAATATTTCTTTCCGCCATACCATTTGACTGAGAATACATTGGTGAGGACATCATGTGTTCAAATTTCTAATTTCTTGAAAATTTTTTGAACTCTTCGGAATTGAATTATGGTCCCCCATCTGTAATGTCTGTCAATGGTATACCGTGTCTGGCAAACATTGTTTTCAAAATTTGGATTATGCGATGACTAGAAGTATCTTTGTATAACTTTTCAACTTCTATGTACTTTGAATAGTAATCAATGAGCAATAGATATTTTTGATTGCGTAATTCGAAAATATCACAACCAATTTTATTCCACGGTAAACTTGGAATATTATGACTCACCAGAGGCTCTGCTGACTGTGATTTGGAATATTTCATACAAATTTCACACTTTGTAATTTTTTGTCGAATGTCATTGTTCATTGAAGGCCAGAATACTGATTCTTTTACCAACTTCAGGCATTTGTTAATACCCATATGATAGAAATGTATCTTACTCATTATTTATTTGCTCAAAGTTCTCGGAATGACTATAGCATTGCACCTAAAAATCAATCTATCGATTTACTTTTGAATCTATAATATATTTTCAATCTATCATCTAGTTTCATCAGAAATTACGTTTTTCAATAGTTGTAATTCGGTATCGTTTTCAGTATTTTCCAAACATTCTCGTTTTTTATTTTCTGTTACATTAAATTCTGAAATGATCATACAAGCTTGAGAAGAAATTTCTTTGTCTAAATCACAATTGATTTTTTCATTGAGGTATGCCCTTGATGAAGCATCTGCAATTAAGAGTTCTTTTCCAGATTTGTAAGTCAATTCAATATCATATTTTTGAATTTGTAACAACATTCTCTGTAGACGAGCCGGACATTTATTAGGTGGTTTTTTGAATATGGCTATGAGAGGTGAATGGTTATTTTCCACAATGACTTTTTTCCCAAATAGCACAGTAATAGCAAGAAGTTCTTTTTCTATTTGTGCGTATCGACACTGTGTTTCCGTCATAGCCAGGAGGCATATGCACATGGTAGTTTATTTTGTAATAAAACGGCACCAGTAACTGACTTTGATGCATCTACTGAGACTACTGTTTCTTTGTTCACGTCATAGAACTGTAATACTAGCTTATTTGGCTTATCTGGCAAATTTTCGAATGCTTTCTGGTGTTCAGTACTCCAAATGAATTCAACATAATTCTTCAACAGATTACGTAGAGGTGAAGTGGAATCTGAGAAGTTTTTGATGAATTCACAAACATAAGTGAGCATTCCGAGTAATTTTAAACGTCATGTTTGGATTGCGGTCGCGGAATATCTGTGATAGCTTTGATTTTAGACATATCCAGTCACACTCCATCACCAGATATTAGATGACCCATATAAGTTATATGTTTTTGCCCAAACTTGCATTTTCGTAGATTGAAACGTATTTTGTTCTCTTCTGCTAGATTTAATACTGAAATCGTGTTCAGCTTTATCTTTACCCCAAATCAAAAGATCATCGATATAAGTGACTACACCTTCTATATTGAAAATTTCCTTAAATCAGGTCTGAAACACCTCATGGGCTGATTTGATCCTTAAAAATGTATACCTCCCAAAAGGTGTTCCAAATACACAAAAGTCCGAACTTTCCTTGTCGAGGGGTATTTGGTAGAAACCTTGTGAAGCATTAAGAGTACTGAAAACCTTTGCATTTGCTAATTTGCTTGTAATTTCATCAAGAGTTGGAATTTTGCAATATTCTCTTTTGATAACTTTGTTTAGATTCTAGGACATATCCGTAATTCATTATCTGGTTATTTTACTATAACCAAAGCATTCATCTAATCAGAACTCCCAGTAACTTTTTCAATAATTTACAATTTCTCAAGTTCATTCAAGCTTTGTTCCAAACTTTCCATAATTGGTAATGCAACGTTTCTGAGGATGAATGACTGGTTTTGCGTCTTTTTTAATGTCAATATGATAAGGTTTTAGCATACACCCTATACCCGAAAACAAATATTTGTATTTTGTTATTAATTCCGAATAATTGATAATATTTGAATCAATTGAATCAATTTTCATAACTTAATTCAATTTAACACTTGATTCAAGACCTAAAATTGACTGTGTATTGGAATTTACCTCAAAAAAGTCCAAGTTGTATAATTTATGATTTTTGATGCATGGAATTGTGCACTTACCAACAACTTTCAGAGTATTTCCTGTAAAAGAATGAAGTTGTGAGTAAGTTTTTGTAATTATGTCTTCAGAAAGACCTAGAGACTTGAAATCATGCAAAGGAAGGACATTTTCCATTGCTCCTGTATCGATTTTGAGGCTGAAATTACAGTTATTAGTTTCTAACTCAGTTAGCCATAGTTTAATTAAATTCATTGTTGAAATATTCTCCTGAGAAATACAACATATGAACAAGAAATCATCAAAATTTTCATTTATAGAATCAACAGGATTGGAAATTTCGGTAATTTTTCGTTCACTTTTTTGAAAATATTTCTTTTTTCTACAAACAATTTCAAAATGATTTGGAATTAATTTGACAGAAGTTACAAATCCTACCATAGGCTGGACATTTGTTGACAGGATGTTCTTCATTACCACACTTATTGCAATTTTCAATCTTCTTGACTTTCACTAATTGTTTGTTTTTCCTGAAGAGTGCATCGATGTTTGAAGATTCTTCATTCTGACTGAAACTCATCGCTTCACTATGTGATCTTGACGTTTCAGTGACATGACAGAGCTCAATTGTTTTCTCGAGTGTCAAGGTATCATCTTGAAGAAGTTTCTTTCGAACAGAATTATTTTTAATGCCACAAGTTATCATTGTCACAATTGAACTATCTGGAAGGGAATCGAGTTTACATCAACTTGATTTCTCCTTGAGTTCCAATATAAAACTTTCTGTAGACTGGCTATCTGATTGTTTGTAAGGAAATAATTTATATATTTCAACTGCAGTATTTTCTTAACATTGAAAGTAGTTATCAAATTTTTGGAGTAGAATCTGTAATTTATTTTTCTCTTCATCCAAGAATTTGAATGTCGAATAAATTCTGAAGCCCTCTTCACCAATATAGTGGAGTGGTTGAGCACATTGCGTTTGTTAATCGTTTTTGTTTACCTCAGAAGCTATTATGTAATTTTCGAATCTGGCTTTCCATAATTTCCAGTTTTCTGTTGAGTCGCCATTCATTGAGAGAGCAATTAGGCCTCTACTATCGCCCATTTCATTCAATTTATCGTTGAGTTGATTGGAATTGTATTGTATTCACTCAATTTCTGGAGCTAGGTACGACTGCGTGTGAAATATATAATTTCTTGGACTTTGGGTTATTTGATAGTTAAAGACAAGATCAATTCTCAAAAACTGTTTATTCTTTCTCAGCCAACTTCTTGACAGCAACATCATACAAAAAGTATTAACACACAATGTGATCATAAAATAAACACAACGTATCCATGATAAATAACATCATATCACATACCTTATTAGAAAATATGGCATTTTTTGAAAAACCGTATCACATTCACCCCATATGGTCTTGGGCTATTGTGAAAACTGACTATAACTCTCTATTGAAATATAAGTATCAAGTTACCGGGGATATGTTATAAAGTCATTTGTGATGAGAAAAATAATTTTTGTTTCACTAATATACTTCGAAAAATTGAAGAGTTATGAAATATTCAGATGTGCAAGGGATAACGTTATGATATGAATCACATCAGAGAATAACTGTTAAACAAATGAAACATTTATTATTCATGCATGTTACAGAATTCAATTTCAATTGCGTAATAAACAGAATTATGACTGGCAAAATTCTTTATGGTACTTAATGAAAACATATAACACATCATATTGTTATAGCCTTACAATTTTATTCAAGAAGCCATGAGCGCGTTCATATTTGATGCGCTTTTTAGGGTAAAAGAGTCAAGGATAACTCAAAAACAGTTCGTCGCATCGATTTCAAACAAGGACAGCATTCTAGAGGAGGTACGATTCTAGGTACGGTACCTAGATGAAAAAATAATTTCAAAAAAATGAAAGCAAAAAAAAGAGCAATTACATAATTAATGTTTTACCTTTATTTTGATACCATATTCATTTCGATTGGATAAAGATTGCTTCAAATTTAAATGGAAGAGAAATACCATTGCCTACCTTGATTATCTGTGAAAAGCATCGTGAGGTGCTGCTGCAGACGTCCATAGAAGCGAACGTCCTCTAGAAGCCTGTCCCTGTTTGAAATCGATACGAGGATCCGTTTTTGAGTTATCGACTTTTTTACCAAGAGGCATAAGATGTCCGGAGGACTGCTCATTGCTAATATCCTATACAATAGGAAAAGTTGGATCGAAAATCCATCAGAAAACAACTACTTTCCTGGCTAATGCCACGACGAACATTGAATTACATCTGATGAAATTTCCGTGCAGAGTTCCTACAAGGTTATCTCTGCAATTGCTTGGTTGCATGGGAATGATCATAGAAACATTCGGACCACCTATATATCGATTTCGGAGTGTTGCTCCTCATCAGTATAGGGTAGGTCTAGCAGTCAATAACTAATGACTGCAACGAATGAATCGACGACCATTCCCATTTAAAGACCGAAACTGAGATCGCGCCCGCACAGTGGATTAACTCCAAACTGCGAGCGCCATCCCAGCGCCGGAAGTCCAACCAAGCAATATCCGTGCTCCACGATCGTCAAGACCGTATATGAAACGGAAAAGAAATCTGTAGTTCACAATGAGCTTATGACAAGAGGCATAAGATGTCCGGAGGACTGCTCATTGCTAATATCCTATACAATAGGAAAAGTTGGATCGAAAATCCATCAGAAAACAACTACTTTCCTGGCTAATGCCACGACGAACATTGAATTACATCTGATGAAATTTCCGTGCAGAGTTCCTACAAGGTTATCTCTGCAATTGCTTGGTTGCATGGGAATGATCATAGAAACATTCGGACCACCTATATATCGATTTCGGAGTGTTGCTCCTCATAAGTATAGGGTAGGTCTAGCAGTCAATAACTAATGACTGCAACGAATGAATCGACGACCATTCCCATTTAAAGACCGAAACTGAGATCGCGCCCGCACAGTGGATTAACTCCAAACTGCGAGCGCCATCCCAGCGCCGGAAGTCCAACCAAGCAATATCCGTGCTCCACGATCGTCAAGACCGTATATGAAACGGAAAAGAAATCTGTAGTTCACAATGAGCTTTATGACAAGAGGCATAAGATGTCCGGAGGACTGCTCATTGCTAATATCCTATACAATAGGAAAAGTTGGATCGAAAATCCATCAGAAAACAACTACTTTCCTGGCTAATGCCACGACGAACATTGAATTACATCTGATGAAATTTCCGTGCAGAGTTCCTACAAGGTTATCTCTGCAATTGCTTGGTTGCATAGGAATGATCATAGAAACATTCGGACCACCTATATATCGATTTCGGAGTGTTGCTCCTCATCAGTATAGGGTAGGTCTAGCAGTCAATAACTAATGACTGCAACGAATGAATCGACGACCATTCCCATTTAAAGACCGAAACTGAGATCGCGCCCGCACAGTGGATTAACTCCAAACTGCGAGCGCCATCCCAGCGCCGGAAGTCCAACCAAGCAATATCCGTGCTCCACGATCGTCAAGACCGTATATGAAACGGAAAAGAAATCTGTAGTTCACAATGAGCTTATGACAAGAGGCATAAGATGTCCGGAGGACTGCTCATTGCTAATATCCTATACAATAGGAAAAGTTGGATCGAAAATCCATCAGAAAACAACTACTTTCCTGGCTAATGCCACGACGAACATTGAATTACATCTGATGAAATTTCCGTGCAGAGTTCCTACAAGGTTATCTCTGCAATTGCACTTTACTGTTACAGTATGTAAATTTTGATAGAAATTATATATTTGACAGCTTAACAGCGGTAAATCTGAACAGAAACTATGCATTTGACAGCTTACCCGCACGAGTGTGCAATAAACGTTACTTTCCTATGTGGTCGTAGGAAAATTATGCTTCAACAGTACAGTTTCGATTGAAAAGGTTTCGTGGTTGGAAATACGGGTACAAAATTGCCTTTACCAAAGCATTATTCCACTCTCTCAAAACTCAATGCATTTTTCAAATGGTACCATAATGTTACCTTGAAAGTTCAAACAATAGAGTCCATCCATATCTACTTTGTTGAGGGTAATCACGGAGGGAAAAAATATAAAAATGTTTCTTATGAAACAGATAACAAACATTGTTGTTTGACTAGTCTGTTCTTGTAAACCTTTTTTTATTTCATGGAAAATCTAGTAATGAAGACATCGAATACAAAACGTTTTTGGAAACTCTCCAGCTTGAATAAATGTTGTTTCTCTTGGTCCATTATAGAGTATTTTGTCCGTTAAATAAACCAATGGTCGTAAAATACAATTGTTTTCAGGAACTCGTTATTTGGCTATACATTATTGCGTATAGCATCCACCTGCAATATTCAATCCTTCTTAGGTCCGCATTATTGTCTTCGTGCAAAGTTAATTTGATCCAACCTAGAAATGTTCTCACTAAAACCCATAAGGCTAACTGTCGAATAGTTTGATCAAACTGCCTTGAAGTGACGTAATTTCTGATGATTTGTTTCAGCTTTTAATTTTTTCTTCTTCTATTCTTCTTCTTTTATTTCTGAAGAATTATCATCACTGCATTAGTTATTATTCATCACCGTCGTTCAATGAACATCTTGAATATATCCGTAAATCCTTTATATTTATCACCATTGAAATTATCAAAACAGTTTTTTTTTTTCTAGAACTCTGGAGGTGACGATACCCAGATAACACAAAATATCCAATGGATATCCATTTTATGTCCAATTCTGGTCGGGATATCCTTGGATCTGGAATGAATATTCTTGGGATATCCATCGTGGGATATGGAATGAATATCCTTTAGCAGATATCCTATGGATATCCATGAGATATCTACATTAATTATGGATGTGATTAAATTGCGAGACTAATTTTGATATTATCAATTTCTGAGTTTCTTTCATGCTCGTACACGAATTGAAGCATTCCAAAAATACTCTCATCTTTCGTTTTCCGACTGGATTTAAAATGGATATCCATAAGATATCGGTGGATGGATTTGGGATGAATATACTTCAGAAGATGTACTATGGATATCCATGAGATATACATAGTAATTGTGGATGTGATAAAATTGCAAGACAGATTTCGATATTATCAATTTTTGAGTTTCTTCCAAACTCGTACACGAATTGAAGCATTTGAAGAATACTCTTATCTTCCGTTTTCCGACTGGATTTGAATTGGATATCCATAAGATATCCGTGGATGAATCTGAAATGGATATCCTTCAGAAGATGTCCTATGGATATTCATAAGATATCCACAGTAATTATGGATGTTATTGAATTGCAAGAGTTTCTTTCATACTCGTACACGAATTGAAGCATTTGAAGAATTCTCTTATCTTTCGTTTACCATCTGGATTTGAAATGGATATATCCATGAGATATCCACAGTAATTGTGGATGTGATTGAATTGCAAGACAGATTTTGATATTATCAATTTCTGAGTTTCTTCCAAACTCGTACACGAATTGAAGCATTTGAAGAACACTCTTATCTTTCGTTTTCCTACTAGGTTTGAAAAGGATATCCATAAGATATCCGTCGACGGATTTGGTATGGATATCCTTCATAATATGTCATATTGATGGCCATAAGATATCCAAAGCAAATATCGATAAGTTTGAATTGCATAATTAATTCACATATGGACTGAATAATTATTTGTAAACAACTTACTTTTCGTTTTTCTACCGGATTTGGAATATATATCTATAAGATATCCGTCGATGGCTTTGAAATGGATTGCCATAAGGTACCCAAAGCATATACACTAAGGTTTGAATTGGAAGATTTATTTTTATGCTATCAATTCCTGAGTTTTTTCTGAGCTCGTATATTCAGATTGCGTGTTTTGAAACAATTTGATTTGAATTCCTACTGGATTTGAATTGGATATCTATAAGATATCCGTCAATAGATTTGAAATGGATATCCTTCGGAAAATATCCTATGGATGGCCATAAGATATCCAAAGCGATCAAGTGTCATCTATTCTATTATTTGTTGCATACGAATCAACACACATATCAGGGACCTGCTCATTCATTATACTACTAATCCATTTTTTTATCGAAAAAACTCCAGTTCGTCGAAATCTAAATTTGTCTCACTTCTCATGAAAACTCCTCCATATATTTCCCTAATTTCTCACACAGAACTGTCGATTCTTAGAAGTCCTAGTGATTATGCGCATTCTCCTATTCCATTCAAAAATTAACGATGGTACGGGGTGTTTTCATGTGAAACAAATTCAAATATTTGAAAAATTTAAGTTTCTCAGGAATGAAGGTGTTGCAATGATTACTAATCCGAAGACATTTTTGACCTATTTTGCATTCACTCACTTGATAACGACAGTAGATGTTAACTGTTGAAAAGTCGTGACTCAAACACATGCTAAGAATTTTATTTATTTGTTTCTAGACAATGGAAGTCCAGAAGAATTGTACTAATAGTATTGCGATTGATACCAGACACCCTATGTATCAAAATAGCAAATGTCATCGTGAAAAACTCTCTTGTCAGATTTCATTAGATTTTGTCAACGAGATCTTATCATTTTCAAACCAAATTAAAATCTTTATGCAAGTTTTGATAACGAAGACCATGTAATATAGTCGCATAAATGTCAACTTTTTTAAAAATAGGAACTGAAAACCAGGTGTGTTGTTGAGCTGATGCTATTGTGTTATGCATTTCTATTACTCAATTGTGTGTCAAATTAATCAACATTTCACCATTTGTAAAGGTACACCTTGAAGAAATAGGTAAGTGATTGTGTATTTCAATCATATGCATTCAAAACAAGCATGCCTATGTAGAAGTAAGGATAATAATTGGATAATAATTGATCTCAAATCAAATTCACTAAAAAACCAGTATGGAATTGGAGCGTTTAGCTGAAGAGTCTCCAAGTTTTGCTAACTCAGATGACGCCTGTTCCATCTTACCTTCAACGTCATAGTAACTTAGCAGATGATAGGAAAACTACCGAAGAAGCTATAATTACTTGGATGAGAAGAGCCAAAGAAAGGAATTTGTCAACCTTGAAGTAAAAGGAAATGCTTCAAGATGAGGATGAAATCCAAGACATTAATAGTTTTCTACACTTTCCATGACTTTATTTTTGAAGTTTTTTTCATATGATTTCCTTTTTTTCCAAACGATTTTTTTTTGTTTTTTCTTATCTGTTCACTTTATATTTTGTTTTCATTGAATACTATATTTTGTCAATTCTTTTCTTTACTTATTCCAAATATATTTTTGTTTATTCTTTTATCTACTTTTTTTTCAATTCGATGGAGACATTGTTTGTGTTATTTCATTATAAATTTCATAATATGCACATTTTCATTTCAGTGAACTTATGAGGAAAAATAATAATTATCCGATGGACATCTTGGATATTCAGGAATATCTTGAGGATGTACAATAAAAATATCTTGGATATCGTCGGTTATCTAATGGATGAAGAGGTTGGTACCTCTCGAACACCCAGTGGACGTCCAGAGTATATCTTTTGGATATAAACTGAATGTCCCTAGTATATCTTCCATATCCATAATTGATGTCCAGTGGATATCCACTGGAAATCTGTTATGGATTTGCAGGATGTACTACGGACGTCCAAGAAATATCCAAAGGATATACTATGGACGTCCAATGGATGTTCGGAGGGTACCAACCTGTACATCCATAAGATATCCTTCAAGGATATCCATCAGATATCCCTAAACTTTATCCATGGGATATCCTTTCACGATGTCCATGAGATATTCTTCATGGATGTCCATATGATATCCTTCATGGATATCCATAATATATCCGTAGAGATTATCCATAAGATATATTTCATGGATATTCTATGGATATAGTTCAGGGATATCTTATGGATATCCCTGAAGGATATTTTATGGATGTACAGGTTGGTACTCTCCGAACGTCCATTAGACGTCCATAGTATATCTTTTGAATATTTTCTGGACGTCCATAGTACATCCAGCATATCCATAATGAATGTCCAGTGGATGTCCATTGGATGTTCTTGTGTTATCTGGGTATTAACCTTCAGTACTACCTCACCTGTAACTTTACACCATTCCCTACTAGTGACATAGGCGTTCTTTCCCCAAACCATAAGGTTAAAGGTCATCGATGTAAATAACATTGGTGGCCTGCGGTTGTTAGGGGGGTCGCAGTTGTATCCACGGATATTTCTGTATGTAACAGACAATCACAATAGCAAGATGCAGAAAAGAAGAGGGCTGATGGAATCCCCCAGAAACATGCCCAATCTGAAGATTATCTGATATAGTCAAAGCGATATCATTTGTCTAATGCATCTCACCATCTGATTTTTATTATTATATGGGTATCCCACATAATTTTATAATACATCACCCCTTGAGGTCTTTCATTATTCTCACTATCTGGGTTTCATGGCTACAGAAATACTGGACCAATTATGAATCGTACATTCACAATTTCATAACTAAAAATGAACTTCTAATATGCAATGAATCAGCTCGAATTCACTGCCAAAGTACCTTGTGTACTTCACCGGATTCTATCCGTTGACTCAAATTGAACTTGTGTCTTCTGTACAACTTCACTTATGTTCAACTTGCTCTCCTTCTTTATAGAGGTACACAATTCGAAGTATCGAGAACCTTGTAGATCCTCGTTCATTGATGTTTATCGAGGCGTTTCTTGTCCAGTACACCCAGCTGCTTGATGTTGAAGTTTTCGGGATTTACGCTGTTGTTTGCATTGTATTCTAGGAAGCAACTCGCAGTAGTGTAAGTACCTACCGTGTCTTCCGTAACATTAACAATTAGGCTGTCCAGAGTTTTGATCAGTGTTGTTGAAACTTTCAATGTAATTTCCTGAATTAGTCAATGTGATTGATTGATTTATATTTCATTTTTATTCTGCCTGATTAATAATTCTCAAATAGTTGTAGGGTTATTCCTATTGTTTCTAAACGCAAGATTTGATGATTGACAGTATCAAAGGCTTTCGCGAGATCTAGAAAAACTGTAAGGCATTTTTTCCGTTATTGAAATTATTCCATATACTTTGAACAAAATAAAAGACAGCATTTTCGGTTGACGTATGTTCTCTAAAATAATTTGTAGCAAGTTTCTTGACACCAGATTCGAAAATTGTGATTATAAAAGAGTGTTCAAAAGCAATAGGAGCATATCCTTGTTCAAAACGTATGACACAATGCACTCTCTGAATTATTTGTATTCAATTTCTTTTAGGTAATCCCTGTATCCTAAAGAAGTTAAAAGACACACGGTCATCCAGGGTTTCAATTTTTTTTTTTTGTATTTTCGATTATTATGTGGTTGCAGTACATATAATATATTAAGTGATTTAGTAGTAAACGAGGTCTAAGCATATTCTGTGTGATTCGAGTTGAGAATGTTATTTCAGTTTTCTTTTTCAAGGAATCTTTTCAGTTTATCATGATTTAAATAAGTGTTTGTATTTTCGGCGGTGTTGTTGTTCGTGCAATCTTAGGAAGCTGACAATATTTTTATCGAAATCATGATTGTATAGTGATCAGTAATGTTGGTACTGTTAATATAATACTTCAATTCGATTTTTTTAAGAATTTGTTTTCCTGAGAGTTTCACTTAAATATGATCAATCACACTATAGAGGTCTTTGGTTACTCGTGTAGGCTTATTGATGTAAGAAAAATACCCCTGCTGGGCCATTGAACAAATATAATTATTGGTATTAATCGTAGTTTTCAATATATGTATGTCGATGTCACCCGTGAAAATTTTTACGTCAACACTATTTTGGTTTGACAAAAATGTTTCAAGTTCCTCTAAAAACAAGGTCAAGTCAGTTGCAGGTGGACGATAACATGCCGTTATTTCAAAAGAAACACTTGAATATTCTTTTTCTAGAAGATTGATTTCAGTGAAGCGTTGTATTGATTTTATGTAATCGATAGTGCTTTGGACATTAACAATTACTCCATCATTTTCAATATATTAAATTGTGGAATTTTGAAACTGTCCATGTTGCTAACTGACCATGTTTCCGAAAGAATTATGGCATCTAGATTGTTTGCTTCAAATGTCTCAATGTATGAAAAGAACTCATCGAAGTTTTTTTTCAAGCTTCTTATATTGAAGTTTACTAAGTTTAGATATTTGTTAGGTACCTGAGAAATTTTGTAAAGTTATCAACAATGTTATCAAATACGTTTTCATTCTCCCCATTCAAGTAATCAATCATAAAATTGAAAAGTAATCGAAGAAAAATATAATGAAAAAATTCTTAAGTAAATTACAAGTATATCCAGCAGATACAAATATGTCGAGTGTATTGTTGCTAGAATTGTCCCTATCCATTTGCTCTTTACATGTTGTAAGAAAGAGAGAAAGAAAATATTTAAAAAGGAAAAGTGTATCTACACTATGATGAATAATTTACCAAAACCATGCACTCTATATTTTGAGATATGAGATATATGAGATATATGAGAATAATTTTGGCATATATTTGCCCTTTGAATGTCCATATTACCCTCTTTCCAAAAGCTGACCCAGATAACACATGAACATCCAATGGATATCCACTCGACATCCGTTATGGATATGCTGGATGTACTATAGACGTCCAGAAAATATCCCAAAGATATACTATGGACGTCGAATGGACGTTCGGAGAGTACCAACCTGTACATCCATAAAATATCCTCCAAGGATATCCATAAAATATCCCTGAACTATATTCATAGGATATCCATAAAATATATCTTATGGATAATCTCTACGGATATATTATGGATATCCATGAAGGATATCATATGGACATCCATGAAGAATATGTCATGGACATCGTGAAAGGATATCCCATGGATAAAGTTCAGGGATATCTGATGGATATCCTTGAAGGATATCTTATGGATGTACAGGTTGGTACCCTCCGAACATCCATTGGTCGTCCATAGTATATCCTTTGGATATTTCTTGGACATCCATAGTATATCCTGCATATCCATAACAGATTTCCAGTGGATATCCACTGGACACCAATTATGGATATGCAAGATATACTTGGGACATTCAGTTTATATCCAAAGGAGAGGTACCTACCTACCTGTACATCCATTAGATAACCAACCATATCCAATATATTTTTATTGTACATCCTCAAGATATTCCTGAAGTATATCTATGATATATCCAAGATGTCCATCGGATAATTATAATTTTTCCTCATAAGTTCACTGAAATAAAAATGTGCATTTTATGAAATTTATAATATAATAACACAAACAATGTCTCCATCGAATTGAAAAAAAAGTAGATAAAAGAATAAACAAAAATATATTTGGAATAAGTAAAGAAAATAATTGACAAAGTATATAGTATTCAATGAAAACAAAATATAAAGGGAACAGATAATAGAATACAAAAAAAAATCGTTTGGAAAAAAAGAAAATCGTATGAAAAAAACTTTAAAAATAAAGTCATGGAAAGAGTAGAATACTAATAATGTCTTGGGTTTATCCTCATCCTGCAGCATTTCATTTTTCTTCAAGGTTGATAAATTCCTTTCTTTGGCTCTTCTCAGCCAAGTTATTATAGCTTCTTCGGTAGTTTTCCTATTATCTGCTAAGTTACTATGACGTTGAAGGTTAGATGGAACAGGCGTCATCTGAGTTAGCAAAACTTGGAGATTCTTCAGCTAATCGCTCCAATTCCATACTGGTTTTTTAGTAAATTTGATTTGAGATCAATTATTATTCAATTATTATTCCTACCTCTACATAGGCATGATTGTTTTGAATGCATCTGATTGAAATACACAATCACTTACCTATTTCTTCAAGGTGTACCTTTACAAATGATGAAATGTTAATGAATTTGACACACAATTGAGTAATAAAAATGCCTTACACAATAGCATCAGCTCAACAACACACCTGGTTTCCAGTTCCTTTTTCAAAAAAAGTTGACGTTTATGCGACTATATTACATGGTCTTCGTTATCAAAACTTGCATAAAGATATTAATTTGGTTTGGAAATGATAAGATCTCTTCGACAGTCTGATGAAATCTGACAAGAGAGTTTTTCACGATGACATTTGCTATTTTGATAAATAGGGTGTCTGGTATCAATCGCAATACTATTAGTACAATTCTTCTGGACTTCCATTGTCTAGAAACAAAGAAAATTAATTATTTGAATGTGTTTGAGTCACGACGTTTCAACAGTTAACATCTACTGTCGTTATCAAGTGTGTGAATGCAAAATAGGTCAAAAAAGTCTTCGGACTAGTAATCATAGCAACACCTTCATTCCTGAGAAATTTAAATTTTTCAAATATTTAAATTTGTTTCACATGAAAACACTTCGTACCATCCTTAATTTTTAAATGGAATAGGAAAATTCGCATAATCAATAGAACTTCTAAGAATCGACAATTCTGTATGAGAAATTAGGGAAATATATCGAGGAGTTTTCATGAGAAGTGAGACAAATTTAGATTTCGACGAACTGGAGTTTTATCGATAACAAAGTGGATTAGTAGTATAATGAATGAAGCAGGTCCCTAATATGTGTGTTGATTCGTATCCAACAAATAATAGAAAGCATTGAATATACACTTATGATTGCTTTGGATATCTTATGGCCATCCATAGGATATTTTCCGAAGGATATCCATTTCAAATCCATCGACGGATATCTTATAGATATCTTTAGGCATAAGATGTCCGGAGGACTGCTCATTGCTAATATCCTATACAATAGGAAAAGTTGGGTCGAAAATCCATCAGAAAACAACTACTTTCCTGGCTAATGCCACGACGAACGTTGAATTACATCTGATGAAATTTCCGTGCAGAGTTCCTACAAGGTTATCTCTGCAATTGCTTGGTTGCATGGGAATGTTCATCGAAACATTCGGACCACCTATATATCGATTTCGGAGTGTTGCTCCTCATCAGTATAGGGTAGGTCTAGCAGTCAATAACTAATGACTGCAACGAATGAATCGACAGCCAAACCCATTTACAGACCGAAACTGAGACCGCGCCCGCACAGTGGATTAATTCCAAACTGCGAGCGCCATCCCAGTGCCGGAAGCCCAACCAAAGCAATACCCATGTCACGATCGTCAAGACCGTATATGAAACGGAAAAGAAAACTGTAATTCACAATGAGCTTATGACTTTAGGCATAAGATGTCCGGAGGACTGCTCATTTCTAATATCCTATACAATAGGATAAGTTGGGTCGAAAATCCATCAGAAAACAACTACTTTCCTGGCTAATACCACGACGAACGTTGAATTACATCTGATGAAATTTCCGTGCAGAGTTCCTACAAGGTTATCTCTGCAATTGCTTGGTTGCATGGGAATGTTCATCGAAACATTCGGACCACCTATATATCGATTTCGGAGTGTTGCTCCTCATCAGTATAGGGTAGGTCTAGCAGTCAATAACTAATGACTGCAACGAATGAATCGACAGCCAAACCCATTTACAGACCGAAACTGAGACCGCGCCCGCACAGTGGATTAATTCCAAACTGCGAGCGCCATCCCAGTGCCGGAAGCCCAACCAAAGCAATACCCATGTCACGATCGTCAAGACCGTATATGAAACGGAAAAGAAAACTGTAATTCAAAATGAGCTTATGACTTTAGGCATAAGATGTCCGGAGGACTGCTCATTGCTAATATCCTATACAATAGGAAAAGTTGGGTCGAAAATCCATCAGAAAACAACTACTTTCCTTGCTAATGCCACGACGAACGTTGAATTACATCTGATGAAATTTCCGTGCAGAGTTCCTACAAGGTTATCTCTGCAATTGCTTGGTTGCATGGGAATGTTCATCGAAACATTCGGACCACCTATATATCGATTTCGGAGTGTTGCTCCTCATCAGTATAGGGTAGGTCTAGCAGTCAATAACTAATGACTGCAACGAATGAATCGACAGCCAAACCCATTTACAGACCGAAACTGAGACCGCGCCCGCACAGTGGATTAATTCCAAACAGCGAGCGCCATCCCAGTGCCGGAAACCCAACCAAAGCAATACCCATGTCACGATCGTCAAGACCGTATATGAAACGGAAAAGAAAACTGTAATTCACAATGAGCTTATGACTTTAGGCATAAGATGTCCGTAGGACTGCTCATTGCTAATATCCTATACAATAGGAAAAGTTGGGTCGAAAATCCATCAGAAAACAACTACTTTCCTGGCTAATGCCACGACGAACGTTGAATTACATCTGATGAAATTTCCGTGCAGAGTTCCTACAAGGTTATCCGAATGTTTCGAATGTTTCGATGAACATTCCCATGCAACCAAGCAATTGCAGAGATAACCTTGTAGGAACTCTGCACGGAAATTTCATCAGATGTAATTCAATGTTCGTCGTGGCATTAGCCAGGAAAGTAGTTGTTTTCTGATGGATTTTCGATCCAACTTTTCCTATTGTATAGGATATTAGCAATGAGCAGTCCTCCGGACATCTTATGCCTCTTGTCATAAAGCTCATTGTGAACTACAGATTTCTTTTCCGTTTCATATACGGTCTTGACGATCGTGGAGCACGGATATTGCTTGGTTGGACTTCCGGCGCTGGGATGGCGCTCGCAGTTTGGAGTTAATCCACTGTGCGGGCGCGATCTCAGTTTCGGTCTTTAAATGGGTTTGGCTGTCGATTCATTCGTTGCAGTCATTAGTTATTGACTGCTAGACCTACCCTATACTGATGAGGAGCAACACTCCGAAATCGATATATAGGTTGTCCGAATGTTTCCCATGCAACCAAGCAATTGCAGAGATAACCTTGTAGGAACTCTGCACGGAAATTTCATCAGATGTAATTCAACGTTCGTCGTGGCATTAGCCAGGAAAGTAGTTGTTTTCTGATGGATTTTCGACCCAACTTTTCCTATTGTATAGGATATTAGCAATGAGCAGTCCTCCGGACATCTTATGCCTAAAGTCATAAGCTCATTGTTAATTACAGTTTTCTTTTCCGTTTCATATACGGTCTTGACGATCGTGACATGGGTATTGCTTTGGTTGGGCTTCCGGCACTGGGATGGCGCTCGCAGTTTGGAATTAATCCACTGTGCGGGCGCGGTATCAGTTTCGGTCTGTAAATGGGTTTGGCTGTTGATTCATTCGTTGCAGTCATTAGTTATTGACTGCTAGACCTACCCTATACTGATGAGGAGCAACACTCCGAAATCGATATATAGGTGGTCCGAATGATTCGATGAACATTCCCATGCAACCAAGCAATTGCAGAGATAACCTTGTAGGAACTCTGCACGGAAATTTCATCAGATGTAATTCAACGTTCGTCGTGGCATTAGCCAGGAAAGTAGTTGTTTTCTGATGGATTTTCGACCCAAATTTTCCTATTGTATAGGATATTAGCAATGAGCAGTCCTCCGGACATCTTATGCCTAAAGTCATAAGCTCATTGTGAATTACAGTTTTCTTTTCCGTTTTATAGATATCTATTTCGAATCCAGTAGAAAAACGAAAAGTAAGTTGTTTACAAATAATTATTCACTCCATGTGTGAATTAATTATGCAATTCAAACTTATCGATATTTGCTTTGGATATATTATGGCCATCAATAGGACATATTATGAAGGATATCCATTCCAAATCCGTCGACGGATATCTTATGGATATCCTATTCAAATCTAGTAGGAAAACGAAAGATAAGAGTGTTCTTTAAATGCTTCAATTCGTGTACGAGTATGAAAGAAACTCAGAAATTAATAATATCGAAATCTGTCTTGCAATTCAATAACATCCATAATTACTGTGGATATCTTATGGATATCAATAGGACATCTTCTGAAGGATGTCCATTTCGAAACCGTCGGCGGATATCTCGTGGATATACATTGCACATCCAGTCGGAAAACGAAAGAAGAGTATTTTTCAAATGATTCAATTCGTGTACGAGCATAGAAGCAACTCAGAAATTGATAATATCAAAATTTGTCTTGCAATTTAATCACATCCATAATTACTGTGTATATCTTATTGTTATCCATAGGACATCTTCTGAAGGATATCCATTTCAGATCCATCCACGGATATCTTATGGATATCCGTTTCAAATCCAGTCGAAAAATGGAAGATATAAGAGTATTCTTCAAATGCTTCACTTCGTGTACGAGTTTGGAAGAAACTCAGAAATTGATAATATCAAAATCTGTCTTGCAATTCAATCACATCCACAATTACAGTGGATATCTCATGGATATCCATAGTACATCTTCTGAAGGATATCCATTTCAAATCCATCCACCGATATCTAATGGATATCCATCTTAAATCCAGTCGGAAAACGAAAGATGAGAGTATTCTTCGAATGCTTCAATTCGTGTACGAGCATTAAAGAAACTCAGAAATTCATAATATCAAAATATGTCTCGCAATTTAATCACATCCATAATTACTGTGGATATCTCATGGATATCCATATGATATCTGCTGAAGGATATTCATTTCAAATCCCACGATAAATATCCCATGAATATTCATTTCAGATCCAAGGATATCCCGACAAGAATTGGACATAAAATGGATATCCATTGGATATTTTGTGTTATCTGAGGACTTGGCTTCTAGAAGGATAGTTCTGCGTTTCTGAGGTCCTTTGCAGTGAAGATTATACCACCTTCCAGTTTTCATAACCAAGAATTTATTATCATAATGCTGGAATTTCAGAATTATCGGCAGGGGTTTATTCTGGGGTCCTTGTCTTCCTATGCGGAAACGTACATGCAACGTCATATGCGAAATCTCTTCTTTTTTATATACATTTCGCCATTTTGATTGAATAATTGAAGCAGGCGTGGGGTTAACACTTGTCCGTTTATTCGGACACCCCGTATATGTATATATCATTGATTTTCTCCATTTGTTCGGAAGTATTCACTTTTTTTCGAGTATTTTAATTTTATCATCCATGCTTTTCACAGTATCCTCGAGTATCTCAATCTTTGTTCAATTTTCTCTGTGATGGTTTTTGTGATTTGACAAATAAATTCCTTACTTGTGAACAATTCGGTAATCGAATCTTTGATTAGATTTTGTATTTCCATTTTGTTTCTAGTACTTGACAAATTGTTACCAATTAGGTAATCACAGAAGGCATTCTAATGGTTATATTGTGCAGTGTTTTCAACTTTTCTTTACTATTTCTCTGATAAAAACTCCTTTTAAAGGTGGAGAAAACTAACTCGCGACTATCTACCTCGAAGCATACCAGAATATGATGTATCTAGGCATTGTTTTGATAGGCTTAATAATTCTAATATCAAAATATTTCAACGGATGGATATTTTATTTACAGATAGAGACCGGGACTACATAGGATTTGCCACACTTCCTGACCAAGTACATCGAAAATCCGTCAAGAGAGGTTTTGATTTTACGCTTATGGTCGTTGGTGAATCAGGACTTGGAAAATCCACATTGATAAACAGCCTCTTTCTCGACGATCTCTACAAGAATAGAAAAATCCCCGATGTTAGCGAGCGATTACAGAAAACCACTAGTATCGAACGAAAAACTATGGAGATCGAAGAAAGGGGTGTTAAATTGAGGTAGGTACAGAGTAATATCACCAAAAAATTAGTACCTTGTGGAATCCACGAGGAACAAAAAGTTTATATTTTAATGAAGGAACACCGTCTGTAATACTGTTTAATGGACTTTCAAAAAAAATTTTCGTACAACTCTATATTGTGAGTAGAAGTGTTTTAATATAGTTTACAGAACGTGTGATTTTGATTATTCTAGATGTCCAACTTGCTAATACTACTGTATAGACTGATTGGTTGTAATTGTTCTTCTCCCTGGAGCTCGTTCTGCTCTGCATTTTATATTAGTAACATAATAAACAAATTTCGTTATGGTTACAAAGTTCTTTGGGAATGGTAAACAAAGTGTTAGCCTATAATCACTAATCATAAACTTATCTGTCTAATATACAAATATTAACAAAGAATATTGTATAGTCGAACGATTCTGCACAATGATCCAAAACAATTAATATCTGACAAATATCAACAACTATAAGTAGGATAACAAATGTACAGGGTGTAGGTACATTACAACTGAATTATTGGGAAGATGTTCTCATTGCAGTCTCACTTCTCAGGGAAACATCCCCATTTCGTAATTTTTTACGTTATATTATGAAATCCATAAATACATAAAAAACTAACAAAGTGACTCAGAATGGGTCATTTCAAATGATATACACTGCACGCTAGCAGCGATTGAACCTCCGACATTTCCGATTCGACCGATTAGGTCAAAAATGTTCTTTGATTCGGAATCAACCGTTTCATTACCAATTCACTTTGTACCTGGACGAAATTCTGTTCTGGAAAATCCAAAATTTGTCTCTCCTTAACTTACGTAATTTTTTACGTAGAGTTGTTCCATTAAAAAAAAAACATCTTTGATATGTCTCAAATTTTTGACCAACCCAGTATAATTAAAAATATTTTCCGTGGAGCTCTAATCAATATACATATATTGAAGCGGACAAAAAATGATTCGTTTGACGTCCAGAGACCATGTCGTATGGGATAGGTACCCCACTCTGTATTTCAATTTCAATTCAATTCAATTACGTTTATTGTATATAAAGAAATACATTCTTATTACAAGGTTTACTTTCATTGTGTTTTAACTATTCTATGTTATGATTATATGATAAACAGTATGATAAGCAATAAAGTGAGGAAGTTGTAACATGTGTTGAAGTAGCTAGCCATTAGATATTAACTAAAAAAGAAAAAAAGTATTTCGAAATTTTCAAGTTGATGTTCCCCCAGCGCCATCTGTTTAGTAATTGCAATTTATCTTCTCTCCAAAAGTAGTAGCGGTAATACCATTCAAAATATTTTTTGTCCCATTCAGATCTGCACTTATACTTGATATTTCGAGTGAATATGGTAAAAGAAATATGAACGGAATCTGGAAAAATGAAGATGGTCGAGTAGAGAATTGAATTATCTTTTCAAAGACGTCACTTGACCCCCCATGCTATTCAATTTTTTTTTAATTGACGTGCCTCCTCCCCCCTTCCAATTAATGACAATGTCTTCCATTTCAAAAAGTAGTATCGGTGATACCATTCAAAATGATTTTTGATTCATGTCTGTAAGTCAAACCGTTCAAAAGTTAATAGGGGGAGGGGCTAAAAAAAGCCGCACTGTATACTCTGAACATGGATGACAGCTCCCTAGTGTCTAGAAGAATGATGAAATCGTTCATGTTTCGTATTTTTCGTAATAAATTTCCTCTCAGACATTGGTACAGACGGCATTCGAAGAATATATGCTGAATTTGTTGATTTTAGGAAGACTTTTACTGCAGGTTCTCAGTTGAGCAATGTCGGGTAAGGTGAATAGGAGCACGGAACCGCACATACTTTGCGCCCGTCTCTGAAACTGTAAAAAAAGAGTACATGTATGGGAATGAAGATTGACTCAGCCGGATAATATCTGCAGCAATCAATTTTGCTTTAGATGATTTCAAAACCATGCTGATGATTTTGTTTGGATTATCGCTTCATTGATCAATAAATTCCAAAGATCCTCCTTGCCCAGGATTGAGAAATAACTTTTTATTTGCCTAATCCAGGTAATTCTTAAATTTCCAGAATTTTTAAGATGTAGCAGTAGAAGAAAACATAATTTGGGCAGTCTCATGTCCATCGCGCATAAATTACGTAGCCAGGCCAATGCTGATTTTAATATGAGATGACTCAATTTTATTCTTCCTGCTTCTCGTCTCACTATGTTATCCAGAATGTTTTTCAATAAACAGAGAAGTTTCTTGAAAAAACATACTTGCACCCTTTCAATCATCTCTTCATATCTTAAGCCCCATCATTTTGATGGGCGTTCAATTCTTGTTCCAATGGTACCCTGACTTATTATTTTGTGATGAGCATTTTCCGAAAAATTGCGTTCTAAACTAACAGAAGTAATTATTAGAACGCCTATACTGAGATGCATGGTTTGGCCAGAACTGGTTAGAATATTAGGTGGTACCGTTCCAACCCTTTATTAGGGGTAACATTAGCCATTAGCTCCAAACACTTTACATAAAAAAGTAGTCTAATAGTAAAACGTAGATGGTAGTAAAGTTGTGAATATTAAATGCTGAATTTTTAAGTGTCATCGCAGAAATTGTACAGATAGCTTTCCTTTTTTGCTACTTCTGCTGTAAAAAGTTTCTGTTTTCCGGCAAAAAATTGGTTAGCAAATTTGAACTATGTGGTAGTATTGTGAATACCGTTGTACCTGTTGGGCTGTTTAGGAATTACTTTAATAAGTGTATAAAAGTGTAAAAATGGTTTACATTCTTCAAGACAGAATTGAAATGATTGTAATTTATGGCGAAGTTGAAAAGTGCGCACGAAGGGCGGCATGTCTTTTTAACGAAAGACATCCAAATTGTAATGTAAGTCACCGGTATGTGCTTGATTTGGTGAATAAGTTTTACGAAACTGGTTCAGTGACAAATAAAAAAAGAAATAACCCCAGAGTACTAAATGAAGCAGCTCAAATTGAAGTTTTGGGAACATTTGCTGCAGAGCCCACGAGCTCCTTATGATCAGTATCAGAACAGACGGGAATGTCACGCGAGACTATAAGAAAAGCATTGAAAATGCATAAATTTCATCCATATAAAATGCAGATTCTTCAAGAGCTCCACGAGGATGATTATGATAGAAGAATAGAGTTTTGTGAAATCATGTCTCATCGAGTCAATACCATCCCTAATCTTCTGTTAAACATCTGTTTCAGCGATGAGTGTTCATTTTTTCTGAATGGCAATGTTAATAGACAAAATTGTCGCTATTGGAGTGACGAAAACCCACATATTTTTCGGGAAGGGCATACACAACACCCACAAAAAGTTAATGTTTGGGCTGGTATTCTTGGAAATGCCATTCTTGGTCCATTATTTCTGGAAGAAAACTTGACTGGCAATCTGTACCTTGATATGCTTGAAGAGACTATCGATCCTCTTATAACTCACAAGCTAGAAACTCAAATTGATGCAGAAGGTAATGAACTTTTGCAGGAGGATCTGTTACATTACCAGCAGGACGGTGCTCCACCTCATTATTTTCTTCCCGTCCGACAGTGGTTAAACGAGAATTTCCGGGTAGATGGATTGGCAGAAGGGGAGCAGTTGAAAGGCCTCCGAGATCACCGGATTTAACACCCTTAGATTTCTTTCTTTGGGGGCATCTTAAATCCGTTGTTTAAAAAACACAACCTTCTGATATTGACGAACTTAAAAGACGAATTACAGCAGCATGCCGGTCAATTCCTAGTGAAGTTTTCCGTAATGTTAGAGGGGAGTTCGAAAACAGACTGTATTATTGTTTAGATCAAAATGGACAACATTTCGAACAGCTAATAAGATAAGCGTAAGTAGATTTTATGTTGGAAATGTCTTTCTCGCAAATTAAATTTTATTGTGTAGAAGGAAAATAACCACCAAATAAAAAATCCCATGCGTAATAAATTTATTCCTGTCATTCAAGGGTTGGAGCGGTGCCACCTACTCTTCTAACCATTTTTATTAAAGGGAGTCAATACAATAATGCATCTCAGTATAGGCGTTCTAATAATTACTTCTGTTAGTTTAGAACGCAATTTTTCGGAAAATGCTCATCACAAAATAATAAGTCAGGGTACCATTGGAACAAGAATTGAACGCCCATCAAAATGATGTGCCACTTGACCCCCCTTCCCATTTAAAATTCTAAGGGTAACATCTACCCCTCCTAGGGGGTTGAACCACGAGGGCTACAAATAGTCCGTGAAAGTGTCCCCCTTGACAATAAAATTGACCTGTTTTTTCGATTACTCATATTGTTTACTGGAAGGAAGATATTAAGGGTGGGAAGTTTTCAAATTGACACCCTGTATATAACATCAACAGTAGTGGGGGCAATATTCTAGTTTAATTCTTCATTAGACTATCAACATTCTCGATATTTGGCAAAAACGTAAACTTATTGACCTTGAGAGAGGTCGTTGAGCCCGTTTCAAGTTCCTCCTACTTGTCGAGACTTGTCTGTAACGTGACGTCAGCAAATTCCAGGTAATCTGATACCTAACACGTGCATTCATTTTTAAAGAGGTCATTGAACCCGTTTCAAGTTCCTCCTACTTGTCGAGACTTGTCGGTAATGTAACGTCAGCAAATTCCTGGTAATCTGATATCTGACTTATTGACCTTGAAATAGGTCCTTGAACCCATATTGAATTATTCTAACTTCTTGAGACTTGTCTGTAACGGGACGTCAGCAAATTCCAGGTTATTTGATATCTGACTTATTGACCTTGAAAGAGGTCATTCAACCCATCTCGGATTTCTTCTACTTGTCGAGACTTCCAGGTCATCAAATTCCAGGTATACCCAACACGTGCACTTATAGAAATGGGTCATTGAACCCATCTCAGATTTCTCCTACTTTTCGAGACTTGTCTGTAACGTGGCGTCAGGAAATTCCAGGTAATTTGATACCTAATACGTGCACTTATTGTCCTTGAAATAGGTCATTAAACCCGTATCAAATTTTGTTCACCGGAGCTATGACGTCATCAAATTACAAGTAATCTGATACCCAATACGTGCACTTATTGAAATAGGTCATTGAACCCATCTCAGATTTCTCCTACTTGTCGAGACTTGTCTGTAACGTTGCGTCAGCGAATTCCAGGTAATTTGATATCTGACCCGTGCCTTCATTTTGAAATAGGTCATTGAACCCGTATCAAATTTTGTTCACCGTAGCTATGACATCATCAAATTACAGGTAATCTCATACCCAACACGTGCACTTATTGAAATAGGTCATTGAACCCATCTCAGATTTCTCCTACTTGTCGAGACTTGTCTGTAACGTGGCGTCAGCAAATTCCAAGTAATTTGATATCTGACACGTGCATTTATTTTGAAAATGGTCATTGAACCCGTATCAAATTACGCCTACCGGAACTATGGCTTCAGCGAATTCCAGGTAATCTATCTGATACCTGACACGTGCACTTATTGAAATAGGTCATTTAACCCGTATCAAATTTCGTTGACCGGATGTTATCAAATGTAATCTGATACCTGACACGAGCAGTTTCTGCTGACGTGTACCTCCCGTTTCTCTCTCATAGGTTTTGACCTTCAATCCAAAAGCTTTCTCATATTTACGCTACTAACCCCGCACTTGAAGCAGAATAATTTATCATCTAGTAACTTGTTTAAAATTTTTAGATTGACCGTAATTGATACTCCGGGGTTTGGAGATGCTGTGAACTGCGAAGATAGTTGGAAAGTGTGCATAAACTATATAGATGAGCAGTTTAGGCAGTACTTCACCGATGAAAGTGGACTCAACAGAAGAAACATACAAGACAATAGAGTGCACTGTTGTCTTTACTTTGTGCCACCTTGGGGTCACAGGTAGGTACCTTAATAGTTTCAAGATCATCGACTGAACATATTGGGGTTATAAAAATCCAATGTGGAGATGTGGAAAACGGTAGATAACTTAGGGATCAAATGGGACATTTTGGCACTAAGAACTGGCAAAAAAATGCAGTACTCGGTTTTATCATCGTTCCCTAGGTTGTTTGGGGTACTGAATCTGAATTTAAAGTTATCATAGAAAATGTCCTGGTGTGTGTTGAGATATTTGCAATAAACAGCGAAATATTGTACTTTTTTTTTTTGGTTTTTCTCGTATAATTGAAAAGTAAGTGTAACAGCAAAAAAAATGTTCAAATTGTTTTCAAAGAAGATTAAATTTTCCACAAACGTAGCACTGTACGTTTAATAGTTCATGTGATGAAGCGTTTCAAATTTTGCAAAAAAAATTCAAAAAGTGAAATTTTAAGTATTGTGTAAATTTTTGGGAAAAATATTCAATAAAATATTGATCCTGTGAGAAAAATTATCATGTAGGAAATATATTTGAATTAATCCCAACACATAACTACGCCTGTAGACCAAATGGTTGACTCATAAGTAGCAAAACAAAAAATTAAAAACATTGATATTGGGATTTGATCTAAGTCCTTTCCATGACTTGAAAACTTAGCGGTTTTTCAATAAATATGATAAACTTATATGATTAAATATCTACTTATGTACAGAAAACTTTGGTTAACAAAGTATTGTTCGAACGTGCTGGGTACAGAAAGGCCTTTCATTTCAGAAAGAAGTAATAGACTGGGAGATGGTGACAGATTTCAGGTGACGATTTTCTCGTTTATGCCTTTGAGACCAGTGAAAGATATGAAAATTCTGACCAAGATGATGAAAAATTTGAGCAGTCGCCGCATGGCCTTCATATAAAAAATCCATTTACGGCACTTAACCTCGTCGACATCCGCAAACCTTATGCCACTTTTTTTATGGGACATTCATGATGGAAACTTCCATTATTTCAATTGGCAGAGACGAGAAAATCGTATAATTTTTTTTTTTCACAACTTCAAGCCATCATTGGTACTTGAAACGGCACTATTATTATGTTATATTCATGTGATTTGCAATAGAAAAATACATAAACACTCAGTAATTGAGAAACAGTGACAGTTGTCATAAATACAAAGAAAAGAGTATTGTCATCGTTGATTATTCTTTTGAATTTATGCTTACAAATTATCATATCAATATATAAAGAAGCTTTTCATTTTCATAAATACTACCACGGTGAGTTATCCTTTTAATTATCTTCCATTGATATTTATACATTGTCACTTTCTCTTAGTAGCGCTGACGTGGTCGAAATCTGGAACTTAGATTCTAGAAAAAAAGCAGTTCTTAGCTGGGTTAGTGAGAGACCCAGAATCTTTGGATTGTCCTATTGCGGTTCGCCTGCATATATTGCCGAAACCAAGGGTTTCATCGATTTATTGGTGAGAAATTTTCATTTTGTTTATGATTCAAGAAATATAAACCTGAGATCATATGTATCTAGAAAACATTACTATTATGGGTATTCGTCCCTGCTCCTGTTAAACTTGTGTGGAACATTTGTTATGAAAAGGAACATTATTTAGCTATTAAGATTTCGTTCTATTAGTTTTAGTACTCATTTCATCACATATCATTCATCTAAAATAGAAAATTGTTAGGCCTTCGGTTCAGGCAATATTTTGTCGAATTGATCATAAGCTGCTTTGTTGATTAAATAATCCTTCTGTTTTTGATTGATACCTTTATCTCACGACCCACAAGTTACATTTACATTATTTTCATCCTCAGTTTTATCAATTAAAACAGAGGCGTAACAATTGGCGCCCAACTCAGTGGTTCAAATACAGGTATATAAAAAAAATGTTTACAAGATCAGGGGTGCGTTTTTCTAGACCAAGCACAGAACCTGTGTTGGATGATTCTATTCATGAGTCTCCTGCAGTTCCTCAAAATAGGAGCGTACTTTCTGGTAACAATTTTATTCAAAATGAAAATAGAATTGATAATACAGTGTCTGAAGTCATTGAGACACATATTCATAGATGTCCTTCTAGGGGAGATGGTCCGCATAATATACCGAATGTATCAATGCCAGATATTTTTGTAAATAATACAGTTCCTCAACAATTGAGAATGCATTCGTTTTCAAATAGTAATCAATATCCTCTCAATAATAATTCCAATCCTAATATATTCAATGTTCAACAAGTTCCAAATCAGAATCAACAGTTTTGGTCTTTTCCGTTGCCTAATAATAATAATGGTCGTGTAAATTCAAATACTCATACCAGAGATTGTTGTAGACCAAGTGTTCCTTTTGGTCAACCATCAGTACCAGTTCAAAATCTGGGAAGTAATATAATGATGGATGTTTACAAATGTAAAAAATTCCTTCCTAATTTTGGTGCAAGAGAAGGGGAATTCGGTAGAGAATTTATTAATAATTTGGAAAGCTCTATGGAAGATTTGAATATTCCTTCGGAGTATAAAACGCGATTAGCAAAAAAGTGTTTGTTGGGAGATGCGCAGAAATGGTGTTCAATGTTTGTGTCGGATAATAGTACATTTGAAGAGTTCAAGGCATTATTTTTAGAAGAATTTTGGGGGGAAACAGCACAGAGAATTGTTCGTTATGAAATCGATAACGGTTATTATAAAAGACAGGGCGAATCGAAAATGGCACCATATTTCATTGATATAATGAATAGGGCCAAATACATGAATAATATAGGAAGTGAAAAATGTATCATTTATAATATATCTGCACACTTTTCACCAAATGTTGAAAAAACTATTTTATCTATGGATAATCCAACTATATCAAGTGTATACAAATTATTACAAAGATTCGATGATGCGGAAAACAAACGAATGATACGTATTGGAAACAAAAAGCAACCATTTGATGTCCAAAACAAAAACGATTTTCGTCAAGAGCAATCTTCATCTAGAAATAATACTATGGAAAATAATAAGCAAATGCCTAATTGGCGGGAAAGAGAATCAGAGCATAAAAATGAAAGAAAAGAAAATACTAATTTTAAATCAAGAGTGAAAGTGATGGATTTTGTAAGTGAAACTAATGAAGAAGAGGAAAACTAGATGGGCCGTATTATAGCTCCGAAAATACGACCATATATAAAAAAGGAGTAAATTCATTTTGTGGGACTGTTTTCAAAGAATATCGAGAACAGCTGAACGAAGACATAGAAACAGTTAAACCGCCCATTATTGAAATTGAAGTTAATCATCATAGTGTAATCGCATTACTAGATAGCGGGTGTGAAGTGACTTGTGTATCAAATGAGTTTGTATGTGAACTAGAGCAAATGGGAATACAATTACTGGTTTTACCTGTCACAGGTGTTTCGGTACTTGGTGCGTTTGGACAAAAAAGTAAAAGAGTTGAATATCAAACATACTTACCACTGAAATTTGACAATGAAGTAATAGATACTGTTTGCCTGATACTAAAAGATCTCATTCACCCTTTGATATTAGGAACTGACTGGTTTCACAGAACCAAAACAAAAATTGATTTCGAGAATAGTTACATGGAATGTTATATAAAACAAAAGAGAATCGAAAAGAAATTCAAATTAACAAAGATAAAAGAAAATTTGAAAGAGATTGAATCAAATTATATAACAAAATTGGAAATCGACGAAATGTTGGGAAATGGTGGGACAAACGCCTCTGAGGAACAGTTGAAGCAGTTGAAAGAGTTGGTAATGCAATATGCTGAAGTATTTTCGAATAAACCTGGGTTAACAGATATTTATGAACATTCAATCAAACTCAAATCTGACATATCATTTCGAGCAAAAGGTTTTCCAATACCATTTATATATCGAGAAGCAGTGGAAAAAAAATTGGAAGAAATGTTGATGGAAGGTATAATTGAGAAATCCAATACAGTGTATATCAATGGGATGGTACCGATTATAAAAAAAGATGGATCTGTTAGGATATGTTTAGATGCTAGGCAACTGAATAAAGTAATAGTTGAAGATTATGAATGTCCGTCGTTTCCGGAAGATTTATTATGTCGTTTCGATAAACCTTCGTTTATGTCAACTTTAGACTTAACAAATGGTTATTGGCAAATTCCTCTGAAGGAGGAGTGCAGGAAATATACAGGGTTTGTATACAATAATCGTGTTTATCAATATAGGGTTATGCCTTTTGGTTTAAGTACATCTACAGCCGGAATGACAAGAGCCCTTGATCATGTATTTGCTCCTGGGTATTCATTTGTTAGTGCGTATGTGGATGACATATTGATAACATCAACGACGTTTGAAGATCATTTGGAACATTTAGAGTTTGTTTACAAAAAACTGAAGGATGCGCGTATGAGGTTGAATATCAATAAATGTAAGTTTGTATTGGCAGAAATAAAATTCTTAGGTCACGTTATAACTTCCGAAGGAATAAAAGCAGATGAAAGTAGAACGGAAAGTATCATGAATTTTCCCAAACCCAAAAATATTAAACAACTCAGATCATTTTTAGGACTCACCAATTATTGTAGAAAGTTTTGTGAGAAATATTCAATTATTTTGCAACCTTTGACATCTTTATTGAAAAAAGAAGTGAGATGGAATTGGACTGAGGAGGATGAAAAAGCATTTAAAAATATAAAGCAGATTTTGCATAATAATACAATGTTGTATCATCCTGACATATCAAGGGTCTTTTACATTCAAAGTGATGCATCGTTGATTGGAATAGGAGCAAGGTTGTTTCAAATTGGGGATGATGATATTCAACATAATATTGCTTTTGCGAGCCGAATGTTGAAACGGCGGAAATAAATTATACAACAACAGAAATTGAAGCAATGGCTATAGTCTGGGCAATGAATAAATGGAAAAATATAATATTTGGTAGGAAGATAATTGTTCAAAGTGACCATAAAGCACTCTTTTTTCTATTGAAATGTAGATTATTGAACTCAAGGCTCACACGATGGATATTATCAATACAAGATTTCTCATTCAAAATAATATGTATACCTGGGAAAGAGAACAAAATTGCTGATACTTTGTCTAGATATCCTTCAGATGATAATCACAATAAATCTATAGGTCCAGAAATAATTATAGCAGAGTTGAATATGTCATTTAAAAAAGAAATTATTACCTCATTAAAGGAAATTTCCCAGTATCAGAAAGATGATTCAAGATTACAGAAATTTTTGCAGAATAATGATAAGAAAGGACTATATTTCATAAAATATAATGAAATAATTTTTGCCAAACGGAAACATGAATCACCGTGGAAAGTTTATGTTCCTAAATTACTTACAGTTACGATAATTGAAGAATATCATATCAGATACGGACATTTTGGTGTTTCAAAAACATTATGGTTGATGGAACAGTATTATATTTGGGAAAATATGAAGAGGGATATTTCGAAGGTGATTTGTCGATGCAGAATTTGTCAACAAGCAAAAGTACCTAATTGTAGTTATACTTCAAAAAAATTGACTATTATACCAGAAGATGATATTGATTTGGTGGCTGTGGATTTTTACGGCCCACTTCCTGCTGGACAGTTTGGTATGAAATATATATTTGTTGTGCTCAATGTTTTCACTAAATATGTTATGTTGTATACTCTAAAACAGGCAACTACCAAAATAGTTTTGAATAAACTACTGAAGGATTACTTCATTAATGTATCAAAGCCAAAGAGAATTTTAACTGATCGTGGAACCCAATTTATGAGTAAAACATTCATTTAAAGTATGAAGAAAGCAGATGTGAAAATAATCCATTCAGCAGTAAGGTATCCAGAAGGAAATCCCGTTGAAAGAGTAATGCGAGAATTAGGCAGGTTATTTCGGACTTATTGTCATGAAAATCATAAATCATGGGTAACATGGATTCCAAAAATCAATTGTTGGTTGAATTTAGTTACACATGAGTAAACAGGATTTTCAGCTTATGAGTTACACACAGGAAAAAAGCCGATTGATGAAGTGAAGAAGATTATTGATTTCCCAAATGAAGCCGAAGATGATGAAACAAAAGAATACAAAATAGAATTAGCTAGAGAACGGCTTGTTTCAAAATCGGAACGGAAAAAAAAATTCAGGAAATCTGGAAAAAATATGAGTTATTTCAATGGAGATTTAGTTTGGTTAAAATCATGTAATTTGTCCTCTTCAGAAAATAAAAACATAAAGAAATTCTTTTTGATATACGAGGGACCGTATGTTATCACTAAGGTATTTTCTCCGAATGCTTACGAGCTGACAGACCCTAAAAGTAATAAACTAAGAGGTACATTCAATGTCACTTCCTTAAAACCATTTTCGTACTGAATGAAATAATAATAAAAATAATAATGAATCATTGAACACAGGGTTCAATTGGTGAAACGATGAAAGGAGAATTTATTGAAAAAAAAATTATTTTTTTTCAATAAATTGGTGGGACGATGAAACGGCACTATTATTATGTTATATTAATGTGATTTGCAATAGAAAAATACATAAACACTCAGTAATTGAGAAACAGTGACAGTTGTCATAAATACAAAGAAAAGAGTATTGTCATCGTTGATTATTCTTTTGAATTTATGCTTACAAATTATCATATCAATATATAAAGAAGCTTTTCATTTTCATAAATACTACCACGGTGAGTTATCCTTTTAATTATCTTCCATTGATATTTATACATTGTCACTTTCTCTTAGTAGCGCTGACGTGGTCGAAATCTGGAACTTAGATTCTAGAAAAAAAGCAGTTCTTAGCTGGGTTAGTGAGAGACCCAGAATCTTTGGATTGTCCTATTGCGGTTCGCCTGCATATATTGCCGAAACCAAGGGTTTCATCGATTTATTGGTGAGAAATTTCCATTTTGTTTATGATTCAAGAAATATAAACCTGAGATCATATGTATCTAGAGAACATTACTATTATGGGTATTCGTCCCTGCTCCTGTCAAACTTGTGTGGAACATTTGTTATGAAAAGGAACATTATTTAGCTATTAAGATTTCGTTCTATTAGTTTTAGTACTCATTTCATCACATATCATTCATCTAAAAATAGAAAATTGTTAGGCCTTCGGTTCAGGCAATATTTTGTCGAATTGATCATAAGCTGCTTTGTTGATTAAATAATCCTTCTGTTTTTGATTGATACCTTTATCTCACGACCCACAAGTTACATTTACATTATTTTCATCCTCAGTTTTATCAATTAAAACAGAGACGTAACATACTCTTTGGCCACGTACAACCCTTATGCCTTTAATTTTTTCGCTGCTACTGTTTATCTTAACATGCCGTTATTGCACATGGCAGCGGCAATAAAATCGTCCCAAAAAACATATTTTTTAATGAAATCGAATTTTTTATATGAAAGCCAAATTTTTCATCATTCTTGTCAGAATTTTCATATCTTTTACTGGTCTCAGAGGCATAAACGAGAAAATCGTCACATGAAATCTGTCACCATCTCCCAATCTATAACTGCGGCTTTATCTCTGGAACATTTGTAAAAATAAATGTCGAAAAAGTGTGAGATGTTTGAATTTGAAAGTTCAATATGAGATGTGGCTTTTATATGGAATACCTTTCGTCACCTCCAAAAAGTCATTCCAACCACCAGTGATGAGAAGCTCTTTTGATTTGCTGTAAAGCCACAGTAAGTCAGGGATAGTCTGAATAAAATGGGCCAACGTTTCACCCACATCGTTTGTCGAAACTGCAGCTTACTCAGCTTTGTCAAGACTTTGAAATGGTGGCAAGGAAATAACACCCAATTTCTCAACCTCTTCAGTTGATGATAATGTAGTATATTCGAAGTCTAAATGTTTTTAATCATTTATTTCATATGCAATTAGGTTTAGGTCAGGTTTGAACGTTAGTGAGCCCGTATCAGGCCCTCCACTGCGGCCAATGACCTATTGTGGCTCACCCTATGGATATATTTCTCCAAGTATATATATAGATCAGTGCACTTGAACATATCCCTCCTTCTAAGAAAGTTGGACCCCAGCTTTAGAATATAAACAACAACATACGAAAACTTTAAACAACGCAAGTGCCGTATTCTGATTATACATGAATCGAATACTGAAATAATTACAAAACACATACTTTTCTGGGTCCTATTACGTGATACACACACCGCGACAGGATCTGGTCCTGTTGATACCACAAGTTTCTTCAGCTCTGGCATATCTAGAGTATTCCGTATCCGATAACACAGCTCGAAACGGAACAGGACTGCATGGTTCGGCACCCTGGATACTGGCTGTCGACAAACATTCATAGGCGGGACTGGCAGCTTCGGTAGGCGTTACCAGCGCAACCACATTCTGGGACTAAGAGTCTTTGGAACGACAGCTTTTGAAACATCTTTCGGGGCAGATTCTGGAACAGCAATGGTTTCATCTTGATTATGCATGGAAGTCCAGCTATACTCCTTCCTTCCGGGCACCACTGGTTCAGAAAGCTTCTTCATCAAAGCTACAACGTACGCTTCCTGTGTCGACATTTTCAATCAGTGTCTCTTGGAGGAAGCATCTGGATTACTCAGTTCGTCCAGGGGGTCTATTCTCGAGTTCATGCGAAATCATTTTCAAACGTTTGAAGTTACATAGAGCGATACAAACACCGCGCGTTCATCCAGTGTTCCAACCCTTTTTGTACCATACTGAATGATCTCTTCTCTCCACGATTGTGTGTGTATCATAACCGAGAAACAAAACAAGATACAAATAAATACATAAATATGTCAAATAAACAATCAAAAAATAAACGATTACAATTATTACTTTTTTCCATTTTTTTTAATAGTTATATTTATTACGATTAGTTTTTTTTCTTAGCTTCTATGACTAATAGAAAAATTCAATATATCTGTTTTTTAACAGGTTAATCCTTAATAATTCTACTCAAAACAAAATTCTATATAAATAATCATTATTTTGCATTAACTGGATATCTAATTAATAGTTTTCAACGTTTTATTCGAATTACCAACATGTTTTCAGAATTACGTTAAACATTAAATTGCAAAAGTATTCTACTACGGCTGGATAATTGGTAAACAAATTAGGTGTTTTCAAAACTCGAATGTTTGTTATGATTCATTTCAAATTCATATGATTCAGAAAAAATATCATTTGAGGTTATCGGGATAGCCAAATTACAATTTATCAAATTGTGAATGTCAGATTCACGCCTCCTGATCACCATTTTGAGTGTAATACTGGTATGCCATCAATTTGGTTAGGACAGTCATACAAATCTTCAATCACATTATAGCACAAATTTCAAATTAGCAATTTAGACCTCTTGATCACCTTTATGATACACATAATTTTCATCTCTTCAATGTTCTGTTTTGCAGTTCAAGTACATACTTTAAATTTCGTTTTCACACTCTTTACAATTTCTCATGACTCATTCACACAAAAACGTTTCTGGGTGCAACTGTTTCTCTCATACATAGACATCTCACATTATCGCAATTGACCTATTTTCTCGGCAACACATCGAGAAAAACAACATCATTCACCAGTGATTCTCTTGGAAACCCATCAAGAGCATGTATATCACTATATACCATTTACCAAAAAATCTCAAAACTGGCAACAGTTCAAGAGTAAGATACTGCAGATAGACGCTCAATCACACTTTGAGGATTTTCTCCACGTCTCTCCTTTATTGACATTGGTAACCAATTACCCTATAAATATTCTTATATCACGATATTCCATTAAAAAGTCGATCACACACCAATTGCACCAGATATTTCGAAGACGTCATGAGCATAATTCTAAGAGCATGCAAAGCAGAATATAGTTTTCGAAAAAAAATCAAAAACTTCAAAATATGTGAATTGCTTCACTTGTAGCAATTCAAAATTTAATTTAAAAATGAGACCCCATTCTTTTCAAAAAAATTCTTCACATTAAGTGTGTTACAAAAATACCTTCAACCGTTTCATATAACTACTGTCACTCAAAACCATCATGCACAATAATTGAGGCAAACTCCTCATCCTCAACAGTTTCAAGGAAGACACAAAAAATTCCTGGCAAATATGTAGCTTCCATATTTCCCTCTTACTCAACATTTCTCAACATGTCCCTTTCATTCGGGCATTCATCTAGATTTTTCTCTTCAGTTGTCTCAATAGAACTCGCATTTTTACACAGTGACACATACTTCTCGTGAAGGTATTTTTGACATAAATTTTCTCACATTTATCCATACAATCATCATTATTTTCACCTTTTCATTCAAGTAATCATCTTGATTCTTTGCATTCTTTCATTTACTTTCTCTCATTTTCCCATACTTGCAAAACTTTTCTTAGTCATAATGTCCCTCTTGGTCCTTGTTGTTGTCGACGGTACAAAAAACGTTTTCCATTATTAACAACAAAATAATCATTTCCCTTTGTACCGAAGATGAACAGTGTTCATTTATATCCTTCTCCTGGATGTGTCTACAAGGTTCTCGTACAATACACTGAACTTTGTCTACAAATCCCATAAAAATTATCACTAAAAAATGACATTACGTCTGAGTAGAGACAACCTATAAGAGTCAAGTTGAGTTTTTCCGAATTGTATACCTTTTCCTCAATTCGGTATAAAATTCCTGTGGCAGGAAAAATTCATAAAAGCAACAAAATTTTGCTCATTTCTATAGCAGTCTAACTAAAATTAGGCCTAACTCAAATTCGTTTTGAATATTTCTACCAAATAATCACGAAAATAGCTAGTGTACTTCTATAATGTTAGTAATGCACTATACCGTGAAACATCTAATACACAATTCTGAATAAGGTTAATTAAGACGAATCAACCTCCAGGACGAGCAAGGCCCATCCAACGTAGTCCTTAGACTATGGTTGGGGTTAAAAGGTATGTGGTCGGGGTTAATCATGAAGAATTAACCCCCCGGTACGAGCAAGGCGCCTCCACCATAGTCCTTAGGCTATGATTGGGGTAAAAAGGGGCAGGGTGGGGTTTATTATGGAGAATGAGCCCCCAGGACGAGCAATGCGCCTCCATCATAGTCCTTAGAGTATGGTTGGAGTAATAAGGCACGGGGTGGGGTTATTTATGAAGAATTAACCTTCCCGGACGAGCAAGGCACCTCCACCATATGTCGCGACTCGGGCTACTAGGTTAGCTTCCTGAGTCGTATAAGGGGTTGTTTCCCTTAAACTAAATGCGACTTGGGATGTGGCTACAGATGGTAGCTATAAAAACTCAAGGGGTAGCAACAGAACATAAACATTTATAAAATAACAACTGGGAGACTGGGGGAAAGCTATATACATAATTCAAATAAGGGACATTCAATAATATATGGGACAAATGAAACTCTTACCCAAAACCATCACTAAACCAATAGTTACAGCTAAGGCCAAAAAGGGCCTAGCCTATAACGCTAACTGAGCGCTAGGGCTCTCTCCTCTATAGGAGTCTATTACTAACTCCCTTTCTATCCATTCGTCTTGTATTTATATAAATAAATGTTTATATTTTTATGCGGTCGGCACAGTCACGGTCATACAATTCGCTAGTCATCAACCTCGCGATTGATAATGACCTGCGGTCTTGACCGAATCAATAACTAACAAGAAATGATAGATCAGTGCACTAAAACAATTCAAAGGGCATTGCTCGATATTCCCGACAGTATATTAATAATCTGAGAAAATATTTTTTCTGAAATCGTTCAAGAATGTCCACTGTCTCGGAACAACTTCAGGCCTCAAAATACGCTCATCTAGTATTTTAGTCCGTTGCTAAGCAACGAACTTTCTCGGACCGTTTTCGGACCTAAACGGTACGGGAAAGTACTTTTTCTGAAATCGTTCAAGAATGCCCACTTTCTCGGAGCAACTTCAGTCCTCGAAATACGCTAATCTAGTATTTTAGTCCGTTGTTAAGCAACGAACTTTCCCGGACCGTTTTTGGACCTAAAGAAAGAGTGTCCGGGAAGCGAACACTTCCCGGATGGTTGCCAAAAAAGTACTTTCCCGTATCGAAAACGATACGGGAAAATTTTTGCCGGCTTGTTAACATTTTAGACAGTTATTGAATTCACGCAAACAATATGTAGAATTCCTTAGTTTTTGATAATGCTGATTGCGATTTCAGAAAAAATAGTATGTGTACCTCGTAGTAAAATCACATTCCCAGACTTCAATGCTTGTTGGCCTCGGCTTAACGCCTCGGCCAACAATTTACATTGTCGTCCGGGAATGTATTGCTTTTACTACTAGATACACAATATACTATTCCCATATCGAAAACGATACGGGAATATTTTTGTCGGCTTGTTTACATTTCAGACAGTTATTGAATTCACGCAATAGTATATTGTGTATCTAGTAGTAAATGCAATACATTCCCGGAGGACAATGTAAATTGTTGGCCGAGGCGTTAAGCCGAGGCAGACAAGCATTAAAGTCTGGGAATGTGCTTTTACTACGAGGTACACATACTATTTTTTCTGAAATCGCAATCAGCATTATCATAAATTGAGGATTCGAAATTACGTGCTTTCCTGAAACGTTAAAGTGACAACTATAAACCAAAGACCGATTTTGACGGCCTAGGCCAGCAAAGTACTTTCCCGTATCGTTTTCGATACGGAAAAGTATTGAACGGTCCAGGAAAATTCGTTGCTTAGCAACGGACTAAAATACTGGATTAGCGTATTTTGAGGCCTGCAGTTGCTCCGAGAAAGTGGGCATTCTTGAACGATTTCAGAAAAACAATATGTAGAATTCCTCAGTTTTTGATAATGCTTATTGCGATTTCAGAAAAAAATAGTATGTGTACCTCGTAGTAAAAGCACATTCCCAGACTTCAATGCTTGTTGGCCTCGGCTTGACGCCTCGGCCAAAAATTTACATTGTCGTCCGGGAATGTATTGCTTTTACTACTAGATACACAAAATACTATTCCCAGGAGCGATCAAACTTCTAGGGGTTACCCAAATAATTACACCCATCACGCTGAAAAGTGTTGTGACCGTCGAGTGTGTTCACATTATAATTGATGTTAGACACCATTTGAGAGACGCTTTCATTTTCTACAGCCAGAGAGTAGCACATTATTGTTTGAATATTTCACACCGTGAATCTTCTGTGTAAGAAGAACAGAAACACAGCGCTCATTACACCGCAAATAATATGTGGGATCAATGCTTCTTGTACTGCAATGTAGGTACCCCAACTTGAAGGAGTAGAGAAAGGAATCCCACTTACAGCGGCAATAAGAGTATAGACGATGGCAGTCGACTTTTTTCTCATCTTGGTCAGATCTCCACTCTTTTTACTAAGTACAGCAGCAGTAAATGCTGTAAGAGATTCTGGGAGAAAAGCATTCTGTAACCTTGTACACTGGCCATATGTCCTCAACTATTTACGCAGCAGCTGCTTTCACAAAGCGACGTCTTTCCTCTTCGTACTCGGCATTTGTTTTGTGATCGACGCGTGCTGAAAACATACATTAGTGGAAGGTCTCTAGTCAGTTATCAAGATGTCTTCGCCGTACCTCTGAATGAGATGGTTTTTAATATTTCTCCAGGTGGGAAGGTCATCATATTGCACTATTTACATAATTTCATCTGGTGTGAGTTGACATTCCTCATCGTTGTTTCCAAAGAGCAAATTTGATCACCACACCTCAGCAATACTCATCATTGCATCTGTAGCTAGTTCCAAAATGCTGTCTCTCATATCTACTGAATTCACTAGATAGGATTACGTTTGTGTAAGGCAATTCTTTTCCGGTATACTTCAAATTCCATACAGAAACCACCGACTCTTGGAGTTGAATGTTTATTTTTCAAGCTCTTTAACTGAACTGTTCCATCCAAATAAAATAATCTTACCATAATAATACCTGTCAATAATAAAACCCTTTATACCTTATTTACCTCTTATCATGATATTATATTATTTTAATAAACCTAGAAAACTGAGCAAAATATTGTTTTACAGTCTTGGAGAAGTTATCAACTCATGGAAAGGCAATTTTCCCATTTTTATATATAAGGAGTCAACCATTGGGCCTACACGCGTCGTTTTGTGCTTAAATCAAAGATACATTAATTTGATACCACTTTACTTTCAATAATTATTTTCCTCGTAAGGTCAGTAGGTATTTTAGTGAATATTTGGCTCAAGAATTGAACCAAAACTTGAAATTTTACTTTACAATTTTTTTTTTTTAATTGCTCTATCTCGAGATCTGTCCAACCTGCAGAGCTGCGGTTGAACTGAAATTTTCGAAAATTCAATCTACTTTACGAACAGTATTATTACCTCATTTTTCCGCAACTGAAGAAGAAATATTCCAAAGATATCTCGAGGTATTGGCCCAACAATTCACCCAACATCTAAATAAAAATTCTAGGGTCCCTCACATTTCCCAAATGATTGGTCAAAAATTTGAAATGATTCCGTCTCTAAATTCTCACCCTGTACAAAGAGAATGAATTGCAAGAAAAGAAACTTGACGCTAATGACGCATAGACCAAGGATGATGCTTTCAAACTTTGGTTGAAAATCCAACATCTGCCAAGAAATTTCCAAGTTATAGCTAGTCAAAATTGGGCAATTTTTTGGTTTTCCTACTTCATCTGGCAAGTAGTTTATATGAGTCAAACTAGTTCAAGCGAGTTGATTAGCCATGCATAAAATCAACGAATGTGATCCCTTCAACAGTTGGAGCAATTCCTTTCATTCTGGTCAACAATATCGACCATAACGACTCCTCCTTATCCAGTGATAATTCCAAAATTGCCAATACAGAATAGAATTTTCCAGTATGAGATATCATGAGTCTATCAATAAGTCAAAGCTTTGATGGAAATCCAAATAACTTCATTGATCATTATCAGTGCATCCAGATCAATTCTCAATCATTATTGAGACACAGTTATTGTCAATAATTTTCAAAATGCACTTTTGTTGAACGGAATTTGAATGAGCTAGAAGCAACAGCTAAGAAGTTGTCGCCTTCTATGGTATCAAAACGATATTAAATCAGCCTTGACCTAAAATTTTGGCGATCGAAGGGGTGCAAATTGTTTGAATCAGAAATTGGTTAACCTGAGGCAGAAGCCGTTTCAGTTCCATGCAAAAGGTTTGCATTTCAAACTAAAAAGGAATTCATCAAAAACATAATTATTTTAACAATTTTGAATGATTCACTAGCCCCAATTATCCTTGCTATGAGTCCTACCTCACTCCTTGCCATTCATAATCGAAGAAGGTAATATTAAATATTTTCAAAAATCATACCAAACTAATCATACAAATATGACTGTAACAAAACCAATCAATGAGTCTCAATTTTCATGCTAGCACGCACACTCAAAATAATTTTGTTAAACGATATTTCGTACATCACACATACACAAATGAATATTACCTCAGCGTAACAACCCCTATTTCTAAGAGGTCCAATAAATTTGCCAATACACCCAAACCAACCCACCCAAAGATTCTCTTCAAATAACCCAGTTTACGAAAACCCCCCAAATGCATGGAAACCATCCCAGAATGAGAATGTTCCTCAAAACACATCTACACCAATGACTAAATCCACCCGAAATAGGACACCTCAGTATAGGAGACAGAGACAAAAGAATTGTTTCCAAACTAATGGTCACCAACCAAATAATATAATATCGGAAGAATTGTTCAATAGTGAACATATTAATGAATAAATGGAACCCAATTGAGAAGAGAACCCCACGAACTTTGAATATGAGAACTATCACGACACATACAAGGAGGGATACCCGAGAACCCGACAATAAAAGAAGAGACTTGATAGAGTATTATTATTATTACTATTTGTCAACCTACAAATAGAACTCCCTTATGTACAAATTCATCACCCCCTTCCAAACTTTTGATCGATACTGGTTCCACGAAATCCTTCATCGACCCCGAAATAGCCTTCCTCAAAATATTATAACGATAAATCATTTTTCATACCTTTTATAGTATTTACGATTTCTCAAACTTCATCCCATGATTACCCTGCAGAGATGCCAACTACACAGAACTCAAAAAAGAAATGATAGCCTCAAATTAAACTCACTTAATTTCCACATTGATTTCGATGATCTCATCTGACTAGATAATTTCAAACTTTTGGATGCCCAACTCGATTGTGTCATTTCTAAATTAATCACTTCCCTTGCGTTATTCCGATACGCGTCCAACTATACCTTCAAAGTATCCATTACAAGGTGAAAATCAACCTCATACAAAATTAATTACCAATATTCCAGTTAACAGAAAAAATAGTGAGGGATCATACCAAAACAAAATATCCCAAGTCAAGACATTTTATAAACTCTGTCTACAGCAGAATATAGTCTAGCTTCAGCTGAAATTTGCAATAAAACGAATCAAGAAATAACGTTGAATCTGATCAAATTAATAAATTTTGAATAAAATAATTAAGTACGAAATTTTTTATGATGATGTGACCCCAAAAAAAAGCCATTCACCGATATGGATTGTCCCAAAAAAGGTGAAAGCACCCGAAAAAAATAAGTTGAGAATAGGTACCGACTACAGGAATAGCTCAATGATAAAATTGTAGATGATCGATATCCCCGTCCTGGATAAAATTGGAAAGTGCAACTATTTCACTTCTTTACACTCAGCTAGCGAATTCCACCAGTTAGAGAAGAATTCTGAAAGCAAACAAATAAATTGAGCAACACACTATGAGTGATCCATTGTCTTCAAAATCTGACAGTGTATTGCACGCTGTTGCTGCATCGACGATGGTTATTAGGTAAATTCTATATTTCGGTGTACATCAGCTTTTTTATTCGATAGCAGTTAGGTAAGACACATGCTCAAGCTACAATGTTGAAATTGAGGCAGTCATATCAAAAACACCTTACTTTTCATCACTTCTTCTTTCAACCATTTTACTGTGATTCTATCAGTGATTTCTGAGGAGAGAATTCAGACAAGTTTATGGTTATTCTTTCATTTTACAGTTTGAGACAAATGGACCTTGAGCTAATGAAGAGACTGCACCGTAAAGTAAATATTGTAGTAGTAATAGCAAAAGCAGATACTCTTACCACTGCTGAAGTTGCCAAATTGAAGAAAAATATTCTGAATGATATAAGAGATAACGATATTCAGGTAGAAGTAAAATAATTATTCCTTTCAAATTTGGTTTTGAATAAATGTTACACTTCAGATGTACGAATTTCCTGAATGCGACAGCGATGAAGATGAAGAATTCAAACAGCAAGATAGAGAATTGAAAGCGAGTGTCCCTTTCGCTGTAGTTGGTAGCAACACGACCCTCGAAATTGCTGGGAAGAAAATTCGTGGGAGGCAATATCCTTGGGGCGTAGTTGATGGTTAGAATTCAGCTAAGATATAAAAGGTATAAGAACCCTGGTGTTGCCACTCATACTTGCGAAATTGTGGGATCAAACTCAAGACACTTGATTCCGCTTTATTTTCAATGATAATGCCTCAGTTTCAAATTCACTGTCAGGTGGCTAGCTCAGAAATATATTTTTTTATAAAAAGTGCTCGTATTTTCGTACACATAGACCTCTGAACAGTCGTGTTCATGAAGTTTGTTAATGTTTTACTGTTTTGCTACTTTTTGAGGTTAATTCGATGATATTTCAATGGATGTTCAATGAAAAACTAAATTGTTGTAAAAGTCGTGAACGCTGCCAACTTGTTTCCTGTCATTGCGATCTAATCTCCATCTTGCGGATAATATGGAAATCAGGTATAATACAACTAGCTGTACTTTCTGTAAAATCAAAATAAAATCGAATCGTTGATTTCACCAGGGTTTTTAGACATCTTAAATGCAACTGTTTATTTATTTTTTTTATTTTTTCTCAAATTAATATGATTTTGGTTTCAGTGGAAAATCCGAAACATAGCGATTTCATTAAATTACGAACCATGCTGATTTCTACACATATGCAAGACTTGAAAGACGTCACAGAAGATGTGCATTATGAAAACTATCGAGCACAGTGCATATCGCAAATCTCACAACATGCCAGAGAACGAGGGTAATTTCATTCACAGCAGATTTCGATTTTGTCAATATGAATTATTCGTATCGTTACAGGAAACTCAAACGAGACTCGGCTCCGTACGAAACAGACGCCTCAGAAACGGATAGACTTCTAATACAAAAAGATGAAGAGGTAACAATAACATTATACCATTTTGAAACTTCTTGCTTAAGGTTATACTATTTATTTCGAACATACTACACAAAATACAGATGAACTCAACAAATGAAAAAATCTATAAAGTCTTGTATCGTCCTCAATATGACACACCAACAATTCAACCCCATATAATTACCGGTAAATCTTAAAAACTTTTAATTTTGTGAATAAAATTGTCGAATCATATTAACTAGAAATTCTGAAATGAATAATTATTTTTATTTTTATTTTCTGTATAAAATATCCAAGTAGGCCCTGTCTCCGGAGTCCAACACATCCAGAGAGTGCACTGGATCATTCACCTAAGAAACCACTCCCCAGATCTGTGGAGTAAGTGCTTATTGGGTCCAAGAATCATGTGCCCTGAGCAGACGAAGTGAACCAAGGACGACGGCCTCTTGCTTTTGTCCGGATAAAATACCTGCCATATACGGCAAGCCGGTATGATTTTCAGATTCGAGATTCCATGATTCCACCAGACTCCTATAATCAGAACCACCATTTCAACATGATGGTTTCGGTATAGCCTGTAGAGTTTGAAGAGTAGATCTCGATTTTCAGTCCGTTTTTCCTCCTCTCTTCAGACGATATTCGTTTCGTTCAGAGCGGAAAACTATATGACGAAAATGTCTTACTTTGGTGGTCAAAAAGGATTCCGTCAGGCTTATTGGCTTGTATGTATCTGAGTGTGAGAAATGAGTAGTTTCAATAGATTTATACTTCTCAGTCTCCACAGCTAACTCAGTATCACGAGGCAACAATGGTACCAACACTGGTATCGCCTATACGGTGAGGGTATCATAGATGTCGTAGCACCGCTTCATACGTCTGGATATACGCTGTGTATCTGGCGTCAGGGACCTCTATACCCATCACGCGACTACGGTAAACTAGGGTGTTGAAGACACCATCCTGGCAGGCCATTATGAATCCCGTTCTCCGACTTTATCTCACTTGACCTAATAAATGAGAACGTCAGGTATTTGGATAAGCCAAGGTCTTCTTTGTTCTTGAAGAAGACCCCGAGCATTGGGTCATTCTTCTATATCTGTAGGAACCTCAGTCTTCGCAGCTTTGATGTGAGCTTTTTGCTGAACGGATTTTACAACTCGGTGTTCGCCCGTTCAGGAAAGTTCTAGATTATTTTATTCTATATTCGATCTTTTCATTAGTGTTATTCAACTTCTAGTCTACTTTGAGATTACCAACTACTGTTCTTTCTGTATCTCACAAAATCTTGAAAAATTGCGGCTATGTCGAATTATTTTCAAGGATCACACTCTTGTGTATTCTCAAAACCTCACAAGTTGCGACTCTAAAGTCATGAATAGTAATATTAATTGACGGCCATAGTGGGAGAAACATATTCAAGGAATGGCAAAATATGTTCTTCCATTGCTGCTGAAATAACAATTGAAACGGCCTATGACCAAGCAGTCAATGAAGCCGTAAGTTTTTTAGGGTTTTCTCACCGCTGTTGTATGTTAACAATATATAACCAAAAATGCGCAATTCGTCCCGGAAACAACAATGGTCATACCTTTGAAAACATTTCAAGTGTTCAACAATCAAGAGTTTCATTATACAGAAGCATAAGACAGTGAGAGGAACAAAAGAACTTATTTTAGCCGCGTCCACTCCCTATCTATCGCGCTCTAGATCCAGATACATAAAATACAGAAGAAGAAATTTAAATGAAACTTATTCACAATTCACCCATCATGTATCAATCGATTATTGCAAACTAAAATCAATTCACTTTACAACTAAATTTAGCAGGAAAATTCAGCATGATAAAACATTTTAACATCACTCGGAAAAACAAGTATGGTCGCTTGAAAGTCACCAGATTGATTGAGTGATGAATTGAACAGATGAACTATGAATGAACAATTTGTGTTTTCATTGTTCATAGTTTTGTTCTTTATATATTTAGATTAAAATCCTGTATACTTATTTCGTAGATTCGTCGAATGCAAGAAATGCTGAAACAGATGCAAGAGAAGCTGAAAGTCGATGCTCAAGATAACATTAAGAAACATGAAAGTATTATCAATGTTTAGATTTATGAATTGTTTCGTTTGTGGGCCAAAGAATGATGTTCTTTTTTCATTATATTTAATATTTATAAGTGTAAGGTAAATGTCCCAATTATCGACACCTTAAGAGGTTTTTGCTAAATCACATGGTAATAAAAGTTTTAATATTAAAAAGTTGACTGTGTATTGTTATAATGTTGATTAATACTGTACAATGTTTATATTTCAAGTAACAATACATGAATTTTTATAAAAAAAAATAGTTGAGAAGTTCCATTTGACCCAATTACCGACATGGGGAAATTTGTCTTGTACCAAATATCGACACACGTGAGTACGTAATACTGACACTTACGAAAGTTGTTTTGAAGTACTTACTCAAGTAAGTAAGTAACTTGCAATTGACTTAAATAAGTAATAATGAGTTACTTACAAACACAAAATAAGAATCTCATAGTTACAACATATTTATTAAAAGAACATAACACAATAAACAAAACAGTTGAATGATAAGTAGTTAGAATATAGGAACTCAAATAACCACTGAATCAGAAATCTCCAGTACACAGTAAAGCCCGCGTTTATTATTTATTTTTGGTTTCGTAATTTTTTTAAGAACTTCGTCCACATTATACCAAAGAATGTCAACCCTTCGGGGCCATTTCCAATTGAGTCCATTCTTCTCCATGTGTGAGGCTTCGTATTCGATCTCTTCATTTTCTTCATAACCACGTTTCCCGATAATTTTTCCTGGTAGTGCTTGGCCGTTATAATTCACTATAACATAGTCATTAATATGTAACTCTTCTGTATTCTTACATTCTAATGTTTTTTTTTTAATTCTTCACTATTTTTAATGATGTTTTGGCTGGAGGAAGGCATATTGTCTATGTTATCATTTTTTTCTTTAGTCTTATCTGTAACTAATTTATTTTTATCTATACTTGAGGCTTTTTTCATTTTTTTATTCTGCAACTCTTCCTTTTCAGCTCTTTTCTCCTTCCGCTTTTGTTTGTTTTCTTCTTTTTTCTGTAGTTCAATGTTTTTTTTCGCTTCTTTTCGTTGAAAATATTCCTGCCATTCTTTGGAAGACGCCACTGCCGGAACTTTTTCAACAATTTTTCTTTTCGTTGTATTTGTTTTTGGTGTCGGCCAGAATAGAGTTTTTTTAAATATGGTACATCGAGTGGTACATTGTCTTCAACATTTGCAGATACATTGGGAGATATATTATCCTGATCATTTAATTTTAAACTCTCTTTTTCAGATTCGAGTTCCTTGTTTCTTGTTTCATTTTCAATTAATTTTAGTTGTGGTGCTTCATTATCTAGTATATTTATGTCTTCTAAGTCTTTATTTTCATTAAGAGACTTATGTATCATTTCTTCGGCATTTTCAATATTATTTAAGGACAAATAGGTATCTACAATGATTGTATTAGTCAACGATTCGTCTCTTTGCTTCACATTTACATCGTTCGGGGATTCATCACATTCCTTAGTAAGGTGTAATTCAGTGCTATCTACATTATTTGGTAAATCATCAGTCTCATTATTATTTACATGGTTTAAAGGAATGTCAATAATTGTTTTAATATTATCGCTGTCTATCTCCTTCTGCATCTGAAAGTCGGTACCATTTGTTTCTGGCACATTTATAACTATTGGCAATTGCAAATTTTCACCATCTAGTAGTCCTGTAATTTCAAGTTCATCACCTGTAACATTTTCATCTAACTGTATATGTGATTCATTAATTGTATAATGATCTTCATCTACTGCCAAGTTGTCACCACAAAATAGTTCTACGTCTTGATATTCTGGCAATGAAGGATCAGCAGACATGTTTGTTGTTGTTTGTTATTTAGAGAATGCCACAAATAGTACAGGCTTGTATCTTCAATCGCGCCTTTCCAGGTTTCTCCGGAAGCCTGGAACAAATCTAATTTTTCTAAATCTAAATCTAAAAACAGCCTATGGTCAGGTTCTTCATCAATTATTTCGTTACTTTTGGGTGTATTTTTGAAATATTTTTGAAAATTAATATTGTCAGGCATAAATGGCACTAGACCACATGTTCTAAATCCATTTTTAATTATATCCGGAAAGTTTTTCATTTTATCCATTGTTATTTTCAAAATAGGAGCAAAATCATCCCTAGCTAATTTTTTTCCGTTATTTTGCATTCGCCAATTGTGAATAGACTTTTTCCACTCCATTTTGAGTGGTCGAAAAACTGCCACATCAAGTGGCTGTAAGATATGGGTGGCATTGGCTATAAAGGAGATTAATATTATCCCATTCTTGCTGCAAAAATCGCTAACGGCCATTTTCAAATGAGATGTATGTCCATCGACGAAAAGGATGACAGGCAATTCTATGTTATTAGCGATCAACCATGGATGAAAAACATTGGCGATATATTCATAAAAGGTTTCACCTGTCATCCATCCATTCTCAGACCGCCCTACACCCCATTGTTGTGGAATCTTGTCGATGACAGCTTTTGGTACCCTTTTATAGCTATATACAATCATAGGTGGAGGAATTTCTCCTGATGCGCTGCATATGATTAACGTTGTGAGGCATTCCTTTTCGTCATTGTTAATGAATGAATAAACTTTTCGCTTTTTCGCCCTTCTTAACTAAAACCTTATCATTCTTGGGGCTTAGAAAAAAGGCACTTTCATCGCAGTTGTATATCCGAGAGGGATGAGATGTTATATAAAAATTGGCAGTATCAGATAAATATATTTTTACTTCTTCGAACCAACGGCGGATTTTGTTTTCAGTTACACTGGCCCGAGCATTGGTTAGATTTTGGGAAACTCTTTGTGAAAGTTCTGGATGCCTTTTCATAAAAGCTTCGTACCAGTGGCGACCTCTGGTCTTCCGTTAGTGAAATTATTTGCTCTATTTAGGTTTTTCAACAGTAATTATACACTGTCTATAAGCTGCAGTTTTGTTGCAGGAAAACCACAACTGGCAATGTGAAACATCCATTTCACCAATAACTGTTCTTCACCACTAGTTAGGGTTGTATCAGGGCCAATTTTCCTTTGAATTGGCACTTTTCCGTGTACTTTTCCTATTATGGTAGTTCTTGGAACTTTGAAAACTTTACTAGCCTGAGCAGTAGGCATTCCATTTTTTACAGCAATATTGGAATCTCTTAGCATTGCTCATCTTATATTTCTACTGAAAAAAAAAAGTACCAGTTATTGACATACTTGGTACCAAACACCGACACACATATACATCAACTGCACGTTTTTACTATAAGCGGAAAATTGGGTGTCGATAACTGGTACAGTGGTAATTCAATATAATTTCTTTTAAATTCTGCAGACAGAATAAGACTAATTTCTATCTACATTTAAATATTCATGGTGAGAGAGAAAGCTACCTTGTCCCATTTATCGACACCTATGTCGATAAATGATACAAAGTCTAAAAATGGATGTACCAGTTATCGACAGTACAGAATAATAAATTTTTACACATTTTATGCCAAATTACTGACAAAATACACAAATTTTAGACTCTACATATATATTAACAATTATATCCATTGAGTAACTGAAATATGTTAAACTGAAGCTACCTTAATCAACTTACTTGTTTCTTAGCACTTTCAACAAGGATCTGCATCAGTTCAAATGTGGCGACAGAATGACGGAATTGAAATATTGGCAGAATTAACATTTTCTGCATTACCGGCCAAAGCTTTTTAGGTAAAGTCGGAAAAACCTACTTATTACTTATAATGATACGACAATAGATGTAGCGAGCATCCGATTCTTATTATTTTGATTTTTAGTGCACAAATGTCGATGGGGACAGTGTCGATAATTGGGACTTTTACCTTACCTAATTTATTTATGTTATGAATAAAAATATTCCTTGAAAATAGTTTTCATTAATTTCGCACGTTCAAAGTATCTATGAATGAATGAATGAAATCTATATTGGTAGGATACATCCTAATATAAAGTACAAAAATTATTTCATTAGGCTTAGACTAACAATAGATAAAAATATAGATAACTTCAAAGTTATATGAATCAATTATAATGATAGTATACAATAATAATAATAGGCAAATACAGCAACTTCTAGAAAACTTTCACACAAGAAATATGTGCAAACATATATGAGTGTACATTACTCTTCCCTAATAACATTCATAAAGATGAGAAGAAAATTAAAAATAAACAATAGTGATATAATGACATATGACTTATAAATTCATTTGAAAGCATGATGTTAAGAATCAGTTTTAATATTTGAAATTAGGACATTCTTAAAGTCATACAATGATTTCGATTCTTTGATGGATGTTGGTAGTTTATTGAACTCATTGAGGCCTTTATAAAAAAGCGATTTCATAGAAGAGGACATATTCTGCCTTGGTACGTGAAGATTATTGTTTCCTCTAGTATAATGTTCATGTATAGCAGAATTGTACGTGATGAATTCATCAAAATATGCAGGTAGGTTGTTGCAGTCGTTGCTTTACAGTCAACCATTGTAATGTTTCAAGCATCAGGGATATATTGGTGAGACGATTACACCTAAGGATGATACGCATTCCACGATTCTGAAATTTTTGTAATGATGATACTTTATTTGCATCAAATAAATACAAGATACTGGCACAATAGTCGAAGTTTGGTTGTATAATAGAATTGTATACTGTTATTCTCGAATGCGTTGACAATTGTTGGGAAATTCTTGAAAAGAAGTATAATATTTTTGCTATTTTTTTGCACATATAGTCAAAGTGAGCTCCAAATGATAAATTATTATCCAACATGAAACCCAAACATTTGAACTCTGTGACAAAGTCAATTTGGCTATTGTCAATAATTATATTATGATTATTGAGGTTGATGTTTTTATATCTGTATGAGGTTGTATCATTGCCTTAGTTTTTTCAATATTAAGTTTGAGTTTATAAGTAAATCTGAACCTGCTGCAGTGAGTTATTCATTTTGTTTATGACATCATCCAAGTTGTCACTAGAAATTGAGAAAAGAGTATCATCTGCGTAGAGATTAACGAAGTCACAAGAATGGAACTGATTTATATCGTTGATGGAAATTAAAAACAAAAGTGGCCCCAGAACACTCCCTTGAGGAACCCCATAATCATTTGCAATGGGTGGAGATAAAACCTCATTAATTTCAGTCATTTGTTTACGTTCACTCAAGTAATCTATGAACCAATCCAAAACTGTACCATCACTGCCAATTTTTTTAATTTTTCTTTTAAGTATGGTGCGGTCAATGGTTTCAAACGCTCTCTTTAAATCCAGAAATACAGGTACGATGTATTCACCTTTATCGATAGACCGTTTCCATTTCGAAATTGTCAACTGTAAAGCTGTTTCACGTGAGTGATTTTGTCTGAAACCCGATTGATTAATATTTTATTTTCAGATAGATAGTCTAACAATTGCTTGTACACCACGAGTTCTAGTAGCTTTTCAGTGCTTGGCAGGGTGTTAATTGGACGAAATTCCCATGATTTATTGCATTTTGGTAGGGTGAACATTTCATCAACTGATTTGTACGCATTGCTCGCGGCTTCGGAGCAAAACGCAAATATCATGTTTTTGTCACCTCCACAAATATGAAGGCACATCCACTTGACCTATACCTTCTACTGCCAAGTTGTTATTTGGGGCTACACTCAGTGAAAACGGGTAGGATTATTTTATTTGTCAAGTGTCAATACCACTTACTCACCAAATTATACTAACAGAATAAAGTTACTTAAGTATATATACATATATATATATACATATATATATATATATATATATATATATATATATATATATATATATATATATATATATTCAAATTATCATGACAATCAAGTTCATTATATGGTTGCTCCACGGGTTGTTCTGAAATACTGAAAACCACTTCTTAACTTATATGAAGTTTTCTAGTAACGGTGGCAACAGCTAGCAAGCAAGCAACAGCACATAACCTACACAAGCAAAAATTAAATATGAGTGATTACCACCATCAATAAGTCTCAAATGCAATGTGGTAAATTATTTAATCAAATAATCACCAAATGTAAAGAGAAACATTCTCAATTGAAAATTGAACCAATACATGGAAATGGAAAAAAACCTACGGTAAAATTAAAGTTACTTTTTTGTAATATCTAACAGAAAACAACTACTTCCCCGGCTAAAGCCATGCTGGACATTGAACTACATCTGATAGATATTGTTTTCTGTTAGATATTACAAAAAAGTAACTTCAATTTTATCGTAGGTTGGATTTTCAATGCAATTCAACTCTTCCATTCTTCAATTTACAAATCACAAAAAATCCCCAACAAGGTTTTTCATATACTGTTTATAGAAAACCGACACACACAAACCGATATCTTAACTCAAAGTCCCACCATCATCCATCGCAACTCAAATCCGTCATAAACACTCTGATTTTCCGCTCCATTCGATTAGCTGATGACCACAACAGACAATCTGAACTCCACAACGTGAAACAAGCTCTATTCCAAAACGGCTACAAAGATCAGACCACAGACAGAAACATTCAAAAACAACTTCAGAAGTCATCAGAAAACAAAATCGAACAGCAAGTTGAAGACCACCCATCCAAAGTCTTCTTTCCTTTCATCAAAGGGGTAACAGACAAAATCCGGAGCGTTTTCATAAAATCCAATATCAAAACCATCTTCACCACAGAGCAAAAGCTGTCACACCTCATCAGATCAACGAAGGACAAAATTCCCAACGAAGACCACGGTATTTACGAAATTTTCTGTTCTACTTGCCCCCATTCGTATATAGGAGAAACTTCAAAACAGATCCATTTCCGATCCTATCAACACTCCCTTTCACTTAGAAATCGAGGCGCCAGCTCCGCATTAGCCCTTCATTTCATTCAAACCGGTCATTCCATAGATTTTGAGAAAACCAGAACCATCGCCCCAGTACTTTCAAGAACTTCCCGATTCATCAGCAATTGCCAAATTATTGAGGTTTAGGATCAACCTGTATATTTGGGAAGTCCTATATTTTTTGTGATGATCAAAACAAGGCAAAAAATATTTAATCATCCATATTTCATTAAAAAACATCGTGGGACAAGGATATTGAAGTACCTGTAGTTCGTAAAATAATCGTTTTAGACAACAAGTGTGATAGTTTGTTGAAATCATTTTATCGAGAGGAACATAGAAGTGCCAAAATATACGGGTTGTCCCATTAATAATTTTGAATCTGATGTCACGTGGCCGAAAACGAAAAGCTCATTGGGTAACATAATATCAAAAAAGCTACACCAATTGCTTTAATTTACAAACCCAAAATTACAATTCTCTACAACTATCGAGTTCCGAGATATACCCTGTCCTAATCTTCGTGGGACACCCTATATATCGCTACGCCCTAAAACAGATCAGACACGTTTATTCGTCTGCTATAGAGCAGGAAAATGTATCAACCTGGTTGGAAAAAATGCTATTGCTAAAATTACTGAAAAAATTGAAGAATTTTTAAAAGTGCCTAATGCCATAAATTATACCAGGCATAGTTTCACAAGAACCTCGGCAAGTTTACTTGCAAATTCTAGAGGAGACATTATCACTCTAAAGCAACACGGAGGTTGTAAGTCTACGAATATCGCTGAAGGGTATGTGCAGCAATCTCTTGCAAAAAAAAAGGAAAAGAAAAGAAAAGAAAAGAAAAGGAAAGGAAAGGAAAGGAAAGGAAAGGAAAGGAAAGGAAAGGAAAGGAAAAAAAAGGAAAAATTGTTAAACCAAATTATGGGAGTCAGTGAAGTTAATGGAATTGATTGTAATCATCCGGGGAATACCAGCTGTATAATAATATTGTTAGTGAAAATATCACGAAAACTGTGTTGGTTCCAGCTCTCACTTCTAGTGGTATTCAAATAACCATACTGCTCAAAACTACAAGTTTAACATTAGTATAAATAAATACTCTACCACAAATTAAAAATATGTAGGATGTAAGAATGAAAATAATGTGCCTATATAAGTTATACTGTACCTACTTCTTAGTTTCAGTTCTTTGATAATTTTTTTTTGTTAGCTCCATAAATATATTTTTTTTAATTACTTGTTATTTGAGGGAGGCGGAAAAATCATAATGTTTGACATGGGAGTAAAAGTGTCTTTTCCTCCCTTGAATGATTACTGCCCTCCGCTACGCGTCGGGCAGTAAACTTCATCCTCGGGAGGAAAAGTAGCACTTTCCTCCGTTATTATACAAATATTATTCGTTTCAGTCCGTTTTCAAAACGAGGTATAGTTGATTTAAATCATTTTTCAAATTCCATTCATAGGTGATATAAACCCATGAAAAAATTAACGGCAAGGTTAAAAATTCTGAAAATAAATCATGTTATTTTGGCATTCAAATTGAATGATTAGAGAGATGTAGAAGAAAATCTGATGAACAGTTTTCGATGAAAAAAATAAAAACCTAATTTTTAGAGATTTATTTGAGTTTTCCCAAAAACCACTCATCAGATTCCATTTATCATGACATAGTAAAAGATAATCACGATTTTTTTCAGAATTTTCAACTTCAACGTCCCCTCACAATTTAAAAAAATTCTGAAAATCTTGTTATAAAATCAAAGACAGTTAAGAAGAATCGTTTTTGCAAGTGATATTCATATGAAATTCAGAAGACTGAACATTGAGGTACTATTCATACTATTTTTCAGACATAAAATCTAACGATATATATTTTTTATAATGATTTTCAAAACCTCGGACAAAAAACGGTAAATCGCTCCAGTAAGTGATTCCTCTGTAGAAGTTACTTCGATAGGGGTTTGTTAGTTCATCAGTTGGATATTGGATTAGTCCGCCTAAAGTCTTGGAGTCCTTGGACACAATTGAAGAAGTATGTAAGTAATAAGTTTTATGTTTTGGGATTTAAAATATCAGTTTTGGAAATAAAACAGAATTGAAAAATAATAACATTAATCATAATAGCGCGGCATAATAGGCGGAGTTCAGCTTACAAATTTGAAAAAATTAATTACGGTGAGTTGTTCATATTAGCTGCTCTTTTTTAATTTCACCAACAATATTGTTGTTTGTGCTAAAAGCAAATCTAGCAAGATCAAGGACGGACTAACTAAATCTATAACAAACCCATGGGCACTGCAACCCCGAATATCAGAAAAACAAACGAAATGAATACAATAAATAATATACAGGTGAACCGAAAAAAAGGGGCAATACTAAAGATTCCCAAGATCTCCACCCACAAGAAAACCGACGGCACAGGCATCATCAATTAACCAAAATCTAAGAAAAAGAATGAACCAACTTTAAATAAAATGGTCCCCACCTTTGGAAACACTAAAAACGATTGAAAAGATAACCCCTTTTAGAACAAAAGGAGGTCTCTATCCATAGTAAGCCTGAGTGTTCTGCAAATCAACCGAAATTTGCAGACTAGGAAAATACATTACTCACTGTTTCTGAAAAATGTGGTGTAGTACACCCATTACAAAACTGAAGACTCCGCAAATTTTCTGAAACTTGCAGATATGATTCGGCACGGGGGTTAAGTTCGAAAAACGAGGCCTCCACCCAATACGAATCTGAGGTCCCCGAGATCTCCACACAACAAAATTATGGAGGCACTGTGAATTCCATCAAATTCACAGACAGGACCCAGCTGATCTCGAAAAATTATTTCCCCGAGGTTTTCACCCAACAAAAAACTAGAAGCCCTGTTAGTTTCACTAAATTCACTGACAAGGCTCTGTAGAGGTCGCTAATCAACAGTAATGAAAAAGAGAGATGCTGTAAAACTGAAATATTTTGTAGGCCACTGAACAAAATAATCCAAGAAAAGAAAAGAAAAGAAAAGAAAAGAAAAGAAAAGAAAAGGAAAGAAAAGAAAAGAAAAGAAAAGAAAAGAAAAGAAAAGAAAAGAAAAGAAAAGAAAAGAAAAGAAAAGAAAAGAAAAGAAAAGAAAAGAAAAGAAAAGAAAAGAAAAGAAAAGAAAAGAAAAGAAAAGAAAAGAAAAGAAAAGAAAAGAAAAGAAAAGAAAAGAAAAGAAAAGAAAAGAAAAGAAAAGAAAAGAAAAGAAAAGAAAAGAAAAGAAAAGAAAAGAAAAGAAAAGAAAAGAAAAGAAAAGAAAAGAAAAGAAAAGAAAAGAAAAGAAAAGAAAAGAAAAGAAAAGAAAAGAAAAGAAAAGAAAAGAAAAGAAAAGAAAAGAAAAGAAAAGAAAAGAAAAGAAAAGAAAAGAAAAGAAAAGAAAAGAAAAGAAAAGAAAAGAAAAGAAAAGAAAAGAAAAGAAAAGAAAAGAAAAGAAAAGAAAAGAAAAGAAAAGAAAAGAAAAGAAAAGAAAAGAAAAGAAAAGAAAAGAAAAGAAAAGAAAAGAAAAGAAAAGAAAAGAAAAGAAAAGAAAAGAAAAGAAAAGAAAAGAAAAGAAAAGAAAAGAAAAGAAAAGAAAAGAAAAGAAAAGAAAAGAAAAGAAAAGAAAAGAAAAGAAAAGAAAAGAAAAGAAAAGAAAAGAAAAGAAAAGAAAAGAAAAGAAAAGAAAAGAAAAGAAAAGAAAAGAAAAGAAAAGAAAAGAAAAGAAAAGAAAAGAAAAGAAAAGAAAAGAAAAGAAAAGAAAAGAAAAGAAAAATAGTATTGTCCGTGAATTTGGTGAAAGGTGTAGTGCTTCCGGTTTTGGTTGGATGCAGACCTCGGGGGCCTCATTATTCGGTTTCAATGTCCCTTGCTGTGTTCTGTCAAACAAATTTCAGGAAATTTGTTGCGTGCGCCCTCAGTTTTGTCTTGGATGGAGAACTCATCGTTCAAACTCAACACCCCATACTGAGTTATGTGTGCAAGTTTAAAAAAATATAATAGGAAAGTTTGAACCGAAATAATTATAATAATGATTAAAAAAGGAATTTTATGTTTTCCACCGTCATGAATCATGACTTCGTATATGTCTCATCAATGTTGACTTTTTACTAAAAACCTCATGTTTAATGTCTAGATAAAGAAAATATACATTTCCGAAAGCTCGACCAAATAACAAAGAGTATTATTTTAAACAGCCTAGTATTTTGACTTCATTGAGGATGCAGTTATCCGCATTTTTCCTTAACTAGTCAGTCAAGACTATCATTCGCCTTATACATATTATTTATATCCTATATCTCTAATGTAGATAAAACAGTAAATAAATAATTCATTATTGAAGAGAAAGAAATCACAAAATCATCTCCACAACGAACAAGAATTGTAATAATTATTATTATTACTAGTAATTCGGCTATCCGTAATATAGCTACATAATGCATTGAATTACATTACCACAATTAACAGCAGATAATAATTTATAATCCTGTGAGCTATTTCGCAGTACTCCGAATAATGTTGAGATATGGCAACAATGCATTAGCAGTAGGGTTGACCGTTGAAGAAAACTGTAATTTACATGGAAATATTATGAAAGATCGCTGTACCTATGGTATGAAAAATATATGAGTTCTCAGGAGGATGCTTGACAAGCGTCCATAAAATTTTACATGGCAAGTATGTAAACAGTGCAGTGAAGAGTCAAATATTAAGGTTCATAAAATGTCAAATATTTCGCGTTTCTGAACTGTAAGATGGCACTGATCTTACAGTTCAGAAACGCGAAATATTTGACATTTTATGAACCTTAATATTTGACTCTTCACTGCACTGTTTACATACTTGCCATGTAAAATTTTATGAACGCTTGTCAGCATCCTCCTGAGAACTCATCTCCTGCTACTGCATTTTGAAATTATTCAATCAGAAGTAGAATTATATGACAAAGAAGCCACGGTTACCTTCGTAAGATTTTTCAATGTTAGCATTTCGTAATTTTGTTTTACATTTTGAAAGGGCAGTAGCATTCCGTTGTTTATTTTTTAAGGGCCGTATGAGGTAAAATCTTGCCTGGCAAAATATTTCATATGAAAGGTCTTATTCACTTTCCCTATAAGAATCCTTCCAGCCCAAAAAATTGGCATAAACATTCTAGGTTACCTTCGTATTATTTTTCAAAGTTAGCATTTCATCGGTTTTTTCATATTTTTAAGGGCCGTAGAGATATATAAGGGATTGTCCCCTCCTTGAAATGCCGGGTGACAGTTCGTTACCTGCCATACGATTAAGTAAAAGGCCGCAGTCAGTCATTCCCAAAAGGGAGGACTGGGAGCGGATCGGGCACCGCCTGATACCGACTAAGGGGATCATCTGGTACACAGATGGCTCTAGGATGGATAAGTCAGCCGGCGCCGGGGTATATAGGCAATCTCCGAAAGCGGAACTCTTTACGCTCTAGGAACTTTTGCTACTGTATTTCAGGCAGAAATGTTTGCCAAACTCGCCTGTGCGAGAGAAAATCTCAACAGAGGCTACCGCGGCCAGCAAATCACGATATGCACCCACAGCCAAGCGGCGATAAAGGCTCTCACATCATATAGAGTCACTTCGTTGCTGGTGTCTGAATGCATCGATAATCTGCAAAGGCTATCTGCCGCCAATAAACTTTAGGTCCCTAGTCATACCGGAGTACCTGGAAACGAACAGGCTGATTATATGGCCAGACAAGGTGCGAAGAGCCCAACAATTTGTCCAGAACCTATCCTAGAAGTTTCTAGATCATGGTGGGTCTCAACCATGAAGGAAATCCTGGGAAAAAAATTCCAGGATACATGGAGAAAATCACCGGGCATGAGGCAATCGAAACTCCACTTCGGAGGCCCTTTTACTGGAAGGAACCAAGACTCTGCTCTATGGACGTAATATCGTATGAATACAAATGGACTCAGCATTGCCATACCTACAACACGGATTGTTTTGAAGTCGCTAATTTTGTTGGCGCGGGGGCTGCGGGGAAGAGAGAAGGTAGCGATAGACTGTGACTTTCCCACAACCGACAGGAGCGCACGCATTTGATAAAACAGGGTTCAATCACAAAAAAAAATGTTGAATTTGAAATAATGATGAAAATATCAACGAAATTGATAGAATATACATCCGATGGGACTTCGTGAGATAGTAAAACTCATATGACACACCTGATGTCATGCAATACTATATATATATATATATATATATATATATATATATATATATATATATATATATAATAGTATCAATCCTTAGAAAATTAGATTCATATAGTTTTCAAAATAAAAATAAAACAATTCAACGTCGCGATTGTGGACCCTCGGCCAATTGTAATGGTACCATTTTTGTTTTGTGGAAATGCCCTGTTGCCAAGTTTACCTCTCCGGATTACAGGAAATCTGATGTGAAAAAAACAATTAAATGTATCGATTATAGACCATCAACCTATTCTAATGGTAATATTTTTGTTTTACGGAAATGCACTGTTGCCAAGTTTTGGTCACGTGGGATTACTGGAAATCTGATATGGAAAAACCAATTGAACGTCGCGGTGTGGGCCATCAATCAATAGTAATAATACCATTTTTTTGTGTTTATTGTCCCTTCAACCATTAAGGTTATTAGAGAGAATGGTTTACAAATATATAGATTACAATTCAAAAAAGAATTGTTGTTAAAATTGTTTATTCCATCAACCGATTGCACCACTACGCGCAAAACTTCACTAATTTGTGTATGTCACAGTTTGTTGTTGTATGCTGGGCACTCAAGTAAAATATGCTTGGTTGTAAGGTTACACTGACATGTTTCACATATTGGTTTATCTGCTCGGTTCAGTATAGGTAGCTATGTGTGAGACGGCTATGCCCCAGTCGAAGTCTGGCGAGATATGCTGTTTTCTGATTTGCAAGTGTTTTTTCTAGAGTAGTGCAGATTTTTTCACTTCAGCAAGCTTAGACCCAGAGATTCCACTCGGATTGTCATGCTGATGTTATTGTTTCTTTTATTATTTGCTTGAAGTCCGACTTTACTACTATTGAAATAGGATGGAGATCTTCTCTATTTATTAGAGGTGTTAGAGGTGTTAGAGCGTTTGGCTTCCACCCAGACGGTCCGGGTTCGATCCCCGGTCGTGTGTCACTGAGCTGAAGTGGTTCGGATTCCACTTTTATTTAAACTGTAGGTCCCGGATCTCCCTTGCTCGCACAAGCTCTGCTTTTGAGGGGTTTTCTCCGAAAACCTGGGAGTTTCGTAAAAACAAAAAAAAACAAATTGAATTTCTGGCTAATTGATCCGCAATTTCGTTTCCTTGTATTCCTACATGGGATGGTACCCAGATGAATTTTACGATTCGGTCAATTGGTTGTAAACGATTAAGTTCATTTTTAATCAGGAGAAGGATTGGGTTGGTGGGATAGAGGATAAAGCGATTGATGAGCTGAGGGAATCGGTATTGATTACTGTTTTCGCAAATTGTTTTTCTCTTGCATGTTCCAGTGCCTTCAGTATGGCGAACAGTTCTCCAGTAAAAACGGATAATCTGTAGCATGAGTTGTATTTCGAATTGGTGAATGCTGCTGCCGTCCCATCTTTTGTTTTGGAGGCGTCCGTGTATACTTGGATATACCCTTGGTAACTTTCCATCAAATGTTGAAAATTTGATGTAATAATAGTATTGTTGGTTTCATATTTACTGAAACGGGATAGGCTAATGTTGCAGTTAGGTAAATTCACTGTCCATGGAGGGGGGGTTGGTATTTTGCTTGGGTACATTTTTAGAAAGGATATGTTGAGCTCAGAAATGTATTAATTTATTCTTTCGTAGAAAGGTGGGTCAAGTCTCTTCTTAGATTCGTATATTTCTTTGAACCTATTGAAAAAACATTGCTATATACTGGGATCTGCTGATTCGTTGATATACCTGATGCATAACTGAGGCTCAGATATTGCCTCCTTCGATATAGTGAACGTTCTCCGGTTTCACATAGGAGACTTGCTGTTGGACTTGTACAAAATGCCCCTGTTGCGGTTCTGATTGCCGTGTTATGTATACTGTCGAGTTCTCGTAGGATAGAGTTTTTGGCTGACGAATAAACTATGGATCCATACTCCAGTTTTGATCTTATGAGAGCTTTATAAATTCCCATCAGACAGGTGTAGTCTGCTCCACAATTTTTGTTTGCGAGGGTCCTTATCAGATTCAGTCCGTTTTGGCAAGATGTTTTCAAACTTTTTATGTGGGATTTCCAGTTCAGTTTTCTGTCAAGTGTCATACCAAGAAATCTGATATTCTCGACGTATTCAAGTGGGTATTCGTTCAGAGTTAGTTCTGGTTCCTGTATATTGTGCTTCCTAGAGAATGCAATACACTTTGTTTCAGGTTGAGAGAATTGTAACCCTGTTGATTCGGACCAGTTCCCTATGTTATCCAGTGCTTTCTTTAGGTTGTTCAGAATTGATTGGATATTTTTGACCCTTGTGAATATTACAAAATCATCGGCATAAAGTTTTGCTTTCACGGGGCTTTTACAGGTGTCCAGTACCTGATTGATTGCTACTAGGAAAAGTGTAACACTGAGTACTGATCCTTAGGGTGTCCCGTTGAACTGAGTTTTTTTGGATGATGTAGATTCATTCACGCAGACTTGGAAGTAGCGTTCCTTGGTGAAGTTTTCGATGAATTTCAACATATTTCCGCGGATTCCCCATTTATGAAGGGTTCTAATGATATCATATCGCCAAGCTGTATCATATGCTAGTAGTATCAAAGAATACAGCTACACAGTCCTGCCCGTTCGCAAAACCCTCATGGATTTCGGACTCCAAGTCAATGAGATTTTCAACAGCAGATCTATTTTTCCGGAAACCGCTTTGTTCTGTCGTTACTAGTTCATTTTCTTCTTAATACCACATAAGTCTTTTATTCAAGATTTTTCTAATATTTTGCAGAGGACACAAGTAAGAGAAATTGGTCGATAGGAATCTGGGTTAGATTTTGCTTTCATTGGTTTCAGAATTGGAATAATGATTGCTTCCGACCAAATTCGGGGGAATTTTTTTGTGGTCCATATAAAGTTGTAGATATGAAGTAAATATATTTTAACAGTGGCAGGTACTTTCTGTAGGAATATCAAGGGTATATCGTCTACATCTGGGCTGGAGTTTTTGGCGGTATTAAGTGATTCATTGAGTTCCTCAATGAGGAATCAGAATTCCAAAAAAAAAAATTCATAATTTTACAGTGGATAGAGCTCAACGCGCTGATTCCAAATATGTATAACACTTATATATCTTTTTGAATTAGAGCCGCAAAAAAAATAAAATCTGAGTTTGCGCGGGAAACACAGTTCATTCATAAAAATGGCAAAGTGAATATAGCTACGCCAACTCCAACTTTTTCAAGGTTGGCAACAAAATTCCTTGAATAAATGGATTGTTGACATATACAGAATGTTTTTCGATTTTTGACAGTTTCAAAATGTTTGGATTATTTATTCATTGAAAATGATGTGTATTTCGTGAAATTTGACTTGAAAACCGTGTTGAACGTTCACATGAATATTGTTTCGATTATTTCGAGAGAAATCATGAAGTATTCAGAAGTTTGTGTGTGTGTAAATAATACGTGCAGGGGCATTTCAAATAAAAATTCATAATCTATATGCAGTGATCATTTCATATTCATGTAAGTATTTCAATTGAAGTAACAATATATATTACTTCATGTAGCTTGTTAGTCAAGTGGATTATTACATTTCTTTGTCATCCCTGATTTGAATGCAGCATATAAAAAAGCAAGGTTAAACTTAACATCCTGATAGATCATTTTGCAAATTGATTCATAAATAAAATGCTTTTCTTTACACAATTATTAGGTAGCATGTAGATGAAACTATATTAAAGCCATTAGATTAAAATTGGATTGAAGAAACAGTTTGAAAAATATCATTCAGAATGCTTCGAATATTTTAGCATAGTTTCTTAATAGGTACAATGGAAAATTAGGATTAAAACCATTTACTTAGAATAGTTTTAAGAATGTTCAAGACTATTACTGCTTTTAAGATTCAATGAAATTATACTGGTAGTGGACATAACCTCTTGTTTTAGTTCGAAATTATACAATTCGATAACTTCATCAATTTTGTTACCTTAAACTAGTTTCTGTAACTTTCGGCTGTTATGATAACTATAAATTCATTGTATAATTTAATACAAAACATAAATTTAGATTTTTGAGGCTATTACTTACCGATTCACAGAGGGTACATTATTATTTCACCAAGAATAGTCAATAATTTACACTGCGTCACATTCACATTAATATGCATTGCAAAACTCAAGAGAACAAAATCTGGGAAATGGTGGATAGACCTTGGATGCACAAAAAACAAACAAAAAGGAAGCTTGTCATTAGTTCATGAAACCCCAGTACAATTTAAACAATACTTCAGAATGTATCATAATGTATTATGTATTTGATGAGATATTGCAAAGTTCTGGTCATTTCACATTTCATTATGTTGGTATTTATTTCTGAGAAAAACTAACACCAGTTTTGTTGGGACAATGAATTGCCATGTGTACCTAAATACAACCAATATTGGTCAATTTTATTGTTTATTTACTAATAGAATAGAACCTTCTGTTTCAATAAAATGATTTTTCATTTCAGTCAAAAGATGGGTAAAATCTATGAGAAATCGAATTGATGAAAATTTGTTCAGGTTCTGATAAGGATAGAAAAAATGAAACTGGAATAGTGAGAAACTATTGCTGATGTAAGTTGCATTCCAAATTAACACTACCTAACAAATATAGAAAAATTACTGAGAACAGGAAGGCAAGGCAAGGTTCTCTCAAATTTGCCATTAGTTTAAATATATGATTGGGAGCTATAGTTCTCTTTTGTCGAGTTTTGAGACATTTGTGTGTTCGAATTTCTTCCTAACGTTTCATCAGTCAAAAATAAATAGCAATTAGTAAATGGTACCAGATTTCCTTTCAAAATGTTTGAGCAGTGATATAATTAAAATACAATCATGGAATGTTCAATATCAAATAAATGTTTCACTCATTAAACTTGTTATATTCCTTTTAAAATATTAAATTTGACAAGAAATACTCGAGATTCTTCAAAAATTGTATCTAGCTACCAAAGCATTTTGTATATTTTTCCATTTTTATTTCCCAAAATGAATAGATGTTCTGTTTCAGGTTGATGAGAATTTCCACGGATTGGCAAATTATTATTATTATATGAAAAAGTGTCACCACTTCACAAAAGGGTTTTTTTCTTCAAATCTACTGTAAGAAAGAAATCAAATATTATAGATGGGAGTGGAAAATGTATAATAACTGAAATAAAAAATATATTTCTGAGTTTGTGTACATTTTACTTATTCAAAATGCTTTCAAACATGGCTGGGAGATTTCTGAGAGGTTTGTAGTTTCAAGAGGCAGAGGTTAAGTTTTTTAGATAAATTTTAACTAAGCTCAATGTTTGGAATCACTATTTTTCATTTTACATTGGAATTGAATAGTTATTTTCTAAAAAGAATGTCAATTCTTAAGAAATGATTTAATAATAAAATCTTTTGACAAAATATCTATATTCCAATTTAAGAGGGATATTCTGATTTTGTGAGAAGCTTGAATGAACAGCAATCACATGAGAAGACATTTTCAACATCCTATTTTTAGGATTTTAAGCTTCCTGTCTTAAGATGAAAAAAAGGAAATTAAAAAAAAACTATGATAGAATAGAAGGGCAAATGAAGAATTAGATTGCAACTCAGAGTATGATAATTTATTGAAAAAACTAAATAATTTCTTCGAAACAAGTCCTATAAATGTTGTAACTTATCGAGATAAATTGATCTGCCTCCACTTGTATAGATTTTCTTAATCTTACATTTATTCATTTTCGAAATTTATCAAGAAAAGAATTCCTCAACTAAATAAAACTCTCAGTCAATAATTTTTTTTAGCTTCTACAACCCATTTTCGTGAATTGTAGGGAAAGACAATCATGAAATTGTTTAAATAAGAGACAAATTTTCACGATTTGAATGTTTTCAAAAAATTATCAAAATGCTACTTTCACTTGAACAATAGAATAAATGGAAATTAAAATCTGACAAGAATCCTATCAAGAAATTTACCAGTATCAATACCAATCTGATCTTTTTAAAATATTAACATTTTAGGATCAAAAGCAAATATCAATAATACAAAAACACTTGCATTACATTTTGCAGTTTTAATCTCAACTCTGAAGTAAATATAAGTACTTATTGAGATCAATGAATACATCCATTCAATCATTCCAAATAAAAATCCCAACATGAATAAATCTGATTTATCTTGTAAAAAAATGGTTCACAAATAGAAATCATCTTACAACAATAAATTGAATATAGGCTCAACTCAAACACTAGAGTACATTTTTTATAAAGTACGAGTCAAATGTCTAAGTGAATATTATTCAACATTTAGACATAACGTTCAAGTTCCACTACCAACCTGTTGAAAGTTTCCATGCATTTTGATTTTTTATACAATACTAGCTTTTATTTTGAGTTTGTCCAGTGTTTAACATTACAGAGATTACAAATTTATATTTTACATCACAAGGTTGCTAGACCAATAAATAATTTGTAAACAGTTCCATTAAAACCCAGTTTTCTGAATGGACAGAGAGTTGAAATAAATGAACTTTTATCGAAAGCAATACGAGCACATTTTACTCTCCATTCAAAAAACAGGTTTTTATGTAAAAAATAAAGATCAAGGTTTCTCTATGTACTTTGAAATCCAGGTAACAATAATTGAAAACCAATCATCCACTTCAAAGAGCCCACCTATGTGGTCTATGTATTATGAATACCTACATATTTATTACAAAATTCTACAGAAAGGCACTAGGCCACTGACTACTGTTTCACATGAAAACACCTCGTACCATCGTTAATTTTTGAATGGAATAGGAGAATGCGCACAATCACTAGGACTTCTAAGAATCGACAGTTCTGTGTGAGAAATTAGGGAAATATATGGAGGAGTTTTCATGAGAAGTGAGACAAATTTAGATTTCGACGAACTGGAGTTTTTTCGATAAGTGGATTAGTAGTATAATGAATGAGCAGGTCCCTAATATGTGTGTTGATTCGTATGCAACAAATAATAGAAAGCATGATCACTTATGATCGCTTTGGATATCTTATGGCCATCCATAGGATATTTTCCGAAGGATATCCATTTCAAATCCATTGACGGATATCTTATAGATATCCAATTCAAATCCAGTAGGAATTCAAATCGAATTGTTTCAAAAAACGCAATCTGAATATACGAGCTCAGAAAAAACTCAGGAATTGATAGCATAAAAATAAATCTTCCAATTCAAACCTTAGTGTATATGCTTTGGGTACCTTATGGCAATTCATTTCAAAGCCATTTCAAAGCCATCGACGGATATCTTATAGATATATATTCCAAATCCGGTAGAAAAACGAAAAGTAAGATCTTTACAAATAATTATTCAGTCCATATGTGAATTAATTATGCAATTCAAACTTATCGATATTTGCTTTGGATATCTTATGGCCATCAATATGACATATTATGAAGGATATCCATTCCATATCCGTCGACGGATATCTTATGGATATCCTTCTCAAATCTAGTAGGAAAACGAAAGATAAGAGTGTTCTTCAAATGCTTCAATTCGTGTGCGAGTTTGGAAGAAACTCAGAAATTGATTATATCAAAATATGTCTTGCAATTCAATCACATCCAGAATTACTGTGGATATCTCATGGATATATCCATTTCAAATCCAGTTGGTAAACGAAAGATAAGAGAATTCTTCAAATGCTTCAATTCGTGTACGAGTATGAAAGAAACTCTTGCAATTCAATAACATCCATAATTACTGTGGAAATCTTATGGCTATCCATAGAATATTTTCTGAAGGATATACATTTCAAAACCGTCGACGGATATCTTATGGATATACATTTCAAATCCAGTCGGAAAACGCAAGATAAGAGTATTCTTCAAATGCTTCAATTCGTGAACGAGCATGGAAGAAACTCAGAAATTGATAATATCAAAGTCTGTCTTGCAATTTATTCACATCCATAATTACTGTGGATATCTTATGGATATCCATAGGACATTTTCTGGAGGATATCCATTTCAAATCCATCCACCGATATCTTATGGATATCCATTTCAAATCCAATCGGTAAACAAAAGTCAAGAAAATTCTTCAAATGCTTCAATTCGAGTACGAGCATGAAAGAAATTCAGAAATTGATAATATCGAAATCTGTCCTGCAATTCAATATCATCCATAATTACTGTGGATATCTTATGAATATCCATAGGACATCTTCTGAAGGATGTCCATCTCAAAACCGTCGACGGATATCTCATGGATATCCATTGCAAATCCAGTCGGAAAACGAAAGAAGAGTATTTTTCAAATGCTTCAATTCATGTACGAGCATGGAAGCAACTCATAAATTGATAATATCAGAATTTGTCTTGCAATTTAATCACATCTATTATTACTGTGGATATCTTTTGAATATCCATAGGACATATCTTCTGAAGGATATCCATTTCAGATCCATCCACGTATATCTTATGGATATCCATTTCAAATCCAGTAGGAAAACGGAAGATAAGAGTATTCTTCAAATGCTTCAATTCGTGTACGAGTTTGGAAGAAACTCAGAAATTAATAATATCGAAATCTGTCTTGCAATTTTATCACATCCACAATTACTATGTATATCTCATGGATATCCATAGTACATCTTCTGAAGGATATTCATCCCAAATCCATCCACCGATATCTTATGGATATCCATTTTAAATCCAGTCGGAAAACGAAAGATGAGAGTATTTTTCGAATGCTTCAATTTGTGTACGAGCATGAAAGAAACTCAGAAATTGATAATATCAAAATTTGTCTCGCAATTTAATCACATCCATAATTACTGTAGATATCTCCTGGATATCCATAGGATATCTGCTGAAGGATATTCATTCCAAATCCCACGATGGATATCCCATGAATATTCATTCCAGATCCAAGGATATCCCGACCAGAATTGGACATAAAATGGATATCCATTGGATATTTTGTGTTATCTGGGCATTCGTTCTTAACCTAGGTACCTTAGTAAAGTACATATTCTTCTGCAATTTTGTTTTTTGATTGAGAGTTCACTGAGTGTTGAAGCAAATAATGGATAATGCTAATAAATTTAAGGCATCTTCATGTAAGGTAAGGCGATAAATCAAATATTATTTTAGGTTAGGATGGTCTGGTATGCTCATTCTGCGTTTATTAAGGGAATGTTTTTTTCTCCTTATATTGCGAATAAATCTGGTAGTAGTGAAAGGTACTTTTACTTTTTTGTAAATGATGTGGAATACTTTCACATCTCGATTTTAGTTGCAGGTTTTTCAATATATTGGTGGCTTGAATGAAAAGTTTTGTGTTGGAACAAAAGTCTTGAACATTTTTTCACAAATCATTGTGCCATGTTTTGCAATTGGATCAACAAAAAAGACAATTTCAGAATCAAAGAATTGAAATCTAAACAAATTTTAAAATTCGAGTCAGTTCAATTTGAATATAAAGCAAATATGTAAGCACAATAGTGTCATAATCAAGGACAAGTTCAATTGTACATTCTATATTGAAATAAGACCATAATTGTTGAGTTGACTAATTATATATTTATTTATAATATTTTTGTTCCAGATGCTGTGAGAAATTCATCTCCATGAATCAGAGATGATGCATTTCAAATAAATGTGATGGCTTGGCTACAATTCGCAAAAACACGTTACTTCCCAGATAACACACGATATCCTATGGATATCCATTTTATGTCCAATTCTGGTCGGGATATCCTTGGATCTGAAATGGATATTCATTGGATATCCATCGAAGGATTTGGAATGGATATCCTTCAGCAAATATCCTATGGATATCCATAAAATATCCACAGTTATTATGGATGTGATTGAATTGCAAGACTTATTTTGATATTATCAATTTCTGAGTTTCTTCCATGCTCGTACACGAATAGAAGCATTTCAAGAATACTCTCATCTTTCGTTTTCCGACTGGATCTGAAATGGATATCCATAAGATATCCGTAGAGATTATCCATAAGATATATTATATGGATATCCTATGGATATAGTTCAGGAATATCTTATGGATATCCTATATTACATTATATGTACGTAAGATTAGTCAGGTTAGGTTAGGTTGACTGGTGATTCACTCATTTTTAACTCAGTTTTTCTTCTTTCTTGTCTTGTCATTTAAACTTACCGCCATGACAGTGACCAATTGCAGAGCGCGTATATCATATCATGCACGTCATGTCATGCAGTTTATTTGTCATGTTCTGTGATTGCTGGCATGCTGGCTGTGCGATTTGTGCAAAAGAGAAACTTAACCTTACTTGCTTACTTTTGTGGTTTTACTGGTTTTCCATTACATAGTTATGTCTCTGATTCCTGGTTTAATTCACGTGGATTTTGGTTTTGTGCAATTGGATTTTTTCATTCCTTCAAATACATTTTGATGGTAAGTGGTAGAAATATAATATTTAAACTATTTTCAATCAATGCATTTGTGCCAAAATTAGGTGAGAGAAAATGGATAACATCAAAAGAAATATCAAACAAAAAGGCTGATATGTACTTATAAAAAATAAAAATTGGAATCCGAGCGAGTATTATAAAGTCTACAAACTTCACTAAATGACGCCTGTTCCATCTCGTCAATGGTCGACTTCAACATCATGCATTCCTGATAATGAAATAATGTCTATTGAAAATAATAATTCTGATTATTCATCAACTCTTTTGTTATAGAATTTGATAGTTCTGCAGACGAGGTTTCCTCTTTGGATAATGGATTCGTATTCAATTCAGTTACAGAAAATACTTTTCATGAAACTAGTAGACTCGCTAACAGATATGAAACATGCGAACAGATAAGATGAATAATATAACTGCACCATGTAGGGATGTTTTATCGATATTTGTAGAAATTGATCATTTCCACATTGGTTTCTTGAGAAAATCAAACAATTGGTGGAGTATTTGGACAACAGGGAGAAATTCAGAGCTGTTGTGAATGAATAATGTTTTACCTATCTTTTTATCAAAAATATCTTTTTCAAGTCGATGAAGTTTCAAAAATTGGAGGTTCACCATTATGTGATTTTATAAAACGTTGTCTTTCATCCAATATAACAAATGATTTTGCATCAGAATATAGCTGGTATGGGGCAAAAAAAAGAGTTTTTGTTGTACTCAAATTGGCTAAACTTTTACTAGGTAATGAGAACATTTTTCATATAAAGTTCTGCCTATAATGAAGAATACACATAGTAAATTCTTCAATAGAATTTGATTTTATTCCCAATCTTTAGAAAATTTATTCCTTATTCCGACTTGAATTTTCTTCCCTTATGTGGTATATAGGATTAGTGTTTACTCAAATAATTTCAGACGCAGCTAATTCCAATGGTCTGGCAGCAAATATAGGAAAATGTCAAAAGAGGCAATAAAAAGTTGGCTACGAATGGCCAAACAAAGACATCTGCTAGCTTCGAAAAAACAGGAAAAACCCCAAGAAGAAACCGAGATTGTCATTCTCTGAGTGGCCTGTTTTTAATTTATTTTTGGTATCAAAAAGAATATTTTATTATTACAATATATATATATATATTATAATATATTCACATTTTTTATTCTTTCAATATCATAATGTTATTTCATCAATAAGACTATAAATACATTTTTTTATCCTCTCGTTTTTATTTAATTGAAATTATTATTGTTTTGTCATAATTGTAATTTTTATTTATTTAAAAAAATCCCTAAAAGATATCTTTTGGATATCTGTGAACAATATCTTATGGATATCCCAGAAGGATATCTCATGGATATCCCAGATTTTGGACATTTGGGATATCCAGAGGACATCCAGTTGACATCCGGTGGATATTTTATGGACGTTCGATGGATGATCCGAGTGGAACAAGCTGGACGTCCATGAGATATCCTTCTGGGATATCCATGAGATATTTTTGTGGGATATCTCATGGACGTCCAGCTTGTTCCATAAAATGACCAGGCATCAAGCGCAAACGTCGTGTTGTCCGCCACTCGAGAAACCAACAAGGCTCAAAATTATCAGTGTATGAAAATTCAAGAAAAAAGATAATGGTGTAAATCTGACGTGATTTTAGCAGTATCGTCCATCAACTAATTTCCACAGCGCTTGAACAGCTCAAAACTTTCGATAGTGAAATAAAAAGTTGTTATAAAAAGTATCCTGTTTTTATATCTCCCACTGAAAATATCTTACCAAGTGCGCGGGTTTGAATTTGATATTTCTGCAACCCACAATATACACTCGGCAAAAAAAAGTTGCCTAACTATAAGGGAACTAAATTAAATTCATAGGTTGTAAGCTCGATTTTGTCAACTGACAGACAGAACCTTGGTGTTTTAAATAAATAATGTCTTCATACAAGTGTTGAATTGAATTCCCACAAGTGGTTTCAGCACAATTGGATTATTTGTTTTTTTTAACGAAACTCCCAGGTTTTTCGGAGAAAACCCCTCAAAAGCAGAGCTTCTGCGAGCAAGGGAGATCCGGGACCCACAGTTTAAATGAAAGTGGAATCCGAACCACTTCAGCTCATTGACACGCGACCGGGGATCGGTCGCTCTCATATAGATATGATAGTACTTCCCAGGTTAAGAAGGAAGATAAAATTGTATCGCATAGTGATATATCAAGAGCCGAGAAATCTCCGGAATAAGAATTAAATCTCGTAGTGCTACCGACGTTGAGAATATTCAGGTTGTATTCAGATATAATATTTTCAATAATTCTTCCTTCCGCATTCAGACTGTTGGAACCCCATATAGGGTTGTATCCATTAAAATTCCCCACTATCAATCTTGGTTCCGGTATTTGATCTATTATATTCTTTATATCGTTGTTGTCGATATCTCTATTCGGGGGGATATAAATGTTACATAGGTGTACTTTTTTGGGCATCAGTAAAGATATTGCAACAGCTTCATTTGCTTCATATTTGTTATGGACATAAATAGCTATACCACCACTTGCTATATTTTGGTTGGGTCTGTTTTTATGGAAACAAGTAAAATCACGTCGTTCTTCCTTGAAGTGTGTTTCTTGTAGACTAATGATGGCTGGTGTTTGTTCAAAGATAATGAGTTTTAGCATATCGAAATGGGTATGAAACCCATTCAAGTTCCACTATATGATATTGAATTTTAAAAGGTGTCTTGTGATGAGTCTGTTTCCATGCCTGACGCAAGGTTCATTGCTTCCAACTCAAGTTGTTTCTGAATTCTTTGTTTGATTTTGGTGCATTTAGCTTTCATTAGATTCATTAGATTTGGTTATTAATACGGTTTATAGTAGTAATACTCAAAGCTGAACTTTGGTTTTCTGGAAATCTGATATGGAAAAAACAATTCAACGTCGCGATTGTGTACCCTCAGCCAATTGTTATGGTACCATTTTTGTTTTTCGGAAATGCCCTGTAGCCAAGTTGGCCACTTCGCAGAACTGGAAATCTGACATAAAAACAATTGAGCGTCTCGATTATAGACCCTCAACCTATTCTAATGATACTATTTTCATTTTGCGGAAATACTACTCAGTGATCGAAAAAAGGGACACGCTTTTGACTTGTCTCTTTCTTGTGGTAATTTACAAAATGAGAGCGCAGCGAGCATCCTCTGCGATTTCACTTTCTCATATCAATCAGTAATCGAATTACCAGCAACTTGGATAGCTAGGTTAGTTAGGTTAGGTAAGGTTGTGTCCAAAACGTCTATGAAACTTCTCTGAATGATTTCTTGTGTCCATAACTTGGCATCAACGCATTTCAGCAAAGCCAAAATGTCAAATCATTTGATTGAATTTCCCTGGAAATACCGGATATCTGTATCCGGTGTAATCCGAAGTGACTACCTTGGCAACATCGTATTTTCACAAAACAAAAATGGCACCATTAGAATAGGCTAAAAATTTATATTAATACTGTCCATTGACAATTTCTATATAAAGCTTCTCTCAATGATTTCCCGCATCTAAAACTTGGCAACAGAGCATTTCCGCAAAACAAAAATGGTACCATTAGAATCAACTGATGGCGATGTTTAATTGTTTTTTCCATATCAGACTTTCAGTAATCCCAAGTGACCAAAACATGCCAACGGCGCATTTCCGGAAACTAAAAATAGTACCATTAAAATAGGTTGACGGTCTATAATCGAGACGTTTAATTATTTTTTCCATATCACATTTTCATTAATTCGAAGAGGTCAACTTGGCAACAACTGGCATTTCTGAGGGCCCACAAACGCGACGTTCAACTTTATTTTTCACAACAGATATCCAGTGTTCTTGTTATTTTTATTATACTCACCGTGTATGAATGATTTACTTTTGTTATTTTTATTGACTAAAAAATTGAATTTTGACAAAACTTTGTATTTTGAAGTTGAATTAAAAAAGTCTTTAAAAAGGTAATTTTTCTCAGTTTATTCGACTTTGAACTAGAGAAAACAATCCCATTAGGACTGACTAGTCCGTACATCCAGTAAATCAAATTTTTACCAAAATGGCAATTTATATATTCAATAAATACTTGTTCTTATATAGATATTATAATAAATGAATATTGTGAAGAATAAATATTCGCAGCAAATCCTAGCAGACTTTGGAACACATTCAGTTGAACATTTCATCCCCAACTTTTTCCCAAGTCGCTTTTTCTGTGCCATCAGCTGGAAACCCAAAGATAAATCCAAATTTTGATAGACATTTTTTGGACTTTTTGGCAACCTTTTTTTTAAAATGCATCATCCAAAGACCTTATGAAGTAGTAAATGTTTCGGGGGGTGTCTATTTCATTATCTCCACATACAAAGGTTTGGATAAACGTATTAATTTCATTTTGTTCGGCGAAAACAGATTGATACCCACTGTAACGCCTATGGTACTTACGAATGGAATTTGATATTCGGGTTCAAAAACATGGATTGTTTGCAAACCCATCAAGATTGCACCATTATGAGTCTCTGTCTATTTTATACTGCCACTATATAACACAAATGAGTTCGAAAAACACTATTTCAACAATAATCTCACAAAGGTAATGACAGCTAGAATATGAGAGAACTGTCAGAAGTTTACTTTGTGGAAAACATAAACATTGATTTTCAACAGCGTTGACATACGATCAGACACAACAAACTCTACACAGCGTGGCCAAATGTGCCTTATGGGAATCAATGGCCATTAAAACAAGAAAAACTCTACACAACCATATGAAGACGCAATTAAGTAATGATTTTTTTCGATAGTTTGGAATCTAAAACTTGTGAGTAATATACAGGTTTGAGTTGCATGATGATGTCACCATCAACATCCTTCATTCTTTGATTGTTATTGTAGAACACGTATAGTGAAAGACTTATCACCTACGAAATGTGACAACGCCCAACTCAATATCACGACTACAGATTGTGACCATCCACGACTTCAGACCAGGATGTAGCTATAGGTCCAGTACGATACTTTATAGATCCATGCTCTGCCCACACTGAGCAGAAATGAAATCAGATTAGTGACAGAGGGCTCCTGGACGAGACACTGCCATCTTAATAAGAACCTCAATACTCAATACTAGGTATCACGGATGATACTGAATGCAGGTGGTGCTTGGAGGATGAGGAGTCAGCCACCCACATCCTCACGGAATGCCCGGCAGTTTCAGCAAAATACGAGAAGCACACCTCGGGAGCATCGTACTGAACCCGGAGAGTGTGATAATGAAATATTATCAGTTTATTTCTTTCAAAGTTTTTTCAATGTATTCTAAACGTGAACGATATGTTGTCATAGAAAAAGTATAGTATGCAACTCGCAACAAAATTGGCATCATTTTGTGCTCATTGCATAATACTATTTTATTGGAAATAGTTTCGGGAGTCAGAACCTTTTTTTCAGTAAATTTGCTGATCGATACAGATCTTTTTTAATATTTCGAAAATATTTAATATTTTTCGATATATTCCAAAAAAAAAACAAAGCCCGACATCTAGATGGGGGAAAATTTATTGAATCTGCCTGTCGATAAAAACGGAGTTATTCTTAATAGATAACTAGAAAGACTGAAAAGTAGGAGTATTTTTACATGATTTTCAAACTTCCCGTCCAGTATTAAATATTTTTTATGTTAATACATTTCAGTTAAATCTAGTACAAGTTAAATGTCAAAAATGTAGTACAGTCTGTTTTGATTTAGTACGTTTTCGTCTTCTGTTTCATTCTGGCAGCCCTGCTAGAGACATGACATTCATGACAAGACAATCTGAATTGACAATTGACAGCTGAGTTCACCTCAAGTTGTCAGAAATAATGTATTACTATAGATAACAATTTTCTTGAGGGAATGATTCTGATACTAGTTGCGGTGAGGTTTTTCGATTATAAGATATGGCATTGAATAGTGATATCCATTAGTAATTTACGATCTGTGGCATTATATTATCGACAAAATGGTTACTGAAGACTGTATCAAATTAGAATATCCCTTACATTGGTGTGTCTGGCACAATGATTTCCAGAATTTAGGAGTTCTTCTTTCTACGAAGAAGGTGGGTGAATGTTCCATTACTTATTTGTGGTTATTTTCACCAAAGAATATACAGAAAGTATTATAGTATTTTAAAAGTCTGTCCCAAAACAATTTAAGAATCATCATTATTATCTAAATTTTTTAGCATGATAAGGAAAAGAAGGATAATAGAGGAAGGACGCCTTTGATGTTAGCTGTTACCCTTGGCCATTTGGAATCTACCAGAACATTATTGAATTCTGAAGCCAATGTTAACTGTGAGAATTTGAAGGGATGGACAGGTTTGTAATGAGATTATGAATATTCCTGAAACTAAGCTCATTAGGTCATGTCCTCAATTGGCTCTTTCCACACTTAGATAATGTACTATGATTCGATTTTTAGTATTTATGAATAGATTGATTAACAATTATACCTAATCTTGAAAAGGTTTGTCTTCCTTTCATTGGAACGGAAACTCTTCAAGAGCAGTTTTTCAATGACTCATTGAAAAATTATAATATAAACTTCTATTTGAATGTGAAAGTTCCAAATTGAAGATAAAACATACCGTATATTAAAATATTTTATTATAATTCAGGATTTGGGTAACATTGTTACATTTTATAATTCAGTACATGAGTGAAGTTGTTACATTTCGATATACAACTATTCCTTTACTATGTCATGAAAAGAAACATGAGTTTTCAAAAAGGCAGCTGATAGTTCGAACAGGTGGTCGAAGTAGGGTTCTGCCATGTCCAGAGCTAGTGAGGGCAATGGGAGTAGTCTGGAAGAGCCGAGATTAAATCAAAGTGTTTCAAGTCTATAGTTAGTCATAAACAAACCCTACTTCACGACAATATCTTGGCACTTTGATTATCAATACATTGTATCAGAAAATGATAGTAATATGACTTGTGATTTGGGAAGGTTCATGAAAATATTTTTTCACAATAAATATTTATGTATGGTTGAAAGAAATAACCAGCACATTTCTTCAAATAGTTATTGGTGTTTTGTGATCACTTTCCAGTTGAACCAATTTAAGAATGATTAATTTTTGAATAGTGTCTGTATTTTCATGATACTGATCAGGTAGTTGTAATAAAGTTTGCACTATTCAAATCAAACCAGATAAACTAAAATATTAATTTTATTTTGGTGCTCAATGGTACACAACCAATCATATTAATTTGTTGCTTTGCTGATAATCATTGCTCTAAATATTGGATTTTTCAGTTGTGCATTGTGTGTAACGCTTTAAATTATTTCACAATTATTGACAGATGCACACTCTAACTACTTTTCTTGAATTCTGTCGCTATGTAGTACCAACTTATCAGCCTTCCATTTGATCCTTGTTATTAGTTGTCTATTTTCAGTTGTTCAAGAAGCTGTAGCCACTGGTGATCCAGAATTGTTACAAATGGTTTTGGAAAGTAGAGATTTTCAACGTTACACCAGTCGAATGGCAGGTACCCCCGAATTGCTGCAGAAATTAAAAGAAGCTCCTGATTTTTATGTTGAAATGAAATGGGAGTTTACCAGCTGGGGTAGATATTACATCCTTTTTATAGGCACATTATAGAAAAATGAAAAAGTTTGTCATTCCATTTTGCTTTGATTGAAATGAATGAGTCTTTCGCATGTTTGGAGCATAATAGCTCTTCCCTTTTAGTTCCTTTGGTGTCAAGAATGTGTCCAAGTGATACTTACAAAGTATATAAGCAAGGATCTAGTGTAAGGATAGATACAACACTTTTAGGATTTGACCATACTAGCTGGCAAAGAGGAAACAGGAGTTATGTTTTTCAAGGCCAAAGTAAGTACTGTACTTTGATGTTGACTGTTTTACTGACAATTGATTTACACAAGCTATTCGGATCTGCTCACCAATAAGAGGAGACAGAAGTTATGTATTTAAGTTGAAAACATTTCAAAAGCCTGGTAAATATAACTTGGTATTCAACTAATAGCTTGTTAGGCTAGGTGCAGTTTTGCAATGTATTAGTAGCCTGTTTTTTCTATTTTCCTTGTGAAGCTATAATATTACCAGTTGCTTTTGAGCAGGAGTGTTTCTATTGAATTATATTTATGATTTATTTCTATAAACATAAAAAGAATATAAACTTCAATAATCATATCTATAATACAAGGAATAAAAATGGAGTTACAGTGAAAAATTAATTTAAAAAAACAAGGTCTCAGAAAAGTTTCAAATATTTATTGCCATTTTATTATAATTTAATTCCAAATCATATAAAAACGATCAAGTCATTATTCTCTTTAAAAAACAATTGAAAAAATGGATTCAAAAGTCTCTTCATTTATTTCATGATATCTTTCATAAAATTTACAAAACGTACACCTAGGTACATGTAATTCTTACCTGAAATTTTTCTCGCAACAAGTTTTAAACTTCGCAGATATAATTAAACCGTTTATTCGCCCTTTTATAAAAATGTTTGGCTTTTTCATTGAATTTTGAATAAACTTCGTCATTATTATTAAATTAATTAGGCATAAAGGAGTCAAAAGAATATATGTCTTTCTCTTTGTTAATATGACAAAACTTACCAATAATTTCTACAATGATAACGCGTTACATTACTATATTTAGAGTAAACATATCAAATATAACTTATAACATATTGAAATGTTGATGTTTACAAGTCATAAATATTAATGTTCGATTTAGAGATAAATCAATTTGTTATAACTTGAAATGTGACGTAACATTTCTCAAAACAACAAACTTCCTGAAATGAGTTGTGCTCTCATTGTAAAAAAAATGGTTTGAAGACAACAATATTTAAGAAAGTAGTGAAATATAATGGAAAAATAACGCCATGATTTATAATATGTCTGAAGATTCACAAGACTCGGACATAACAGAACTCTACCAGGGTGGAGTGTTCATATCTTGATTCTTTATGCTTATTGTTTTGAAGAATTTCAAGTATGTAGAAGGTACACATTGATCATCAACTTCGTAGTGCAAAATTGTAGTTATTTTAGGTACCTTTTCTTTTATATAGATACTATTCTGAACTATAAGACAATTTTACCATACAATATTTGAAGCATTTGTTTTATTCGCATTTAAAGATACTTAATCACAAACTAGTCATTATCGTGCCATAGTATTCTGCAAAAATGGTAAGTATTCCCTCTATTGTGATAGCAGCCAAATTATTGAAATGCAGCACAAACAAAACTGGATACAGCTCAGAACTCTGAGAACACCGCATTGACTCATTCAGATAATATTGAATCCATTTAAGACTGATTCTCAAATCAGTAAAGTTTGCCGAAAAGAATGTTCATAAAATCAAATGTTGAATGCTTCTGACAAATTAGATAACAGTGCAGGTCTCACATCTTTCGAGCACAATGCTTTCCCGTCTCATATGGCACTACAATTTAGCCAACGGAGATAGTCTTCGCATGTTTTTCCCAACAATTTACATGGAAAAGAGCGTGTTACTCTTGTGGAGATCCAATCCAATTCGCTGAGATAAATTCTGAAATCATAATGCTCGGGATGCACTCATATACGGTGGATGGCACATTGACGTGAAACAGACAACGGATCACTTTGAAAATTTAATGGAGAGCATATTCGGACATTCTCTACCTAACTAAAATATTTTCGGAAATGCGGTGTTGCCACTTCTATTAGAAAGTAGTAACAACTTTGATTTTTCAAATGAAACACCCTGTATATAATATTATTTTTGCAATCTCCAACAATTAATTGCCTGACAACTTTTCTTGATATTTTCCTATATACATCTGTTACTGTTTTCGAAATAAATATTAATTTAAATTTTTTTCTTCGGAAATCATGACCTCTAAAAATGCTGATACCTTTGAGTTAAGAAATACTATGGTATCGAAATTTGGTTTGGAGTTAGGTGATACTTGGAGGCTTCCCACACTTCAGCCTAATCTCCGTTAGTTCAATACAGAGTGGTAAAAAAATACAGTTTTTCCTTTTTTCTTGAAAAAATGACTGAAAGTTGATTATTTCAAATGGAACACCCTGTATGTTATTGAAAATTCGGGAAGCTGTTGAAATTTGATTTTTTTCTATGTATATCATGCTTATACCTAACTAGTCAAGTTTCGGACTTATGAGCATTTATTTATGAAAATGTCCCTTCAGAATGGTATTCCCATTCGGTATTTGGTAAGCAGGCCCTGATTACTATTTTACAGTAACGTTGTGACATTCTTCTAATAATATCGACATTTTCATTACTTGAGAAGTTGAAAATAGCTTCAAAGCGATGGAACCAAACTATTTTTATTATTTTTGGGCAATTATCAGCTGAACATGTAGACATTTCAATGAAATGTAACCTAATGAACCTCAAGAAATTTATGCGAGTTTAGAAGAATTTCAATATGTGGATAAACTTTGAAAAAGCACCAAGAAACTTGAAAGTGGAAATATTGATATGAATAATTATAAAAAAGTTAAACAATGGAATATTTCAAAATATGTTCGAATCGCTGGCCGTTCACTTCCAAATACCTCAAAACGCGGATGTTGACTGCTTTCGTCGTGGCAGATCTGATTTCATTGGGATCCTAATCTTCAAATGTTTGGGTTATCCTTTCTAACAATTCATCTATCGAATGCACGGGTGTTTTGTAAACTTTTTCTTTAAACATTTTCCACAGTTAAAAATCTAATAGTTTAAGATCGGGTGATCTCCCTGGCCAATTCCATGGTCCCCAAGAGCCTTATTCACCCATCGTCAAAAGTCTTTTCAGTTCTGCGCTCACTTCTCTTGTACAATGTGCAGGAGCTCGGTCTAGTTGGTACCAACTATTTCGATATTCTTCGAATGGCAGATTATCGACGAAGCTCTCTACAAAATATTCAGGTAGCTTCTGGATGTTAATGATTTCTTGTATATCACGTACCTCAATTTGTTATCAACATGCAGAAGACATTAAAACTATATTTTTCTTAATCCGGCTTCTTTTGTGACGTGAGGATTTTCACTGGACCAATAATGACAATTTTTTCTATTGAACATCCCTTCTCTCGTAAATTTCGACACATCAGTCCAAATTTTATTGAAAATTCGAATTCCGATGCTTAAAGCATTGTTTAAATAGAAGTGAGATAGTCAATGCCTGTGGAAAAGGTATTGGACCAAAACGCGAGAGTCATCTAGCGTGATTATTTACAAAAATGAATATTTGACGTCATTTTAATGCAGGTTTCTTCAAGAAACCCTGATTTTAAGCTGTCCCTTTGTTTCAATCAAGTTACGACATGACTTGGATGCGAGATCACTGTCCCAACTACATGTCGCATCCATTTGAATCCAATATAAATTCAATAAGGTTGGCTAATTATCTTACTTCTATATAAACAATGCTTAAAGGTCCATTTTGCGCTAGTTTTAATTTATTTAGAGGAGTATTCAGCAAATGCTGATTCCTGGTGGAATGACTGTGAATATCATTACGACAGAGTAAAGCGTTTTTACGTTTGTAAATGTAACAGGCAGTTTCCAATATATAAAGTGAAATTAGGGGTAATACTTGTAGCTTCCTAAAGAGCGGTCTACTAGATTCTGTTTGAGGTTTGCGAAACATGGCACGAATGCACTTTTTCTGGGTAATAAAGAGGCGTTTGGCAGCAGGTGATTGTCCCCAAACTATAATTCCATATGCCAGTCTAGACTGAATTTCTGCAAAATAGAAGTTTTTCATGACTGGAGTTGTCAGGACTTTATACATACAGCGTATTTGAAATATTTTAGTGTTAATAATTTTTATTACAGAAGTTATGTTGGTTTCCCAGTCTAGTGTCACTGTCTAGTGGTATTACGATTCACATTAGTGTTGTTTAAGGTCAGGTTGATATTTTCAATTTGTTTTTGTCTTGTATGAAAGATAAGAAATTCGGTTTTCGCCGAATTTAAATGCAGCTTATTTTTTAAAAACCATTTTGCAATTTTTGACATCAAATCAATACCAGCTTGTTCATTTATATCATGCGATTCTTTGAATTGAGTATCTGTTAGATTTAATTCAATACCCGTCGTGGTCTTAGCCAGGGGAGTAGTTGTTTTCTGTCAGATACTTGCCAAAATAAGCCTACTCAGTAGGTGTATAAGGGAGTAAGGGGTTCATCATCGGACGTTTTCTTCGATTAAATCTCTTAACCCGGAGATTCGGAGTGTTCTCTCTCTGCTCGCTAGGTGGAGCGGCCTAGAAACCGCTTCACCGCGTGAACCAGAGTTAACCAGCGGAGTGTGTAATGATTTGGACGGGGAATAGATGGCTTCAGTGCTGTCTGTGTTGACCTACCTTTGCACTGATGATAGGCAACAACCTCGAAACTAGTCTGCAGGTGTCATGCGGTGTATATGGGAGTAAAGGGTTCATCATCGGTCGGTAACGACTGTTCGTTACTAAACGATCTCCCAAAGAACTCTGTTTTCTTCGATTAAATCTCTTAACCCGGAGATTCGGAGTGTTCTCCATCTGGATGGAACTGATGCAAGTCTTCTTCGTTTGAGTCCATACTCCCCAATGTTGAACCCAGTCGAAACAATATGGTCGAAAATAAAGTCCTATATAAAAGAGAATCTTCGATTTCCCCAAGTTCAAGGTCCGGGTGTTGGAGAACAGCGGCTTGTGTATCTTGAGCAAATCATTGACCAGGCAAAAAATACTATAGTTGGAGGCGATTGTGGTAGGGCTGCACAACACACCACCATTCAGCATGCTACAGCTTTAGCATTTCAAAACATGCCCGTTGGGCTATAAATATTGTTCATAATAATGTTCACTAATAAATAATTCGTTGTTCTCATATTCCCTACTCTTACTAATCAAGTCCTTGGTGGTTTCTGAATTACAAGTGATGGTTTCTGAATTACAATTGACGCTTTCTGAAATACAATTTACTAATCTGAATTACATGTTACCGTTTCTGAATTACAGTTAACAATTCTGAATAACAAGTAACAGTTTCTGATTTACATGTTACTAATCTGAATTTCAAGTTACACTTTCTGAATTACAATTGAAAAAGGTGTAGAATTCGAGCTACTACACTTCCTTGAGGAACTCCTACTTTCACAGGTAATGTACTGGAATAGTGTGAAGTGATAGACCTCTCTCGTTATGAGATATTGATAAATATTGATTTCTATTTGCATGAAAAGATCTGAACCAATCATGTGCTCTTCCTCTTATACCGAGTACCCAAAGCTTGTCTACACCTTTTTCAATTGTAATTCAGAAAGTGTAACTTAAAATTCAGATTAGTAACATGTAAATCAGAAACTGTAACTTGTTATTCAGAATTGTTAACTGTAATTCAGAAACCGTAACATGTAATTCAGATCAATTAATTGTATTTCAACATGTGATTCAGATTAGTAAATTGTATTTCAGAAAGCGTCAATTGTAATTCAGAAACCATCACTTGTAATGCAGAAACCACCAAGGACTTGATTAGTAAGAGTAGGGAATATGAGAACAACGAATTATTTATTAGTGAACATTATTATGAATAATAATATTTATCGCCCAACGGGCATGTCTTGAAATGCTAAAGCAGTAGTATGGTGAATGGTGGTGTGTTGTGCAGCCCTACCACAATCGCCTTCAACTATAGTATAATTTGCCTGGTCAATGATTTGCTCAAGATACACAAGCCGCTGTTCCAACACCAGGACCTTGAACTTGGGGAACTCGAAGATTCTCTTTTACATAGGACTTTATTTTCGACCATATTGTTTCGACTGGGTTCAACATTGAGGGGGTGTGGACTCAAACGAAGAAGACTTGCCTCAGTTCCATCCAGAAAATGTGTACATACGGGTTGTTCTTATTCTTGGTTTCTGAATTACAGTTGATACTTTCTGAATAACAACTAACGCTTTCTGAATTACATTTCACACCTTCTGAAATACAATTACCTAATCTGAATTACATGTAACGGTTTCTGAAATACAATTTACTAATCTGAATTACACGTTACGGTTTCTGAATTACAATTTATTATTCTGAATTACAAATTATACTTTCTGAAATACATCTTATACTTTCTGAATTACAATTGAAAAAGGTGTAGAAGCCGATTGTGTGGTACGCAAAGGCTTTGCTTAGGTCACGAATACTCCAGTAGGATATTTTCTTTTGTCAAGCTCTTCCAGAATGTTGTTTATAGACTCAGTGGTAGGATTCGGATACATTTCATTGAACTTTCCACATATTCCGCTGATACAGTCACACTGTTCAAAAATAATAAACAAATTCATAAAATTTTCGTTTGAATGGTTTTGTTCCATGGTTTTGAAGGTATTTGGAACTCCTGTTGTGAAGAAAATGTCGATATTATTAGGAGAATGTCACAACGTTACTGACAAATAGTAATCATGCATACTGTCTTTGCTCAAAATTAAAGTATTTTTCAACAACTTTTCTTTGTATTTAATTTCAAAAAGATCTGACAAATCTGTCTACGATTAACAATTGACTCGCTATCTATTCAACAAAAATAAAAAATTATTCCACTCCTATCTTGATGGAACTGGAACATCCTCTCCCCATTAAGAAATTTGTTTCTTTATCCATCCACTTCCAGTCTACACAGCTTGGTAACGGGACGACGATAGGTATTTTTAGCAGTTTTTACCTCTGCAACCCTCACTTTTCCGTCATTCCCTGGAAATACTCCTGTGACTTTACCCAATTTCCAGGAGTGTCTAGGAAGATTTTCATCCACGACGATGACAATATCTCCCAATTGCAGTGATTGGTTATTGTCGGTCCATTTATTTCTTCGAGAAAGTGTTGGAAGATATTCTCTCGTCCATTTCTTCCAAAAATTGTTGACCAGCATCTGTGATTTACGCCATTCCTTTCTCAAATGTGTTCCTGAATCGAAATCACCAGGTGGTCCATCCAAATTTTAGTAGCCTATAAGGAAATGATTAGGCGTTAGTGCTTCAGGGTCATCGGGGCTTGATGAAACATAAGTGAGTGGCCTTGAGTTTACTATATTCTCAGCCTCTGCAAATAAGGTAAGTAGTGTCTCATCGCGAATGCTATGACCATGAATGACAGATCCCAAAGCTGTTTTCGTTGATCTGACTAGGCGTTCCCACGCTCCTCCCATATGTGGAGCTGCTGGTGGGATGCAGCTGAATTCAATCCCTTTTGTTGTCATTGAATCTATTATTACTTCTTTGTCCAATTCTTGCAAGGCGCGACGAAGTTCTTCACCTGCTCCTCTTAAGTTGGTCCCATTATCAGAGTATATTTTCTGCGGTTGTCCACGTCTTGCAATCATTCTTCTAATGGCCATAATCGCTGATCCAGTGGTAAGAGAGTGGGCTACTTCGAGCACAGCAAGGCATGTAAATATTACACCCCATCTCTTCTCTTGATCACAGAAAATGTGAAGTTCTATTCTTCTAGCATTTGGAATTTTCTGTGAATAGCATCTTGGGACTCTAACATCAGGGATATGTCGAAGATCGGAAATCCATTTCTTCCAAATTTCATGTAAGTTTGTGGGCAAAATATCATCCCATCCAATTCCTGATCTCCATATATCTTGTAAAAGGATTCTGAATCGGATTGTGAAACATGTCAGGAGTCCAAGAGGATCGAATACCGTCATCACAATCTTGAGGATTTTTCTTTTTGTAAGGTTTGTGAAATCAGTTTCATTCAGCTTTAGTTTGAATTTGAATTCATCTGTCTGAGGGTCCCAAAGTACACCCAATATTCTTTGTGTTGATAAGTCGGATTCGAAGTTCTTCAGTGGCGACAAATCTTCATGAATTTGTTCCCTTATCATTTGAGAATTCGTCATCCAGTTAACGACCTCGAAACCTCCCATTTGCATTACCCTTTTGACATTTTTGATCATCTCCAAGGCCTCTTCTTCAGTATCTTTCGAATCACAGTAATCATCGACGTAAAAACGTTTAGTTATTGCCATCAGCACATCTTCGGATTCAGCATTTTCTTGGGCGTTGAGATTTTTTATGTATTGGGCACAAGCAGGTGAGCAAGTGGCTCCAAAGGTCATCACTCTCATTTCACAAACGTATGGTTCTTTACTTGGTTCGATGTCTCTCCACAACAGTCTCTGGGAGCATTGATCTTCTTTTCTTACATGTACTTGATGGAACATATCTCGTACGTCTCCGCAAAATGCTATCTTTCTTTGCCTGAATCTGCATAAAACTGCGAACAATGGTTGGAGTAGGTCTGGCCCTGGCAGCAGATTGTCATTCAAACTAACTCCATTCATCTTGGCTGCAGCGTCGAAGACTAACCGTAACTTGCCGGGCTTGTTTGGATTCGTGGTAGCGAAGTGCGGTAAATACCAAGTACGAGGTGTTTCGATACTGGCTTCTGAGGGTGATAATTTTCTTAAATATCCCTTTTCCAGGTAGGAGCTGATCTTTTCGGAGTAAGCTTTTGAAAAGACTTCGTCTCGTCGACATTTTCTCTCCATGCATAAAAGTCTTTGAAGTGCTGTACTCTTACTTTCTGGAAGATGGACATCTTTATCTCTCCAAAGCAGACCAATTTCGTATCTGTTCTCACCATTCAACCTTTTGGCTGTTTCTTGCATTATTTCAATTGCATCTCGTTCCTCTTTGTTGATTCTCCTTGTAGTTGGCATCACTCCAAAGGAATCAGTGGAGAAATAATGCTTGACCAATTTGTGTAGTTCATTATCGTCATTTTTCGAATGATCACATATATGGAACATGTGGATTCTGTTGGTATTTTCGTCTTCGAGGCAACAGGGACCATGGAGAGACCATCCTAACTTGCATTTTGTTGCAACTGGTAGCATATCATGAGAATTTTGACTTGAATACGTTTTTACAAGTACTATCAGGTTTATGTTGTCTTGACCTATGAGAATGCACGGTTTTTCATTGAAAATGCTATCTATAGGTAAATTTTGCAAATGTTTGTGTTTTCTCCATATAGTCATGTCGATCGTTTGGGAAGGTAACGATAAGTTTTGAACTGTGTGCACACCTTTCATTGAAAACACCTTGGAATTTTCTCTAGCAGCTGAAATTTCTACATTTATCCGTTTGGAGTCCTCTTGCTTCGATACGATGTCGTTTGTCCATTGTATACAAAGAGTTTCTGATGGTCCGGTCAATCCCAACTGCAAAGCGATTTCATCTTCCATCAGAGTAACTGTTGAACCCTCATCACAAAGTGCTAATGCTCGAATTGTACCGTTGGGTCCGTGAATGTTGACAGGAATGACTCGTAATAAGACATTGATTTCTTCCTGTTGAACGGTGCAGACATTTTGAACTGAAGAAGAATGAGGTTTCTGAATTTCTGTGTTGTTCTCGAAATTTGCAGGATTTATCGTCTTGTGGAGAAGAGGATTATGTTTGAACTTGCATCCATTTACACCACATTCCTTTCGAGATTTGCACTTGAATCTGGAGTGTCCCTTCTTCAGACATGAAAAGCACAGTTTTTTACTAGTAATCGTGGACCATCTAGAGTCAATATCGTCAGCTTTCAACTTGTCGCAAGAATTCACAGATTGGTATTTTTTGTCACAATAGGTACAAGTACGTTCAGTTTCAGCTCCTTTCAACAGGTTTTCAGATCGACTTGCATTCAGAACCACATCCGCTTTTCTGCTTTGGCTTTTTTTGTAGGGTGTTGTCACATAAGTGGCAGCATCAGCTATGTCACTGATCCAAACAGAAAACTCCTCCATATTGACTTTCCCATGGTTGCGTAACACAGTTTCACCCAACTTCAGTTTCAAGCTATCAGGTAATTTATTCACAAATTCTTTCAGAAGCTGAGGGTTGTAGTAATGTCCATAATTATCGAGTGACTTCATTGTTGCAACGAGATTACACACTTCGTTTGAAAAGTATATCAGTTTGTCGATGTTGAGTTCTTTCATGAGAGGAATTGCACTTATTTTGGATATAATAATGTCTATTATAAGTTCTGGTCGGCCGAATCGCATTTTCAGAGTTTTCATGATTAGATCGAGGTTTTTACTTGTCATCATCATGGCAGAAACAGAGGATTTTGCTTCTCCTCTCAGAGACTTTCGCAACTTGACCATGATTTCATCCTCGCTGTATTGGCACATTGTAGAAATTCTCTGAAATTGTTGGTAAAACAGGGACCAGTCTTCTGGATTGCCATCGAATATGGGGAAGTCTTTATCAAGAGTTTGCCTGGCAAGAATTCTCTCTTGTGTCACTGGATTCACTGCTTTTATGGTTTCTGAGATGGTTTGGCACAGCACTTTCATCTCATTAGAAACCTGTTCATTCGATAATTCAGCTAATTTCGATTGAGATTTTACGTGACGATCTAAAGTTTCGTTAGTTGAATTATGTTTTGCTTTGACACTCACAATTGAAGTTTTGTCAGCAGATTTAAATGTCTCGTGGAATATTTCACTTTTCGGGGAATCTGCGTTACATACTTCATCTATCACTAATGGCGATTCAATGTTTTCTTGAATCCATTCTTGTACTTTATGGAATCTTGCAGAAGTCTCTGATAAACCACTGGATCGGGATTCATTGGATTCAAAGGTCACTTCTAGTTCTGCTTCGTGTAGCTTATGCTCCATCTGAATCAAACGCATTTGATTTTCAACTTCTCGCTGCTTCAGTTGTAGATGTTCTTGTTGTTTCTCTAACTGCTGTCTTACTTTTTCTGTTTCCAGACTGAGTCTCATTTTTCGTACGTTTAGGGCTGCCTGGGACCGTTTCGAACTTGTCACAGAAACAGTCTCTTCACAGACTTTCCCTTTAGAACTTGCTACGACAGACTTTTGGTCATGTCTGTCTAGAGACATCAAGGACTTGGATGTGTTCGCGTTCTCAGCCATATTTGATTTTCCAAAGTTTTCAGGCCATATAAAATCGACTGACAAACTTTTATTCATGCCGGCGTTTCTCCTGGCAGGTTTCGTAGATGTATTTTCCATTTCTGGGTTCATCAAATATCAATATCCGTCAAAGGACCAATGTCTTTGCTCAAAATTAAAGTATTTTTCAACAACTTTTCCTTGTATTTAATTTTAAAAAGATCTGAAAATCTGTCTACGATTAACAATTGACTCGCTATCTATTCAACAAAAATAAAAAATTATTCCACTCCTATCTTGATGGAACTGGAACACATACCAAATACCGAAAGGAAATACAATTTTGAAGGGACATTTTCACAAATATATGCTCATAAGTCCGAAACTTGACTAGTAAGGTTTAGGTATGATATTCACAGAAACAAAGCAAATATCTGCAGCTTTCCGAATTTTCAATAATATACAGGGTGTTCCATTTGAAATAATCAACTTTCAGTCACTTCTTCAAGCAAACGAAATAACTGTATTTTTTACCACCCTGTATCGAAGTAACGGAGATTAGGCTGAAGTATGGAAAACCTCCAGGTATAACCTAACTCCAAACCAAATTTCGACTAAAACAAAAAAAAATTAATTAATTTTTATTTCGATAAAGGTAACGGATAACTATAGGGAGGTCAAGTTGTGGTTTTCTGATAGGTTATGAACTTGTTTATCACCAGCTACAGTATGATCCATGGTTTACCGGAAACCCTGTATATGGCAACTATCAATTGAAAAATATGTTGAAACTCTGGCCATAGCGTTTGATCGCGTTTCGCACCAGGGACTCCTCGCCAAGCTTCCAGCATATGGCTTACCCCCCACCCCCCCAGTTGTGTTCTTTTTGATATCTAGCTTTTTCTCAGACAGATCTCTCCATGTGGTGGTTGATGAAGTTTCATCTGATACTCAACCTATAAATGCTGGTGTTCCGTAGGGATCTATTTTAGCACCAACACTGTTCCTCCTTCACATCGATGATTTGTTGGGAGCTACCTCATGTCCAGTGCCTAGCAACACCCTTCATACCGCATTCTTTTCCAATGTTCCGATATAAGCCCTTGAAACTATAAGAGAACGGGTAAAAAATGTGAACGATTCAAATATGGACCTAGCAAGAATTCTAGAATGGGGATCCAGTAACTTTGAAGAATTTAATACGAATAAAACCCAAGAATGTTTTTCTCTAGAAAGGCCGATCTCACGTTGGCCAACGTAATTATGTCAGGAGTTTCTATGCTATATATTACCCTAGCAGTACCCTGTCTTGGGAAAGCCATGTATTACCATCAGTAGTACCCTGTCATGGGAAAGTAATGTCCATTGCCAAAAATGACTCTCAAAAACTTGGTTTTCTGTTTCTTGCCAAGCGCTATTTCACTTTCCTTCAGTTGATTATGATTTATAGGGCACAGATCCGACCTGTCCTGGAATACTGTTCCCTCATATGGAGTGCAGCCCTTCAACACACACTGAAAGTTTTAGATTCTGTCAAAAATAGAGCCATCGGTCTCATCGCAGATAGGTTGGCGATCTGTCTCTTTTTTACAGATATTTTCATGGACGATACTCTTCTGAAATATCATCAATCGTTCCACCGTTAGCGGTCCCATCGAGACTAACTCGTCGAGCTCAGTCTTTGCATCGTTTTGTCGGACACTTTGGAGACATGCCGAATCTTTCCCAGGGCTTGTTCTTTCAACGAAACTATGTAATCTGAACGCTTCCTTTTCCATGATTATTATCAAGATGGTTTATGATATTTTAGATGATGGTGCTATCATGATGGAAATTGACCATGACACACAGCAAGTGTACTGTGAGCAAATGCGTGCTACAGAAGATTCACTGGGAATCTTAATACCAAATGAAGAATCGGTTTCTCAACGCTTAACTACACCTATAGTCACTACTTATGTTGATACAGAAAAAATCAGTTTTGAAAGGTGACCGCTTCATGTTCCATATTTGTTGCACCATTCATCAATTTTTCTTCTAGGAATAAAGCAGGAATGTGGGGTTGGAGGTCAGATAAGACTGAAATGATAAATAGCTATGAATGTAAAGTGTTCAGTGCATCTAATGTAGAACTCATTACCAAAACTAGAACTGAACATTTGACAGAAACTGATAAGGCTCGCAGTAAAAACAACAAACACCCTTTGCAAAATTTCTTGGGTATTGCCGAAGTTGGAGAGAGTCAAGCATCCGCTTTGCTTCCAAATGATGTTAGTTAAACTGATAATAATAGAGTAAACTGTAAATAAATCATTACATTTCAGGAAGAGTATCGGAACTCGAGCAATCCCTGCAACATAACTCCAGAAGAATATTTCGATAGAACTGTCGATTTAGAAGCTCAGGGTAGGGATATAGGGCGTCCTAAAGAGGTCAACGTTAAAGTTCAGAAGTTCAAAGCTAACCTATGGCTGTGTGAAAATTATCCACTTTCTCTTCCAGAACAGATTCTTCCAATTGTCGATTTGATGGCAATTTCCAGTTCACACTTTGCCAAATTGAAAGATTTCATACAAATGCAGCTGCCGTCTGGGTTCCCGGTGAAAATAGGTGAGTCTAATATTATATTTACGTAATTGTCCAAACCATATTATACTTTTTTATAGAAATTCCATTATTCCATGTTTTAAATGCAAGAATAACCTTTGGAAATATATTTGCCATGGATTCTGATGTAGCACATGTTTCTAAAGTCCAAGAAGAAGATAGGTTAACTTGTGTTCTCGATGAATCCCTGTTCAAGTGTCCCTCCGGCTATGCTCAAATTGGTAATGGTATTGGTTTTATTTTTTATCGTATATTTGATCAAATGTTTTTTTTTTTTTTCATTTTATAATTCTAAGATCATCTTCTTAGATAGCATAAGTATTGAAAAAAGACTGAGTATATTTTTTCAACATATTTCTAAGATTCTAGGTGCTTGTTTTTCCCAAAAATCAATCGAAACAAAATAATTTTCAGTAATCAGGTTCTCCTCAGTTTTTCTTTACTTTTTTATTCATTCATTTTTTATTTATTGACTTGAATAAAGGGACTAAATGTCTATACCAACAGGTATTGATGGACGTCGCCAGTTCAGCATGGAAGAAGAAGATGATTTACTTCAATTTGCAATACAACAGAGTCTCATCGATGCTGGTACAGAGAAAGAGGAGGTTAGTGGTTGATTATATCAGGCTTAGAAAAAATATTCATAAAAACTTACTTCGTTTGAGGTTTTTATATATTTTTTGAAATAGTTTCATTTGTCATACTTTTGCATTACATTCTGAAAATTTTATTTCAGGTTGATATCTGGGAAGCTTTGAAGGCTCAAAAACCATCCCGTCCTGAAACTCCAAGCTTTCTTGGAGAAGAAGAAAGGCAGTTACAAAGGTATATTAGTTTTTCTGAAATACCCAATACCTGTTGTTCACTATTTCTTGTTTTTATTTTTCAAGAAATAAAACTCCAGAAAATGCTGTGTTGAGGAATCAAAAGATATTGCTAAGAAAAAACTCCTTTTAGTATTTTTCAATTGTACAGGGTTAACCCACTCAAAGTTAAACACAGAATTAGTCCATAAAATAACTAAAAAAATCAAATTAACTGAAAATTGTCGGAACAGACAATATTTTTAGTTTTTTTCCTAGATGTTTTTAATGATTTTTTTTTCATGTTTCATCCCAATTATTATACAGGGGGTCCCTCCAGTAACTGCATCGATCAATATATAGAAAACCATAGGTGGGCCTAATTTGAAAATTTGGGAGTTCACTATTGTTGATAAGTGCTATCCGGCTAAAATATTTTGAAGATTGTGGCACTTCCGGTTGTACCGGAAGTGGACCCCAACTTCGTTATTTTAAATGGGACACCCTGTATATTATCAAGGTTTTAGATTTTACGCATGATTCTGAACGTTTCATGTATAATATCCTATACCCAAGTCTAACCGTTTTCGAAATATTTGAAATTTTAAGTTGAAAATTGCGTTTGCAGACGGAAAAATATGTATTTTTTTTATTTCTGGCAATTCGATTAGAGTTATTTAGGGCGTTCACCAGAAAATTATATAGATCCGGTTGAAAAATTTATTGTGAATCCATTTTTTCAAATGGAAACCCCCCAATTTTATATTCTCATTCAATTCGGCATCGAAAATGAAGCTACCTTTATCTATGCCTACACTCGACAGTTTCCGAAATATTGGCGAATTAACATGTCTCAGTTCCAGAAAATCTCGTATTCTTGTGTTTACTTATTCTTAGTTAGCCATGGCGCCCGCAGTTTCGTTGAAAACAATCAACTGCCACGAAAATGTCATTGTAATCAATCATGATGATTACTTAAATCTATTTATTATTTATGGCGAATGTAATAGGGTTATCTCAAGAACATATGATATATTTGCTATTCGTTATCCGCAGAAGCAGAAGCCCTCACAAAACACTGTTAAACGAATTATAGAAAACGTCAAAAACATTCCATCTCTGCCAATACAAAAATGTAGATAAAGAAATTCTAAAACAATTCGAATGAAAGAGAACAATTAACGATATTGAGAAGTATACAAAAATTATTTGGTCAGTAAATGTTCGAATTGGCGCCCTTCAACTTCCAAACATTTTTCAAATCTCACTAATAATTCTTGATGTGTCGCTTTTCGTATTGAATCGGGTCTGAGATTATCAAATGAATTCCTCACTCGTTGCATACAATCTTCCACGGTAGTCAATTGAGTTTCATAGACTTGATTTTTAATTATACCCCAAATGAAAAAATCGAGCACTGATAAATTTGGAGAGCGGGGCTACCAAAGAAATGGTCCATTGTTGGCTATCCACTGGTCATGAAACAATTCTTGTAAACGATTATTGACTAAGTGGCCATTATGCGGAGGTCCAAGTACTCATTTTCGAAATTATGCAAAATATTCAAATATCCTTCACCTGCAAAAAAAGTACATCTCATCCTATTCTTGTTTCGAAATTGATATCTGTTTTTGGTGAAGGTAAGCTTATCGGGCTTCTGCGCAAATAAAAAAAAAGTGATGTTACTTACGTAGTTTTGTCTCCTGAACACGAATCTGAATTATTTTGCGGTGCTCTCTACTACTTTCCGAGATATGGCTCTCCAAACATTGAAAAGTGACCGTTTTCAAACACGAATTTTTCAGTCAAAAATCACTCAAAGTTTTTCCTTCTTTTGATGGGCCCTTTCTTTACACACTAATCAACCCATATTTCACAATTACAAGCACTAAAAACATTATTTTTTAACAAAAAATCCACCCTTCTTTAGGAGAACACATAACCAACAAATCTGGATATTTTTATCATTTTATATGTAGTGGGTTGGTAACTGCGCGCGCTAACTATTCATTGACATCGATACAACAATTTATCTTTGTCCAGATGTATTTCCTTTGCACTGAACCCAAAAACACTCCCAATTTAATTAAAAAATCAATAGGTGTCAATCTATTGTTCACCTAAATTAGAAATTCGTAGAATTTTAACATTTTCAGTTTATGATATTTACGTTAAATAAAATACCAAAATGGCGAAATTTAAACAATTGAACATAGTAATGAAGGGGAAGTTATCTGCCCAGAATCAAATTTGAATAGTTAGCGGCAGCTACCAACCCACTACATATAAAATGATAAAAATATCCAGATTTGTTGGTTATGTGTTGTCCTAAAGAAGGGTGGATTTTTTTATGAAAAAATAATGTTTTTAGTGCTTGTAATTGTGAAATATGGGTTGATTAGTGTGTGAAGAAGGAAAAACTTTGAGTGACTTTTGACTGAAAAATTCGTGTTTGAAAACGCAGAAGCCCGATAAGCTTACCTTTACCCTGCTTTTTACTTACCATTTAAGTTTTCTTGATAAAAATTCAGTGCCACGACGCTATCACTTCTTATCGCACAATAAACATTGAACTGCCAAGACTCTTGGAAATTCAGTTCCTTGAATACATGCTGATTTGAGTCACTCCAATAATGGCAATTATGTCGGTTGAAGACACCATTCTTTGTAAATTTGGCTTCGTCTGTCCATATAATATTATCCAAAAATAATTCGTTCCCTTGCGACCAAGTTAAAACGAATTCATAAAATCTCACTTTTCGTGGAAAATCTGTTTCTTTCAGGTGCTGAACTATGGAGAACTTATATGGGTGAAATTTATGTTTACGCAGTATTCTGTGTACTGAGTTCTTCGACAATCTTAAAATTATTAAGAAATCGTCAAATGATGAAATAATGAAAACACCCTGTACAATCTGTCATATTAATGTAATTGTGTTTTATATTTAGTTATGCTTATGCAAAAATAATAATAGTCGTCCTCTACCCGCTCAGGCCTCTACCCGCTCATGCCTTGGGCACACTCTGGAGTGTTTATGACGAAATATTATTATTATTATCCTAGTTGCATCCTGGAACCTGGACTGTTTTAATACCCGCCGCTCCAGCTCGTGGGCGCTGGAGCGACGAATACATAGTGACAGACACTGCTCCATTAACTTGTGGAAATGTAATTAAATAGCGAGAATCTTGGTGGATTTTGATGGGAAACAGCGGCTTCTGTGTCGTCTGTGTTGACCTAGGTTTGCACTGAAAAACCAGCCTGTAGCTGACACCTGTCTGAATCGTACAACATTCTGCTATTTGAGTACATAAATATGTATCCTAGAGGAAGAATGCACACTCATCTGTCAAATATAATTCAATGTCCGTCCCAGTATTAGTTAGGAAAGTAGTTATTTTGTCATATTCACCTCATTGATACCTTGTAGGATTAGTGGAGTTGAGGGTATTTTGACACCTAAAGTATTTGTCTTAGTTGCTAGTTTGAACTATTATTGTAGAGCAATTCAAGCAAGCTTAGAGCTTTATCAGCACGACGTAACTAATCCCGAGCCACAAGAAAATAGTCCAGACAGGGATTCGGAATTACATAAGGCTCTGTTACTATCACAGCAGGAACAGGAAAGAAAGAGGCAAAGAGAAGAAGAAGAGAGAAAGGAAGAGCAGAGGTTGTTAGAAGAAATATTGGCTTTGTCACTCACTGAAAAATAACCAAGTGATGATTGAAAACAGTACTAAAGCAATGATTAAGCCTAGGTTAGTGAAAAAAAATTCTTTCAGTAAACTATACCAGTCTTTTTAACTGATCAAAAAAATACAGTGCATCTCAGTTGGTACAAAAATGAAAAAACCCGTTTCTCAAAAAAGAATGAGTTGTCATAGGTCTACGAAGAAGATTCAGTTGACAAATTTTTGACAATCTCTAATATAAAAAGATGAAAGACTGGCAACCATCTAATTAAACAATGGTGATACATTTTATAACGAATATAATTTTTTTCTTACCTCATTAATTAACTTAACAGGTTTACCAGCAAATGTTTTTATTATAAAAGTCTTGTGATATGTGATTTTATTTTGCTGAAACCAGCAGTTTTTTATTTTGTTCTTATTTTATAACCTCAATTCATTCTAAAAAAATGTTAGTTTTTGTAGTTCCTATATTTATTGATTTCTGATGAACTGTCCTGTCAAATTAGGATTAACAAAAAATATCTTATTTATTAAAAAAACATTAAACATGGAAGTCTTCAGTTTTTATACCCAACCTCATTGTCTCAGGATGACTCTTCTTGAGCTCTGAAAAAAACCAAAGCAAAATTTCATTATAAATTAGTTGCTTCTTAAAATTTCAATTTTCAGATACAAATGGTGGTGAGAGCCTTCAAGACCATTGGCAGCAACATCCTTACACTAACACTGTTTAGGCCAATCATTTTTGCATTTAAAATAAAAAATGAGGAAAAAATAGCAAAATGATGCAAAGTTTCACAAAAGTTTTATTTCAGTGCTCTAATAACCTATAAAAACAGTTCTAGTTATTTTGTAGAAAAAAAAATGCAAAACAGTCGCAAAATAGAGAAAACAAAGAAAATAATCTTTATCGTCCCCCAATAATAGGCGAGAACACTAATTTCTGAAAATGTAGTAAGACCTACGATGAATGAAGAAGCAAAATGTTTTTTTCAATTTCTTTTTAAAAAATACCAAAGAAATGCTTCAATATAAACACAATGAAAAAAGCCCGGGAATTTAAGTCAAAGGTACTTGGCCAATCATTGAGAGCGCTCAAAGACTGCAAAAAGTGAAGAAATGGTGTGATTCAAATCTTCTTTCGCTGAACTCAAAAAAAAAACAAAAAGGATTAGCATTCAGATGCAACATACCCGATATCCCCCTAGATGGCACCATATAGAAAATAAGTACAACTTAAAATTTTTGGGAGTTTATTTAGTCGAAAATTTAAAATTCAGTCGGCATATTATTCATATCAACGAAAAATTGGCCTCAGGATGTGTCGCACTTAGAAATATCGCAAAGGAACTCGGGTTTGCCGAAGCGAAAGTGGTGTTAAACTGGGATCCCACGCCTATTTTCAAAAATGATTAATGACAGGCTGAATCTTCTTCAGTAGCATCATTTTGCCGAGACGCCCAACTTTTTCCTCTACGAAAATTCTTGACAGTGGTAGCTAATAAAATTTTGCAGGCGTCAATCATGTCGATTTGGTGAGTGCAAAAAAGTCATTAATAACAGTTAGTTTTTCAGTTGAACCTCGAGATAATTCGATGAAATACTCGAAAAAAACTTTTGTCCTACAAAATGGATGGTAGGACTGAAGAGTCCCCCACTCCCAACATGTACCAATGACGTGATCATAAAAAATCATTAATAACCAGCGGATTTTTTTACCATTGCTTGGTTAATATTTGTATAACTGAATGGTCATATTGTCCTACAAATTGAATGGTAGGTGTTCCCAGTCCTACGCTCCGAAATTGTCAATTCCATGGTAAAAAAAATGTATTAGTAACAGGCTGAACCTTCGTGAGTAGCTTCTTTCTATCGAGACGCCCAACGGTAGCTAATAAAATGCGCATGCGTCAATCATGTCGATTTGGTGAGTGCAAAAAAGTCATTAATAACAGTAAGTTTTTCAGTTGAACTTCGAGATAATTCGATAAAGTACTTGAAAAAACTTGTGTCCTTCAAAATGGATGGTAGGACTGAAGAATCCCCCACTCCCAACATGTACCAATGACGTGGTCATAAAAAATCATTAGTAACCAGCGGTTTTTTTACCATTGCTTGGTTAATATTTGTATAATTGAATGGTTATATTACTCATATTGTCCTACAAAATGAATGGTAGGTGTGGTGTTCCCAGTCCTACGCTCCGAAATTGTCAATTCCATAGTAAAAAAAAGGGTATTAGTAACAGGCTGAATGTTCGTGAGTAGCTTCTTCCTATTGAGACTCCAATCTTTTCCCTCTACGAAAATTCTCGAAAGTGGTAACTAATAAAATGCGCAGGCGTCAATCATGTCGATTCGGTGAGTGCAAAAAGGTCATTAATAACAGTTAATTTTCCAGTTCGAGATAATTCGATAAAGTACTCGAAAAAACTTTTGTCCTACAAAATGGATGGTAGGTGTTTACTTGCAAAACTTTTGTTCTAATTTTTTAGCGGACTGTAAACTGAACTTCAAAGGATTTGTTTGTCTAATAATTAAAATTGCCCCAAAACATGTGGTAACGACACTTACATGGCTGGTTCCGTGGAATCTTCTTGGAGGATCCTCCTGCTAGTATCCCAGTTGATTGATATGATTGTTGCACTTCTGGAGCGCACTTGGTTGGAACTCGATATTCGAAAAAATGGAGAAACTAACTCGTTTAAAATAGTTTTTCTGATTCTAGACCGACCGGCCGTGATGATCGTATTTCTGGTACTGATCTCCGCCGTAGGCAGCCCTGTAGGTAGGCAACCCATGAATCGGGACAATATCGCGCATGATTGACTAAAAGTAACCCTCGAATGTGGACGAGACAAATTACTTAATTAGTTATTGAACATAAAAATAAAGAATTAATCCTGTGTGGATTGAACAGTAGGACTGAAGAATCCCCCACTCCCAACATGTACTAAGACGTGGTCATAAAAAATCATTAGTGACCAGCAGATTTTTTTTACGGTTGCTTGGTGAATATTTGTATGATTAAATGGCCATATTGTCCTACAAATTGAATGGTAGGTGTTCCCAGTCCGAAATTGTCAATTCCATGGTAAAAAAAAATATTAGTAACAGGCTGAATCTTCGTGAGTAGCTTCTTTCTATTGAGACGCCCAACTTTTCCCTCTACGAAAATTATCGAAAGTGGTAGCTAATAAAATGCGCAGGCGTCAATCATGTCGATTCCGTGAGTGCAAAAAGTCATTAATAACAGTTAGTTTTTCAGTTGAACCTCGAGATAATTCGATAAAGTACCCGAAAAAACTTTTGTCCTACAAAATGGATGGTAGGACTGAAGAGTCCCCCACTCTCAACTTGTACCAATGACGTCATAAGAAATCATCAGTACCCAGTGGATTTTTCTACCGTTGCTTGCTTCATATTTGTATAATTATGGTCACATTGGCCTAGGTAAGTTTTCACAGTCCAACGTGCCAAAGCCGTAGTATACAGGGTGCTCCGTTATGTTCTTGTACAAAATCTTTGACTAATTACAGAATGAAAAGTTCATATGAACATATTTCCGCAAATATTTCGTTTAAGAGATACAGGGTATATTGGATATGAATGGTATATTGATATTTTTTTATACAGTAAAATTTTTCCAAAAATCTCAAAATTCATGATGTATAGCCCTCTAGCGCCGAATCTGGTCATACGATCGAGTAGGGCCAATGGAGCTTCAGCTACAACATACTTTTTTCATTAAATGTTTGCGGGGTCATTTGATGATAGTTGCATAAATTGTTTTTTTAAATTGATTTTTCCGTTAACCAGATGTCGTTCCCTTACGAACGACAGCCCTCAAAAGACGAAACTTGTGCGAGCTAAGGATTAACGATTTCTTACTTTTTACGTGCTATTCCTCTTTCTCGGGCCATCAGAAATATCTGCAGTCGCTGGGCTTCAAACCCACGATGACCGGCGACCAGAGTGGATAAAAGATCGGTACTTTAACTATTTGGCCACTTGACCCCCGTAAAATATAATATCTTCTTTTGAACTGGACTTTTTGAGGCCTCTTGGAGACACCATACATCCTATTTTATCGTAGAGCAGATTTTCACAGTTCGTCTGAGCTCTTTGAAAGTTTTCAATTATAAATTTCTGCTCTTCAGACGACGATGTGGTGTTGCAGGTTTTTCCGGGTTTCCCTGCATCTGTGAAAGCGAATGCGACATCATTTAAGCCGCCCCGGAGGGCAGATTGATTATTTCAATGTTTTTACTTTGTTATTGTTGTTTTCAATATGTTTATAAAAATTATGAACGCTAAACTAAATTTCCCACTTATTGCATAAACTTTTCGCGTAAATTATGATATTTTTTAATTGAACAAACAATTCTAAATTGAAAGTAATATTACTTTACGAATAAAAGTATATTAAATTAGCTAAACCACAATTTCAAAATAATTCTTTGAATAATTTTTGTAGAACTAGCAATACATACCCGTTTTTTTGTAGGACACTGTATTATTTAGGTGAAGAATATACTAACCTTTCATGTGTTATCATTGTCCTACCGTTACTAATGAATTACTTTTCACCGTGGAATTGACAATTTCGGAGCGTAGGACTGGGAACACCTACCATTCAATTTGTAGGACAATATGACCATTCAATCATATAAATATTTACCAAGCAACGGTAAAAAAATCCTCTGGTTACTAATGATTTTTTATGACCACGTCATTGGTACATGTTGGGAGTGGTGGACTCTTCAGTCCTACCATCCATTCTGTAGGACAAACATTTTTTCGAGTACTTTATCGAATTATCTCGAGGTTCAATTGAAAAACTAACTGTTATTAATGACTTTTTTGCACTCACCAAATCGACATGATTGACGCCTGCGCATTTTATTAGCTACCACTATCGAGAATTTTCGTAGAGGAAAAAGTTGGGCGTCTCGGCAAAATGAAGCTAATCAGGATGATTCAGCCTGTTATTAATCATTTTTGAAAATAGGCGTGGAATCCCGGTCTATGTACCATGCATTAATAGACTCTCATCTAAGGTATGGTATACCCGTTTTACAGAAAAAGGCTGTGAAGTACTTATGTACAGCGAAATTCAATTCAATTTATTTTTGATGAAAGATTATTCTAACATCTGAATTAAAAACATGTTCCAAACATTTTAAAAAGGGGCTGTTAGAAATGTTTTTTTGGGAAGGTTGGGTAGTAGATTTTTTTATTCATAAAGTTCAGCCCATCATAGTGAAATGAAAATGTACTAGGCTACTGCTGCACATTACATCATAAAATTGCCTTAAGTTATGGTGATTCCAAAATGGTATGCCACAAGCAATTTGTTATAACAAAAAAAAGATATGGCTATTTTTTTCCCGAGAGTACGTTTCGGATAGTACAAGTATAGTACATGTTCAAAATGGCGACCTCCTTAGCGTATACATGCCCTGCATCGACTGAGAAAAGATCTTTTCACTGCCTCCAAATGAATGATATTTCTGCTGCAGCAACTCGAATGCGTTTTCTTAATTTGGTTTCATCGTGTATAGGTATGGGTGTATGGGTTGTGCTCCATTATTAACGCTTTGCTCACGCAAAGAAAATTCCCATCCTCTCTCAAACTTGCTTCTGTGATACTGATACATAAGAAGGACGATAGAAGTAATGTTGAAAACTATAGACGTATTGCTCTTCTGAGCATCTTCTCGAAAATCATCGAAAAAGCAGTTGCAAAAAGAATGGACCTTTCCAAGACATATGAGGTAACACTGAAATTAGAAAGTAAATACGCTAATATCACTCGGGATTTTTTATTTTTGTTTCTGACCACTAGTTATCTATAATCAGAAGAAAAGTGGTTTCGTGACGTCACGTTCATCAAAACTAAACTTGGCAACGTTGTTAAAGTTGTGCACCAAATTCTCATTCAAATATAATGTGTCGTATGACAGTTGTCATTTGATACCAGATGGGTTCTTTCGTCTGTTTCACGGTGTGATCAATAAGAATAGTTTGTCTCTGTCTAACTCATTTGCCTACCCATTTGAAACAAGTGAAGCAGTTCCATCAGATCTAAACTTCAACGAACACTACCTTGATTTATTTTTTGAGGTTAATGCGGTTTTCTGAATTTTGAGAGCTTTTGTTGTTTTTGTTCTAAAATTTGTTATTAATTCCTGTATCTCCAGTACCTGTATCCCTGCAATAACTGAACATGTCGAAAAGGTGCTTTGTACCTCGGTAAATTATCCGAACTTCCCTTCACAAAGCCTTGTTCCATATTTTTAATACACAATTACACAAATAAATTCACACCAAATCGTTTATGATAACACGTCACTACACTATTATCGAATGTATCAGTTGAATGTTGATTGTTGAATGTAAATAAAATAAACATTAACCTCACATGTCCATATAACTTTTTGACAGTTTTGAACTGTCATTACGATTTGCTGTGTTGTCAATGCTCGTTCTTCATCAAAAGCATGGTCTGTTCAGAAAATTTGTAAGTTACAAATACAATAAAAAATAGCTAATATGTGGATTTTTATCTATGAGTTGATCAAGTGACAATGTATTGATTAGTTCTAAACGGCTTAAATCATGCTAGAAGTTATATTTTTAAGGAGAACGGTATTGCCTGTTTCGGAACATGGATTATGGTGAGAGATATTTCCGATGAACGTAACGTCAACGGCACACTTTCAAATGTGATATTTTTTTTTAAATGAGTGCAAAATAATGGAACTTTTTGTTTAATCTACTTTTCAGACCAACAACTATCGATTTAAAGGAGTTTTGTAATTTATTTTCCGTAAATGTAAAGGTCCATTACTCAATTTCTCGAAACCTTCAATCTTTTCAGTGATAGCCAACACGGTTTCAGAACTGGCCTTCAACAGAAACAGGGACCGTACAGTGCATTCAACACATCACAGATAGAATGGATACTGGGGATATAGTGGTATCTATTATGTTTGATCTCACTCGGGCTTTCACACCGTCGAGAGTTCATTCGTGTCGAGAAAATTATGCCAACTAGGAATACGCGGCCCTAAAAATGATTGGTTTATCTCATTTCTAGAGCGCAGAAAATTCATGGTCAAAATTGATGATGTCATCTCGGACGAGTTTGAGAATGATATTGGTACTCCTCAGGGGAGCGTCCTCGGACCCTTGATTTTCCTAAACGATTTTCCCCATCATATAAGCGTAGGAAAAGTCCTTATGTATGCTGATGACACCTGCATAATTTTCTCGGGTGCTTCTAAAACAATAGTAACAAAAAAAATCGATACTCTACTGAAAGACTGGTGTTTCAAAAACAGGCTCATTATCAACCACAACAAAACAGTGGGCATTGATTTATACAACAAGTACAGAACACCAACAATCAAACACATCTCATTTGAGGGGCGGTCATTTGAATTATCCAAATTTCCCAAATTTCTAGGCACAATGTTAGACAGCAATCTCTCTTGGGAAAAGCAGATAGATAGCATATGCAGCAAACTGAATAAATGCTACTATGTGATTTCGACTTTGAAAAATATGCTTGACGTAGAATCTCTTTTGAATGTATACTATGCCTTTGCATATTCAGCTGTATCATACAGTATCGTTGTTTGGCGCCAAGCCGCTGACATGAAACGTGTATTTATTTTTCAAAAACGAATCATTCGGCGTATTTTCGGACTATCCTACAGAGCTTCCTGCAAAGATACTTTCAGAAATTACAGTATTCTAACGGCACCATCCATATACATAATGAAACTAATATCATACATTTATATCAACAAAATTTATCAAACATTGTGATACTCATGACCACAATACCAGAAATGAAAATAATATATTAATTAATTATTTATTATTAATAAACATAGCAAAACACTCTTTCCAAAAAAAATCACCGATCTCTGCAGGTAGTTACCTCTTCAACAAACTTCCTTATTTCTTGAAGAGCTCGAAATGTTTAGATGTTTTCAAATGCCAAATTAAAAAACTTCTTATAAAAGAATGCTTTTACTCTGTAGAAGAGTTCGAAAGTTATATCAACGCCCTTTAGCTATCACTGCGTACTTACTCTATTATTTAAACTTACCTCGCTCAGCGCCGCATAATTCGTTTACATATTTAATTCTTGTCTATGTTCAGTATTGTCATTTTACTCTGTTATCCAAGATGTTTATGACCCATCCAAGATGTTTATGACCCGTCCAATCTGTTGCAAATAGGAAACGGACTCAATAAAATTTGATTTGAATACACTTTGTCGTTTAGGCAACCCCAATAATAAAAATCCAGAGGATTTCGGTCAGGTGAACGAGGGGGCCACAACTTATCACCAACACTTCTGATCCACCGGTGGGGCTAAGTTCGATTTGAATGTGCTGTTACTTGGCGACCGTAATGTGCTGGGCATCCATCGTGTTGAAACCATAGAGTACGCCGCAGAGCCAGTGGCACATGTTTCAATAGAATGGGCAGCTGGTCTGTTAAAAATCCGAAATAATTATAGGCGTTCAGTGGGGGCGGCAGTTCGAACGGGCCCAAAATTGCACCATTGAATATTCCCGTCCATAGATTGACTTAAATCTATCTTCTCGTGTGGACTTAAGATATGCCAGATGTGACCCCTTGGATTACCTCAAAAATGTAAGTATTTTTGATAACTTCATTCTAACTGATACGGATGTTTATGATCTTATACAGATAATCAATGAAATCAAAAATTAAAACTCGGCGGGTATGGATGGAATGTCTGTAAAAATATTTCAAAATCTACCTCTAAGTGCATTACATGTATTGGATGAATGCATAAATGAATCATTCAGGAATGGTAAGTTTCTGACTTGTCTGAAAATAGCTATGGTTATTCCATTACATAAGGGTGGGGATCTAGAAGATCCCTCTTTCAGGCCCATTTCATTATTATCAACTCTTTCAAAAATTATTGAGCGATCTAGCATCTAGTATTATCTAGCGATCTAGCATTAATAATGGCAGGGCTGTTGCAGCAGTGTTTTGCGATTTCTCGAAAGCCTTCGATTGCGTTGATCACAAAATGCTGCTGCGGAAGCTCATCCATTATGGGATAAGAGGAAGAAATTTGACCTGGTTCGATTCGTATATGTCAGGACGTAGCCAGTCTGTTTTAGGACCTGTCTTGTTTTTAATCTATATTAATGATCTAATAACCATTAACATCGCAGGACCATTTACTATTTTTTCTGACGATACTACTATTATATGGAGCAATAAAGAAAGGACCGCGCACAAACCTTATGGGATATGGCTTTCCGTGAATTTTGCTGATTTTTTGATGAACTTTCCAATGTCCTGATCAAAAGTCTCCATAGGCACAACGAAATATAATGAACAGATTTTGAGAAAATAATTGCTCAAAGTAGGCAAAATGGGGAATTTGGTAGTAAAACGGGAGAAATGGACCGTGTTATTTCGAAACTTCGCAACTTGGAAATTGTAGCATGCGCTTTACCAAGGCTTTTATGGGTCTTGTGTCTTTACAGCACCGTTTGCCAATAAATACAGTCTATACAGGGTGACGCATAAAAACATAATGCGAGAAATGAAAAAAAAAGAATTTTTGGAACGTTATGAAAACAATAGGTTGTGCGAAAATTAGTGAATGGATATGGATATGGTTACAAAGAAGATGCTTCAGGTGATATATTATGGGGGTTGAAACAGGAAAAAATAATGGAAGTCAATTGTATTACAGATGGAAATTGAAATGGGCATGGGTTACAACACTATAAATATGTACGAAAAAACTTGTCGCAAGATTTATTGAAGAATAAATTTGGTGAGACGTACTTTTCAACGTCCTGATCGGATGTCTCAATGGGCACAACGATAATAATGGACAATCTTCGATAAAAAACGGCTCAAAGTCGGCAAAATAGCGTCTGAGGAAATGAAAACTAGAACCTGTCACAAATAAGCAATGTTTCATTATTGCTGCTATTGTCTATCTTAACATGCCATTGGTGTACATGGCAGCGGCGATAAAATCGTCCCAAAACACATATATTTTATAATGAAAATCGAATTTTTTATATGAAGGCCACTCAAAATTTTCATCATTCTTGTCAGAATTTTCATATCTTTCACTGGTCTCAGAGGCATAAACGAGAAAATCGTCACCTGAAATCTGTAACCATCTCCCAGTCTATATAGTTTAATCTACTTCATCCGCTACTGAACTAATATTTCAACCGGTATCATGTTTTTCTAATCAAGTTACCAGTTGTCTATTGGTTGTCATGATGACATATAATTAGTAATGTCTGTAGTCGTTTAATGTATACAGGATACATAAAATGTTTCTAAAGTTTTGAATATTCTTGAACCTTCTTATAAAGTATTCCCACATCTCTAGAACGAACGCCAATGAAGAGTGAGGTTAAGAATAGTGTAACATAAGAAGTTTAATTTTTTTTTCGTAAAACGTTTGGTTTTGGTGCTTGTAATTGTGAAATTTGAAAATGGTCAATTTTCAAGATTTAAAAAGTCATAACTAGAAAAGTATAAGAGACACCCACGAAATTCTTTCGGATTCGTGTTCAGGGGATAAAACTACGTAAGTAACACCACTTTTCTTTTTGTTTCGAGGATGAGCCGGTAAACTTACCTTTACCAAAATCAAAGACATTGTTTCATATGCAACAATATTTTCCATATACAACGAATTGCAAAATTAGATGGTGTAAACCATAAAGAAAAACGGGAGATTGCTATTCAGCATAGGGAAGAATCAGGACTATCAGATATTCCCACTGACAACTTTGTAATAGGGCAGTGATGGAAGAGATAACCGCTTTGGAAGACGACTGAAAGTTTCTCAAGCAGAATATTTTGAAACAAACTTCGAGCGAATCGTGCGTAGTATGTAACGCTAGACTCAATCTGCGGTTGACTCTGAAGTGTCGAGTCAATGATTTTGTTTTGAAAAAAAAAAATATATCAGAGATAATGTTGTAATATGTCTAGCATACATCACTTGGATGAGAACGGGTTTTTCCTGAGAAAAATTCGTCCTGGGCTGCAGTTCAATTTCAATCAAATGTCTCCATTGCGCCAAAGCTCTAAATTCAACGGTTTAAATTATACAGGGTGCTGAAGTTGACTTTTCCAAAATTTCAAATGGCCATTGTGAAGACATTTTTACGAATCTATAAACTAAATCAACTACTCATCGATTATTCATATGGCCGAAACAAATCTACTATAAAGTATAATAATTCCTGTACAGACCCACGATATACGGGGTGAGCCCAAAGTTAGCAAGTTTATTAGTGATTTCTAAAAAATTGAGCGGTGGAATTTCATCCATTTCTAGATATTTCGAAGGACAAATATCGAATCCAATTGATGTTAGCATCTCTTGAATCAGACTGACATATTATATACAAGACGTTCTATTTCTCATGAAGCTGCATCCGTCTTGCTATGCGTTGATATATCCAAATACATGGAATTCCTGATAACTCGGTGATAAACTGGATCGTTTATGATGAAAACTATGCAGTTACACAAAATATTCAGGTTATATCAAAAATAGTGACACTTGCTAATGATTTCTTTGAAGTAGTTGGACTTGATTCGTTTTATTGAAACATAAACACATTCTTTCGACACAAATATTCTAAAATATTTTGAACAATTCACTGTGGAATATTTTATATATATATATATATATATACATAAATAAGGATGGATTTAGCGAGGAGCAATATATGAAAATATAAGTAGAAAAGTTATTGGGTATAACCCTCAAAATGTTGTGCAACCGTAGACACGTGTTTAGAGCTTAAGCTCTCATCAGTACGGTAAAATCAAGTGCGAAGATGTACAACACTTGGATGTAAAAATAGAAACAAAGGAAGTCAACAACAGGAAGCCAACCACACATTTGTGGCATCGGTTAGAAGACCTTGTATTCACAAGGCAACAACTAACGTCGCCACGGAGGTAGCTATAGCTACCAGCGTGTGTTCTGGGTGTTTGGGAACATTTCGATTCTGGGGAAGTCTTGTTACTGCAAGCTTTTGAATCACTTCCACGTTTTGAGGGTTTTTAGCAAATCTTGCAAGCTCATCTAGACTGGTCTCAATAGGTACGACTTTGGCGGTTTCATATAATAATTCATTCGCAGGATTGTGGATAGGGTTGTTTGGGTGTTTTGGTTATTTTTCTGAGCGCTGTTGTCTCTGCAACCTGTATTATCTTTCTGGCTCCTTCCTTAATATTGAGAAATAGGAGGTGGCCATATTCCAGCAGAGGGCGACAAATGTGGGTATATATTTTGCTTCTCGTTGCAGTATTGATTCCTTGGTCCCTTGATGAAAGGCATCGGAAATATGATACTCTTGTAATGGTGTTACGCTTCTTCATCTTCAGGTGTTGGTTGAAGTTCAGCTTATTGTCCAGCGTGATTCCCAAGTAGTTTACCGTCGTTCTAGGTTTTAGTGTGTGCTGCATTAGGGATATTTTGGGAGATGTTACCGTTGGGTTGTGGTTGAAAATGATGAATTGTGATTTAAGAGGGTTAGGGGTAAGACGCCATTTCTTAAACCATAGACTGGTAGAGTCACTGAGTTCTTGGAGAGATGATACCGCTGCAGCAATGGATTTTTCATGGCAAATAAGTGCAGTGTCATCGGCATATTGCAGAAGGTATTTTGAGGGATTGAAATGGCTAGGGTCGTCACGTAGGTGGTGGTAGATGTCTGAACAATATAAATTGTAGAGTAACGGAGACAATGAAGAACCCTGTGGTAAACCTTGTTTTGTACTATTCCGAAACACTGTTCAAGATTTTAACTCTGAGTTTCCTGTTCATTAACCAGCTATTGATGAAAGCAATTAGATAAGCGGGTGAATCCATTTTGTGAAGTTTATATATTAATCCTTTGTGCCAAATGCTGTCGAATGCTTTATTTGTATCTAGGAAGACTGCAGCTGTTTTAGCTTTGTTTAATTTTGTGGTTTCTATATTGTTCACCAGTGTGCAAAGCGGATGCAGAGTTGAGCGCTCACTGCGGAAACCAAATTGGTAGGTGGGGATTTTAGTATCGAGTAGGTTTTGAAGTTTGTTCCTCGCGATCTTTGCTAACACTGGTAAGAGGACGATATGCCTGTAGTTTTTTGTGCAAGTGTCGTGTGGAAATCTATATTAATTATCTCCCCGCGAATGATATGTCAACTTTACTGAAATATGTTATCGCTCGATAAACCTTTCACACGCAATTTTAAAAACTTCAACGATTCCGTCCGTTTCTTGGCGCTGGTTTATGGCCACCCTAGCTAGAGAAAGTAGATACCGAGAACACGAAATGGGTTGCTTAGAAAAAAAGAGATTAAGACATCTGTTAACTATTCTAGGCGGGCAAACAATACTTCAGTTGTTTTCGGACTAAAAGATGTTCTCAGCACAGGGGGGTCTGAAATATTCTAAAGAATATTATTTTTACTGGTTGCCTCTTCAACGAATGTTGAAGATTTTAAGAAAAAGTAATGTTTTTGAATGCAGTTCTGTGGAAAAGGAGACATATGGTATGCAGACAAAAACGGGTTTTTTTATGCCTTGCAGAAAGTTCTGGGAAATTAGCTTTCGAATAGGGCAGAGGAGAGTTTTGGAATAGTGAAAAAGGACACTTAGCTTCGAACGTCGGTTCGAACAAGACGCGGGTATAGTAGACTTAGCGTCGAACGTCGGTTCGAACAAGACGCGGATATAGTACACGTAGCGTCGGACGTCGGTACGGACGAGACGCGGGCATAAGTCGGTATTTTTTTTTTAAGTGATAATAAGTCAACGAGACAGAGTTCTTGCCACGGCTTAATTATTGTGCAGTGTTATTGCGGCTTGCGATTTGCTATTATTGCAGTGCAGTGTTGCGTTTCTCCTTGAGGGTTTTTATGGCACTATTGATTGTGCCACTAGTGTTTCTGAGTACAGGTCGTATAACATAACTTTACCTTTTATTTTCAGCAATTATCTGAGGGTATTTTTTTGTATATAAAGCGTTCCTGGCACTAGCGTTCCCGAGTACAGAGCGGATAATATAACCATACCTTTATTTTCAGCATTTATTTGAGGGTACTATTTTTATATAGCGTTCCTGCATAAGTGCCTGTGTGCGAATTCCGCACAGGTGATATTCACCCATTTTTTTTTTCAGAGATTATTTGAATATAGGGTTTAGCATTGTACGCGTTGTTTAGTTCTGTCTTAGGGGAATTTACTAAGTATAAATCACGGCACGCGATTATTTTTCTTAGGAACTAACTTCACTTTTGACATTCCCCTAATGTCCTACAATTTACGTCCGAGGACTCGCAGACAAACAAAAGTTCAACCAACTTCTTGTGTACTTCACCCCGCTGAAAATTTCACGAGTTTTATATCTAACCAAGCTCTTGATTGTTCTCTGTTTGAGAAACATCCGGCCTTACCGCCCATCCTAACTGCTCCTATAAGTGGTACATTTTCTGTTGAAAATAATTTTTCTTTTGGCTCTAGTTTGGAGAGCCCCACAATAAATAGAAACCCAAGGGTTTCACCAAGCGTGGCCGTCAAGGAAGGCGAGCTCCACGCATTTCTCCCGAAGCGCTCACAATTAGTTGTTGAATCGCGTCGCGTCGAAAATAACGCTACAGAATCTAGTTACCACCTGGATTCTCAAAAACCGGTTCATTTAAATTTATTTGCATCTCCTAGGTTAAACTCTGTGCATTGTAGTATGGATGATGTGAATGTGGATAAAAGTCACGTTGTGGGCTGTCCTGATGAAGACAATCATGATGAATCTCGATTCAATTTTTCTGTTGATCAGAATACAGGGCGTGATCTGAGTCTGAGGGAAATTTCAGCTAAAAATTTTGATAATAGGCCTTTGAGGGCCTTACCTAGTTTTTTGACTTTCGGCGGCCAACCCGCTGGGGAATTTCAAACCCCGAAAAATACCGGCACTCCACGCCGAATTTTGGAAGCATTCCAGAATTTAGAACGTAATACGTTACGTTCAGGGACCTCCAGTCCACTTAATATTTCTGCAGACTCGCAAATAGAGTCGAGAATGAATGAAGTGAGAATGTTTGACCAAAACCGCCCCCGAACTCCTGACAATATTTCAGTAATTTCGGGTCTCAATGTCTCTCGAGCTAGCACAGGGAACAGCCTTGAAAGGGGTCCACTTTCACGCGGAAACGTTCATCAAACGGCCCGCACGAATAGCGAAATCCCTGCTTTTCGGCAAGTGATGTCTGAGGAGGAGAAAGAGGAATGGAAGTGGTTTGTTGAATTCAAACAGATGAGAAAAGCTCGGGAAAACCGCCAAACTCAAGTAGAGCTTCCATCCTCCCCTCCTCTTCAGTCTAATGCATGTTTGCCCAGACGTGACCCATATTTTTCAAAACATGGCGCGGAACGTGGGGCACAACAGACATTTAATAACCCCTATTTTTCAAGACACAAGTAAGGTCTAGGCCCTTTTTTGGAATGGTTATTATGACTCCTGTTTTCCATGTCAGTGGCAAATACGCGTTTTGCAAGCAGTAATTGTACATTTTTATAATGAACAGGTGAATGTTGTAGTCCAGTTTTCTCAATAAATTTTTTGTTATGAAATCATGGCTTGGGCTAGTGCTCTTTCCTTGTGAGACAACTTCGAAGTACTCTTCTTTTACTAGAGTAGTGTTATTGTTATTCACATTGATAATGTCCTGTAAGTTTTCATACCATTCATTTATAAGGTTATAGTTGGCTCTGTTAAAATCTGGGTTATCGCTCTCTCTAAATGACGCTTTGTAGTAGTACGCAAAAACACAGACATTTTCAGAAAGTGTTTCACAAGATATGTTGTTTTCGAGGATTGTACACTGTTTGCTGCTTCTGCACTTGTATTTGGACATCTCGCGGATGTCTTGCCAGAAAGTTTTACCTTCTTTTGCATTGATGTTTTCGCAAGTGGTATTCCATTTGTGGGCTTTGTACTCCTGAATTAATTTTTGGATATTTTTGTTGAACTGATTGAGTTCTCTTTTTGCGACTGGATTTCTGTCTCTCAGATATACCCGATACATCTGTCTCTTCTTTTTGATGAGTCCTATAATGAATGGAGGTAATTCGTGGGAGTAAAAATTATATGTGGTTCGCGGAGTGTTTTCTACAAGCACTTCTGTTAACTTTTGAGTAAAGTCTTCGATCTTCCTTTCACAGATATTTTCATTTTTCACAGGTTCCAGAAAGTTGATAATCCCATTATTGACTTTCTCCACGTCGGTTTTGAGAAAGTTGAACCGTTTTATTTCTCCAGTGCTAAGGGGAGCTTGGTCTAATTCAATATTAATTTTGAACCCTAAGTGTTCCGTTCCGAGGTCAGGTGTAGTTTCTACCTGTTTGATATTGGAGGATAGGTTTGAGGTATACAGCAGTAAATACAGTGTTGAGTCCTTATTATTTGGCATAATGAATGTTGGTGCTGTTTCCCATTTACAGAAGGTAGAATTTTGAAGGAATGTTGATAGTTGTCTCTTCTTGACTTTGGTTCCTGGGTTGAAATCACCTATTATTAGTGCGAATTTACATCCTGCCGCCATTGTGAAGATGGTTTCTTCAATTCTACTTGTAGGGTGTATGTATACTAAGAAGATGTGTAATTTCTCATTTTGGAACGGGATCGTGAAGTGTGTACATTCATTTAGTGGTTCGTTTATAGTAGGTGCATTTGCTTTTCCCATTTTTACTTTTGGATCGAGCTGAACTAGTGAGCCGCCGCGAGTTGTATTCGTTATCAAATATCCATTTTTCTGAATAATCTGCCAATCACGAAAAAAAAACATCAGAGCCCGCTCTTGTTTTGGATTCTACGAACATTGCACAATCTATGTCGTTATTTTGTATGTACAATTAGCTTTTTGTGGTTATAGCTGTTTATGTTACAGTAGAGAATATTAACCGAGAAGGGTGCGAACGTGCTGCCTGAGAATAGAGAGAAGAAGTACATTTGGTGCATTTAGGAGTAGTGTTGCACTCTTCTGTAGGGTGGGCAAATGAAAAACATTTGCTACATGGCTTGGGTCTTGGGGAATGAATTTATTCACTCCATAACCGAGTTTTACAGAAAGATCCATGACATAGAATAAGTAGAAATAAGATTAATTGTTTATATATAAAGAGTTTTTTTTCATAATGCGACAAATTTGCATTATGTTTTTTTTCTTGTAACGTCGGAATATCTTAGTTATAAAATATTGAATGCACAAGCAGATTGTAGAAGAAACCGAAAAGAGAACAGCCCTTATATACATATATTTATTGCCAGGTCTAAACAGAAATTGGGATTATGAGACCCAGGCTAACTTGAGGACAGATATTTTATGCTCCTAATCTGCAGTCCTGTTTTAAATCTTGAGAGAGTTAGATGTTTGCTAGTAACGTGACCTTTTCTGGTAAATGATCTGTTTCGATGTATCAGTTTATTGCTTTCGTAAGAATAATAATTTTTTGAATAATTAAATAACGTAAATATGAAATTTCATTCAATTCACTGTTTCTAATTGGGTTTGGTTTAAGAACGTATGAATTTAAAACTTCTTAGTTATTCCTGCGATTTAACTTTTTTCTTTCGGCATAATGAATGATTTTGGCCAATTTCTTTGTTTTATTAAGTTAAATTTGATATTGCACCTGGGCCGTCGGCTCAGATTTTAATAAATAACAATTTCATAAGTATCTGAATAAAATTAAATCCAGAAAAGTGTTAAAGATAATAATACATAAAGTACTTGATTAATTAAAACTAGTGTGTGTGCAGAACTGGCAGCAGCTTCCTGATATGGTTTGCCAGAGATTGAGATTTGTTAGGTAAGTAAATGTATAATTTCCTTTATAAACGCTGATATGAAATACTGACAAAGGCACCGCTCGGCCTAACAATTAATAGTATCAGCTGTGATGAAACTCTATTTCACCGGAATAGCGTTTTATTATACTGCTGAGTTATTAACAAAAAGATGAATAAATAATGTATTCACTATAATGCCAAAACTTGGACAGGGTCGCAAAATTGGGGAACGATAAAGAATGATATTTTCTTTGTTTTCGCCATTTTACGACTCTTTTGTACATTTTCTCTACAAAATTTTTGCTAAAATGATTGGCCTGATTGTGAGTTTTCTTATGACTTGTAGAGGATGAAGGTAAATTATTAATAATGCGCCAATATAATTCATCAATAAAGAAATGGGATTTCATAAAGCATTATGAATTACTCACTTATTATAAATTGCATGCAGTGCCTGTGTACTCCTAGAATATCTGGATTCATTTTTAGAAGCAGTTTCAATCCATTTCCTCTTTACTTTGCCCCATCTCTCAAGATGCATCTGGATTAGAACATTTTTGGCGACTGGTGGGCATTCCTCCTGGAGAAAGAATATAATAGCAGAGTACATAAAAAAAATTAAAAATGCTATTGATGCCTTTGTATTAGTTATCTTCTGTAGGAGTATTTGGTGCCATTTAAAAATATTTTGACTGGATAGTGGCCATACAAAATCTAGATTGGTACCAGACATGCCAAATTAATGAAGCATAGAGGTTTCTGGACTACAAGTAATTTTTGCAATTATTTCACAAAAGTATGAGGAGTAGCAAAAACATAAATAAAACTGCTTACATAATTCAAGTTGATGTTATTCTTGTCCTGCTGTTGTTCTGGGATTGGTGAAGGGATTCTTGAATCAACTGGACTTGTAGGTGGAGGAAGCCTTGTCAGATCTGCTATAGAATTTTCATTCCAATTAGGGGTTGGTGGTTCTGGCGAAGATAATCTTCTCCTAAAATAATAGATCAGATTTGACCACCCCATAAAAATTAAGATTTTATTAATTTACTTGATGACAGGTTGTGGATTTCGGGGTTGATTCTGCATCCATGCCCTGCAAATGGGATACAAAGGTGTATCCTCCTCAAATCTTGCCAAATCTACACTTCTATCAAACAGTTTCATAACATAGGTGTGATGATAAGGAGTAGGCATATTTTCTACTTTGCGTTTTCTGATGAATTCTCTGAAAAGGATGTAATAGAAATTTTAGGGTCGTGCTGGTTATCCAATCAGTGTAGAGTTACTGCTATCAGGATTGTCAGTTAATTCTTCAGTCATGCTAACTGGTGATTTCAATATAAATTTTGATGATGATTAATTCTTGCAAGTGCCAATTCCTTACAAATCTTATTTCTTTCAATTTAAAAATACACATTGTGTGTAATACCAGTATTAGTCAAATATCATGTTCTATCATATATTATACATGGTGATTCATTGGGAAATGCGCATACAGTTAGGGTAGATGGAAGACACCGAGGTCCTTCTAAATAACCTATATTTTATGGGTCTATCGTTCTTTATAACCAAGATACAGGGTGATTTATTGATTTTCCCCATTTTTTCAATTAATCATAACTTATGAACCACCCTATACATTTTTGTGATATTTGGTTTGTATGTTCTTTGTCCACAGTAGTATCGATAAACATAATAAGATAAAGTCTTATTCCAGGTCCGGCCTTAAAAAAATTAATAAGTAGGTTTCGAGTCGAAACAACATTCTGTATATCAATATTTTAAAATTTTATTTACAAATTTGGAAAGAGCAGGAAAAAATAAGTAAGATTAAAAGTATTTAGTGTTTTCACATACAACTTTTTTACTTATTAACTTGAGTCAAATCTAGATGTTTCGATAATGAGGTGCCACAAAATTTAAAAAAATAAAATTTCTTCCCCAAATGGTACTTTTCCAGCTTCAATCCATGAAATCATCATCTATTTCTTATTCTCCTGATTCCTGGATCCCCAACCTTATTGAAAAACGAGAGGACATGTCCGTATTTGGGACAAATTATTATTATCAATGAAAAACTTTCAAACACCCTGTATGGTTAAAAAAATTATCATAACATTTGTTCATTGCGCTACATTTAGAAAAAAAATTATAAAAATCAGGAATTTTTTTTTTGTTGTTGTTGTTTTTTTCGTTAACCAGCTGTCGTCCACTTACGAACGGCAGCCCTCAAAAGTCGAAACTTGTGCGAGCCAAGGATTAACGAGGTCTTACCTTTTTACGTGCGATTCCTAGCACGATCCGAGGAGAATATCGAAAGGAGGTCCGTTCGTCCCCATCCAAACCACGGCCTCGCATAGCGTTGCTTGGCTTCAGATATCGGTGAACCGGCGCTCTCCGTTCGAGCTATCTCCGCGGATGAAATCATCATCTATTTCTTATTCTCGTGATTCCTGGATCCCCAACCTTATTGAAAAACGAGAGGACATGTCCGTATTTGGGACAAATTATTATTATCAATGAAGAACTTTCAAACACCCTGTATGGTTAAAAAAAAAGCATCATAACATTTGTTCATTGCGCTACATTTAGAAAAAAATTATAAAAATGAGGAAAAATGCCCATTCCGAAAAAAGCATAACTTTATTTTAAACAAAAATAACGTTGCAACAAATTGTATTAAGTCAAACGAAAAGAATTAGACACAAAAAAATGTAAACAACATAACTTATAACAGTTGTTCAAAGTGGCCTCCATTTTGCTCAATACATTTTCGTGCTCTTGAAGTAAGATTTTTAATTGACTTTCTAATCATAGCTTGGTCATTTCTCAGTTCGTCGCAAGCGTCCTCAATTCTCCGTAGAAGGTCCTCTCTAGTATTTACTTCAGTTGAATAAACTTATGATTTTAAATAACCCCAAACATGGCAATCGAGTGGATTAAAATCGGGCCCCCTTGCAGGCCAGTTCCTCCTCTGCCTATCCAGTGATTTGGGAAGTTGTCATTTAAAAACTCTCTCACCATTAATCTGAAATGAGGTGAAGCCCCATCATGTTGAAAGTACATGCCTCCAACGTCAACTCCTGCGTCATCTAGCAATATGGGTAAAATACTTTGCAGGAACTCCAAATACACTTCACCCGTTAGTAGATATGGTAGGATATGGGGTCCAATTAATCGGTTGTTAATAACGCCACACCAAACATTAAAGGAGAACCTAATTTGTGAATGTTTTTGTTTTATGGCGAACGGATTTTGTTCGGCCCACACATGAGAATTCCTGAAATTATTGATACCGTCTCTGGTAAATTGAGATTCATCGCTAAATAAACATCTGTAAAAGATCCTATTATTTTGTAAGACCCATCTACTAAAAGCCAATCGAGCAATTTCTTCTCCTGCTTGTAGCCTCTGAACTTGCTGTAAATGGTACGGATGTAGACGATTTTTTTTTTATTCTTCGCCAAATAGTAGACTGAGGAACATTCGTGGCGTGACTGATTCTTCTCGAACTAATTTTTGGATCATTTTGTACAAAATTAAGAATATCTTGCTCCAAATCGATATGTCGTCTTTCGTAACTTTCATTTTGTGCTACAGTTGGAAATGAACCGTGTTCTCTAAGGTAACTAAACACATTAGAAAAAGTCTTGTCACTAGGTAACCGCCGGCCAGGAAATCGCCGTGCATATTCTCTTCGGGTAGCTTTTCCATTACCATTACAAAATCCATATACATATAACATGTCTGCATATTATCAAATTGGTGTGGCATTTTCAGTATCAAATCAAAATCAATAAATCACCCTGTATCTTGGTTATAAAGAAAGATAGACCCATAAAATATAGGTTATTTAGAAGGACCTCGGTGTCTTCCATCTACCCTAACTGTATGCGCATTTCCCAATGAATCACCCTGTATATGCAGTAATTTTTATCCAAATTATTTTAATATGTATAAATATATAAATGAACCAATTGACTCAGATATTCTCAAACTGAGAAGAGAAATATCCTTTGGGGATGCAATCAGAAAACATTCTAAAACAGATCTGAAAAGTTATGTATATAACACTAATAAATGAGAAAAAACCAACTTATTAACTTGAGGATACTTTGAAGAAAATAGCCAATGCTTTTTTCCTTGGTCATTATATAAACACAAGTGTTTTTTTTTTCAAAATGAGGAGATACGAACAAATCAAAACACTGTATAAAACGCATGTTATCTCGGCAGAGACAACTGCAGTAAAATATCATAAAAGTAAAACATTACTAAGGATTCGTAATTGGCTCGTAGGGTTAGGAAAAAAGATCATTTTATTATGATTTATTTGATACCGCACACTATTAGGTTTTATTCAAAATTCCGTTCAAAAACTTTAAAAGATTACATTAGATATTTGGCGAGTTCGGTAAATGCAGATCTAACAGCTCGATTCAATCTGTCTGCTTCATTTTCCACTACAAGTATAGGGAAACCACGCCTACAGATTGAATCGATCTGTCAGATCTGCATTTACCGAACTCGCCTTTTATAGCATCATTTGGAGATAAAATAAGATTTAAATGTATCAAGTAATCTGTGACCAATACATCTGATAAATCAAATCATGAAAAAAAATATCCTGTCGACATCTCATTTTATCTCACTTCTGCAAAAGTAAATTAGGTAATTATTGGAGATATGTTCTTAGCGAAAAATTTCAACCAGGTGTTAAGCGACTAGGTTCTGGAAAACTCAACAACCAAAGTAAAACCATATCTGCATGAACTACCACCATTCGTCATATAGCTCTAATTAAAAAAGGGAAAAATGTACCGTGAATATAGACGTAATCCCAACCAGGATTTCAAAACGCATCTAAATAGTTACAATAAAAACATTCAAAGACTAACATACCAGTTCATAGAGGGTAAGTGGATTGAGACTCGTGATGAAATCAACCAAATGCAGGGAAGAAACTATTGGCATCAGATCAAGAAAATCAGCAAATATAAAACAAAAGCTTAAACCCCTCACCTTGAGAAAAATAGAGAAACATACACTACTGAATCAGAAATAAGTAGCAGACATTTTTCTGGACCACTTCTCAAGAGCAACCGTAGAAGATGAAGACCCCCAATTTGATGGAAATTTCTACCAAACTGTTGAAGAGTGGTATATACAATACTTTGAAGATGAACAACAGATGGATGGAATTAATATCAATAAAAACGAATATTTTGAAATCTTAAGCCAAGGCAAAAATAGTGCACCTGGAATAGATAATATCACAAAAGAAATAATAACGGAATTGGGTTATGATTATACACCTATACATTATTAAAATTTACGAGTATTGTATAAATACGCAATATTTTCCACTGGAATGGAAACAAGGAAGGATAATAACAATTCCAAAACCACACGCAGACCAGAGTCAACCGAAAAACTACAGACCAATCACTTTACTTCCACTATTGGCCAAAAACATCGAAAAACTGATGAAATCATATTGTATGGAATTAGGAAATGCAATTACAACTCATCAATATGGATTTCGCCATAAATGCGGAACAACTCACCCTATATCAGTTCTGATCTCAAACATACAAGCTACCAAACTCTCAGGATATCGCAGTGCTGCAATTGTTTTAGATATCATCAAGCCTTTGACAGTGTTTGGCACAAAGGAATTCTATACAAACTGTACACATTAGACTGTCCCAAATATATGATACATCTAGTAAAAGACTACCTACTTAGACGGTCCCTTCAAGTGAAAGTAAATCACCAGACATCTGCCTTCTTTCATCCAAAACAAGGTCTCCCACAGGGTTCACCTCTATCCCCATTCTTGTATAATATCTACTGTTGCGACCTATTCATAGAGAACAACCCAGACCCCCAAGAACAGTTCACATCATCCTATGGAATGCAATTTGCAGACGATACTGCCACAACAAAACGCTGGAGAAAACAGTAAGGAAGTTACAAGACTCGATTGAAGGCACTATGAGATGGTGTGACAAATGGAGGCTGAAGCCAAACCCCGAAAAATCTCAACTGATAATCTTCAATCACAAAATATCAGATGATTCACCCACAGTAACTGTTAAAAATCATACAGTAAGAAGTAGCACAGTAGTTAAATACTTAGGAGTTCACATGGACCCAAAAATGAACTTTAATCATCATACTCAGCTGATGAAAAAAAGTGTGTTCCAAGAGCCAAACATTTCCGGAATCTTACATATAAGAAAATAGGAATCTGCAGTAAAACAGCTGCACACATTTATAAAACCATATGCCGCCCAATCCTTGAATATGCTCACCCAATATACCTCAATGTCAGAAACCCACCTTTGAAAAACTTGGAAGTTGCTGAAAGATCCAGCCTGCTGACAACATGGACCTATAAAGTATTGTACTGGACCAAGCTGTTTACATGCTGGTTTGAAGTAGTGTATGACCACAATCTGTAGTCGTGATATTGAGTTGGACGTTGTCACATCGAGGTAATAAGTCTTTATCATAGACAAAATTGTGTCACTAGAATGAATGAAGAATGGTGATGGTGCCATTATCACGCAACTCAAACCTGTATTACTTACAAGTTTAAAAATCCAAACTATCGAAAAAAATCATTACTTGCGTCTTCAAATGGTTGTGAAGAAATTATTGTATCTGGACGTTTGTCAACGCTGTCGAATATCAAAGTTTATGTTTTCCACAAAGACTTCTGTCATGTTCTGTCATTAATTTTTTGTGGGATTATTGCTGAAATAGTGGTTTTTGAACTCATTCGTGATATATAGTGGCAGTACAATAGTAATAGAATCATAATGGTGCAATCTTGTTGGGTTTGCAAACAATCCATGTGTTCGAACCCGAATATCAGATTCCATTCGTAAGTACCATAGGCGTTACAGTGGGTATCAATCTGTTTTCGACGAATAAAATGAAATTAATACGTGAATTCAAACCTTTACATGTGGAGATAATGAAATAGATACCTCACGAAACATTTAACTTCATTAGTTTTTTGGATGATTCATTAAAACAAAAAGGTTACCAAAAAGTCCAAGAAATGTCTATTGAAATTTTGATTTATCTTCAGGTTTCCAGCTGATGTCACAGTAAAAGCGGCTTGGTTGAAAGAGTTGGGGATGAAATGTTCAACTGAATGTGTTCCCAAGTCTGTTAGGATTTGTTCCATTTATTTCAAAGACGCAGCATTCGAGATTAACTGAAGTGGAAGAATATTTTCGAAGAAAAGGGTTCCTCCTTTATTATATGATGAATGGTATATCCCAAATTCAGCTGCTTCAACTTCAGGGTAATTATTATCAGCCGTCAGAATTGTTATTTTCTATGAGTTATTTCAAATAATAACAGAGACTTGTATAAAAAAAAAAACAATAAATTACATGTTTTCAGATTGAACGATTTCAGCAAGAAAAAATCGTCAACTGGTTCCACTGAAACAGCCCCAGGTACAGATTCTGAAGAAATTGTTGATAACTCAAATCCCCCACTGAAGAGGTGAGGACAAATTGAGAATAGTAAAAATTGTTAACTCAAATTTCGCATCTCAGTTTTCATCCACTTCAGGTTATTTGGCTTTGAAATACTGACGATCTGACAAATAATATTATTTAGGTCAATTTCATATTTTTTGGTGTGAAAAACAGGACAGAATCCCGTCATTTTTCGAAAGAAAAAGTGAGTAGTATTAGTTGGTAGCAGTATCATATATCTAATCTATCTAATATCTTTAAAAGCAATTCTTGTATATTGATATATTTATTTTGGCTATCTCGGAAACAGCTTCAAAGATTTGGATCAAAATTTGTATTCAGATAAGGTTTTAGTTTTTAAGTTCCTCCATACAGGCGATAACTCGATTCCACTAATAATAATAATGTTGATGTGAATTTTTAAATTCTATTTTCACCCACTTCCAATTATCATAATCTGAAATTTGGCCACATATCAAGGACCGACGATAATACAAGAATTTTCTACTATTAATGTAATAAAAATAATGATAATAATAATAATGATAATAATAATAATAATAATTGAAATTTCAAATTCAACTTTCACCCTTTATTAATCCTCCGAATTCTCTAAAATGTTTCAAAAATTTCCAGAACCAACGACAATACAAGAATTTTATAATAACGCACCTAATAATAATAATAATGATGAGAATTTTCGAATTTGATTTCAATCGTCCGTATGATCTGAAATTGGGCACACATAAACCGATTGCAATACAAGGATTTAATTATAAAAGTTTAATGATAATGTTAATAATGATAATGACGTGAATTTTTTATTCAATATCCACCCACTTCTAATCATCCGAAAATTTTAAAATTTAGCATACTTACCAAGGACCGACGATAATATAAGAATTTTATTATATTAATGTTTTATTGATAATAATAATAATGAGAAATTCTAAACTCAATTTCCACCCACTTCCAATCCTCTGAATAATCTTAAATTTAGCGCACACATCAGGAACTGACGACAATAATAATAATAATAATGAGAATTTTCAAATGCTGCTTTACATCAGTACACGTACTTTATCACTGCAAGGGCTCTAAACGATTTCGAAGGACACACACAATATGTCTGAAATGGTCGCAGTGTAAAGGCTTTTAGCACGGATGCCAAAAATGAAGCTAAGCTAATCTAATCTAGTAAAGATATCTTCAAGCAAAGTTTAAGGGAACACAACTTGATGCCATGCAGGGCAGCAACAAGGCCTTCATTGACTGCAGAACATTGCAGATCACGGCTTGATTTTGCCCGCCAGTATTTCCGGGCGATCTTGCCCGCGAGAAGTCCTGATAAGAACCCCATTGAACATATATATGATATTCTTGGGAGATGAATTAGAGCCCTGCAGCAGCCCAAAGTTACTTTGAATGAGCTGAGGGACAGTTTAGTGAATTTGGGAGACATAATTGAATAAGGACTCTGATATTGAGTATAACAGGCGGTTATCATTGCTCGAGGAGGGAACTCAAGAATTTAGCAAATCATTTCAGAATAAAAAACAAATTCTTCATTTTTATTTTATTGTTGTTTTTGTGAAACTCTGTACGTACTTGATTTTTGATATCTTCTAGCAAAAAATGTTAGTTTGATTATCTGTATTGTGAATTTTGTTTGCATATTGTCGTAAATACATTAAAATTTCGTATTTCTGAATTTGAATAATATGAGCTGAAAATTTCTTTGCAATATTTATTCTACACAATATTCATTTATTTTAATATGTATAAGAACATGTATTTATTGAATATATAAATTACCATTTATTAGTAAATGCATTTTTATTCTTTTTTTTTTCAGTCGACTGTCTCCAGCTTTCCATTAATTGAAAACGAAAGTCTTAAAAGTCTTTTTTTTAAATTTGTGAACCTAATTTTCTAAGGATCGTTACTATCCGAGTCAATGAAGTTTTTTATGGCATCAGGTATGTCAAATGAGTTTTTCTATCTCACGAAGTCCCATCGGATGTATATTCTAACACTTTCCTTGATATTTTCATCATTATTTCAAATTCAGCATTTTTTCTTGTGATTGAACCCTATTTTCAGCAAATGCGTGCGCTCCTGTCTGTTGTGGGAAGGTCACAGTCTATTGCTACCTTCTCTCTTCCCCGCAGCCCGCGCGCCTAAAAACAGAGCGACTTCAAATCACTCCGTGTCGTAGGTATGGCAATGCTGAGTCCATCTGTATTTATACGATATTATACGTACATGGCAGAGACAATCACCAAAATATGACAAAACCCCCTCCATAATTCTCCAAATCATCTCCTTTGCTACACAACTTTACCTACGTCAGATGAAAAAAGTATTGAGTTTGAATATATTATTAATACCATATCACAGCCTATTCCAGTCACACTTATCATATGGAATCTTACTATGGGGTAATTCAACTTACTCAATTAGAGCTTTTCGTATGCAGAAAAAAGCACTCCATGCTACGGGTGCACCACAACCGATGATCTAGAGACTGAAAAACTTATCCCAGAAGTTTGCTAACAATTAAAACAATATTCGAATTATCCAAACCCAATCCATTCAAAGAGACATGACAGTGAACCCAAAATTTGAGTTTCCAGCAAACATCTTGGTAAAATGCCTCACCACTTTAGCAGAAAGGCCAGAAAATTAACAATGTTATTTTTTTTACAATCCTCAGATTGATGCATGTTATATAACATAAAATAATGTAAATATCAACTAATGTAATGGGCTGAAGGACTCGGTCGGTAGCCTATTGGGTAACCATTAAAGTACTTTTATTATTGTTATTATTTATTTTAAAGAAATTTTCTGCCATAGACAAAAATGTCGTTTCCGCAATATTCCAAACAAAATCTACCATTTCTTGAATGAAAAGGTCTATAGGACATAGACCTTGTTTTCATGATTCTTCTGGTGAAAATTGGGTGGTAGAATATCAGGTATTAGGAAAAATGTAATTTCCTTTTTTCAAGCATCTGGACGGAAAGTGATCAAACTGAAACACTACACAAAATACTATTACAACTTACAACCCCTTCCTTTGAAACAAGTCTTATCCCGAACCAAATGAAAATAAAGAGAAATTTAAAAAAAGGTACCTAGAACAATTTCTCCGTTTTGAAAATTTCTTTAACTTATAAACAAGTAAGTTTTGAAATGTATGCTCTTTCAGTGTCAACAAGTTAATCTTAAATTGAGAAGGTTGGGAAAACCTTACCTTTGACTTTTTTTTGTTTCATCTGAGGAATCACTTTCTTCTGAAGATTGTTCTGTGAGCTGTTTCAAAACACCCTTAAGACGTCCTTTTGCCATGAGATAATCATTTCCCATGGTGTTTTCCTCCTTAACTTCAATTTTCACTGGACTTGAACAGGACAATTTCCTTTTCTTGGTCATAATCTCAGTTGCCGAGTTGGGAAGAATATTGGAGTAGTATAAACCCTACACTTTGTTATAACCACTCCTGGACAAAATGAATAAATGTATATACTGTTTAGAACTGGAAAATGGTTTTAATTACAGGCATCTGAGAATATGACTGCATATAATTCATGTACTCGTTATAGCATTCTGCATTTCAAATTTTTTTCAGGAAATGTAAACAAAACCTTGGAACGTCACAAATCATTCAAATCAAGCTATTTTAGGTTATGTATTATTTCTTCTTCTTGTTAATCCTTTTGTGAGTCGCGAAATGCGTTCCTGCTAGATGGCGCTCAAAATTTAGGCACGATACTGTGTAGGTGATCGGCTGCAAAATCCCATAAGAGACCATATTATTTCATTTTATTTTCATTCAAATTTGAATTGATTACGGAAGATGTCGAAAGGTGAAGTGAATTTGTCAGACATTTTCACATACGTAGGCATTCGTCAAAGGCCAATTAAACAAGGCAACTCTTTGTTTTTTATCGGAAAATGATGGAAAGAAACGTTATCTGTTGTACCATTGAAGCATTGGGGCACTGCACAGATACGCCTATTGTTTGGATTGCTTAATTCTGCCGCCATTTCAGTTATTATATTGTGAAACTATGAACATGAAGGAAAATATCACCAAACTCAATTTAATGTCCAAAACTCGATTAATTATGAGAAAACGGATAAAATAGATAACTCACATCAGTTCAACGAAATATTTATAAGTGTCGCACCCTTCGCGCAGGTCGCGAATTTAATCAAAGAGATTAAACGTTATCTGACTATGGTGTATTCACATTCCAAATACATACGATGTAAACATATCGTTTTGGCTGGACTTCGGTGTTATAAAAAAATTTCTGCATTCCGCAGCTAGCTCGGGGTTCGACACCGAAGACAGCACGATGCAACTTTCGTTGGTCCATATCAGGTTTCTTACAACGGCGAGATCTGAACCATAGAAATCATAATAATTATATATATATATATATATATATATATATATATATATATATATATATATATATATAACAGGAAGTTATTCAATGACATCTACAGTCACTAGTTGAAACTTAATTTGACACGAACCAAGGAATCCAAAAGTAGAGGTTTGTCCACAAATTGACAGGCAGCCAACAATTCGTTGTTCTGACCAACCCAAGGTTCAATCAAGTTTCTAATACGTTATGAGGAACGCAAGCAGAATCTAAGTGAAAATAGAGTATATTTCGTTTTAATTCCGAGAGTTCTAACCTTTGACAGCTGTTTCGTGCTAACGCACTCATCAGAAAGGATTTATGGAGCTCTCGAAATCAAAACGAATCCACTCAAGAATTAATACCGTGAGGCAAGACAGAATATAACAGGAAGTTATTCAATGACATCTACAGTCACTAGTTGAAACTTAATTTGACACGAACCAAGGAATCCAAAAGTAGAGGTTTGTCCACAAATTGACAGGCAGCCAACAATTCGTTGTTCTGACCAACCCAAGGTTCAATCAAGTTTCTAATACGTTATGAGGAACGCAAGCAGAATCTAAGTGAAAATAGAGTATATTTGTTGGTCAGAACAACGAATTGTTGGCTGCCTGTCAATTTGTGGACAAACCTCTACTTTTGGATTCCTTGGTTCGTGTCAAATTAAGTTTCAACTAGTGACTGTAGATGTCATTGAATAACTTCCTGTTATATTCTGTCTTGCCTCACGGTATTAATTCTTGAGTGGATTCGTTTTGATTTCGAGAGCTCCATAAATCCTTTCTGATGAGTGCGTTAGCACGAAACAGCTGTCAAAGGTTAGAACTCTCGGAATTAAAACGAAATATACTCTATTTTCACTTAGATTCTGCTTGCGTTCCTCATAACGTATTAGAAACTTGATTGAACCTTGGGTTGGTCAGAACAACGAATTGTTGGCTGCCTGTCAATTTGTGGACAAACCTCTACTTTTGGATTCCTTGGTTCGTGTCAAATTAAGTTTCAACTAGTGACTGTAGATGTCATTGAATAACTTCCTGTTATATTCTGTCTTGCCTCACGGTATTAATTCTTGAGTGGATTCGTTTTGATTTCGAGAGCTCCATAAATCCTTTCTGATGAGTGCGTTAGCACGAAACAGCTGTCAAAGGTTAGAACTCTCGGAATTAAAACGAAATATACTCTATTTTCACTTATATATATATATATATATATATATATATATATATATATATATATATATATATATATATATATATATATATATATATATATATATATATATGATCTAGAACCAAGGGAGGACGAAGAGTAGAATAATAAAAAAAAAAATTGAATAAATTTCTTTATTCAGAAGCGACCGTCACTGGTCGGCAGAGGTCACAATGAGTGGAGTCTGAGTTTTTCCGAGCAATCAAAAAATTGTGGAAAAACTAAAACTAATATTAAAAATAAATTATGCCTAAAATTGTCCACTGATCAAAACCATAAAAACTACAAATTATCAATTTCAGTATAAAAAGGAGGAGACAGGCCTTGCACCACATAGGCCAATCAATAGAGCATTTTTTCCTAACAAAAATATTAGTAGAAAACCGACTGTGACATCACATGGAAGACAGTCTGTAGTTATATTCTGTTATGTTTTCGACTCGCAACTCGCAACTGTCATTTATTAATTTGTTATAAACATTTAAATAACAAAAAACGTGTTTTTTAAAATTGTTTTGCTTATAAAATGAAAACTAATGGAGTAATCTGGTTGCTCCAATGGAGAGAAATGTAGATAATTGAAATACAAACAAAATGGAATGTTTTACGACCATAGAAATATATATTATATACTTACTCTAGAATGCTAATCCCGCCAATTTTCACGACGAAAAGCATGCCGCGTATGCGACCCGTTTACGATGTGCGCATGCGCGTCATCAGTGTAGTTTGGTAGATCGTTGCCAAGTTTGAAAATAATTTGGAGTTCCAATTCAGAGTTTTTTGTTATGAGGCAATAAAACACATGTCATTTGAAAGACAGAAATTTTACAGTGCATTTACGACTTTTTAAAACCGAAAAGAACCTTTTAGAGATATATTCTCCGAATTTTAGGCGCGAAAGAAATTTATTTAAAACAATAATGTACCCTATGCTACTGTAATTATAATGACCGTGCAACAGTGCTTTTTCATCAACAGGAAGACTTGTCACTAAGATCTGTCACTCTTGTCAGAGACAGAGTCGGTTTTTAAAATTTCAGATTTTGTCTTGTCATTTTATGTGGTGTTTTGTCATCATTGGTTATTCATTCACCTTTGGTGAATTTGCATTAATCTTGCCCCTTTAAAGACAATATCTAATACAGCCGTTTCTTCCTAAAAATAAACAATGAACTGTTTAGTGTTGTGTAAAGGAAAAATATCTGAAATAAATCATTTTTGGTAGATAACGAAATTTTTTATGTACCTAGCTTAAATATTATTTTAGCTTGACAAAAAAGGCATGATTTTTGGTTATTGTTTTTAAGAAGAGACCCCAGCAGAACATTTTAGTGAGAAAATTGTAATTTGTGGCAGACATTTTCCTCATGAAGATTCATGTAAAAACGACAATAGAATAATTTGAAACCTAGTGCAGTACCAATACTGTGACTACGTTTATCTGGACGATCTCTATCCGCTTCAAATTCAATAGCATTGAGTCGAGTGAAACCACCCTTCAGTTTATATCGCAATATTTAAGTGGATCCAGGGTTCTTATGATAGGAAGGGGTTATGAAATAAGTGAGCATTTAGACAAGGGGAAGACTGAGGAAAGGGAGAGAATACGTCATTGGAGGGAAATTAAGGTGGCTATCCTGAAATTGGTAATTTTGGTTATATTTACGTCAATTTGCGAATAAATAAAGTTACTAAAGCCCGTGGCTCGAATGAATCACAATAAAATCATATGCATTTCTTGTATTTTGTAGTTGTTAATTACTTGTTTGATATTGTAACAATACTCCTACATCATACCATGATGATACATTGTCGTTCCAGATATTCCTCAAGAATAAAACAGTAAAGCAGCTATGGAATCAATTTTGGTAGTATGGGTAACTACCTATTGATTTTTCCAGGATTTGTTCAAATCATTTTAATAAAAGAGAAGTCAAGGCTCTGGAAAAACAGTGAGATTAAACTGTTCTAATGAGAAACAGAACTCGATTTGATTTTGGATAGAAACTGTTGAAAGTCAATATTATTTTTGCTATGACATTACGATATAATGTTGTTATTCGTTTTCAGTTATTCCTACCAAGACGTATTGGTAAAAATCTGGTTTGTCCACTGTGGAGATAGAGAGATACTTGCTAGAATCTGTACCCATGGCCGATCGTTAAACATCAAATAATGGTTTGTTCATTATATTCTATTCTTGGTGCTATGAAATGCACCAAGAATAGAATATAACACAAATATGTTTAAATCACTCGCACGTTTTTCAATTTACTCCGATTGGTTTCGAATTCAATCCAACAAAATGGGATATTTTAGTGTAATCCAAATTTGGCGCCTCCAATTTCAGGATGGCCACCCTAATTTCCCTCCAATGACGAAAACAATATGCCCGACAAAATCCATGACATTTCATAACCCCCCTATCAAGGAACCCTGAGTGGATCGAAGAATCCTATTCTTAAATCCGATTGAAAAAAGCTAACTTCACAGCAAAATGTCGAATTTCGTAACCTTAAATTTCTTGTGTTCTGCGAATTAAATCACGAATCGTTGTTCTGTGGATCTGCTCTCTTCTTTGGGCCATACGTTTCTTTTCTTAATTATTAATTTGCTCTCCATTTTGAGAAAGACAATTGTCCATGTAAACACTAATGAATTTGGCTCTTTTACCAGTTTTACCTGTCATTTGTCAATTTCAAACTCGTTTATCTCGTAATTTCACTTCTCTTCAAGGCGATCGGTTGGGTCCAATCCTATATGTTATGGAATTGACTTGAGTGATTCAATCCAATCCGAACACTGTATATATCGATTAGGTGTATCGGATCCAGTCAAGTCAAACCCATTTTGAGCGAATCCAAAGTTGTGAGATAAATGTAGTCATAGTCTGCGTAAGCATGCATGGCGAGTGATACAACTTTTTACCACACCGCTTATATTAAAGAAAATGCTTGTGGCCTCACTTTTTCATGCACCCCTATTGTAGAAATTGCACTAAGGTACAACCAGAAATACTCGTAGAAATAGCATATTAATCTCTTCAAATGTATTAAATTAAATGCAGTTGCGTATTTTGACATGAATCGTTCTAGAAAATAAACCTCGAGCTTCCAAGCATCCAATTTTATAAATCCAATTTGAGTTGAAATTCTTCATGATATTAGCTGAAATAAATTGTTATAGTTTTTTAACTTTCAATTTATTTTCCAATCCAGTGCTTCCTTGGAATTCGCACCGACGATTTGGGGTGGTTCCGTAGGTTTTTGTTGAAAAGTGAATGTGATACCAAAAATCAGTCGCTTCAGAGCGGTAAATAATAATAATAAGCGTACTCTACTTTCTGATGGCCTTTGCTGAATATTCGGGATTATAAATATGTGAAAATATGTATTCAAATCGGCTAAATACAAAAAACAGGTATAAGCATAATGAGGTTTCCAACCTTATTCTTCGAGATTCAGAATTAACGTTTGTTAATCTTCACAAGTACCTACCATAATATTTTACTAAAACCGGGCCTGTTACAAAAAATCACTAATGACGCGCTTGCGCATTGCGGACTAGCCGGAACTTTTAACAACACTTTTGACATGGGGATTAGCATTCTAGAGTAAGTGTATAATATATATTTCTATGTTTACGACCCGATCTGATTATTATAGTAACGGAGGAAAATTGAAAAAACTGGAGTTTTACGATTTTTTGAAAAATTCATAACTCCGCAATTTTTTAAGAAATAGTGAAAGTATTGAATCGTGCAATTTAAGTGTGCACAAAACAGGCTCTAACAGATCATTAGTTTTGGCACAATTGCAATTTGAATTTTTTTTGCACCATCTTGCAGCGTGCCTGGATGCTTAAGTGATAGTCCGATTTCAATTTCTAGAACAGATTTTGAAAGTAGAAGTATAGTAGGTACCTCAAAACGTATATCCTCATTTTGCACCAAAATGCTGCGACATGGGTGAAAAATGCTAGCAAACATGACTGAATACGGCAGGGCTGGAGGAAGCGGTCGAGTGGAAGGAGAGAGCGGGAGATGAGGGGAAGCGCATTATCACACGTAACCCGTTCATTAGAAGAACTCCCCTCATCTCCCGTACTCTCCTACCACTCAGCAGCTAACGCGGGCTCGGCCGTTTTCTGTCATGTTTGCATGCCTTTTTCACCCATTTCGCACCATTGTAGCGCAAAATGAGAATATACGTTTTGTAGTACTATACTTTTACTTCTATAATCTGTTCGAGAAATTGCAATTGGGCTATCACTAGAGCATCCAGGCACGTTGCAAGATAGTGCAAAAAAAATTAAATTACAATTGTGCCATAATCCGACAGCGCACGTTTTGTGCAGGCGTAAAGTACACATGATTCAATACTTTCATGAGAACGGCCAATCCTACTTCTTGAAAAATGGCGCAGTAATGAATTTTTCAAAAAATCGCATAACTTTCTGGTTTTTTCCAGTTTTTCTCCGTTACTAATGATCCGACCGGGTCGTAAAATATCCCATTTTGTTCGCATTTTAATTATCTATAATTCTTTCCCAGTCACCAGATTGCTCTATTAGTTTTCATTTTATGTTTATAACAAATTAATAAATGACAGTTGCGAGTCGAAAACATAGAATATAACTAAGATGTATAAAAACCCTGGTGTGTCGAGTGATTCGCTTTTGTTTTGATTTTTCAGAAGACAAATAAACAAATGAAATAGTGGTCTGCTTCTTCACTCGGTCCCAGAGATGGCGCCTTTATAGAATTTTAGTTAGGGTAACTGAATCGTAGAAGTCTTTGGCCTTCTTACGGGTATGGCCAATGGGTGGAGTCTAATAGTTCCAATGTTGCAAATAACCCACAAAAGCGCCAATTAGGAAGCAATGGTTATAAGAGAGGGAGAACCGATAATTTTGAAAAAAAGTTGGGTTATGTTTCTTTTGTAAGTCAGAATGTCAAATAAGTAAATTATGGATATCATGTTCAATTTCAATGGATACATATATCAATTCTAATTTTTTTATGGATTGAAATTGTCAGGTGTACAATTGACTCGAATTTCGGACACGGCCCCGATATTCTGTGGCCCGACCACCAGCCATTATGGAACATGGAGATTCAGCCGTCGACCATCTCTGCTGCAGACACAAGAGTTTCTTTTACAAGGGCAGAACCTATTGTTGTTTTCAGAATGATGTGTAAAAGTTGCCAATGATTGATTAAATATATCCACAGAGTTACAAACCCTTTATAAAAACACTGAAACTTCTCCATTAATGGGTTCATTATTCAAAATTAGAGATTACTGTTCTCCCAAATACTTCTTAGTCAATATATATACCTACCATTGTTTGATCAATACAAATTTTCAAAATTGGTTATCAATTTGAGGTACTGCTAATAACTCAAAAACCAAATAATATCGGATATCAAATTTGAATCTTGCATTCGTGAACATAACACGTGTCAAATATATTTGTTGAATGCCTCTCAGATGAAATCAAGCTTTAGCAAAAAACTTATGGCAAAAATTAATACCTATCAGACATAAAGGTATTACAAAACATCCAAAAAATATTGACATGATTGAAATATTGCATTTCTGACTCATTTGTATGATTATAAAAATTCCTTTATATACCTAATGAATTCTTTTTTTTTGTATAGCCATCATAAATAAAAAGTTTCTTGAGACAGTGAATTAGGACCTCCATGGTAGGGTTGAAACAAGAAAATATAGCCATTCACTTCAATGAAACAGCTGTTCTAAAGAGATTACTAATATACTAACATTATTATTGTCTATATCCAATTTTCTGAAGATAAACGACAATATAGAATTTTTAAACTTGTTTGAAAGAAAAGGTTCAATTTTTGCAATTTACAAGTTTTCCATTCCATGTTCATATTAGAATTGGCCACTTTTTTCAATTGCCATTTTTGGGTCTTTCGTTCCAAAATAAATCTGAAAATTGATAAAATGGGTTGATAATCTGAACAATTCAGAAAAAATTTATCAGTCGCAGTGAACACGAAAATTGTTATACTTACACTGCACACACTTTCTGTATTGATCCCAAGAAACATTTCTGTTTAGAGAGGAATTACATTTTTACATAAATTGTTTAACAGCAATACATATGAAATAAAAACTGATGAAGAAATCAAACAATCATTAGAAAAGGAATGATGAGAGTAATTTGTGAAATGAGTAAATAAGTCATATCAAAGCAAAAACAGCCAAAGGTGAAACATTGTTATATTTATAGTAGGATGGTCGGAATATCACAATAAACACTCCCTTTAACAATAGTTCAATATATTCCGCACCTCACACGTCATACTTCTACAAGTTTCAGTTAAACAAAATGAATCTTATTCGGACTACTCATAATACTAATACTAGTCACCGGGTGACACATTATGATAAGCGGGTACTTGCACGGCCATCCTGACCTGTTGTTGTCCTCAACAGCAACCATGATGGACCTCATCTGTAAGTAAATAGAATATAATTATTAATTCTATTCATATCTCACTTGTGTCCTGAGAGGGCTCATTTTTGCCATCTAAGGACTCATTTGTGCCATCAGAAGGCACGTTTGTGCCACCAAAGGGCTCTTTTGTGCCATCAAAGAGCTCTTTTGTGCCATCAAAGGGCTGTTTTGTGCCATCAAAGGGCTCATTATGCCATCAAAGGGCTCATTATGCCATCAAAGGGCTCATTATGCCATCAAAGGGCTCATTATGCCATCATAGGGCTCATTATGCCATCAAAGGGCTCATTATGCCATCAAAGGGCTCATTATGCCATCAAAGGGCTCATTATGCCATCAAAGGGCTCTTATGCCATCAAAGGGCTCATTTGTATTACCTTAACGATTTTGAAACTTGAAGTGTTTCATGTGTTTCTATGCTACAACCCCTTCTCCTGGGCCATTGGATCTTCTGTATGCAGGTCCTCTTTAACATTATACCTGTCAGAAGAATCTCTGCTCCTATCGTAGCCAAGACATCAGCACTGTGCGGTTTGTTCTTTCCACCTGTCCATTTCCTCGAGGTAAACCTACAGCTATAGTGTATAATTTAACGTCCTTTTTCTCCAAAATCTATAAATGCGATACATTAATGTCCGCCAGTATGAAGCGTTTTGTAAAATCTTGAAGCTACTTGTTTTTTTCGAATCACCTCAACATTTTCTACTCTACTATCCTTCAACATTTTTTTCAAATAATTTTTTTATATATATTTTTTTTTATATACTTGTAAATGAAAATTTGTTTTTATTCAAACAGGGCCCTTTTCTCGAACATAAATTACATATTTTGCTTTTGTATCTGCAGTTGTCACGATTGTGTCCAACTTTACTACAACAACTACACAATATATGTTTATTATCAACTAATTTTGGCACCGGCTGTTATGATGAGTTGGTGCAGGTATGCGATAGTGCTTTCGCATACACTTTATTTTTGAGGTATACCCCTAATAGGTTAGGGTCTCTTATATTTGAGGCCTCTACTGCCGATTTCAAATTGTTATCATAGCACCCATTACGAAGGACACCTTATCACTATTAGGAAAATTCAATTTAAATTAGTTGATTTTCGCCAAATGGTTGAAATGGAATTCATATAGCGAGCAACCCTCTGTTGGTTTACGGTTCGCATCTCATAAGCATTTCTGAAACTTTGGAAAGTGGTGCTCAATAATTGCTTCCACTTTACTCTAGTATACTAAGGCCACCCTAATTCACATTGTATGAAGCTATCAAAAAAACAATCATACCATGTTTTTGCTGTACCTTTCAATTTATTTGTTACCTGATACACTATACTATACACTATACTATTCTTTCATACCTAAAAATTATCAGGACGCAGTAGACAAAATAAATTATGATCTGAACAATATTGTTACCTGGTCATCCGAAAATGCTCTAAGTATAAATAGGAAAAAGACTTCTTTTCTAGCTTTTGGCCCAACTAAAGTTCGTTTGCAAATCAACGAAGTAATCCGAATGAATGTTGATGGAGAGCAAATTGCACTAGTAAACAAGGCAAAAAACCTTGGTCTGGTTTTTGATGATCAACTGCGATTCAAACATCATGTTAAAATTTGCATCCGGAACGCTTATTTGAACATAAAGTCAATTTTTCACAATCGCCATTATCTCTCAGTTGGTTTTAAGAAAAATACTATGCGTGGCTCTGGTATTATCTAAACTCACCAACGGAGATGTAGTTCTTGGCCCCTGTATCGACGCAAACGATTCTAGGAGGCTACAAGTCGTTCGAAACTCTTGTATGCGGCTTATTTGTAGTATTAGGAAATGCCAAAGAATTTCCCATAAATTACGAGATCTTAACTGGCTGAATATGTCGAACAGACGATATCTACACTCTGAATGTCTCTTTCATAAAATCATCAAAAACAAAACAACCGCAATACCTGTTTGGAAACATTGTTCACCAAACTGATATCCATCAGGTAAATACTCGATTCAAACATAGAATTACAACACCACAACATCGCACCGAACTGTTCAAACGATCTTTCACGTACCAGTCATCAAAAACACATAATGAAATTTCCAATGAATTGAAATTAAAATCAATAGAAGCCTTCAATTAGGTCTAAAATTGAAATTACTCGCTAATCAAAACCAAATCTAAATTTCTCTGATAACTATTGCCAATAAATATTGATATATTTTTTTTACCTTTTTTTTTCAATTTTTTTTTACTTCTAACGGTTTGTTACTTGTTTATTGTTATTTCTCTTTATTATTTTTTTACCTCGCTTAAGATGAAAAACAGAGACAGTGCTGTCTGCAACCACAGATTGTGCTGTCAACTGATCTTCGGCATTTTTCTATCAACCTGGAGTGCTGTGCTCATATTACTTTATTATTATTATATAAATTATAGTCATGTTGAACAATTTCTAACCAATCAGACACTTCCATGTGTGTTGGATCAAATTCTGGAATTATACTAGACAACACAGTACCTGAGTTTGGCTGGGCATTGCTGACTTGAGGCATAATATTGGTTCTCCTAGAATGACTTACAGATTCCTTCCTGTTACTTTTATGTCTACGAGATCTCTTCGATGGCGATTTTGCCTTTCCTCACTGGTATTTGCAGAGCTACTGCTGCTGAATGTTGAATATCGGCGCTTCGATTTTCTTGTGGACTTCGGCATTGTGCAGCACTTTAACACCACTCTTTACACACTGTTCACCACTTCTGGGCATCAATTCTTGACGGCACAGAATATATACCCACACAAAAACGAAAGCTCTTGTCGGCACTTTGATGTTCAGTTGTCAAAAATCAGAATCCTTGAAACCACTTCGAGCCACACTGAGAAACGTAAACAGGAGAAACGCCAGTTATAGAACTACACTAAGAAAATCGAGATTCGTTCCTAAGATGAAATTCTCTATACCCTGTGTCTAAATATTCAAAAAATTAAAATAGTAAGGAATACTGAGACACATAATGGAATGAAAAACATTAATTGGGATAGGAATGAAAAAAAAATTTTTATTACTTTCAATGAAATATTTATGTGATGATTAAAATGTTTTCAATTTCTTATTTTTTTTACTTATCACACATATGCACACACCTTCAGTTGTGTAAGAGTAGATTATTTCAATGATTTCGTGATTTATGTATTTCATAAGTATCCTAATATTGTAACAGACTGGATTCAACTGTTTGCATACTTTGTCTACAAGCCTATCCCAGCAAAGAGTTCATTGCCAAAATGTTTACCTCTGATGCCAATTCCAGGGTGAGGTCAGTTAGCTTGATCACCGATGACTAGGTAATACAGATCTGACTGATATTGAAAATCGTAACATTTATTTTTTCCCCAGATATACGTCTGGGAATGAGCCAATAAGCAAAGCGGAAAGTTATTGTTCTCATTCGAGTTGATTTGCATTTGAGATATATACAAGTTGAAATATCTTCATATTATGATTGAATGCTTTTGAAGGTGACTAAGAGGTCTATAGGCTTTGATGACTTAGAGAAGTATCAACTTTTTTTTCAAAAATACAGTATAAAATTGCTAATTTTAGGCTCCTTTCAAAATGTAGTTTCACCATGTCGGCATCGGTTACTTCATTCAGAAGGAATGAAAATTATTATATTTATTCAAATATATCAACTCCCAGCTCATCTGTACATGAGTTTGGGAATAATTTGAATAATAATAGTTACTTATTGTTGATTTGTATTCATTATGAACATAACAGTTGAGCTTTACTCAGGTAACACATATTACATCTTCAGAGAAAAAATAATATACTTACTTTTTCACATAGGTATTAGTGGAAATGATCTTCTTGTCGTAACTGTGAGAGATGAGGTTAACAAAAAACCTTTCAGACATTACTTATCAAATTACAAATAAAACAAGAGATCATAAACAGATATTTGTATTTGGAAATGCATATCAAACATGTGACAGAATAGCAATTTTTCTAGGTTGCTTTTTGTTTTTCTTTTTCTTTAAATTCCTGTTGGCATATTTGATAGAATAGAATATACGTAATCTAACAAATAATTTAACAACATAAAGAGAAGGAAACGAAGAACATGGATGAACAAAACGCACATTTTCAATGGTTCGCAAAAGGTTATTTGAAATTCCTGGAATTTTTCAAAGGTCTTCAAATAAAGAGGAGAATTTCTTTTCTAAATAATAGATGTAATTAACAAATTGCTCACTAGGCACTCTAAGTCCTCCAAATATACTTTTATCAGCATCATACGCCTTGAAATATGTGAGCAGATGGCAAAAATCTAAATCTTCAACAGCCTTTGAGAATTGGATGCAGATGTCACAACTATGGATATTAAGCGTTCTTGATTAAATATCCACATACATAATTGAAAATATTCTGAAAAGTCACATTTTCTTTCCGGTAATCATAGTCTGGAAGAGTTATGGCTTTCGGGATATTTTTTTCTGAAAAACTGTCTACTCTTATCACAGGTTGAGACTTCAAATTGATCAATAGGTCATCCAGAACATCTTTACAATTCATCTCATTTGAGTGTAAATAACTTTGGCAAAACAATTTCTTGAAAGCTCTTTGGAACTGAATTGGAGTGGGATTAATACAGTTTCCTCCTTGTTGTCTCATGCTGCCGAAGAAATTTTCAAGACAATCTTGGTTGACCTGCCTAGTTTGTAAATATTTAAAGCCATTCTGTGATAATATCTCCCATAATTTTTTTATACCGTTCAGGGTTATAATCCAGCACTTCTTTGATCTTGATTTATTTGTGACATCTTGTCCTGCTTTACTAAATATCTTAAAAAATTTTATGAATTCAGTCATCTCCTTCAGATAATTTTTCTGGTAGTTGCTGTTATCAAATACTTTTTTGTATTTATTAGAACTTTCCAAGAAGGATGAATTTAGTAAATCAAAAAGTTTATCAAATTTTTCCAAGAATTCAATGGTTCCTATTGCATCTGCGGGCAGTAAACCCAAAGTCAAATACATATTCATACCGCTTCCCACACTGTGACTAATGACTTGGGTTGCCAATTTTACTCTCATTTTTTCGAAGTTGGAAGGATGAATATGAGAATCCGTAAGCTTCGGAGCAGACCTATAAAATTGTTTTTTGTCCTCATTATAAAATAACTATGAATGACCATGAAGTTTTTTTGTCATCAAAACAATAACTATTATTGATCAAATTATTTCTTGTTGCCTTAATCAAATGGCAGGTATCGATTTTTTCTTCTCTGTACATGACTGAAGAACTTATATGATGAAAAATTTTTATTTTAATTCCTCTTCTAACATAACCAACGGGCTTGTTAATTAAAAATATTTGAATGTGAAGTATTTCGTAATGAATTGTTACTTACTTTTTTATATGAAATATCTTGATTAAAATTCCGCTTTGCGGCAGTAATCCTGAATTTAAATTAAATTATTTTAGGGTAGAGTGCGAGTTCACATAAGACTGAATATGTCGAAACTTATTAATATTTATTTCCAAAACTGTAGAGGATTGAACACTAAATGTTCTGAATTTTTTAGGAACTCATTGATTGGTGATTTCGATGTAATAATAGCAGTGGAAACATGGTTACAGGATGGAGTGAATGATGGAGAGGTGATAGATTTAGGAATTTTCAACTTGGTAAGATGCGATAGAAATTTAGAAATTACAAATAAAAAAACCAGTGGTGGTGTTTTTCTAGCAATTAAAAAACAATATAAAGTATTAAAAGTTATTAAAAAACATACATTTTTTGAGGCAGTTATAGTTGAAGTTAAAGCAAATGGTTGCAGGTACATTTTTTGTGGGGTATATATTCCTTCTGGAAGTTTAATCAACGTGTATGAATCAGTTTTTGAATTTTTACAAAATAATATAAAAATATCCGATAATTTTTACCTTTTTGGAGATTTTAATATACCTGATATAACTGGAATTAATTATAATAAAAACATATCAAACGAAATTCTTGAGAGTTTTCATGATTTTATGGATTTTAATGGCTTCATATTATATAATAACATAAAGAACAATCATGGAAGAACATTAGATTTAGTAATCTCTTCGGAGAATAATTTATATAATTGTACAGTTAATAGAGATTTTGTGCCAATTGTTAAAGAAGATGAATATCATCCTGCTCTTGAAATTTGTATTAAAAATATAACAAATGGGGGGATCTGTAAAAACATAAATAATATTACTGAAAACTGTATAAGATACAACTATAAAAAAGCTAATTTTCTTACTTTAACAGAGCGCACCAGAGATACAAGTTGGGATATGGTACTGAACGAAAAACTAGATGTGAACCGAGCTTTAAATCATTTTTATAGAATTTGGAATAACATTATAGAGGATTGTGTGCCAAGATATGTTCATTACAAAAAAAACAAAAAGTATCCCATTTGGTTCACAAACGACATAAAAAGTAACTTAAAGGAAAAAGAAAGGTTTAGAAAACTAAAAAATATTTCCAGGCATTTTAATGATAAATACATAGAATTGAGACGAGAAGTAACCAAGCTTATAAAAATTGAAAAAAAGAAATATATTAATAAATTAGAGCAGGAAGTAACTGCGGATATAAACAATTTTTGGAATTATATAAAGAATAGTAGGAAAAATTCTAATAGTGATAAATTTATATATAACGGAGTAGAGGTAACTGAGGAAAAAACTGCAGAATCATTTGCAACATTTTTCTCGTCAGGGTATGCTGACAAAAAAGCCTCTTACAATTTGCTTTTTAATTCTGATTTGGACGTAACAAATAATACATTCGTACTTAATTCAGTTAGTGAGTTAGACTTTGCTGTTGCACTAAAAAAGCTAAAACCCAAAAAATCGGAGGGGACTGATGGAATACCACCTTATATGTTAAAGGCCTGTGGTGAGTGGGTAAGGCAGCCTCTAATTCATATTTTTAACATTATTTTAAAAACTAGTATATTTCCCTCAGCTTGGAAAACAGGATTGGTATGTCCCGTATTTAAAGCTGGTGATAAAATGAATATCGAAAACTATCGACCTATTTCAATTATGTGTGCCCCTGCCAAACTTTTTGAACAGATATTATACTGTAAATTGTATACACATGTTGAAAATTATATAGTACCTCACCAACATGGATTTGTCTCAAAAAAATCATCTAATACTAATCTGTTTCTTTTTAGTAATCATGTATTTGAGTCAATGAAATGTAAATCTCAGCTTGATGTTATATATACGGATTTCAGCAAGGCATTCGATAAAGTAGATCACGACATATTACTAGAGAAATTGGGTAGTTTTGGATTATCGTATAACCTACTTCGTCTATTCAAAAGTTATTTAGAAAACAGATATATAATGACTAAACATAACGGAAACACATCAGGGAAATTTGAGGCAAATTCTGGAGTGCCACAAGGCTCCAACCTTGGACCTCTTCTTTTTGTACTTTTCATTAATGATTTGCCTAAAGCACTAGTATCATCAAATGGCCTTATATTCGCAGATGACTTCAAAATATTTAAAAAGATAGAAACAGTGAGAGATTGTGTTATGTTACAGAAGGACATTAATAGAGTATTTGAATGGAGTTATAAAAATAAATTATTTTTCAACCTAGGCAAATGTTCTGTTTTAACAATAACGCGTATTAAGCAACCATGTCTCTTTAATTATTTAATGGGTAGTCAAAGCTTGCAACGCTGCACTGAAATCAAGGATTTAGGCATAACTTACAACAGCACATTCTCATTTGTCATACACATTGAAAATATTTTGAAGTCAGCTAATAAAATGTTAGGTTTTATAATAAGACAATCTCATATTTTTAATAATATTAACACACTTAAACTTTTGTACTATAGCTTGGTTAGGAGCAAGTTAGAGTTTGGCTCACTAATTTGGTTCACGGAAACTCAAAGTAATTTAAACAAATTAGAAAAAATTCAAAATAAATTTTTAAGGTTACTCTATTTTAAAAAACATCACGTATACCCTGACTACCAGACAATAAGAAGTACAACTCTAAGGAATGAATTCAAGATATTATCTCTAGAAAATAGAAGACAACTCTCAGTATTGGTATTTTTATATAATATCATAAATAATAGAATTAACTCCCCTGAACTTTTGTCTTTAATTAGATTTAACGTGCCACCTAGAAGAATGCGCCAGGTTCCAATGTTTAATATTCCTCCATCATTTAACATCTCGAGATCACCTACGGTAAACATGTTTCGACTTGCGAATCAATTCAATGCATTAATAGATCTAGAATGGACAGTTTCTACCAGAGTTTTTCGTAAAACAATCTTGGAGCATTTATTATCTATATCTCTGTGAAGACCTTTGAAGGTTGTATCAATCCTCATACAATTCAATTAATTTAGGAAAAACCATACGAATATAATTATATATTTACACATAACTATTTTTCTTAAGTGTCTACATTTTGTGAATTTTATAATTTCTGAAAATTTTATTTTATTATGTATCATGTACTTTGCACAATGTACCCAATAACATTTTATTCATGTAATAAAACCGTAAGGTTTGTATGAATAATAAATAAATAAATAAATAAATAAATAAATATCACCATTGAATCGAGCATCATCAAAAACCATCCTATCGAAATTTTCATGAATTTCCTCGAGGCAGTTTCTGAAATATGACACTGTTCCGAAACTTCTGAAAGACACTGTATGATGCCATTATTTGCAAAATTTTCTATTTGCTCAAAAGCATTTTTTTGGGAAATATAAAAAAACGTTTAACAGCTTAGTAGTGGTGCTTTCACAAAATAAAGTGATATATTATAAATGTTGCTTAAAGTTTTTAGGAGTGGAATTTAGAACTTTGCAGCCTAAAATATTTAGAGCTTTGTTAAAAAAAATAATATATATTGCAAATAGCCAGTTTTGCAAATAAATATCTGGTGAAAAAAAATAGTATTTGCATGTTAAAGAAATGGTTTTGGTAAATTCTGATTTCATCACTCAATTCCTCTGTAACGAAACTCAACAAAAATAAGTTTCAGAGATTTTGTCGGACAGCGAGTTTTGCAAATAATGGTCTCATGTATTAGACCAATTTTGAATTCGATTTTCTTGTGGTATTTTTTGACTTTTGTAGTTTGTGGTAGGTATTTTTAACGTGTTGTCTTTAGGTGCTTTTGGTCCTTGTATGTTTCTTTCTGTGAAGAGCAAATTGTGTGCTAATAAAGAGGTAAACACATAATCATCCCCAGTCGCACTTTGTAATTTTTCACAATTGCCCTAATAACTTACTTGAAACAATTATAACTTTGCTAGAAGGATCTGTTTCACTCTCTGTCGTAGTAGATGATGTTTGAGGAAAGATTGTCGGGACAGCATTATCAAAGAGATGTTTCCTCGATTCACCTTGAATTATGTATTTGTCCTCGAAATGCAGCTCACAAATTCTGCAATTTTTATGAAGTTCCTCCGTGTTTCTTTCAAGCAAATCTTCTCTACCTGCTGCCTCTAGCCACAATGCCAATCTAAAATATATACATACATCATATGTATTGTATTCATCATGCCTAATGTAAAATTTGTGTACATACCTTGCAGGATCTTTCACAAGGGAAAACATACTCATATTCTCACCGGATTTCGAAGAACATCCCCAACAAATACAAACAGTTCCTCCTCGACGAGGCATTGTTCTCCCAAAAACAGATTTATAGGAACAGCAACACACAATATTAAAAATATATCAAGCAGAAGCACAACAATTCAACAATGTTTGAAAATTATTCACAGCCGTAATATTTATTTACTTATTGTCATGTCACTTCCCACTTGTCATTCGTGACACTTTTCAGTTAGTTTGTGTTTGTTCTTTTTGTGTACTCGGATTTCATAAACACCCGATTTCTGTCTTTGTCTTATTTGCGGAATGAAAGAAACAGAAAACTACACTTTAGGAGTACAGTCACATCGGCGTACAAACAACGAACACCACCCTCCTTATTGGTGTCCCACTTACCGAGGGAGTGGCTACAAAAATTTTTGGTACCTGCAATGATCTGACATTCGCTTCTGTGTGGGTATATATTCTGTGGCCGTACACTACGGAGCAACACAGCAACAGTCAGGGCGTCTATTCTCGAGTTTCAACGTATACGATTTCAATTTTGTATCTCTTTCCAATGCGTGGTGTTTGTACCGCTCTATGTTACTTCAATCGTTTGAAAATGATTTCCCGTGAACTCGAGAATAGACCCCCAGATATGCAAACACTGATTTGTTCACGCTCAGCCACAGAACTATAACACTGTGTTATAGTTCTGTGCGCTCAGCCCTCTCTTTATCGATGCGGTGTTGGAGTTGGTGCGAACTGGGCATACAACCGGTTCTCCACCTCCCCCACCACTATGACGTCATCAATGACCTTGAAATGTATTATGTGTTTGATGAGATTTGAACCGGTTCAAACATTTCGTTCCCACGCATAAAAATGTGTCCCACCCTATTTGTTCACAACATAATAGTTTTTAATTCACCCTCATAGATGAAATTAGCATAGGAATTGTCCAGACACGGAATAAAATAACACCGTATCTTCGGAAACACAAACAAAAGGCCACTTTAAGTTATTCTCATCATTAGAAATCCTGTTTTACGATTATTGCGATACAACTGTGGGAAAAGGTACCTGCATTCGTTTAGGGCCCGGTCCCTTTTTAATACGTGTATGCGTATGATTGCCATAAAAAATAATTGGTGGATCGCAATGTTCGTTTCAATTCGAGGCTTTACGGTCGAATATAAAATAATTGGTGGATCGGAATGTTCGTTTCAATTCGAGGTTTTAGGGTTGAATAAAAAATAATTGGTGGATCGGAATTTGACTAATTACATGTCATTAAATGTACTTAGTGTTATTACGGATATTTGGATGGTAATTGGGGTAATTGAATATTTTCATTACCTGGTTTACTTGTAATTAGATGTAACTAGTTGTACTTACAATTATTGTGCAATGTTGGAGTAATTGATAGACTGTAATAAGAGCAATTTAGAAATATTACGGGTAATTGGAGGGTAATGCGGGTAATTGAATATTTTCATTGCCTGGTTTACTTGTTATTAGATGTAACTAGTTGTACTTACTATTATTGTGCAATATGGGGGTAATTGATAGATTAGAGGAAGTAATTAGAGCCAGTAATGAGAGTGTAAAGGATTCCCCAAACCAACGCGGGAACGCGGGACGGGAGCGGGATGAATTCGAGACTAAATTACATAGTGTGATATGTAAAAATACATACAGGAGTGATTATTCGTATTCTAAAATGTAGTCAAGCAGAGAAATATATATGGTTCGCTACTTTCACAGTGTTTCTAGCAATTCACACGGTTCCCATGTTCCGTTCCCGCTTTGGTTTGACGGAACCTTTATGAGAGTGACTATGACCTTCAGGTGTATGACTCATCACTATGACGTCATCAGTGACCTTGAAATGTATTGTGTGTTCTACCTAAACCGGTTCTAGTCCCCCCCACCACTTTACCCCCACCACCATGACGTCAGACATGACCTTCGGGCCACGTTGGTGGGTGTCAGAGGGCGCAACTTTGGTTCATAGTGGGGGTTGTTTACTTTACTTTATAAAGTATAGTGAGTGTGTTTTTCTTTCGGAAATTATTTATATTTTCCTTATACATTTTCATCATGTCAGTTTCAAAAGTAGATTTACAAAAAATCAATTTCATGATTAAAAAAGAGATGGAAGTATTAGAGCAGAGGGTGATATCATCATTGCCAGTGAATGAAGCTTACCCAATTAATAGTATGTCAGTTTGTTCTACTCGATTCGGTAAATCTATTTTATTAATATTGGTGGATGTGAGCAATGATACATTATTCAAAACATGACTACCAAAACGCGTTTCAGAGCAATTTACTGACGATGATGTAGCATGCATCAATTCATCAGGTGGTAAATATACAGTAGCATATTTGGGTCAGAGTCCACAAAGCTTTGCCGGCATGAAAACGAGATCGTTGGTCAAATTTGATCTCACTGAATAATAGTATTAAGTATATAATTTCCACTTGTCATAGGCTAATTCTCATTCTTTATATTATAGGTGATAATTGTAAGGAAAATATAAAAACTTTTCATGCATTGTTAAAAACACTCTTCGGTGGAGACATCATCAATAGTCTAATGTGAGTATTACTGATTCTATCGTATGCATACCCATTTCAATAATTTTTTGTTTGATTTCAGTTTCATTCTTGAGAGATGTGGATGCAATATGCCAGTGAACATTGGACCAAGGCCACAGATATCGATTCAGCTGTTGCAAGGTTGTCTTCAGAGTTGCATGCCCTGGCCGAGGACGCTCATCATGCCACCATTTACGACTTCAGTGTATGTTATGATGAAGAGCAAATTGAATTCTGCTTACGAGACTGCGAAAACTACAAGAAGGGTGTGGATCTTTGCAAGAACTATTCAGATGGTTCTTTGGATTTGGATCAACTCTGCAATAGCATGATTGTGTGCGAGCTGAGGAGATTTCTCTACCGACTGCTGCCATACCTACCTGGAGGGATCATCCAAAAGTACCAGCTATATGATCTAAGCGACGATGAAATCAAAGATGGTCAAGAAAATAGTGACGATGAAGAAGAAATTATTTTAGATTGTTTACATGTACCCAAAACTAATTGAATTTTGAGCTAGTGATATTTGAATAAAAAACCTAATATTATTTTTTCATCTTTTATTTACCTATTTCTCTTTTACATCAATAAAGAAAGGAAAACGAAATGAATACAAATAAGAATAATGAAAAAAATACATATATTTATATATATATATATATATATATATATATATATATATATATATGTGTGTGTGTGTGTGTGTTTCGTCAATATCTGCCATGAACTGTTCCATCCAATGCGTTGTATGTTAGAAATGTGTCATGCAAAATGAGTACATATACTTTGGTGCTATCTGGAAACTTGACCTTTCTGGTTTCAAATTCGAGTTTTATATCAATAGTTGATGATTTTGTGGCGTTCGGTTGATGTGAGCAATCGATGACGAATAGTGGATTCTGTCGAAATCGTCCAATATCCATTAGAGGTTCACTCATATCTTTGTCATAATAACTTCGTTGAAAGTTTTCATAGGCATAATATGCCGAAGTATCGAGTTTTTTATCGAAATCCAAATTCCAACGTTTATACGGGTATACTTCAGAGTTCAAGTACACTCGAATATTATTGATATCAGCAGTTGTGAATTTTGTGATGTCTTTTGTTCTATCTTCAGAAACGGTAGTGCTTTGGAATCCAATGATGATATAACGAGGTGTTTCAAGGGCATTGGTTATCTTGATCGCCCATATGTCTGAAGATGTTCCACGTATTGATGGGAGTTCATAAAGATCCCACATACGATACGCCAACTTGATTGCATTTAGACCACTTTTGTTGATTCTACTCAAAAGTTTGAGTTTGTGTTTGTCTTCGGGTACTATATGTTTTATTTTTCATTCGACTTTATTGATTTCTATATTAGCATCAATCCCACCAATATATGAGTTTTTGAAAGATCGAGCAATGATTAGAATCAATTCCTGTTTGGCATTAAGTATACCTTTGTTGTAATCATCAGAAAATCCCATCAAGTATTTGAGTGGTAATTTACCACTGAATACATGACTGGTTACATCCAAGATATCCTGTTTGACATCCATTGGTCAATAATGTATTAGCATGCGATTTTCCAAAAAAAATCATGGTTTTCATTGTGGATGTTATTCCTGGTTTTCGAACAGCAGCCACTTGTTCACCACCCATTTCATAGCGAATTTCATCAAACAGAAAAGCAATAGCATTGTTGGAGAGATAACATTGTTTCGTCTCTTCGTTGGGAGTGAATTTTCCTTCTATATAAATGAAACTCTCAGCAATGTCGAGTATCACATCTTGGTTATTGATAGCGATTCGAACTTCATCCGAATTCCTGAATAATGGTGATCCATATGGTTTGTATGTGTGCTCGTGTAAACTTGTGAGGGAATGATCAAGCACTGGTTCATCAAATATATTCAACTTTTCATTATTTGTTTCGAGCACCATTGTTGTTGTTCTTCAATTTGAGTCCAATTGATTTCAAAAATTGAAGATCTCTTACTGACAAAGTGTGTGCTGACTGTTTAGCGTACACTTGTGGAATAAACTTCTTTCTAGTCGAACTTCCGTTTTTAACTGAATTGGAATTGGTTTCTGTAACATTTTCAATTCTTTGATGATTACGTCCATTATAACAGAAACCCATGGTGTAGTAGTAGTTATTCGATTTTCTTCAATTCCAAAATGATAACACTCTCTTCTTCACTTCCAAAATCAATAAGGTTATTTTTGTGATCCAAAATACGTACAGTAATGTTGTCGATAGACTGGCGTCCTTCCGAACTGATTGGCATATAAATAATATTATGCGGCTCCTTTGTGAGATTGTATCCGGGCTCAACATCGGGATCGAATGAAAAAAGAATGTGATTCTCTTCATTATTTACATATGAACCAGATATGATATTGCATTCCAAACGGGTGAGTCGAACAGCTGTAATATTCACAGGAAATGTTGATTCATGCAGCTTATTCCGCTCAAACACTAGACGATCGAATCCCAACATTCGACCTATTGAATTTTCATGGGTCAGATCAATTTCATATATTGATTGCATCATACATTTGAATGTATTATTGTTGGCTCGAAGACTGAATACGTCATCCAATTTGATCTCGTCCTGCTTTTTGCCATGAAGCACTTCAGATTCAATTTTATTTAATAACAACATTTAACTCTTCTATCTCGTATGCACCACATGGTATTCTAATGGAGTAATCTGTCCACTTGAAAAGAAGTGTGTCTGAGCCATCATCTTCAATGACCCTGATGCCGATTATGTTGTTATTTTTCGTGATGTTATTGATAGTGTTGCATCCATAGAATCCTATTAGCCCCAAGCCATAACGAGCATTCCTATCCAATTCAATGAGAGGGTAAAAATCCGCGCTAAGAACGCTTTTTCCCACAACTTGTAACTCAAACTTGCGTGACATGACTGATGACTCATCTATGACATCACATCAATTTATTGTTGTCAACAACACATGCGTGATAACCTACGTTTTTTCGGAGGTGTTTCATCGAAATCCATTTCATTTTTATTGGCACCAATATTCATATCATTTATATTGCAATAACAACAGAATATTTTCCGTGGAGCAGGACCATCATTTACATCAGAATCAGAAATATCATCACTTCCTTTGCCAGTGTGATGCTCACTGCAATATCTGTATTTCATTATGTCCGGATCATCTTGGAGATGTTTGGGTAACTTTTCCCAAACCCAAGCAATTTCATGTGCTGCACATACAAGTATTACTTCTTTAGGCAAATTTGAAAGCATGACTCGATCCATTTTTGTCAATGTGCGATATTTTGAATACATCTTGAGAGAAAATCCCATCCTCTTAATAGCCTCTCGATCCATTTCTGGTGTGATATCCATTTTATGATTGGGAGAGAAACTTCAAGCACAAGTGACCGCATAAAACTGTATTGAACTTCTGCTGGCGGTGATAGTACCTAATACAGAATTTTGACACTCGATCCTTTTTGAAAGTATTGAATCAATTCTATTGGTGGGGGTAAATCACCAAAACTATCAAAATATGTTATTTCTCTTCCATATTTTCTGTATGCTACCCAATGTGTTCCAGGACCACTCATTTCATCTAAATTTACAATGGCGGTCTAGCTATGACGTGTACCTGAAGATGGTAATCTATCACGCATGAAAATGCCTCGAAAATGTGGAATTTTTATTTTCTTGGCATAATATTTGAGGCCGAGGTCGGTGAGAGGTCTTCGAGGAAGGGAATCAACTAGTTTTTTGAATTGTATTGTTTCAAGTAGAGTCCCAGTCATTTACGATAGGGTTTGAGAAATATACCACTACCGCTTTTACCCAGAGCAATAGTTTCCATTTTCTTATTGTGACGATTCGCTTCCATCTACTTCCTGTGGCTGAATTTACAGCTTTGGTGATGCCTGAAACGGCACCTGCTAAACTTCCAAGGGCAGACAATCCAGCAAAAATCGGAATCAATGGTAGAATTCCTCCAACCTTGGGAATTGGAATTATGCGGGGTGTGCGTATTTTTTTCTTACCACCTGCAGCTTTGAGATATTTCCGTGCCGCTTGCAGTGCCACTGTAGTAGCCTTTTTTCTATTATTTGTTACGAATTCATCACCTCCAGCGTTTCTCAATACATTCCGAACTTTATAAACTACACCAGCTCCAAATTGCAACCTTTCTTATTTTCTTTTTTGTTTTCTTGGGGCGATTTTTCCCTTTTTTTTGATAGCATCCACACTGCACCCCATACCAAAACGTCTCTTCGTTTTCATAACGTTGGTTACTAGTGGAGCAGCTGCCCTTTCTCCAATTCCAGCGTCCTTTGATTTAACTCTATCCCAAGCTGCGTATTCAAGTTCTTTGTCTGCTTTATGTCTCGAAGTGAGATTTGTAGGATATTTTGAATATTGGATATCGTGACGTTTACAGGCAATATCCAATTTATTAATTCCGGGATCGTTGAGCTAAACGCTCTCGCAATTTTGTTCCTGGTCCACAGTATTGATAACCTCCAAGTAAATGTAGCTCGAACGGTAGTTTGTTTATCAAGGTATTAACAAATCCACTACCTTTCTTTCTCTTTTTGTAACGAAGCATTTCTGAGACTAATTATTAAGTCCTAAACAATAACTCAGAAATGATTCGTACGCCTTTCTAAACCATTTTACTGTAATTTCAAAATTTATTTTAAACGGAAAGCAATCTTTCAAGTCAGAAAATGGTAGATGAGTCCATCCATATTTCCTAATTTTGGAACCGACCACTTTTTGCTCGTCTTGACTTCTTGCGCCTGAAATATTTACTTATACATAGAGTTTGGGTCTCAGTTAACTTTTTATGATAGGGAATATTTTTTTGCTGAAATTGAATAGTTTTTGTGCCTTCTGCTACGACGGCCACCGTTTTTCATGTGTTTTGCTACGAAGGTCAACCGATGGTATAAATAGTGGAAGCACATGAAAATCTGCTCTTTTGCTGCCGGCAACTTAAATAGTACAGATCGTAAAAATATTTGAAAGTTAAATTTTGTTTAGTGAAGTTCCGAGGGTAAGCTTAAGTTATATTATATATGAATAGGTGATTTGAAATTCCCGAACCGCGATTAGTTTATTTATTTAAAAACCGCAATTCAACAACCACCTACGTGATTATCAAAGTACCACGTTGTTTACCCTAGAAGGTTAGGTCTTACAGCCGGAAAAGGTAATTGCGTTTAAATTCAGGTACCAGAACGTTACAGTTAAATTACTGATTCCAAAAGGGTCTGGCAGATACGACCTTTTGGAATTAGTTTGTGTATTAGAATCGAACAAGTTGTTAAGGTGGAAAATTGAATTGCGAGTCGAGTCAACCGAATAAAAGTTTCGAGCACCTTGGATACCCTCTATCCCAGTCAATATAGTGCCACGTCATACAGTTACCCACAAATGTGCTTTCACAGGAGTGGAGATTGTCTCGTTTGAAATCTGGCACAGGAAATCAATTTGTTGAAGTTCCTACGTATCCGAAAAGTACGGCCTTTCTGCTTATCGGAACTAGTTGAACTCAACGAGCATATTTGTTGGAGGAGGCGTATTCAAGTTTTTGTCCTTCAGACATCCGGTATCGCGTATCCACTCTCCTGTATCTCTACCCAAGACGTATTGCGAAGTCTCTCCCGAAAGGATCGGTGTTACGGCCCGAAGGGACAGATTTCGCTTACAACTAGTGGTACGTAGATCGCGATAATTAAATTACACATTCCGAAGGGACTGGCCGATACGTCTCTCCAGAATCTGTTTGGCATTTTTATTCGATAAATAATAATCGGTGAGCCAGGAGTGGATAAAATTAATATCGCGAAATCCTAGTTCCCTGAAAGCTGATCTCAGTAATTCGGGACTAGCCGTTAAGATTGATATACTTCGTCGTACCTAAGTTTCAAAGCGCGACCGTCATATACATGGAAACCAATTCATCTTCAATAATTCCGTAAAATCAGTTCTCAGTGGCCGTGGAGAAAGTGGGGCATACCACTATAATCTTACTGGCGCTCGAGGGTAGTATTGGGTGTTATAGCGAGTGTACCGTTGTCTGATACACCCAGTACCCGTAAGCGTCATTGTAACGTCCGATTAGGGGAGTAAAACACATTACATTTTCACTAATAGTACGTCCGTATCGTTTCGTGGTAGCCATTTAAATGAAATGTCCATTACATGTGATCGCTTACATAGTCTTCAACCACGGTACGATGTGCATTGTGAAGCAGAAAGAAAAGTTCACCGTAGACAATCTAGATGAAAAATTCGGGTGTGGATTGAATGGTCAGAAATCATTGCGACATGGTCCACTACTTCCATCATCTGTTCGAGGACTCATAATTGGACCATCAAATTGTGGAAAGACGAATGCGATGATTTCACTATTGACACCCCCCAAGGACTGCGATTCGCAAATGTTTATCTATATTCGAAATCACTCAATCAGCCCAAATATCAATATCTACGAAACGTATTGGAACCCATAAAGGGGTTAGGTTTCTATACATTCAGTAATAATGCAGAAATAGTGGAACCGTCCGATGCTAAACCAAACTCGATCTTTATTTTCGACGATGTGATATGTGAAAAACAGGATATCATAAGATCATATTTCTGTATGGGACGTCATAAGGATGTAGACTGTTTTTATCTTGCACAGACATATTCACGTGTACCCAAGCAATTAGTGCGTGATAATACCAATTTCATTGTGATATTCAAACAGGATGAGACAAATCTTCACCATATATTCTCCGATCATGTATCACCCGATGTAACATTTAATCAGTTTCAATTGATGTGTATTAAATGTTGGGAAGATCAATATGGATTTCTTGTCATCGATAAAGATAGAAGGATACATGAAGGTAGATACCGTATTGGATTTGATAGTTTTATATATCCATGACATTGCATTCGAGATTCAATTGATTGTTGGATTCCATAGAGGTAACTGCTTCATTGTATTCTCTATATTAAAAAGATAAGCAAAATGAAGACTGATAATGATTCAACTGCTGAAAATAGAGGAATTGTTTCAAAACGTCAATTGGTTGAGACAACAGAAGATGTACGGCAGAAATTCAACTCAATTAAGTCTGGAAATATTGAAAATCGGATGGCACTCGAAAAATTGTATGATCCCATAACGAAACCATTAAACGTTCTATCTTCAGCTGCTACCATGAAACCACCTTCAGTGTTGTAAATGAATCAAGAAAACTCTCGGCCTACTCCGATACATGCAATGAGTACTCCAATAGTAAAAAATTAATTTTTTGGGAGTGTATCTTCTGCTGACAGTGATACGGATACATTGGAAGATGAAGTGGGAACAACACTATATGAAACACCTTCATCAAATGGAATCAGTTCATTGGATCTGGACATGTCTCCTTCCAATCTTGAAGATGTATTGAAAAATGTCTAAACCAAAAATGCAGCATATGATACCATATTAGGTATACGTTTGGATCCCACCACACAAAAACTGAAAATGGAAAGTCTCGAGGTACGTTTTCAAAAAAGTGGAAACATTTCGTTTTGGAATGCTGATAAAGTGAAGAAATTTTAATGCCCAAGTAGTGCAGCTTTATATGATATGATATTTCTGAAAAATCCAAATCATGTCGACGATGAGGAAATTCATAAAACATATGCCAAGATATTGAAAGTAACGAATGCTCCATATAAACAACACCAATTGAAGAATGGGTTCAAACAAACAAATTCTAAAAAATTTCGTGAAGTTATCAAACCACTGTTATACTCATCACATTATCCGATTAGGAGTCGAACAAAAAATCGAAAAAAAAAAGCAGAAAATGTTTCATCGCAAACTTGTGAATTATGTTTACTGGAACTCACCTAAAGAGTTAGTGGACCATCTACGGCTATTGATAGCTTCAAAGTCAGCTGGCCATACAGGGCATGATAATAAAATAATTTCGATAATCGAGGAATTACGAGAAGAAGGTATAATATATTGATGCAATCACAAAAATTTCATCAGTTTGTCCTCACCATTTGATGCTGTAACATTATCGAAAGATAGGATGGATAATGAAATAAGTGATGTGAAACGACAAGCAAGTACAAGAATATTTTCGAAAAGGGTTACACTGCCAATTTTACAACAGAACTATTTAAAATTGTTAAAATTAACCAAACACACCCCATTACTTATATTCTTGAAGACATGGATGTAAGTCCGATTAAAGGATGTTTTTATGAATCAGAACTATTGAAAACGCATAATCCTGATGTATATCTAGTTGAAAGAGTATTGAGAAGAAAAAATAATAAACTATATGTCAAGTGGTTAGGCTTCCCCAGTGAACATAATTCATAGATAGATAAAAGTGATATGATTTAATATTCTCATTTAATTGTATTACATTTTATTTTCAGTAAGTTGTATAATTATTAATACACTATGGAAAACATACACTCGTTTTTTTTCCACATACAATTTATTAAAAGTGATGAAAATGAAGAATTCTGATTCAAAGGAAAATATATAGCTATGTCGAATTTGACTCACTCAACATTCAGTGTAGGATCTCATATATTAATCAAGTCGTCATCTAACGTTTTTCATGCAAATAAAGAATAAAACACGATTATGATGAAACTCATCTTTATTTAAATTTTTTATATGAATATTATACATGTCCCATCAATTAATTTTTCTATGCATTCATTTTTCTCTGCATGCTCCCAAGTCCTCCTATGTTGATAGCTTGAATTTGATCAACATGTTTCATCGATTCTATCGAATACATGAAAGCTTCTACAGCTGCAATGATTCGTTCATCCTTTATTGATATATTAGTTAATGCTATTTGCAGAGAAGATTGGATAGCTGCAAGAATTAGGTCCTTTACGTTTTTTATTTCATCCTCGAGATAGGAACGGATCACGCAATCCTCTCCATCAACAGGTTCACCGGTATTCTTCAATCTTTTTCCCTGTATATCATATTGTCTATCTGTTGTCAACTTGAAACCGATACCTGCAGGTCCACGTATAGTTGATCCATTTACACATTTTCGCTTACGTCCAAATTTATCTATAGCTCTATTCATCTTTCTTCTCACAAAGTTACTTTCACAATGACAATTTTGAGAAATAATTTTGTATATAACCATTTAATTCGCTTATACATGTTTTAATATTCCAAGTATACAGAAATTTTCAAAAAAAAATAATTCATTAAACAAAGATTCATCAACCATCCTATCACCTAATATTCGGATGTTTTCATTGGGTAATTTTTTACACCATAGTTATGGTTTGAAGATGGCCAAAAGGTTTGACCATCATCAAACATACTATTTTACTATAACACGAAACAATATTTGAGTGATACATAAATGTGGGCCAGGGTAAATATTAATTTTCCAGTTGTGTCAGTGGGAAGAAACGTTTGAGTATTTTGAATTATTAGTTCTCATTATCAAGATCACAGTTGATGAATCTTGATTTATAAATATTTCTCCTGTGGTTTTCATTCAGAATAGGTGCCAATATCTTCTCACATTCTCCAATACGCCTCTTGAAGCGACTTCGATCAATAGCAAAATACTCCCAGAATTTACTTCGTGATTTTTTGTAGGCATATGCCCAAGCAAACATGCAGACATTCTTTATTGTGAAATTTGGGTTTTCAACTTGCACGTGAACTTGACACATATCTTGGAAATTTGCACCAACGATATGCTCTTATCTTAATACTGATGATAAATATGAATTATCCAGTTTTGTCAGTGGGAAGAAACGTTTGAGTATTTTGAATGATATTATTCAACTATTTCAGCATCCAGTAGTGTAATAAGATATTCAAGTCTACTCTCAGGATCCATATTGAATGCATCCAACACAGATTCAACCATCATATTATATAAACGAATGTTTTCATTGGGATCATTTTGATAAAACTCAATATCACTATGACCCCAAGGAAGAGTGTGGGTTGTATTAGGAATAATGAATCGTTTATCGTCAGCAAATGATAGTGCCACCTTATTTTTCATTTCTGTATACACGTCATGTGAGATGCTTCTGAACGAATTAATTTTCCTGAATATTTTTCCACCGTTTTCAACAATTTTTTTGTAATCATCATGGGTCAATTGGTTCTTTATCACAGACCTTTTCACACCCTTGGCTCTTTTTACCTCGCTTGCAACAGACTGTACATGGTATGCTTTGGCACCTGTACCATAAAAACTGATTATGGGATCGTTGGGAAACTCATCTTTAAAATTACCCAAGACTGAAGGTGTTACAGGTATTACAAATTTGTTATCTACATTATAATTGGAAGTATCAAATCTGCATATATTTCTATTGATAAAATCATAAAAATTTGAAGTTTTCACCTTCAGAATTAATGAATCCGTGTCAGTGTATAGAAGTGTAACATTCTGACCGAATTCTCTTTTTATGAAGCCATAATAAAAATCGTACATTAAAGTCTTGGATAATTCCAAAATACTGAATCCCAAATACAATGGTTTATTGTAATTAACTCTTACTTTACTCAGTTGGATAGCGATCAAATTTTCAGAAAATATTGTACAATCTTTAAAATTTGATTTAGCAATAAGAGCACCTGCCCCCAATTTTCTGCGAATATTTTCCCAATGAGTGACCAGCTTTACATCTATCCGATTGTCCACGTTTTCCATCGTCTTACCATAAACTGAATTGACCATTAATTTATCAAAATCTTTCTCAGACTTATTGGTTGAGCTATTACGCATTTGGGTATTGAGATCGATATAAGGTTTCATCCAACATGACTGTTTGAATATGAGTACTCTGTGTGTGCGCATTACAATCAAACCATTGTTGATTGCCTGTTTTAGGTTTTTATAGTGCACTATGTACTTCTGTTTATCATGCAAGTTTGGTATTAATTTAGGGATTTTACACTTGGAATTTGGTGGAATTATCCTTTCTACCAGAAATGGGAGAACAGCATGATGATCATGCAACTCTTGTGGGTAATGAATATCGACTTCGAAGACGTATCCATATGAATCATCGTCAGCTATACCCATTATATCTAAATTTGAAATTTCTTCTGGGGTTAACTATTCGAAACCGTGGGTAGGTAATGGCTGTGACATACTATGACCATAAAGATTAGTAGCGTCGTTGGGATTGAAATCGGGTAAAAACTTATTATTGGCTATATGCTTCCTTTCACTACATTGGCTTATGCCTCCACGTATCCCTTTTTTGAAAAAATGTAACATATCAATATCGGTAAGAAGTTCCAGCTCGATATCAGTATATTTCAACATTGCATCCCAAGATAGACCTGGTGCACTAAAATATTGAGCTGGGTCCAATTTATATGTATTTAAACATATCCTTCTGAAATTTTCGAAAACATCACACAACAACCCCAGTTAACACAAACATCTAGGAGATGTTACTTTCTTGATTATCATGGTAACAAAATGAGTTGCATTTAGACGTCATTGTTACCACTTAGTGATGCCAAATGTTATGAATTGTTCACAATTCTCTTCTCATTAGTGTCACTTTGAGCATAAAATGTGAAGAAAATTGCGAAGCACATTAACATGAATTTTGGTTCAATTGCGATTTTGTCGGTATAAAAGGAATTAGGTTGGTAACAAAATTGATCGTGACATCACCATCTCGACACAAAATGGCCAGCGGCCAGAGGTGTTTGTCGAGTCGAGAGTCAAGTAGAATTTGTATTTGGTCGACGCCATTCTTTAAATATTCTATATATAGGTATTTCTGATAGTGAGAAGTGTTCTTTTGCTTCTTCTTATTTCGATAGTTTAATCAAATGTGTTTATTAACAATGCCCAATTATTAGTTCTACCAAGAACTGTATCTCTTCAAGGACCGGAACTGTGAGTAGAAACAGAAAGGTAAATTCAGTGCTTTACAGAATTTGGCATTTTCAGGATAGGTACCTACTGATTTCGCCGCGAAGAAAATGCTGTCCAGAGGATTGGAGTTGAATTGTAGATTTATTTACATTTCTGTAAATGTTTTTTTTCATGATTCAGACATAGTTTGTTATTTTTTGTTTGTTTGTGTGAAGTATATACTAAGGAATCAACTCACGCATTTGTTTTCTAGCATTCCAATCCATATGAACAGTAACTCATCAGTAAGAATAATAGTATTGAGGTACAATTTCTATTTATGTTGAAACATGGTGAGCTTTGTTTTATTCTTGACATACAGGTGGATCAGAAAGTGAAGCGCATTTTTAAATAAGTACCAGTCCATTCAATTTCACATTGTTACCTCGAAAGGGTCTCAATGTGCATTCGATTCCGAAATATACATGAAATTTCACATTGGGCTAATTTCGAGTCACATTTTGCATCACATTTTGATATCTCGACATGACCAACGGGGCACCGAATAGACGTTTATGCGATAATAATGGAAGTCACTTTGCGATTCACTAGTGTGATCTGTAACATGAATGTGAATCCCACTACCATCTCTGAGACCATTCTGTGTTGACTGGGACAGTACGTCAGATTTTAAATATAAGTCCGAATATTCCACCAAGCTCTTACACTCGAATAAATTCCAAACATGTTTAGCCCTCAAGTAGCCTCTGTCGGATATATGTTCTTCATTCAAGTTATCGTAAAATTGATTTTTAGTGGGTAAAGTGCAAACATTCAATTTTTCGATATTGTCAACAAAACTATAGGGAAAAACACCCTTTTTTCTCATCAAATTGAACTTATCCAAATCGGGAAATGTTTCGACATTTATGAACATTGTTCATCAGTTAAATTGGCTCCCAACTTTTCCAATGAACTTGACATAAACTTAAAACTATGAATGAACCTCATTTTCAAATAATACTTCTTCGTTTCCCCTTTTTGATTTTGATAACTATGTGTGTATACGGATTTAGTAAAGGAAACATACTTTTCTTTAGTTTGGTCTATAACCTCAACTTTGTCTTCACCCCCATATAATTCCTTTATGAACATATGACAATCGTACCCACTCATGTTATGGCATAAAATAGGGATAAACTTGAGAATTTTGAAATTCAAGTTACATACAGAGTGTGCTGCTGGGATTTTTTTTTTTTCCAGTGAGATGATAATGATCTCGAACTTTAACATCCCCGTCTACAAAAGATTTTTTGCATATACCACATATGGTGGCATTATTATACTCTTCTTCCTCTTTAGGGGTTTGTTTATGCATTGGTTTCACAAAGCGTAAATGTTGATGATAAATATTTTTCAAGTCATCTTCGAGTCGCGTTGTAAACACCTTTGCCGCATCAGCACCTCTATATATAACGAATTTGGACAAATTATCATCGAAAGAGCATTTTATCAAATATGCAAAAGAATAGGGCTCATGTTTGAAAATTTTATTCGTGTATGAGGATTCAGGGTTCGGTTCACTAGTTTGAATGGGAAACACAGATTCAAAATCTGCATACACCACAAAGGGTACCTTCATTTGCCTTTCGAAATTTTCAAATGTAAGTTTATTACCAGCTACCATTTTACCATATTTATTGATTTTCAAATCAATTTGTGGTGTTGTTGTGTAAACATGATTACATTCATATAACTGATGGCGTAATAGTAATCGTTCTTTTGAAAAATATGCTAAACAACCATCGCAAAAATATTTTTGCTTTTGATGAGATGAGATTTGGCTACTCACCAAACGTGAAAGATTTTTTATCCAACAATAGTGGCTATTTCCCACATCGCCTGTGATAAGCAACAAATTGACATGACTTGTGAGTTTTCTCTGAGAGTATCGTAATGGACCCACAACTTCATAAGTGACTTTATTGTCTTTGAATTTTGATTTTAAACCATACACATTGACTGAAATATCATTCAAATTCTCAAACTGTTTGATATCGCGTAATTTAACTGGAAAATTCATACCTGTTAAATTTAAGACGGTGTTGAAGTGGGGATATGAAGACACTAGCGAAGTATTATCATTGGCAGGAAATAGGGCTGATGTTATGACCCACGCAAAGCAGCGTTGATCATAATTCTTCACATTGACAACTGCCATCTTGCTCTCAATGAATCGTGGTAGCTTGATGTATGATGATCCTCCCAAGGGGGTATACCTGTTTATGTTCACCTCCAGAAACAGAACTTTCTCACAACTCCATCCTGAAAAGATTCAATTGTTAGACCTACTATTTTTTGAAACAATCATTTTCCCACAAACCTGAATCACGTCCCACAAATTCTGATGCTTGAGCAATTATACTGTCTCGGAAGGCGTCAAATAATTCATTCAAATCAGTAGATGAATCAGCTATACGATATTTGAATTGAATGACTTTATATCCATCACTTCCTGGGTTTGGATAATGTAACTGCCAAATGCCTCCATATTGATCTTGACACTGTAGTGCAATTTGATGTTGTTTTTCAATAAATCGACTACTTTACATCTAATTTCACTGGAGAATGGAGCATACTCGCTATAAATGTTCTATGTGAATAGTCTGTGGCTGGCAGCCTGACATCTCAATGCACTTTTGATAAGCTGTACTCCATCACTCAAATTGATACATGCATTCGATCTGTGTTTGAGCGTCCTATTGTGCGAGTTGATTTGAGAATGTGGAATAACCACATTACAAGTACCACACGTATAAGGTGCTAATACTGGAGTTTCTATCCGTTTTTTTGAAGGAATAATCTGAGGCACATCTTCGTGGTTGTTTTGAAGCCAATCACTACTACTAGTGGAAGCTTCATTGCCCACTTTCACACGTTTTCTTGCTGCCAACTCTCTTTGTTTTAAGTATAGATCTCCAAATAAAGATGCATTGTATGTTCGTTTTGCTGATGAAGGTGTGGATGAGCAACTGCCTCGTTGATGCCGAAGGCGATTGTCACTTCTTGTAAAAGATTTGCCACAAATACAAGGAAACATGTTTGCAAAGCAGAAAAAAAACTAGCCACTCAACTGAAAAAACTGTAATGGAATAGCCCCTCATTTGCCTTTTATATACTCATTGAGAGGTGGGGGTATTTTGTTAGAAAAGGGGTAGGGTCATATTTTGAATGTAGCGCCCTCTGACACCCACCAACGTGGTCCGAAGGCCATGTCTGACGTCATGGTGCATGGTGGTGGGGGTAAAGTGGTGGGGGGAGGCCTAGAACCGGTTCAAATCTCAAGGTCGAACACATAATACATTTGAAGGTCACTGATGACGTCATAGTGATGAGTCATACACCTGAAGGTCATAGTCACTCTCATTACTGGCTCTAATTACTTGCTCTAATTACTGGCCCCCATATTGCACCCCCCATATTGCACAATAATAGTAAGTACAACTAGTTACATCTAATTACAAGTAAACCAGGCATTGAAAATATTCAATTACCCGCATTACCCTCCAATTACCCGTAATGTTTCTAAATTTCTCTCATTACAGTCTATCAATTACTCCAATATTGCACAGTAATTGTAAGTATAACTAGTTACATCTAATTACAAGTAAACCAGGTAATGAAAATATTCAATTACCCCAATTACCATCCATAATTGTAAGTATAACTAGTTACATCTAATTACAAGTAAACCAGGTAATGAAAATATTCAATTACCCCAATTACCATCCAATTATCCGTAATAACACTAAGTACATTTAATGACATGTAATTAGTCACATTCCGATCCACCAATTATTTTTTATGGCGATTATACGTATACACGTATTAAAAAGGGACCGGGCCCTAAACGAATGCAGGTAACTTTTCCCACAGTTGTATCGCAATAATCGTAAAACAGGATTTCTAATGATGAGAATAACTTAAAGTGGCCTTTTGTTTGTGTTTCCGAAGATACGGTGTTATTTTTAAATGTTTCCATATTCCGTGTCTGGACAATTCCTATGCTAATTTCATCTATGAGGGTGAATTAAAAACTATTATATTGTGAACAAATAGGATGGGACACATTTCTATGCGTGGGAACGAAAAAGTTTGAACCGGTTCAAATCACAAAGTCAAACACATAATACATTTCAAGGTCACTGATGACGTCATAGTGGTAGGGGAGGTCGAGAACCGGTTGTATGCCCAGTTCGCACCAGCACCGCATCGATAAAGAGAGGGCTGAGCGTGAACAAACCAGTGTTTGCATATCTGACTGTTGCTCCGTAGAGTACGGCTGTATGCATTCTCGGATGTCGTCATGAACATTGAAAGTTTACTGGAAAAGCATTTGGCAAATATAAGAATACTTCAAATTAAAATTCAACAGTATGAAGACAAAAATAGGAATGATGAAGAAATTCGACAATATAACCCTGGAGACGGTGAGAGCGTGCCATGATGTTTCCACAGAACCACGAAATTGCATCAATTACTGTGTGTACCATTATGAAAAATATACCTGTCCTAATAAAAAAAATTGACAAATGTGTATTTTTTTCTTCATAAACCCATTCAAAGATTTAATTATGTTGGGACCAAGTGTACATATAGGCTATGACTGATCCACGTAATTGAAAAGTCAATTGAAGGTGGTAATGAGCAATTTCATAGTGTATGGAAAAATCTAAATACCACTATGTGTTTGAAGATGACCAAAGCTTTTGGCTATCTTCAAACAGAGTGTTTTATTTAACTATAGTGTAATTGAAATAACCAATATCAAGTATATGAAGAGTACTTGAAAGGCAAAGTACACAAGGTCATATCCGCAATACCGACACTGCATGTAATAAGCAATTGGTATGTGTAATGAGCAATTAGTGAAATACTTGAGAGGCACACAAGGCCAATAAGCAATTGTGTTTAGAAAAAAAGTTACCTCTTGCAAGTACATATACAAACTCTATCTACAATTACCCACAACATTTTTAAATACCTCTCATTACATGTCTCGAGCACAAATCTACAATCCCAATTACCGGCAATACTTCTAGATACACCTATACACCTCTAATTACATGTAATAAGGTTTCGAAGTAATTCTAGATACCTCTCATTACTGGATATGGCTCTCATTATACTATAAGAGTACTTGAGAGGCACACAAGGTCAATAAGCAATTGCGTATTGGAAAAAAGTAACCACTAGCAAGTACATATACAAATTCTATCTACAATTACCCACAACATTTTTAAATACCTCTCATTACATGTCCCGAGTACAAATCTACAATCCCAATTACCCGCAATACTTCTAGATACACCTACATACCTCTAATTACATGTAATTAGGTCTCTAAGTACTTCTAGATACCTCCAAGTACTTTCTCTCATCACTCTGTAATTACACTCCTCTAGTTACATCCCAAGTCGGCCTTTGTCTGCTACTGAGTACAGAGTGGAACTCGAACCGAGGAACAAAACTGTCAGCAGTAACTCTCGTATACCGGGTTATGTTCCAAAACTTACCGTTTCCTTATAATCTTTCTATAAATGGCCTGATTTATAGAAACATTATGAGGAAACCTTGTAGCTGCATCATTCCAAGACACTTTTTTTGGTTCTACTTGGAGCAACCTAAACCGAGTTGTCTCCCACACTAGGTTTCTCTAGGCGTTTTACCTCAGCAATATCTGAAGAAACATTTCTAAATACTCATCGAATTTAGGGAGGTAGGTATATCACTGATTAACCTAGAAGGTATTTTGAGAATTATGTATCTACGTCAACACAAACATTTCATTTCACTTACCTGAATCCCTCAACAGAATTCTATCACCATATATCTATTTTTATAGAAATCTATTTTATTGGTTAAAAGCAGCCAGAACATTTTTTTAATATAGAAATGAAAAAAGTGACACAATAACTGTCAGAGTACTCTTATTCTACCCTCTTTTTTGGTTGAGTAAGCTCTGGGGTAAACCCCACAGGTTTTGGAACATTTGACAAGCATCAAATAATTTTTCAGAGTAAGTTGCGGAACAGTGAGAGTAGACTCCGGGTAAGAGAGTAAGCTTTTGGGACACGACCTTTTGAGTGCGTTAGTCTGTCACTGTCTATAGAGAATGGCAGCGCTACCACAGCTTAGTGTGCTATAATGGCCCTAACAATTCAGCCAGTAGGCGCCTGCTCAACAGGGCCCCTCAGGTAATAACAGAATGAATGTTATTGAGGAAGTGGTCCAGGTACACCGCGAGTCGGGAAGCGAGTCCCAAGGTGTCCCGCTGGCGATATCAGGCCACATGTTAGAGAATTAAGTCGCCAAATGGAACCTGTCGAAACAAACGATCCCCCTGTACATAATTATAACCCCTCTCCCTGTGTGAATATAAATCCCCATATTAGCCCAGACAAAGAATTGTCTTATATAATGATTTAATAAATAAGAAAATCAACGACTACAGTTTTTCGAGAAAAATAAATATTTCTACTGAGGATGGTGTTCCCAAGGTAGACGTTACTCGGCAGTTCGGCAACAAGCTTCCGAGGATACCGATTCTAGTCAACAACCAAAGAATTCTTGCTCATCTAGTTGATACTGGTGCCAGTGCGAACTTTGTACGAGCAGATATTTTCCCTGAAAAAGATTTATCAAATCTTCCAAATTCGATATCTGTCCAGCTGGGATGCTGCAATAACGCCAGGCTACAGCCTGGGAAAGCTAAGAACCACCATACAAATCGAAGACAACCCCTATGAAATCGTTGCAACCGTGTTACACGATTTAAATGAGCCGATTTTTTAGAACGAAAAATCAGAAAAAAAGAAACTAAGCATTTTATATTTTGATTCCATCAGTTTGTTGTGAAAAAACAGCCCAGTGTTGAAGAAGACGATTTCATACTGTATAAAAAGTTTTTGGAATGGGACTCATTAAAAGGAGAATTAGACCCATGGAAAATGATATGGCTAAAAGAACCTGTTTCATCTCGACAACATGTACCTACTTCTGAGAGATAATTTTCCTCGCTGAAACGCCTCAAAACCTATTTGAGGAATTCCACAGGTCAGGAGAGACTGAATGGATGAACGGATGAATTCACCGAGACGTAAACATTGACAACGAGAAGATCATTGACTCGTTTGCAGCAAAAAAATCTAGAGGCTCAATATTATTCTTTAATGTGGATCTGATGCCTTTATATGTTTTCCATTAATATATTTAATTTTGATTGTTTTGTTGTTGAATAAATATGATTGTAAGCAGTGTCAAATATTATTTTATGAATAAAGGTGCATTAAGTCAACATCACTTTAAAATAGTGCTTAAATAATACCTATTATGTTAAAATCGAAAGTTGAACCTCTTTTATCAAATGGCACCGTTTATACAACAATGTTAAGTTTATTCTAACAACCTTTGATGTAACCGTTATGTTTATGATAATGCTTGTGCTAAAGTTGACTAAATCCACCCTCAATCTGCAAAATTGTAACATGGTTAATACCGAATATCCAATGTGATATTTCCTGGGTAAATTACAAAATAGTGTTGAACATACAAATTATAATGAAATTGATCAAACTTGGTCCGCAATATTCTTCTTAAGCTCAAGTCAACAGAGGCCGCTGAAAATTTTTTTCTGGCTACGGCCTTGTAGGGTACATGTTACATTTTAATCATAACAGTTGATTAAAATGGATTAATTTGAATTTTTCGCGGAACAAATGTACACTGACAAAGAAACAACCCTACATCACACAATATACCTCTTTCAATAACAATGCTCTAGCTCTATAGTTATGAATTTATCGCCATTTTGAAAGAAAAAAAACCTAAACAAAATTGAAGTCCCTTGTGTTTTGTATTTTATGGAAAAACTAAATTTTCCTTCGTTATGAACAATTTTAATCCTAGTAGGGGGTTCCTGAGGCTACCAGGAACCCTGACATGACGATAAGTTGCCGAAAAATGTGCCAGTAGTTTTAAAGCCAAAACTTGTGTGGTGGCTTGACTTCATCCTTATCCGAAGTCCTCTGTTTTTAGGCAATTTCGGTACGATCGCATGTCGGAAGACCGAAAGCAAATCGTACATGGAGAAATTAGGAAGATATCTGAGGCAGGTGTAATTCTGCCCTGTACTTCACCCTACTGCAGCCCGGTAGTGTAAGTGCCAAAGAAAGATGGCAAACTTCGTTTTTGTGTTGATTATAGGGAAGCCAACAAATTAATCGTTTCGGAAGCACCAAATTTACCAAGAAACTGTAAGAGAGCACGAATTTTCACCACTCTAGACCTCAGAAATGGTTTCTGGCAAGCACCCTCAACCCGTGAGAGTCGTAAATATACCGCATTTGGAACCCCAGATGGGCAAGTTCACGAATTTGAGGTCTAAACGGATCTGCAGCCTTTCAAAAACTGATGTCGTAAGTGTTGGTAGGTTACATAGATGTGTTCTGTAAAGTGTACCTTGATGACATCGTCGTATACTCACACAGTCTAGAGGAACATTGTAACCACCTACGTCGGATATTAGAACGGCTGAGGTCTCATGGACTCTGGTTGTCCCAGAAAAAGTGTAAATTTGGCTCAAAGGAACTCAAATATCTCGGTCGAGTTGTATCTGAAGGTGGCAACAAAAGCCACAAGACACTCATATATACAGGGTGGGGCACCAAAAACGAAACAGAGCGAATATCTTCAAAACGCATCATGCGTTGTGAATGAAATGCAAAAATAAGCCGATTTTGAATCCAAGGGGGACGGACATCTTCCTATCATAACCTAACTGTCGTACCTCTTCCCCCACCCAAACAATTTGAATAGGGAAAGTAGTGAGTGTGACACACCATTGAAAATGTAATTTCATGAGGAATTCAGCCAATTCAGTCAATTTTTGCTACCTAACTTATTATTTTGGCTCCCTCTTGCGGGAAAAACAACTGTTCCGTATTCCAAATTATGATACTTCATTTGCAAGCTAATTCGACATAAATTCGGTGACAATGCATTATGTGATTTTTTTAAGAGAAAAAACAAAGTTGCGGCTCCAAAATGGCGGAAGATTTGCAATTATGGTCCGATACGATTCAAAATTGAAATGTGGTGGTTTCCATGGTCAGAAATTATGATTTTTCTGTCATTGCAAAGAAACAACATAGTTGCTCTAAGATGGCAGACGGAATTTTTAATTATGGTCCGATTCGAATCAAAATTAGTATGTGGGGATTTTCAGGGTCGGAAGTTATTATTTTTTTTGTCGATGCAGAAAACAAGATGATGGACGAAATTTGTAATTGTGGTTCGATTCGACCAGGCACCGAAAACGAATTCTTCAAAACACATGTATTGTGAAAAAAATGCAAAAACACGTCGATTTTTAATCCAAGAGGGAAATCTTCATATCATAACCTCAACTGTCACACCACTCCCCCCCACCCTTGGAATAGGCAAAGTACTAAGTGTGACACTGTGTGAAGAGGTTATTCCATAAGGAATTCAGACATGTGAGTGTTCGCTACCTAACTTTTCATTTTGGTCCCTCTTGCGCGAAAAACAACTGTTTCGTATTCCAACTGATGATATTCAATCTGAAAGCTAATGTAAGCAATGCACGGAAAAATAACCAAAAATTTAAAAAAATATCATTGTATGAACTTACAAATTGGAAATTTTTTCATACATAACTCAAAAACGTCCGGCAGCGTTTCGAGACTAACTTTTACTCATGTATAGCAGTCCATGGCGAAGTCTTTGAGCATCCACTGAGAATGAATGCAGTTTAGAATGATTGGATTCGAATTTATTCAAGGTTTTCCAATTCTCAAGTTTATTCAATGTTCAATTTTTTTGTTCTTCAAAAGTTTTCATTTAACTTGCCCTGTTAGTAAGTATTTACGTATATGTGGGACAAAACAAACGTGTAAAATCCCTATATGCTAATTTTGAATCGAATTAAACCACAATTACAAATTCCGTCCGCCATCTTGGTTTTCTGCATTGACAAAATAATCATAATTTCCGACACCGAATTTTGATTCGAATCGGACCATAATTACAAATTTCGTCCGTCATCTTGGAGCCACCATCTTGTTTTTTTTTTGCATCCACAAACAAATCATAATTTATGACCCTGAGAACCAACAAATATCAATTTTGAATCGAATCGGGCCATAATTGCAAATCTTGTCCGCCATTTTGGAGTCGCTATTTTGTTTTTTTCCTTTAGAATTTATGACAAATTACCTACCTTGCAAACGAAGTATCATAATTTGGAATACGGAACAGTTGTTTTTCCCGCAAGAGGGCACCAAAATAAGTTGGTTAGCAAAAATTGACATAGCTGAATTCCTTCTGAAATTACCTCTTCAATGACGTGTCACACTTACTACTTTTCCTATTCAAATTGTTTGGGTGATAGTGACCAAGGGGTGGGGGGAGAGGTATGACCATTGAGGTTAAATTAAATTAAAAATCGTCGTAGTTTTGCATTTTTTTCACAATACATGCATTTTGAAGATATTCGATCTGTTTCGTTTTCGGTGCCCCACCCTGTATATTAAATGTGAAAATGTTTCCACTCCGAAAAGCCTTAAACAATTAAGGGCATTTTTGGGCACTGCAGGGTGGCTGCCAGAATATATCCCGCAATTTGACGGGGTAGCAGCACCCCTGTCTGACTTAATCGAAAAAGACAAAAAGTTTAAATGGACGCCCGAGGCAGAAAGTGCGATCGTGGCCGTTAAACAGCTTTATGCAGAGCCTTTCCAGTTGGCTAGGCCGGACCCCTCTAGACCATATTGTCTCCAGACTGACGCCAGCATAGCAGGTGTCAGAGCGGCCTTGTTTCAGAAGAGAACTGATGGGGGCTGCGACGTTATAGCCTACAGTAGTGCCAAGTAATGCTACGGAATGAAAATATCACATTAACGAAATCGAGTGTATGGCTTTGGTAAGGGGTATACGAAAATATAAACACTTCCTAGAAGACAAACCTTTCACTTTATTGACAGACAGTTCAGCACTTTTGTGACTATACAAAATGAAAGATACTAAAGCGAAGCTTACTCTTTGGTCTTTGTTGCTCCAAGATTATGATTTCACTATTGTCCATGTCCCAGGAAAACTCAACCAACTTCCTGATTTTTGTCCAGAAATCCTGATGAGCAAGAAACTGGACAATCTTGTGAAAGATTCCGAACGGATGTTTTTCCCCACGGTGAAGGCCCAGGAGGCACCCGCCGCAAATGTGGAGGAATTATGTCTGATAGAGGAACCTACTCATTTTGAGGAAGGGGAAAAGGACATTTTTGACGACAATGCTAAGTTGTTCTGTCATAATATTGCGGCAACGAATTTTGCCCGAAAAGGGGGAGCTTTTTGTCCGAAGTCGTTACCCATATGATCTTCGAGGACAAATCAATCCTAAACGGAAGAGAACATCACAACTAGTTTGTATGGAATTTGCTTTTTTGCCATAATGCGGCAAACAGACCAGCAGGCTACTATATTTTACGACGAAGTCGTGGAAGCACAGCGAGAATGCCAAGGGATTAAAAGGTTCATTGATAGGACAATTCGTGCTGGAGGGAGCAACGACCCAACCGCCTACGATTACAGAATAGGAACCGAATTTTCTATCGAAGATGGCCTAGTGTACTTTGTCTGACTTCAAAATACAGAGAAACGATTGGTGATCCCTAAGTTTTTCGTGTCAAGAGCCCTCAAAAGGTATCATGACGATGTGGGACATCCTGGCGCAGAAAACTCATCGGCAAATCGCTCGTTACTTTCAATTGGCACTCTTGAAGGCTAGAGTGCAAGACTATGTAGTTAGGTGCCTAACGTGCGCCACAACCAAGAGAGCCAAGCCCCAAACTGCCGCACAGCAGATCCCAAATACTCCCTTTGAACCTTGGGAAATGGTGACGATAGACGTCATGGGCCCTTATCCAAGCAAACCCCAAGGGAACCGCTATTTACTTGTAGCCCCAGACATGTTCTCGAAATGGGTTGAGACAAAGGCTGTCATTTGGGCAGATGCCACAGTTGTGGTTGAATTCCTTATGAGGACGTCTTTAGTCGTTGGGGTTACCCTAAGGTACTAATTGCGGACAGCGCTTCTCAGTTCCGAGGCAGACTGTTGGAATCGTTCTGCGGAACTCGACGTATTGAACTGAAACTGTCAGCTGTTAATCACCAACAAGCCAACCCAGTAGAGAGACAGGCTCAGGAGATTAGGAAAATGCTTCGGGCGGCTTTATTAAATAAGGCAGAGCACTTGCGTGGGAGGCTCAAAGTTCCCGAAATTGTTTTCAACCTTCGAACCAGACACAACGCATCCACAGGAATGACTCCTTCCATGCTCCTGTTGGGGTATGATTTGGAACGATCTGGTGACTGGAAGATGCCATCCCAAAAAAGGCGAAATATTAGAAATGAAAATCGAACTCAACGCGCATAGCGGATGCAAGCGCGGCTACCCGTGCGTACCATAGGAAACATTTTCCATAAAACCCTCAGCAACCAGTAGAGTTCACAGTAGGGCAATGGGTGCTTTGCAGGAACTCGAAACTCCAAAGGAAAAACTTTGGACAAACATGGGTCGGTCCATATCAGGTTTTACGCAAACTCGGGCTAACATGTTATGTGGTAAATAAGGGAAGTGGAGAGAATGGAATCATAGATATATAATGATTTCTATGGGTGGAATGTCCACACGGACGACCTAAGGGCCGCCTCAGTACCCCGTGCAGGCCAAGCTAGTATTGACCCCCGTTCACCGCCTTCTTCTTTAGATGAGGAAGATTAGAGGTTCACAATTGAGTTGAAGTATTTTCCTTCCCTGAGGCACAGCGAGCCTCGAGCAGTCTCCGTGAAGCTGTACATATCCCCATTAAAAATTTTCATTGAAAATTTTCACATTCGCAGCCAATTGTAACTAATCACAATTTTTCTCGATATTAAATTAAGATTGTTTCCTCCCGCAGTATACGAACTGCAATTTGTATTTCTTTTAGTAAATTTTAAATTATATTCGCTACTTGTAAATATTAAAATAGGTCTTGCTTTATATACGAGGGCTGACAATAAAGTAAGGTCTCCAACGCTGCAACTTCGCCGGATCACGCGCTAGGCGAAATCTGGCAACACCGCCGTGTTCCTTGGTTCCCCCACTACCACTTTGCTGCTGGGTGAGGCTTCCCCGACCGCTCAGTCTTGGCTGAGCAGCCGTCAACGATGGAGGTACCACTCGCGTCAGCGTCCAAGTGCGAATTGCGTTCTGTAATACGTTTTTTGAGTGCGAAAAAGGTGACACCTATTGAAATCCATCGTCAACTAGTTGAAGTTTACGGGGAAAAGTGTATGGACATAAAAAACGTGCGTTAGTGGAGCCGCGAGTTCAATTCCGGGCGCACTAATGTTCACGACGAGGAGAGAAGTGGCCGACCGTCGGTCTCGGATGCGATTGTTCAAGCAGTGGAGGCAGAAATGCTCAAAAACCGCCGTGCGACAATTAGGGACTTGGAAGAGAAGCTTGGAGGAGTGTGTAGCAGCGAAACAATCCGTCATATCCTTGTGAACAAGTTGCAGTACCACAAAGTTTCTGCCCGATGGGTGCCGAAACAGCTGACCGAAGACCACATGAAGCGGCGCGTGGAATGTGCGACCAAAGTTGTGGCCCGTTTTGAAGAGGAAGGCGATGATTTTTTGGAAGGGTTTGTTACGGGGGATGAAACGTGGGCTCATCACTACACACCCGAAACAAAGGAGTCGTCCAAACAATGGCGCCATAGCGATTCTCCGAAACCCAAAAAGTTTAAGGCGACACTGTCAGCCGGCAAGGTGATGGCTACGGTGTTTTGGGATCGCCACGGGGTATTGTTGGTGGATTTCATGCCAAGGGGAACCACTATCAATGCAGCAAGGTACTGTGAGACCCTGGAAAAGCTTCGTCGTGCCATAAAAAACAAACGCCCGGGATTGCTGAGCAAAGGAGTGAAATTTCACCACGACAACGCGCGCCCGCACACAGCCAACGTTACCCTTGACCTGCTCAAGACATTTGGCTGGGAAATCATCGATCACCCTCCCTATAGTCCCGACGTGGCCCCCAGTGACTACCACATGTTCCCCGCCCTGAAAAAACATCTCGGAGGGAAGAAGTTTGATAGTGACGCGGAGGTTCAGAAAGAGGTCAACACCTGGCTGCGCGAGGCGGACGGAGAGTGGTATTCTGCCGGCATAGACAAGTTCATCGTGCGGATGCGCAAGGTGTTGGAAAAAAATGGCGATTATGTAGAAAAGTAGCCAAGACCTTGGCCTTTCCAACGGTGTATCGCTTTTTGTAAATAAATGTCATTTTCTATGAAAAAAAAAATTGGAGACCTTACTTTATTGTCAGCCCTCGTAACTTCAAATTATTCCCATGTGAGGAAATTATTGTTACCGAATAAGTTAGAATTGTATTTTTTTAGGATAGTGAAAAATCCTGTAAACCCAGTGGTTATAGGGCGATTGCCATTTATTTTCAATCATGTGAATATTTTGTAATGAACCAACAAATGTTGGTTTTTCCTACAATCATGGCAGGCTTTGGCATTGTGAGTGCTAGCGATCTTCTCAAGGCATATATCTGCCCTGCTATATGCGAATTTTTATTTGATCCAGTCGAAGAGCAAATATATCAAAGTGTTTTCAGCTCCAATTTGGCTGAAAAAAAGACGATATCTGGAATTTACATTTTCCTAGGCCACGCCCACCCGCGAAATTCACGGAGTCAGCGTGCGGCCTCGGGTATAAATATAGGCTGATTTGCGACCCAATCGAGTCTCGTCTGTTCCGGCGTTTCAACTTACAAGTGTATTGACGATTTCCGCGTTTCTGTTGAAAAATCCGAATAGGTTAACACTATTCACAGTCTGATTATTAATATCGAGCTTTCTCATTTGAAATACTTGGAGTATTTCAACTTTGCTTGAGTGATTCAAGCCTGGATTTCTGACTAGTGCCAATAAAAGCAGCTTTTCGAATCCAAAAGTAGATAGAAACATTTTGCTTTTCGACATTTCGACGAAATAAATTGTTTGAGCCAATATCTCAAACAAGAACGGCCAGCACGTACAAAGTCACAATTTTAGACCTGCCTGCAGTGGGAAAGATTGAAAAAACCAGAAAATACTGCCTTTCATTTTGCTTCCTGCCCGATTCCTATTTCCTGGTGGAGAAAGTGAAAAGAGTGAGCCAAGCATAGACTGGAGAAGTTCCAAGACGAAAAGAGGCCAAGTGTAAGAACAGTTTTTATTACGAGGATATATCGAAAAATTCTGAGCCTATTATAGAACCCAACAAAATTTCAATGTCAAAATATTTTATTACTCAACATATTCTCCTCTTGATTGGATACATTTATTACAGCAAACCTGCAACGTCTCTAGACCTTTCAAAATAAATGTTTCTTCTTGCTCTGCAAACCAGACCTCCACAGCTTTTATTACCTCCTCGTTGAAAGAAAATTTACGACCTTTTAAACTTTTTTTCAGTTGAGGAAAGAGATGATAGTCGGACGGAGCCAAATCTGGTGAATAAGGGGGGTGTTCAAACCCTAAATCACGAATTTTTTGCATGGCAACATGAGATTTGTGTGCAGGGGCGTTGTCCTGCAAAAACAAAACACCTTTGGATAGCTTTCCGCGTCTTTTCTCTTTAATTTTTTCCCGTAGAGTGGTCAGTAATGTCGAATAGTAATATCCAGTTATTGTACTACCCTTATGCAAAAAATCAATCATGATTACTCCATGGCAATCCCAAAAAACTGAATCAAGAACTTTTCCAGCAGATTTTTGGACAAGAAACTTCTTAGGTCTTGGAGAACCGGAGTGTCGCCATTCCATCGATTGTTGCTTTGTTTCTGGATCGTAGAAATGTACCCATCAAGTCTCATCCATAGTAACAATTCGGTTCAATAAGTCTACATCGTTTTCAAATCGAGCACAGATCGAACGCGATGCCACTACCCTTGCACGCTTTTGGTCAACATTCAAACATTTGGGGATCCATTTTGCAGCAATTTTTCTCATGTCCAAATTGACGTGAACTATATGATGAACGCGTTCGTATGAAATATTCAGTGCTTCAGATATCCGTTTTAGCCCAATTCGACGGTCTGTTAAAGTCATGTCATGAACACTGCATCGATATTTTTGGGGACTGACACAGAAACTGGCCTTCCCAATCGGTCATCATCTTCAATGGAAAATTTACCTCTATTGAAACTTTCAGTCCGATTTTTCACGGTCGCATACGAAGGACTTTGATCACCAAGGGTATTAAGCATATCTTCGTAAATCTGCTTACCTCCCCTTTTAATTTATCGATTTTCACAATTTCGGTGGACATATTTTTTCTTAATTTATTGTGTAATTCTGGTTTACTTTTTTGACGTCAAACTTTACACTGCCACTTCTAATAAGTTATTGTTCGTTGCTATGGTAACGCAATATTTTGTTTATGCAGGGAACTGGTCTAGGCTAACTAGATATCAATACATCCTCGTAAAGCCCAATTTTATCCTCCTGCGTACTCTGCACTCGCCTTCGACCAGGTACTTGCACAGCCACACAAATAAACCAATAAATAACAAAGAATTCGTTTGGCATAGGACCCTAAAAGAGTCCTGTGTACACCAAGCAAAAGACCATAAAATGAGCAAGTTTTTAACAAAAATACTAGTAGGAAACCGACCATGCCATCACATGAAAGACAGTCCGTATAGTTATATTTAAGATGTCTAAAAACCATGGTGTGTCGACTCATACCTGCAAAACTGTGGGATAAAACGGGAGACAATTCGCCAGCTTGATTAAGAGAAAACAAATGAAATCGTGACCTGTTTCCCAAATATTCCGCATTTGCATGTACCGCCACGGTCGGTTTTCCTGTTAGGGTAAATTTACAAGCACAGAAGTTTTCAAGTATTGTCGACGGATGAACTGAATAAAGAAATCTAATTATTGAAATTTACTGAATCACAATCACCAACCAGTTTTATTTGTTAAATTTTCGACTTATATTTATAATTTTTTACTGAAATGCAATTAACTACAATAATAACCACGCATTTCATTTGGAAGTATCGAAATTAAGCTTCATGAAAATTCACCATTAGAACCTGTCAATCTTTTGCTAATATAATCAGGAATGGCGGGATTCCGTGAGATATATTCGTGCCATTATTTTCATTAAAATGTTTTCTAATAATACAAGCATATACAAGATACTATGTGATAATCTTCATGATATGGTGGTACTCACTTTCGGTACTGGATATAGATGAATTTCGTTCGTCTCTCTGGATTGCCACAAATGATACAAAAACGGAAGATGATGAAATTATTATTGTACAGACTACACAGAAAACGATTAGATATTCACAAATTTTATTCAATGTTTCGCCAACACAGCAGCTTCTTCACTGTCTGATTGAATACAGTTTGTGGAGATCGAATCGTTTTCTGTGTATTTTATACAATTACTATGGATCTTCATCAAGTAACGGCCGAGTCAATCAGACAAATTGAATTATCATTGAATGAATGATGAATTTCTAAGAAAATATGCAGCAAAATAGACAAACACATTAATAATAGTCATCTATACAGGGAAATTGCACTATGAAATTTAGATTCCGTCACAACTATTCATTTTTGAACAGTATTTGAAGTTTGTTGAAATTCCATAAAATTGAGAACAGTCGTCAATCACCATATCCCTGGAATATTGACATGACTAAAATTAGGGTCACTGAATCCTAGAAGGCTTTGGCCTTCTTACGGATATGGCCAATGGGTGGAGTCTAAATAGTTCTAATGTTCCAAAAACACCACGAAAATTAGGTCCGATGTTTGAACTAGTGACAGATGTCAAAAGTCAATTTTTGATGTCATTGCCGTCATTGGGAATGTTTTCAAAAATACTTTTAGCAGATTCACAGTAAAAGAAAGCAGATTGTCCCAAGTCCTAAAATCTTCTGATGAGCCCTCTGCTGTCACTGATCCAACTTAGGAATATGTTGGTTACTTTTTTTACTGATACAAATATTCCTTTCTTCTGAAAGTGAAGTACTTGTGCAGTGAAAACCTGCAAGAATACCGACAAAAGTCATAAATTATATTGTATTCTCAGAGGTGAGTTCAAGATCATTTTGTTTAAAAATTGTTAATTAGTAGATTGAAGAATACATTTTTCCCATTTTCCTCACTAAAGACAAATACAGATTATATTTTCATTCAAACTTTTTTTTCCAGGATTGAAACAGGAAACCTTGAGAAAGAAATGGCTATCAATAGTATCAATATTGAATAACTTATTGTAAAATTGTGACTACAACTACAATTAAATTAAAAAATGAACTTAAGAGATGATTTCAATTCCTATATAATATGCAGTACCCGCTTATCATAATGTGTCACCCGGTGACTAGTATTAGTATTATGAGTAGTCCGAATAAGATTCATTTTGTTTAACTGAAACTTGTAGAAGTATGACGTGTGAGGTGCGGAATATATTGAACTATTGTTAAAGGGAGTGTTTATTGTGATATTCCGACCATCCTACTACATCAGGGTGCATATTCTTGAAAGCTAGGGAGTAGAACAACCGAGAGATTGGGGGCGTGATTTACTGACAATTGATAAGTGGTATTCTCGAATGTCTTGTAAGAGAAGGATAGCTCCCTGATGCTTCTACTGGGTAGTTTGAGGGGATCAGCCGGGGAATAATGTGATATTTTAGGACCCTTATAACCTTACTCTTTTCTGTGTTTCGTGTTTTTTATCATAATATATATCAATCTATCTTGAAATAATACTATAACCATTGTTTAAAGAGAAAATAACCGATGCATATAGTATAACATACCGATATAGCTCGGACTAAATTATATCGACTAAGATTCATAATAATGGATAAACTATCTTCAAAGAATTTTATGGTGGGAAGGAATTATGGCAGATATTGATGATGCTGGGGAATTTTATAACATAAGGCGTGAAGTACTTCCAAGGACAGATCCTTTTGATCTGTCTGATGAAAAATTTCTAAAGTTATTTCGACTAACAAAACCTTTGTGTGAGAATGTTATAAATATGGCCAGGGCTTACATCCACGAACCCACGAGATCATCAGCATTAACAGTCGAAACCAAGGTAACTAAATTAAATTTTTTTGTATTTATGATGAAGTTTTAACACTTAGGGTAGATTAGTCAACTTTAACATAAGCATTATCATAACCATAGCGGTAACATCAAAGGTTTTTAGCATAAACTTAACATTGTTGTATAAATGGCACCATTTGATATAACAGATTCACCTTTCGCTTTTGATATATTTTTAAGCACAATTTTAAAATAATGTTGACTAAATGCACCTTTAAATTTTAGTTAAAGATCCCTTTAAGCATAAATATTAATAGGTTTTAGCAGCTGTACGCTTCTGTGTATATGGAAGTTATCAAGAAATCACTGGTTCTAATCATTATATTGAGATGAATTCCACCAAAATTTCCTTTTGTTTAGGTGTAATTGGATTACACTTCACTTTTCTGATGTCATACTACATTATAACCGTTGTATTCTTCTTCTTCTTCCTTTAATGGGCTATGTCCTAGAACAATTTACCCAGCTAACTCGTTTTGGAAATGTTCTAGTCTTGCTCAGAGCAATTGAACATATCCAACTTCCCAACTATCGTTGGATTGACTAAATGTTCCTCCAATGTTTCATTCTTCTTTCTTCCGTAAGGGCTTACATGTTAGTTAGGATTAACAACACAACAAAGGACAAAACTTTTCTCGCTTGGGGGCAGCCACCATAGATATATATTATATATACTTACTCTAGATCGCTAATCCCGTCTACGTTTTGTCTGAAAAGTGTTATAAAAAGTCGAATGATTGCGTCAATGCGCATGGTCATAACCAGCTACAGCGATGACAAATTTCAGCAACTTTTATCTTTGTTGTTGCGATTCGGGCAAAGATGATCTAGCATTACTGCGAAAGTGCGAAGCGTGCTCAAAGTTTCGTCGAATTCTTTAGATCGTTCAACAGCGTTAATAGTTTCCATTGTTCAAAGAGAAGGGATTTGAGTTTGGCAGGGACGGTTTTATTTTATTGTGGTCATTTTAAATGTGGTTTACATATTAGTACTTTGTCAGTAGTTTGTATTGTGTTATTAGTTTTCGAGTTTTTCTGTGGTAAATTACAGTTTTTAATTTTTACTATGATGACGTGCTTGGTGCTATGGAGTGGAAACAAAGGAAAAATTCCTGGAATCCATTATTTTTAGTAAGTAAATGGAATATTTATATCGTTGATAAAACTGAGTACCTACTAATACTTATTATTTCTTCATGTCTGACTAATGCACATTATTTCTAGTTTGACGAGAGCAAAAAGCAATGCATGACATTTGGATGAGAGCATTGGGAAGAGATCCTACCGCGGAGCATCTGGGTCAAAAAAATGTCATTTGTAGCAAACATTTTTCTCCAAACGATGTATATATTCAGGGTAATCGAATGTTGTTGAAACCAAATGCAGTTCCAAGCCTTTTTTTACGAAAACATGATGAAGTTTACACCCAAGAAAGGTGAGTCATATACAAAATCTAACCTAACAACATAGGGTATGGTCCGTATATATTCTTGGTTACTTTGGTTAGTAATTTGGTGGTCCGTATATATAAAATTCCTGAAAAATCGGTGACTATTTCCTGAAACTTCGGTGAATAATCTGTCACCAGAGCTACCATACTTTTTCCTCGGTAGTTTCGGGAACCGCTTGTCACTAGTCAATTTAACTCATTTCGTCAGTTGACAGTTTTGAAATTTTGAACCAGAAAGTTAAAGTTTATTTTTGAAATCTTGAAATAAATAAACCAGTGGGGAACAAAAACCTGTCTCCAGAGGAGGCACCTAGGAATAAGCGATCCTTGTCTTTATGGACACCTAAACTGTCTTTTAATTGGGATTTATCCTGTTTAGACAATAAATGTATTTTTTTTTAAGATTTTTTTATTTTATTTATTTAAAGACTAAATTATTTACTTTTTTTACGCAATATAACCGTCAGACATTGCCGTTTTGTGAAGTGTTAAAATCACTCGAAATGTTGAATAATCAGAATAATGGCAAGTGACAACTGACAAGGGGTCCGTATATGTGGATCCGGTTGTCTAAAAAATTATAAACCGCGAGTTACCGATCTGAAAACTTCGGCGATATACGGACCATACCCATAGGTAGGTACTAGGTAGGAATCCTGAAACTTAAAGTATCGTTCATACCAGCGTGAATTTCGCAATTTTTCTGCGAATAAAATAGCTGACGACATGGTTCTGCATCAACGATTGGTTCGGCAGGACTGGCAGACATTTTAATTGCAGAAAAACTGCAAAATTCGCGAGGGTATGAACAAGTGTTTAGAATTTGTGCAATTCATTCATGATGTACGATTTATAAAGGTTTGTAGTTTTTAAGGAATTCAGATAATTTATAGTGTTACTTGTGAAATTATGCAAACTATTTTACACTTTTTTCAGAACTCTTCATGAATTCCCCAACGCATCGAAATGGATGATAACTTGGAAGTACTTTTTATTGAAAACAAGGACAATGTTTCAGGTGTTACTCTTCAAGTTTCTTGCACTCCTACTATTGAAATTGCAGTGAGGTAAGATATTAAATTTATAATACTCATAAAATTTACTTGTGAATATTTGGGCAAGATTATATTTTGAAATTTATATATTCATGATATATATGATGTGATATTTAATGTAATAATATTAATACTCCCTCATAAACACTCCTATGAGTGTTGTATCCAAGACACAGCCTGTGGAGGTAGAGAAGGGAGTAGGTATTATTATTAAATAAACATATAATAAATGAACTTTATTGAACCAATTAAATTGATCCAATAGGCCATTGACCTAGGTCCTTCAGTCCATTGTGACATGATTATTATTATTTGTCGAAACAAGTATGTTTTCATAATTTTTCGAAAGTCCCCTGTTATTATCAAATATTATTTTAAGATTCCAAATAAGACTTGAACTAAGATCTCTGAATTTGATACTTTACTCAATTTTTGTTACCCCAACTAACCTCCAAAGTAAATTGTTATTGACCCACCAAACTTATTACATATTTTATGTCGATATTGCCATTTTTTTGTTTTTAACTTCTCATCGTCTGGTAGGAAATCTATTGTTTCAATGTTATTAGCAATAGTTTTTGATATAACGCACCTTATCTATGGATAATTTTAATATAAGTCAATGATAATTCTATTTTAGCTCACCTTCAAGTGGACTCCCCCAGAAGTTTCAAAAGGACACATGGAGAAACATCAACAGTGAATGTAATAGTGGACAAATTAAAAGAGCAAGAAGAGATATCAAAACGAGACACAATAACAGGTTAGTTGTTTTCAATGCTTATTTTTATTATGCTTTTATCATATTTGTTGGATGTTGAATACACTTAGAATCCGTTTAATATCAATTGAACTCTTCCATTCTACTGAAATATTTATTTTAGGTCTGATGAAGCCAACTTTTTGCAAGAAAACTATCAAATTTTAATATAAATGACATATATGTGATATTTTCTAATCTTTCCAAATTGATATCACAGACATACTAGTAATTATTTTTCCTTGCATACAATTGACTGGTGACAGTACTCACTTTGATTGAACTGAGAAGTGAAAAATAAACATCATTTGAAGTAGTTTGGAAATTGGATTTGAGTTTTGTTTAATAATTTCCATAGAAGTATTTTATTTTAAGTATTTTTATTTTTATATTTTCTCATATCATGTATTTTATATTTTCAGTGCATCTCCCTCAAAACTTCATCTTAAACTTAAACAAGCAAATTAAAAAAAAAATCCATAGCCCAGAAAAAAGTAAAAGCTATAACAGTGAAAATCAATCGCCTGAAGAAAGGAGTCACAACCTTGAAGCAGATAATATCGACTTGGAAAAATCCCTGACAGGTGTCCCGCTATCCTTGATGAAACGGACTATAGAAATCAAAAAAGAAAGGATTGCATGAAAAAAATTGAGAGAGAAATTCAGTGGTGACCACTGTCCGTAAACCATCTTCACAATACTTTATGGCTAGGTTTTTCCCAGGAGAACCAAACTTCACAGAAATGATGTGAACCAGCGATGCGTATATAGAAATTTCCAAATACCTGCTGGTTCTAGTAGTGACATGTTATTCAATTTAGAAAGCGTTTCTTTTATTTATTCAATAAATATCTCGAATTGTTGCTATGTTGCTGAACTGTTTACCTATGTACATTCAGGATTGTACAATTATTTTGTTATATTCTGGAATACTACTGTACACAATATTTTAAGTGTACTATATTTGTAATAATTGATGTTTTGAATTTTGTTACTTTCTTCGGATTTCTTTGTGAAAAATTAATTAATGAAGTTACCGGTCAACTCAATAAAATATGTATTATAAACATTTCATTCCTTCATGTAATTCAAAACTAATCAAGCAAAATTCTGAAAATATCTGAAACATTCATTTATTGATGGAATACATTGGAAATAGGAAAGCCATATGAAATATGCTCTCGACTAGTAATTACTCAAATTACTATAGATCTCACTATCATCCTCTTTCCACCTCAACGATATAGATTCAGATCAAACGATCCTTTTTTCCTATGAATGAAATTCTATGGAGTTCTATCGGCTATGTCGAATTTTTGGCTTTTATCAGTACGGTGTAGCGAAGTGTGAGGATAAACAATACTTGATTGCATGCAAAAACAGCAAACAAACGGAGTCAGAACCAGAAGCTTCTGTTGAGTGCAACCAAGTATTGCTTATCCTCATACTTGGCTACGCCGTACTGAGGAGAGCCAAAAAGTTCGAAACTTCTGCTTGAAAAATAATTTATATACAGATACTTATATTCTCATAGCTTGATTAAACCTTTAGATTAAAATGTGTACGTATGCTGTATTCTGTTTTAGTCTGGATAGCATTCTGATATTGTTCTTATAGAATCGTGTAAAAAAAATCATTATGACAAAATAATTCAATCTTCTGATAATAAAAGTAAAACTTCCTGGACAGTTATAAATAAAATTAAAAATAACAGTAGCACAAAAACACCCACATTAAAAATCTCCCATGAAAATAAAGTTTTCTCCTGTCCAGAGGACATTGCCAATCTCCTCAATAGATGCTCTAAAATAGGTCATAGACGAGATCCCACAAATTGACCACAATAAGTTTAAACATAGCCTCAACTGCATCTTTCTTCAATGGTTATACTTCCTTTCACTGAGGAAGAAATGCTAACAATTTTCTCAAAACGCAAAAATAAACGTTCCTTTGGGCCTGATGACCTATCCAACAATATTATAAAAGAATTCAAAAATGAGCTGTTAAAACCCATAACTAACATAATAAATTTTCATTAGAAACAGGTACGTTCCCTGATGCTCTCAAAATGGCGAAAAAGTAATCACACTTCACAAAAAAAAAAGATAAAAATATTATGAACAACTACAGACCCATATCAATATCATCAGTTTTCTCCAAACTCTTTGAATACTGCATGCTTGAGAGGCTAAACTCCTTCATTGCAAGATTCAAGCTTAGGAAATCAAAATCTACACCTACAGCAATAATAGAAACCTATAATAATATTCTCAATGATTTAGATGCAAAAAAAGTCCTGTCTGCATATACTGTGATTTAAGTAAAGCTTTCGATTGTATTCCACATGATCGGCTGCTTGATAAGCTTTGGTCATATGGAATTAGAGGTCCTGTGTTAAGCTGGTTCAGGTCCTTTTTGACAAATAGAAAGCGATACGTTCAGATATCTTGCAATGAAGAAGGAGGTCAAAACATAGTATCTCGTTCTCGTCTGGCCCATGTGGAAGTTGGAGTCACTCAGGGAAGTGTGCTTGCGCCAGTTTTGTTCTAAATTTATGTAGCAGATATCGTAAAATATCTTGCAACTTTCAAATTAACACTATATGCTGATGATCTCTCTATACTGGTATCAAAAGACTCACTCAATCTCCATCAACAAGCATGTAATAACCTATGGTTTTCCCAATTTTTGATTTACCACACAAAACAGAGAACAGCCGAAAACAGAAATAAATTTAGGGGAAATGACTCTAGAGAAATGTCACAATATTAAATTTCTAAGTATAACTATAAACGACACACTTGACTGGGAACCACATATAAGCAATACAAGAAAAACTCTGAACTGTAAGCTGTATCAAATCACAGAGTGCTCAATCTTCATGTTCTAAAAAAAATTTATTTTGCTGAAATACAGACTCGACTATCCTATGGCATATTATTCTGGGGCATGTCTTCTTCAGTACAAAAACTATTTGTGCTCCAGATGAAATGCATACGTGCAATGCTGAAGAAAAATCAAAGAGAATCGTGCAGACCTCTCTTCAAAAAATTAAAATTACTTCCATTATGCTGCATATACATACTGGAAATCTCTTGCTACATACACAAAAGCAGAAATATCATTGCCTGTCATAATGACATACACAATTACCTAACAAGGTTTAGCCATCATCTGTACGCACCTCAAAATCACTTGAATATATGCCAGAATGGCCCCGTTTCTAATGGGATTAAGGTATACAATCACTTACTCTCTAATATCAAACAAGAAGTATCCTACTTCAAATTCCACAGCTTTGAAGGAATATTTATTGAACAATTTGTTTTATACAATGGAAGAGTTCCTTTCATCATAGTGGGCTCCCTTTGTTCCTCATACTCTTTTAACTATTTTATATATATATTTGTATTATTCCACACTACTTTATCTATTTCATATATGTATATTTGTTCGTCCTACTAATGTGACTGTGAAATTTCTGACTTGTTTTATACCTTGTAGGTCTTCAAATCAATAAAATTATTATTATTATTATTATATAATTTGAAAAATATAACCGTGATACTTCTAGATGAATCTTTCATAAACATATTTCAGAAACTTCACCAATATAGTGACCGACTTGAGAAATAATTTTTTTTCATGTCATTCTTTTATTAGATGCATTTCTTGAATATAATCAGTTTCTTAACAAAATATCTCCTCCAAAATGCATTTTTCATATTCCATAGAAATTTGTAAGCCTGACACCAAAGTACTATTAAATCGATTTTACTTGTCACGAATCATTTAAAAATCTTACTGAAACCTACCCTGTTATGAATGAAGCTGGTTGTGATCATGCGCACTGAATCATGCCTCGAACTTTTGATAACACTTTCGTCCCATTGAATTGGCATTCTAGATATTATGATTTCTATGGCAGCCACCAAGCTAACCAAGATGCATGGAGTTATATGCATCTTGAAGCTAACACAACCAGAAATGCTACCGACGGAGATAGAAAGAGCACCCAGGACAAAAAGAAAGAGGATTGAAGTAGTCTTGTTTTATTTTATGTAGTTGTATTTCATTAATTTATGTTTTTGTTTTATTTTTCTGTTTAAGTGATTCAAAGATTAATTTTAAAAATATTCAGGAATTTTATTAGAATGTCTATTCTTTGTCTGTTTAGGTTAGACAGAATTGTACATATATCAAACGGAGTAGTGAGATTTGATTTTGCAAATTCACAGTAGGTATAAATCAAAATCTGGTAATTTATTTATTGGACATTCCAAAATAATGTGATTAAGGGACCCAATTTGGCCGCATTCACACCAAGGGTTATCTTTAATTCCAATGCGAAATAAATGGTAAGGAGTTAAACAATGTCCAGTCCGCATTCGAATAATTGTCGTTAAGTGTCTTCTATTAAGATGAGAGAATTTATTAAACCAAGGGAAATGTGGGGAATCATTGTTTATTTTTTTATAAAATGAACCGTTATTCACCTGGTTAGTAAGCCAATCGTCTGTCCACTGGCTCCAAATTTGTTTTTTTATTAGAGGAAGGAAACAAGAAAAATGCAGTTTTATGTTAGCTGGGACATTCAAAGTTCGGCCTATATTTGCCAGTTGATCAGCTTTAATATTACCAAGGATACCCGAATGACCTGGAATCCAAGCTAGACTTATATGTACATTATTATTTTTTGCCAATAATATACCTTCTTTTGTTGATAAGGAGGCATGATCCATATCTTTGTCAAAATTACTATTAGAAATCTTTTGAAGCGCACTCTTAGAGTCAGAAAGAATAATAGCATGATTAATCTCTTTCTCAAGTATTACTTGTAAGGCATGATTAATAGCAACAATTTCAGCTGAGCAAATTTGCGTGTGAATGGGTAAGTTGGAGGAAAATGTATATGCCATATCAGAGGAAAATACTCCAAATCCAGCCCTACCTGATGGGTCAATTGATCCATCTGTAAAGATTTTTGTATGTGTGGGGAAACTATTTAATATCTTCTGATATAAGATTTGACTTGAGTCCGTCCTTGAATTATGTAAATTAAATACGCTCATAGACTCAAATTGGAGATCTAAATCAAATTGGTGACAAGGGAGTGTGTCACTTGTATATATTTTAAAAGAAGTAGTTTGTATCATATTCAATAGATATACTAAACTAGGGATTTCTTTGTTTCTCCAAAATGAAATATTATTTGCACAGCTGATTCGTAGAGAGAATATCGAATCAATTATTGGATTATGATTCATGCTTAAGTTTTTCATTACAAATTTTCCAGTAAGCCAATTTCTACGGTACTTCAAGGGTAGATCCCCAGATTCTGCCAATAAGGCTCGAATTGGGGTGGACTTCATACACCCAGTCACTATTCTTAGACTTTTGTATTGCAATTGATCTAATTTTTTTTTGACAGACTTAGAACAAGGAACAAGAATCTGACACCCATAATTGAGATGACTAAGAACAAGAGAGTCATGTAAGATTTTCAATATTTTGGGATCACATCCCCACCATGTGCCACACAAAGCGCGCATGACATTTAAGCTCTTCTCTATTTTAGATTGTAATTGATTGACATGTGCATTCCACTTCAGGTTTTTGTGTAAGATCATGCCAAGATAAGTCACTGTATCAGTCCATTGAATAGTTTGAGAGTTATACAAAATATTAGGATAAATGAGTCGGGACGAACCTTTAGAAAAAAGAATAGACCTTGATTTATAGGCAGATAGTATAAAATTACGATTATTTAACCAGCGTTCAAACTCGAGTATGAATACATTTATTTTGGAAATTATGTTATGGATATTTTTTCCCCTTGCAAGTATGACAAAATCATCAGCATACTGAACCAATTTGAAATCTCTAGGTACTATGTTGAATATAGAAGCAGTATAGATGTTAAACACGATGGGACTGAGGGGGGATCCTTGCGGAAGACCTTTATTACTGTGATTTGGACCAAACATTTGTCCAGAGTTATCTTTTATGAATAATGATCTATCGGACAAAAAGGAGTATATTAAATTTGATAATTCCAGAGGAATTTGTAAATCTAGAAGAGTAGAATGAAGAAGATCTATGTTTACATTATCATAGGCTGCTGTAATATCCTGGAAGACCCCAACTATATATTCATTATCAGCTAGTGCCGAATATATTTGTGTTATTAAAAAGGAGAGGCACTCAGTGCAACCTCTGCCCTTTCTAAAGCCCAATTGTAAGGGATGGAGAAGTTTGTTATTTTCAATAAACCAATCCAATCTATTTTTAATCAGGGATTCTAAAAGTTTGCCTACACAAGATGTCAATGCAATTGCTCTATAACTAGAAAATAATAATTTATCTTTATTTGGTTTTATAATAGGGAAAATAAGATGTTGTCTCCATTGACTGGGTACAACACCCGTTTCAAGACATGAATTAAATATTTGTAATAAGAATAAGGATCCAGATAGCGGTAAATTTTTTATCATGGAGTATGATATTTGATCCAGTCCCGGTGCCGACTCCTTTTTTCCTTTCAAGACAAATTTATATTCACTATAAGAAAATGGATTAGTAAGGTTTATTATACGTTCATCGTGACTAATAGTATTCAAATTAGAGATAATAGGAGGAGCTAAAGAATTCAAAATTTCTTGGGCCACATTAGCTGGAGGCATGGAAAGTTGTAAGTTAGTTTTTTGACCTGAAATTTTTCTAATTCTTTCCCAAACAACTTTAATTGGAGAATTTCTATCAAGTTCAGAGCAAAATTCCCTGAAATTATTCTTTCTTTTTAATTTCAAGAATTTTCTTGCTGCTGCACATTGCTTTTTAACTAATAAATAATTATTCCAGCTGAGATCAATTTTGAATTGTCTTATAGCCTCTACCCGTTTTTTAATTATATCTGCGCAGGAATCATCCCACCAAGGGATGTGGTATTTGCCTTTATTAGCGGATTTATACAAGGGGATTGCTGTTTTAGCAGCGGTATTTATTGATTCAACAAAAAAATCGTAATTGTTCGCAGTAGGAAAAGATGAGAATGCTTGATCCAAAATGGAATTATATTCTTCCCAGTCTGCCTTACTATAATTCCTTCTTTCATTTGACAGTGATACGTCTCCTGGTCCTAAACCTATTGTACACATCGTGGGGAAATGATCACTGAATCCCACATCTGGTATTGTCATCCAAGTGGTAATTGCAGCAATGTTGTTAGACACCAGTGTTAAATCTACTACAGAGGTACCTTGATCTGGAGAACTAATTCTAGTAGGGGACCCATCATTCAAATATACTAATTCTAGCATTTCTAGAGATTGAAAGATATTCGTACCATTGATGTTATTAGTGGAGCTACCCCAAGCCATATGATTACCATTAAGATCCCCCATTATAATCAGAGGATTATTTATTTGATGAACAAAATCAGTCCAACCTTGTTTAGAAATCAAGTTTCCAGCTGCGCTATAGATATTAATAACATGGAGTTTATGGTTAGGTAGGTATATGCCCTGTGATTGTACCCTGTAATTAAACTCTGAATTTAGAGATATCGGAACAAAATCAATTCCATTTCTAATTAATATAGCAATTCCACCATACCCATCCTCTCGATCATTTCTCAAAATCTGGAAGCCCTTACATTTAATACGCAGATTAGCACTTAACCAAGTTTCATTTAATAAAATGATATCTGGATTGTAGTCCTTGATAAGTATTTTCAGATTATCTACATTAGCATTATAAGATCTGATGTTCCATTGAATAATATTTAAAGGGAAGAAGATGAATTTGTTAAAATAATTGGGGATTAGTACTCTGAATCATCAGAGTATGTCATCCCTTCAGATATAACTTCTTTTTGATTTTGTGATGAACTTTGCCTAAACTTATTTTGTGGTACTTGAGATATATTCGGGGTAGGTGAGTATGAATTATACAGTAAATTACCTATAAAGGTCATGACCAACTCCTGATGTTGAGATGATAGCTTGCCCATAGCTTGATAAAAGTTAGTTTGAATGTTAGAGTTCTCCTTTGATATCCTTGGAGATGGGGAAATCTGAGACATGTTTGGTAAGCACTTGACTTGTCCTGTGGGATTAATTAGACATTGATTATGAGCTTCTTTATCAAAACCAGTATTGGAATCTCTACGTCTTTTATTTGGGGTTCTAAGAGTCTGACTATAAGATGGAATGTCATTGGAATTATTAATGACTGCAGTTCTTCTTTCATGAATAGCCAGTTGGTTATGATTGAATTCTCTATTTCTATTTAGTTCTGGGAAATTATCATTATTAAGATTCCTAGTCGCATTTTGAAATCTAGGAATTTGTTGATTCGCTTCAAAATATGAGACATTTGAAAATGCCATTAATTGTTTTATATCTTTTTGTCTGAGGAACTCCTTACAATTTTTTTCTTTCGAAGAATGATCATTATTTTGACAGTGTATACAATATAGTTCACATGCCTGTGATGTTTCGTGAGCAGGTTTCCCACATTTAGTGCACTTTTCATTACCCTTACATTGAGTCATGCTATGTCCATATAAGAGACATTTTTGACACATTAATACCGGACTTATATAAGGTATTACTCTTAAAGGTAAACCATATATTAAAATATCCTTTGGCAGTATTTTACCAGAAAAAGTAACACAAATGGTACCCGTTTTCAAAAATAATGGTTCTTTACCCACCTCAACAACTCTTCTTCTTTTGACATTCAATATTTTACAGAAATCAAGCATAGTTTCGCTATTTTCCTGAATTTCGTCTTCCGTAAATTCTTTATAAACATTTCTGATTATTCCTTTGCAAGAAATGTTATGATAAGGAATAAACACATCAAAATTTAAAGATTCCCATTTTTTGTCACATATAAATGTATTTGCTGAAGTGAAATCAGAAAAAATTACTCCTATACGGTTTTTGCCCTTTCGAGTAACCTTGACAATTGACTTTAAATTTAAATTGAATATAGTTTTAGCAATACTTAGAATATGCAAATTACCTACATTTTTCTCGTTTCCTTGAACATAAACTTCAAAAGGGCCTGAGTCTGAACTGGAGTATAAATTTTTAATATTTTTGTTATTATTTAAATTATTATTTTCAGGAGGATCAGGTGGTTTTTCCATGTCCTCCATTTTAGGTTGGAGGAAAACCTAATATTTTTATTCTATGTATTTAAAAATGTTTTCACCAATATATATTTTATTTATTAGGAAGAATAGGGTCAATTTAACAAAGGTCTAATTAGTAAGGCCCTTATAAATACCTTCTCAGCCAAAGACAATATAAAATGGACGGCAGATCAAGGAATCATTTTGTCGAAAATCTATAGAGGACATCAAATTTGACTGAAAAATGATTTTTTCAACTTGACAGTCATTTGCGAAATAGTGGAAAAAAAATTTTGAATTTTTTTCTTATAATGGGCTCCCTTACTATTTGAGACGGTAGATCAAGGAATCATTTTGTCGAAAATCTATAGAGGACATCAAATTTGACTGAAAAATGATTTTTTCAACTTGACAGTCGTTTGCGAAATAGAGGGAAAAAAATTTTGAATTTTTTTCTTATAATGGGCTCCCTTACTATTTTAGACGGCAGATCAAGGAATCATTTTGTCAAAAATCGATAGAGGACATCAAATTTGACTGAAAAATGATTTTTTCAACTTGACAGTCATTTGCGAAATAGTGGAAAAAAAATTTTGAATTTTTTTCTTATAATGGGCTCCCTTACTATTTTAGACGGCAGATCAAGGAATCATTTTGTCAAAAATCGATAGAGGACATCAAATTTGACTGAAAAATGATTTTTTCAACTTGACAGTCTTTTGCGAAATGGCGGGAAAAAATTGTGAATTTTGTTCTTATAGTGGGCTCCCTTACTATTTGGGACGGCAGATCAAGGAATCATTTTGTCGAAAATCGATAGAGGACATCAAATATGACTAGAAATTGATTTTTTCAACTTGACAGTCGTTTGCGAAATAGCGGAAAAAAAATTATAAATTTTTTTCTTGTAATGGGCTCCCTTACTATTTGGGACGGCAGATCAAGGAATCATTTTGTCGAAAATCTATAGAGGACATCAAATTAGACTGAAAAATGATTTTTTCAACTTGACAGTCGTTTGCGAAATAGTGGAAAAAAAATTTTGAATTTTTTTCTTATAATGGGCTCCCTTACTATTTGGGACGGCAGATCAAGGAATCATTTTGTCGAAAATCTATAGAGGACATCAAATTTGACTGAAAAATGATTTTTTTCAACTTGACAGTCGTTTGCGAAATAGTGGAAAAAAATTTTGAATTTTTTTCTTATAATGGGCTCCCTCACTATTTTAGACGGCAGATCAAGAAATCATTTTATCAAAAATCGATAGAGGACATCAAATTTGACTGAAAAATGATTTTTTCAACTTGACAGTCTTTTGCGAAATGGCGGGAAAAAATTGTGAATTTTGTTCTTATAGTGGGCTCCCTTACTATTTGGGAAGGCAGATCAAGGAATCATTTTGTCGAAAATCGATAGAGGACATCAAATATGACTAGAAATTGATTTTTTCAACTTGATAGTCGTTTGCGAAATAGCGGAAAAAAAATTATAAATTTTTTTCTTGTAATGGGCTCCCTTACTATTTGGGACGGCAGATCAAGGAATCATTTTGTCAAAAATCGATAGAGGACATCAAATTTGACTGAAAAATGATTTTTTCAACTTGACAGTCGTTTGAGAAATGGCGGGAAAAAAATTGTGAATTTTTTTCTTATAGTGGGCTCCCTTACTATTTGAGACGGTAGATCAAGGAATCATTTTGTCGAAAATCTATAGAGTACATCAAATTTGACTGAAAAATGATTTTTTCAACTTGACAGTCGTTTGCGAAATAGAGGGAAAAAAATTTTGAATTTTTTTCTTATAATGGGCTCCCTTACTATTTTAGACGGCAGATCAAGGAATCATTTTGTCAAAAATCGATAGAGGACATCAAATTTGACTGAAAAATGATTTTTTCAACTTGACAGTCATTTGCGAAATAGTGGAAAAAAAATTTTGAATTTTTTTCTTATAATGGGCTCCCTTACTATTTTAGACGGCAGATCAAGGAATCATTTTGTCAAAAATCGATAGAGGACATCAAATTTGACTGAAAAATGATTTTTTCAACTTGACAGTCATTTGCGAAATAGTGGAAAAAAAATTTTGAATTTTTTTCTTATAATGGGCTCCCTTACTATTTTAGACGGCAGATCAAGGAATCATTTTGTCAAAAATCGATAGAGGACATCAAATTTGACTAGAAAATTATTTTTTCAACCTGACAGTCGTTTGCGAAATAGTAGAAAAAACTTTTTGAATTTTTTTCTTATTATATGGGCCCTTGCTAAAGTAGAAGTCGCAAATTCGCAAGTCATTATTTTATATTTAACCTATGTGGCATCAAATGTGTATCTGATGTTATTCGTCGTGATATTCGAAGATGACCATCTCTCACATGAGTTCTACTTTTTATTCATCCCAAAAGCAGTCGATTCAAATTATTTTAGCAGCTGGCTGCTCAATCCTCATCATGCTGTTAGTTCTCTCAAAAAATTAATACCGCGTCCGCCACTGATCGTTCGGATATGTTCGGAAATTTTAGCAGCTGGCTCTGGCAGCCAACTTCACATTGCTGCATTTCGAGGACAAATACATAATTCAAGGTGAATCGAGGAAACATCTCTTTGATAATGCTGTCCCGACAATCTTTCCTCAAACATCATCTACTACGACAGAGAGTGAAACAGATCCTTCTAGCAAAGTTATAATTGTTTCAAGTAAGTTATTAGGGCAATTGTGAAAAATTACAAAGTGCGACTGGGGATGATTATGTGTTTACCTCTTTATTAGCACACAATTTGCTCTTCACAGAAAGAAACATACAGGGACCAAAAGCACCTAAAGACAACACGTTAAAAATACCTACCACAAACTACAAAAGTCAAAAAATACCACAAGAAAATCGAATTCAAAATTGGTCTAATATATGAGACCATTATTTGCAAAACTCGCTGTCCGACAAAATCTCTGAAACTTATTTTTGTTGAGTTTCGTTACAGAGGAATTGAGTGATGAAATCAGAATTTACCAAAACCATTTCTTTAACATGCAAATACTATTTTTTTTCACCAGATATTTATTTGCAAAACTGGCTATTTGCAATATATATTATTTTTTTTAACAAAGCTCTAAATATTTTAGGCTGCAAAGTTCTAAATTCCGCTCCTAAAAACTTTAAGCAACATTTATAATATATCACTTTATTTTGCGAAAGCACCACTACTAAGCTGTTAAACGTTTTTTTATATTTCCCAAAAAAATGGTTTTGAGCAAATAGAAAATTTTGCAAATAATGGCATCATACAGTGTCTTTCAGAAGTTTCGGAACAGTGTCATATTTCAGAAACTGCCCCGAGGAAATTCATGAAAATTTCGATAGGATGGTTTTTGATGATGCTCGATTCAATGGTGATATTGTCAAATCAACAGTTTTTCAGATATTGAGGGTAACTCAATTTTTTTAAATGGAACATCCTATTTGTTTTCATTGCAATCAATTCAGCAACATGGCTTTTTCGTTCAAAAGTCTGGGAAAGTTCCAATATTTTCAATACGGCTCAAGAAAAATTCATGAAATTTTATACAATGTGATTTTTGATGATGCACGATTCCATTGTAGTATATTGAAATCATACTTTCTTCTCTTTTTTTAGACATATCAGATGTCCCTCTGGAAGGTAACTCATCAGCATTGGATATTTTAAACCAGCCCTCTACCTCAGGTAAACTATTTTTTTGTTTTTTTACTGAACTTTTGAATTTAAAGAATAGTCTATTCAAGTTGTATGTATAAAAAAAAGATCTGTGTGAGAAACTTGGATGGTCATTTTCATCCTACGTAATCGTGATTAGTAGTCATTTAAATTGATAGGTGCCATACAGCTTCAATACTGCCTGACCTATCCTATTATTTACGAGTGGCAGGTTCCTTGAAACTAGTTTCCAGGTGGTAGGCCTGGCTAGGTTTAGTGAGAGCCCAGTCGTTCGATCAGAAGGAAGCACTTTCAATTGGATGTTTCTTGAATAAAGTTGCATAATTATCTGACAGATGTAGTTCAATGTCTTTGGTTATGTGATATAAGCCAAAAAATTAGATGTGTCAGATATTTATCGATATTCACTTTGTTTTGTCTCAAAGGAAAATTTCTCTGACTATATCCAAACTCATTGTGAACAAATTAAAATTTCGCTGAAAGTTGTTCTGGTGTGTCAATATAGAAACATACTTGTTATAATCATGGTAACATTCACAAACGAGAAATATTCTTACTTTTCTTTTGGACCCTTTCTGTTATAGGTGATCATAAACAATTGTAAAACTCAGATTCACTCAGTTTTTTCCTCACATTAAGCACACATTGGTATATCAAGTGGTAGATTGTAAATAATTTCAGTCGATTTCAGTTGAAAATAAGTTTTATGATTCTGTTCAGAGAAATAAAAATTCGATTTACATTCGTAGCACAGCCTCATAGTATTATAGGTTATATGGGTGTAGACAATTGCATAATAAACTTTCAAAAGTTGCGTGGAACTGAGATTATTTTTAAAAGTAACCAATATTGAATTTTTCTTTAATATGATCTATATAAAGTTCCATGCAGCTCATATAACAATTGGTGAAGTTGCCCAAGTCTCGTCAAGTCAGACATTTCAATCACATCACCACTGACAGTGACATGAACCGGAAAAATCATTTTCAATCACGAGTAGAAATACAGAAAACAGTTTTATTTGAATGTGGAATCGAACAATTTGTTATATCCCTTGATATTTCCTTTCTTCAGCATATACCCTAACTTTACTTCATATAATGATGAAAACTCAGGTTTTTTCTGACAAATTTGATAATTGAGATATGTTTTGTTTCAGGGATTATTCCTAGACCTGGCAATCCCTCTTCTGTTGCTGTACAAACCCCTGCCAATTTGACCTCTACTTCACCAAGAAAACAGAAGTTAATAGCAAAAATTGTTTCTCTAAAAAAATATTCATAAACAAAGAATGCACATGAAGAAAAAGTCAAGTACAGATGAAAACTACACAATTGAAGATTTTCATAACATGTGCAAAAAGTATTTGAGTGAACCATTTTCCGAAATAGTAATAGCACAGACACTATTACAAGGAAAGAAACCCAAAGCCAGAAGATACTCAGATGAATATAAACAATTTGCCTTGACATTAAATTTTCTGGGCCCCAAGGCATATGCTTTCATGAGAAAAATATTGTGATTGCCAACAAAACGCACTTTGCAAAAAATAACTGAAAATTTAGTATGTAGTCCAGGTTTAAAAAATTCCGCTGTATTTGAGGCACTTAGATGGAAGGCGAACACAATGATCGATGAAGACAAACACTGTATTTTATGTGTAGATGAAATGTCTATCAAATCCAATCTTTTTTATAATACTGGACGAGATGAAATAATTGGTTTATGTGATATAGGAAATAGCCAAAAAGATTCTAATGTAACCGAAAACGCTCTTGTTCTGATGGCTCGAGGTCTATATTCAAAATGGAAACAGCCTTTGGCATATTTCTTTGTTGGTTCAACTTCTGCTGCTGAAGATCTGTTACCTGTTATTTTGAAATGTATTTCAAAATTGTTTGATATTGGTTTGTACGTAAATTGTCTTATCAGTGATATGGGCTCTAATTTCATGGAACTGAGTAGACGTCTAGGAGTAACACCGGAGAATCCTGTGTTTTCAGTTGAAAGTAGAGAAGTTATATATTTATTCGATACCTGCCATTTGATTAAGGCAACAAGAAATAATTTGATCAATAATAGTTATTGTTTTGATGACAAAAAAACTTCATGGTCATTCATAGAGTTATTTTATAATGAGGACAAAAAACAATTTTATAGGTCTGCTCCGAAGCTTACGGATTCTCATATTCATCCTTCCAACTTCGAAAAAATGAGAGTAAAATTGGCAACCCAAGTCATTAGTCACAGTGTGGGAAGCGGTATGAATATGTATTTGACTTTGGGTTTACTGCCCGCAGATGCAATAGGAACCATTGAATTCTTGGAAAAATTTGATAAACTTTTTGATTTACTAAATTCATCCTGCTTGGAAAGTTCTAATAAATACAAAAAAGTATTTGATAACAGCAACTACCAGAAAAATTATCTGAAGGAGATGACTGAATTCATAAAAAATATTAAGATATTTAGTAAAGCAGGACAAGATGTCACAAATAAATCAAGATCAAAGAAGTGCTGGATTATAACCCTGAACGGTATAAAAAAATTATGGGAGATATTATCACAGAATGGCTTTAAATATTTACAAACTAGGCAGGTCAACCAAGATTGTCTTGAAAATTTCTTCGGCAGCATGAGACAACAAGGAGGAAACTGTATTAATCCCACTCCAATTCAGTTCCAAAGAGCTTTCAAGAAATTGTTTTGCCAAAGTTATTTACACTCAAATGAGATGAATTGTAAAGATGACCTGGATGACCTATTGATCAATTTGAAGTCTCAACCTGTGATAAGAGTAGACAGTTTTTCAGAAAAAAATATCCCGAAAGCCATAACTCTTCCAGACTATGATTACCGGAAAGAAAATGTGACTTTTCAGAATATTTTCAATTATGTATGTGGATATTTAATCAAGAAAGCGCTTAATATCCATAGTTGTGACATCTGCATCCAATTCTCAAAGGCTGTTGAAGATTTAGATTTTTGCCATCTGCTCACATATTTCAAGGCGTATGATGCTGATAAAAGTATATTTGGAGGACTTAGAGTGCCTAGTGAGCAATTTGTTAATTACATCTATTATTTAGAAAAGAAATTCTCCTCTTTATTTGAAGACCTTTGTAAAATTCCAGGAATTTCAAATAACCTTTTGCGAACCATTGAAAATGTGCGTTTTGTTCATCCATGTTCTTCGTTTCCTTCTCTTTATGTTGTTAAATTATTTGTTAGATTACGTATATTCTATTCTATCAAATATGCCAACAGGAATTTAAAGAAAAAGAAAAACAAAAAGCAACCTAGAAAAATTGCTATTCTGTCACATGTTTGATATGCATTTCCAAATACAAATATCTGTTTATGATCTCTTGTTTTATTTGTAATTTGATAAGTAATGTCTGAAAGGTTTTTTGTTAACCTCATCTCTCACAGTTACGACAAGAAGATCATTTCCACTAATACCAATGTGAAAAAGTAAGTATATTATTTTTTCTCTGAAGATGTAATATGTGTTACCTGAGTAAAGCTCAACTGTTATGTTCATAATGAATACAAATCAACAATAAGTAACTATTATTATTCAAATTATTCCCAAACTCATGTACAGATGAGCTGGGAGTTGATATATTTGAATAAATATAATAATTTTCATTCCTTCTGAATGAAGTAACTGATGCCGACATGGTGAAACTACATTTTGAAAGGAGCCTAAAATTAGCAATTTTATACTGTATTTTTGAAAAAAAAGTTGATACTTCTCTAAGTCATCAAAGCCTATAGACCTCTTAGTCACCTTCAAAAGCATTCAATCATAATATGAAGATATTTCAACTTGTATATATCTCAAATGCAAATCAACTCGAATGAGAACAATAACTTTCCGCTTTGCTTATTGGCTCATTCCCAGACGTATATCTGGGGAAAAAATAAATGTTACGATTTTCAATATCAGTCAGATCTGTATTACCTAGTCATCGGTGATCAAGCTAACTGACCTCACCCTGGAATTGGCATCAGAGGTAAACATTTTGGCAATGAACTCTTTGCTGGGATAGGCTTGTACACAAAGTATGCAAACAGTTGAATCCAGTCTGTTACAATATTAGGATACTTATGAAATACATAAATCACGAAATCATTGAAATAATCTACTCTTACACAACTGAAGGTGTGTGCATATGTGTGATAAGTAAAAAAAAATAAGAAATTGAAAACATTTTAATCATCACATAAATATTTCATTGAAAGTAATAACATTTTTTTTTCATTTCTATCCCAATTAATGTTTTTCATTCCATTATGTGTCTCAGTATTCCTTACTATTTTAATTTTTTTAATATTTAGACACGGGGTATAGAGAATTTCATCTTAGGAACGAATCTCGATTTTCTTAGTGTAGTTCTATAACTGGCGTTTCTCCTGTTTACGTTTCTCAGTGTGGCTCTAAGTGGTTTCAAGGATTCTGATTTTTGACAACTGAACATCAAAGTGCCGACAAGAGCTTTCGTTTCTGTGTGGGTATATATTCTGTGGTACGGCTAAGATGTCTAGAAACCATGGTGTGTGCAGTTATAGCTGAAAAACTGTGGGATCAAATTGAAGACACCTGCCAACTTGATTCTGCTTCATTTTTGACAATAACGTTATAGTTCCGAATTTACCGCCAGAGGGCTGACTCCGTTATGTTTATGCACAGGGTGCTTACATTTTTCGTGCCTATTTTTCATCCATGACCAGGTGACCGGGTGGCATGACCACCATAGATATATATTATATATACTTACTCATATACTTACTCTAGATCGCCAATCCCGTCTACGTTTTGTCTGAAAAGTGTTATAAAAAGTCGAATGATTGCGTCAATGCGCATGGTCATAACCAGCTACAGCGATGACAAATTTCAGCAACTTTTATCTTTGTTGTTGCGATTCGGGCAAAGATGATCTAGCATTACTGCGAAAGTGCGAAGCGTGCTCAAAGTTCCGTCGAATTCTTTAAATCGTTCAACAGCGTTAATAGTTTCCATTGTTCAAAGAGAAGGGATTTGAGTTTGGCAGGGACGGTTTTATTTTATTGTGGTCACTTTAAATGTGTGGTTTACATATTAGTACTTTGTCAGTACCTAGTGTGTATTGTGTTAGTTTTCGAGTTTTTCTGTGGTAAATTACAGTTTTTAATTTTTACTATGATGACGTGCTTGGTGCTATGGAGTGGAAACAAAGGAAAAATTCCTGGAATCCATTATTTTTAGTAAGTAAATGGAATATTACATCGTTGTTAAAACTGAGTACCTACTAATACTTATTATTTCTTCATGTCTGACTTATGCACATTATTTCTAGTTTAACGAGAGCAGAGAGCAATGCATGACATTTGGATGAGAGCATTGGGAAGAGATCCTACCGCGGAGCATCTGGGTGAAAAAAATGTCATTTGTAGCAAACATTTTTCTCCAAACGATGTATATATTCAGGGTAGTCGAATGTTGTTGAAACCAAATGCAGTTCCAAGCCTTTTTTTACGAAAACATGATGAAGTTTCCACCCAAGAAAGGTGAGTCATATACAAAATCTAACCTAACAACATAGGTACTAGGTAGGAATCCTGAAACTTAAAGTCTCGTTCATACCAGCGCGAATTTCGCAAATTTTTCTGCGAATAAAATAGCTGCCGACATGGTTCTGCATCAACGATTGGTTCGGCAGGACTGGCAGACATTTTAATTGCAGAAAAATTGCAAAATACGCGAGGGTATGAACAAGTGTTTAGAATTTGTGCAATTCATTCATTCATGATGTACGATTTATAAAGGTTTGTAGTTTTTAAGGAATTCAGATAATTTATAGTGTTACTTCTGAAATTATGCAAACTATTTTACACTTTTTTCAGAACTCTTCATGAATTCCCCAACGCATCGAAATGGATGATAACTTGGAAGTACTTTTTATTGAAAACAAGGACAATGTTTCAGGTGTTACTCTTCAAGTTTCTTGCACTCCTACTATTGAAATTGCAGTGAGGTAAGATATTAAATTTATAATAATCATAAAATTTACTTGTGAACATTTGGGCAAGATTATATTTTGAAATTTATATATTCGTGATATATATATATATGATGTGATATAATAATAGTAATGTAATAATATTAATACTCCCTCATAAACACTCCTATGAGTGTTGTATCCAAGACACGGCCTGTGGAGGTAGAGAAGGGAATAGGTATTATTATTAAATAAACATATAATAAATGAACTTTATTGAACCAATTACATTGATCCAATAGGCCATTGACCTAGGTCCTTCAGCCCATTGTGACATTATTATTATTATTTGTCGAAACAAGTATGTTCTCATAATTTTTCGAAAGTCCCCTGTTATTATCAAATATTATTTTAAGATTCCAAATAAGACTTGAACTAAGATCTCTGAATTTGATACTTTACTCAATTTTTGTAACCCCAAGTAACCTCCAAAGTAAATTGTTATTGACCCACCAAACTTATTACATATTTTATGTCGATATTGGCATTTTTTTTGTTTTTAACTTCTCATCGTCTGGTAGGAATTCTATTGTTTCAATGTTATTAGCAATAGTTTTTGATATCTATGGATAATTTTAATATAAGTCAATGATAATTATATTTCAGCTCACCTTCAAGTGCTACCACTTCATCTGTGGACTCCCCCAGAAGTTTCAAAAGGACACATGGAGAAACATCAACAGTGAAGGTAATAGGGGACAAATTAAAAGAGCAAGAAGAGATATCAAAACGAGACACAATTACAGGTTAGTTATTTTCAATGCTTATTTTTATTATGCTTGTATCATATTTATTGGATGTTGAATACACTTAGAATCCGTTTAATATCAATTGAACTCTTCCATTCTACTGAAATATTTATTTTAGGTCTGGTGAAGCCAACTTTTTACAAGAAAACTATCAAATTTTAATATAAATGACATATATGCGATATTTTCTATTCTTTCCAAATTGATATCACAGACATACTAGTAATTATTTTTCTTTGCATACAATTAACTGGTGACAGTACTCACTTTGATTGAACTGAGAAGTGAAAAATAAACATCATTTGAAGTAGTTTGGAAATTGGATTTGAGTTTTGTTTAATAATTTCCAAAGAAGTATTTTATTTTATGTATTTTTATTTTTATATTTTCTCATTTCATGTATTTTATATTTTCAGTGCATCTCCCTCAAAACTTCACCTTAAACTCAAACAAGCAAATTTTTAAAAAATCCATAGCCCAGAAAAAAGTAAAAGCTATGACAGTGAAAATCAATCGCCTGAAGAAAAGAGTCACAACCTTGAAGCAGATAATATCGACTTCTTGGAAAAATCCCTGACAGGTGTCTCGCTATCCTTGATGAAACGGACTATAGAAATCAAAAAAGAAAGGATTGCATGAAAAAAATTGAGAGAGAAATTCAGTGGTGACCACTGTCCGTAAACCATCATCACAATACTTTATGGCTAGGGTTTTCCCAGGGGAACCAAACTTCACAGAAATGATGTGAACCAGCGATGCGTATATAGAAATTTCCAAATATCTGCTGGTTCTAGTAGTGACATGTTATTCAATTTAGAAAGTGTTTCTTTTATTTATTCAATGAATATCTCGAATTGTTGCTATGTTGCTGAACTGTTTACCTATGTACATTCAGGATTGTACCTATATTTTGTTATATTCTGGAATACTACTGTACACAATATTTTAAGTAAACTATATTTGTAATAATTGACGTTTTGAATTTTGTTACTTTCTTCGGATTTCTTTGTGAAAAATTAATTCATAAAGTTACCGGTCAACCCAATAAAATATGTATTATAAACATTTCATTCCTTCATGTAATTCAACTAATCAAGCAAAATTCTGAAAATATCTGAAACATTCACTTATTGATGGAATACATTGGAAATAGGAAAGCTATATGAAATATGCTTTCGACTAGTAATTACTCAAATTTCTATAGATCTCACTATCATCCTCTTTCCATCTCAACGATATAGATTCAGATCAAATGATCCTTTTTTTCTATGAATGAAATTCTATGGAGTTCTATCGGCTATGTCGAATTTTTTGGCTTTTATCAGTACGGTGTAGCGAAGTGTGAAGATAAACAATACTTGATTGAATGAAAAAACAGCAAACAAACGGAGTCAGAACCAGAAGCTTCTGTTGAGTGCAACCAAGTATTGCTTATCCTCATACTTGGCTACGCCGTACTGAGGAGAGCCAAAAAGTTCGAAACTTCTGCTTGAAAAATAATTTATATACAGATACTTATATTCTCATAGCTTGATTAAACCTTTAATTAAAATGTGTATGTATGCTGTATCCTGTTTTAGTCTGGATAGCATTCTGATATTGTTCTTATAGAATCGTGTAAAAAAAAATCATTATGACAAAATAATTCAATCTTCTGATAATAAAAGTAAAACTTCCTGGACAGTTATAAATAAAATTAAAAATAACAGTAGCACAAAAACACCCACATTAAAAATCTCTCATGAAAATAAAGTGTTCTCCTGTCCAGAGGACATTGCCAATCTCTTCAATAGTTTTTTTATAGATGCTCTAAAACAAGTCATAGACGAGATCCCACAAATTGACCACAATAAGTTTGGACATAGCCTCAACTGCATCTTTCTTCAATGGTTATACTTCCTTTCACTGAGGAAGAAATGCTAACAATTTTCTCAAAACTCAAAAATAAACGTTCCTTTGGGCCTGATGACCTACCCAACAATATTATAAAAGAATTCAAAAATGAGCTGTTAAAACCCATAACTAACCCCTTCACAAGAAAAAAGATAAAAATATTATGAACAACTACAGACCCATATCAATAACATTAGTTTTCTCCAAACTCTTTGAATACTGCATGCTTGAGAGGCTAAACTCCTTCATTGCAAGATTCAAGCTTAGGAAATCAAAATCTACACCTACAGCAACAATAGAAACCTATAATAATATTCTCAATGATTTAGATGCAAAAAAAGTCCTGTCTGCATATACTGTGATTTAAGTAAAGCTTTCGATTGTGTTCCACATGATCGGCTGCTTGATAAGCTTTGGTCATATGGAATTAGAGGTCCTGTGTTAAGCTGGTTCAGGTCCTTTTTGACAAATAGAAAGCAATACGTTCAGATATCTTGCAATGAAGAAGGAGGTCAAAACATAGTATCTCGTTCTCGTCTGGCCCATGTGGAAGTTGGAATTCCTCAAGGAAGTGTGCTTGCGCCAGTTTTGTTCTAAATTTATGTAGAAGATATCGTAAAATATCTTGCACCTTTCAAATTAACATTATATGCTGATGATCTCTCTATACTGGTATCAAAAGACTCGCTCAATCTCCATCAACAAGCATGTAATAACCTCATGGAAAAAATTATTCTATGGTTTTCCCAATTTTTGATTTACCACACAAAACAGAGAACAGCCGAAAACATAGAAATAAATTTAGGGGAAATGACTAGAGAAATGTCACAATATTAAATTTCTAAGTATAACTATAAACGACACACTTGACTGGGAACCACATATAAGCAATACAAGAAAAACTCTGAACTGTAAGCTGTATCAAATCACAGAGTGCTCAACCTTCATGTTCTAAAAAAAAAATTATTTTGTTGAAATACAGTCTCGACTATCGTATGGCATATTATTCTGGGGCATGTCTTCTTCAGTACAAAAACTATTTGAGTTCCAGAAGAAATGCATACGTGCAATGCTGAAGAAAAATCAAAGAGAGTCGTGCAGACCTCTCTTCAAAAATTTTAAAATACTTCCATTATGCTGCATATACATACTGGAAATCTCTTGCTACATACACAAAAGCAGAAATATCATTCCCTGTCATAATGACACACAATTACCCAACAAGGTTTAGCCATCATCTGTACGCACCTCAAAATCACTTGAATATATGCCAGAATGGCCCCGTTTCTAATGGGATTAAGGTATACAATCACTCACTCTCTAATATAAAAAAGAGTATTCAACATGGCGGATAATGAGATGTCTGGTTTTGGGCTCTCTGATAATAATGCTATTAACTCATTCGAATGTTGCAAAAAAAAGTCAAACTCAATGTATTATGTGTGTACGCGATGTATTGGTGTCTTCCATAGAAGTTGCTATGAAAAAACAAAATCAGGACAACGTTTGAACGGTTATAAAATTCTGTGTAGGAAATGTGAAACTAGTGGAATTGATAACCGTGATGAGGACGAGCTGAGTGATAATCTTACAATAATCGAATCATTAAAGGAGGACAGCCATCAACAGTACGAACATATTCAGAAGCTGAAAAATGAAAGTAAGCTTTTTTATGACGAATCTTTAAAAATGGAACAAGAATTATTAGGTACAATTTCGGAACAAAAACAAATCATCGCAGAATTAAAGGAATACATACAAAAAATGAACTACAAAGAAGTTATCTCTGTGGGCACCCAAACAGATAAAAAACCAACAATAGAAAATAAAACCTATCTAAACAAAACAACAATGACTAATTCTCATACCTCATCTGATCGAGATCCGACAGTGTTGTCAAACAAAGAAAACCAGCCAGATATCAAGGAAAACGATTGTCAGATGGAAAAATTGGTAGAGGTTTCCGGTATAAATCAAAATCGAACCCAACAAAAAAATGAAAAAGCCATTTCACCACTGGATATGATAAGAAGCAGCGAATTAAACAAATCTAAGACCGAAATGCCAAAACCAAAAACCACTAGGAAAAAGGGGAATAAGCAAAAAAAGATAAACAGGCTTAATTCAGACTGGGATGTTCACGACGAGAGTCTGATAAGAGGAGCAGATGGAACAGCTAATTCAAGTGAAACATGGAATCAAAACACTCCGAAGGATAAAACCATCGAAAGAGCAAATCAGCAGATAGTCGATAATGTAAAGGAAGTGCGAAATAATATAAGTCTGCAAGAGGAAATTGCAACAATAGAATATCACCAGGTAAATGAAAAGGACGAATGTTACGAAACAGGAAATAAATGTATCACAGCAGCGGCCAACAAGATTCTTATTATAGGTGACGAGTATGCCAATAACTTTGCAAAAGTACTGAAAGTCATAGTAGGGGAAGAACTTTATGAAATAGATGAATATATTATACCAAAGGTAGAAATATCAGAACTAACAAAAAATGTTTTTACTAAGACCATACAATATGGCCCAAATGACTTTGTTTTACTTATGTTTAATTCGAACAATATCAGCAATAATAAAACACTCAGACTAATTTTAAAGGACACAATCCCCATTGGTAAATACACCAATTTGCTGATTGTGACTGAAAGACAACAGACCGATGACCACATAATTACTGATAAGATGGATAGGAATATAAGAAAATATAATAAGGTAAATAGAAATGTGAATGTTACATTTATAGTTGATCCCAAAATGAAAAATAGTAAAATATGCATATGTCACAACATTAAAAGTGTTATTGAGGACTCAAAAAATGTACATCATGTGCTAAAGACGGTAAAATATTCTGAAATTGACAATAATAACATTGTTTTGAATACTCTCAGCAGTAAATTAGGAAGTAATTATAACAATCATAAATTAGGTTGTGTTTTACCAGAACAGAACTCTTTTTTATCGAAAACACAGGGGGACTCCACAATAGACTAGATGATACCACATTATCTATTATATTGTTGAACATTCAGTGTGTCAGAAATAAAGTTGACGATCTTGCACTATTTGTAGAAGCGCAGGGTATGCCAACCTTCATCTTACTAACAGAACATTGGCTATTGAATTCTGAAACTTGTTATATTCCAAACTATGTATTAGTTGCTAAGAATTGCAGGAATCAATTTAAAAATGGTGGTACTATGATTCTAGGGAATGAAAATAAAATTCACAATCTCAGGCTTACTGCTGTAGATAGATATGACTCCATAATAAAGGAAAAAGAGTTTGAGTTTTCTATGGTACACGAGCGCAAAAATAACATATTCATTATTTGCCTCTACAGAGCACCCAATTCTGATGTAAATGCCTTTTTAGAAAAACTCGAAACTCTCTTATCCAGCTTGCCGCCAAATGCCCACATCATATTAGCAGGCGATCTTAATGTAAACTTTGCTGAATTCTCATTAGCTAGAGAAAATTTGAGGAACCTGTTGTCCTCCTCTAACATAATGATGCATGTTGAGCAACCAACACGTATCATCAAGCAATCTGCTACCATAATTGACTATATGTGTTCAAATTTAGATAGACATAGTATTAGTTGTTGTACTGTTCCTGCAGGCATCTCGGATCATGAAGCAGTAGTTTTTCAGTCTAATAACTTCACTATTAAACCTCATAAAAAGAGGTACAGGTATGGTAGGATTTTTAGTGCTAAAAATTTCACAAATTTACAGGAGCACTGTCAACAAATACCATGGATCACTCTCAAATATTCTGAGGAACCTATCAATACGTTTCATACATATTTAACAACATTATTTGAGAACTGTTTTCCATTGCAAAAGCTCAAAATAAAAGAAAAAAACCATGGATAACAAAAGGCATCAAAATATCTGCGCGAAACTTGAGGTCGTTACATACCATAAGTAAACATGTATCAAATGATTTTTTTATAAGTTATTTCAATGCTTACAAACGTACATATAAGCAAGTTATCAATAATGCAAAAAAAACATATTACAAAAATCGTTTAAAAAAATCTAAAAATAAAACAAGAGAGAATTGGAAAATAATAAATGAATTACTAGGAAAAAATAAATCACAAACAGTTAATATTGATATTGACCCTGATATTCTGAATAACTTCTATTGCTCAATAGGCCATAAGCTCACATCTAATCTTAATCCACAGGTAGACCCTCTAGACTATCTAAAGTATGTTAGCATTGCACAAAATTTTCACCTTGAAGACACAAACATAATTGAGCTAAAATATGTTATAAATGAAATAAGAAACAAGAGCTCATCAGGTATGGATGGCTTATCTGTAAAAATTTTTCAAAATCTACCGGACCATGTCTTACTCACCCTAGTTGAGGCAATTAACAGTTCTTTCAGAATGGGAGAGTTCCCTTCCTGCTTGAAACAAGCGGTTGTAATCCCCTTGTATAAAGGTGGGGAAATAGATGATCCCTCGAATTTTCGCCCAATTTCATTATTATCAACATTATCGAAAATAATAGAAAAACTAGTCAAAAGAAGGATGATGGTACATCTCACCAGTAATGACATATTAAGCCATGTCCAATTTGGATTTCAAAACTCAAAAAGCACCAATGATGCTATATTCTCACTTCTAGAAAATACATATATCACTTTGAATAATGGAGAAGCCGTAGCGGCAGTATTCTGTGACTTCTCTAAGGCATTTGATTGTGTTAGCCATGAGATACTACTGCATAAACTACAATTTTACGGTTTCCGAAATCTCACATCAAACTGGTTCCGCACGTATTTGTCAGAAAGGAGTCAAGTTGTAAAAATAAAAGACACCTACTCTAACAGTGGTAAAGTCGCAATGGGCGTTCCACAAGGGTCGGTTCTTGGTCCTATTCTATTTTTATTGTATTTAAATGACCTAGCCACCATTCGCATCCAAGGAAAATTCACTTTTTTTGCAGATGATACCACCATTCTATGGCACAGCAAAGACATAAGTCACTTGAAGAAATCAATTTCTCTCGATCTACAAAAAATTAAGCAATGGTGTGACTCCAATCTACTCTGCTTCAATTTAAAAAAAACAAGCCTGGTCACCTTCAAGTTTGAGTTTGATAATTTGTACTTAGATAACCGGATTATAACAAACAAGCCACAAACTAAGTTTCTAGGCCTAACTATAGACAACAAGCTGAAATTTGATGAGCATGTAACGACCTTGAGCAAAAAGTTAGCCTCTAGCTGCTTCGCGATGAAAATTGTTTCGAGGGAATTAAATTTAGCCTCGGCTAGGATGGTCTACTTTTCCCTAGTCGAGTCACACTTGAGGTATGGCATTGCCTTCTGGGGATTATGCAGTGATCAGTTATTTCGATCTGTTTTTGTACTACAAAAAAGAGCCATTCGATACCTGTGTAAAGTTGAGTATGGCTGTCACTGTAAACCACTTTTTATTAGCCAGCAAATCCTATCACTCTCTTGTTTATTTATTTTGGAGACTGTATGCCTTGTCCACACAAAATATGGGTCAACACCTACTGAATTAAAAAAATATAAAACAAGGAATGAAGACTGTGTTCCCTTACCCTTACCTAAATTTAGCCTGACAATGAACTCCATCATGTATGAAAGTAAAAAAATCTATAACCATCTGCCAGCTAGTTATAGAAACATCACTTCTCTGAAGATTTTTCGGAAGAAGGTGAAAAATGCTCTATTACAGAAAGCTTATTATAACCTGCAGGAATATTATGATGATATGGTTCCTATGTAAATTAATTTGACAATGTAACTGGACAATGTGATTTGACACTGTGACATTTTACTTACTCGTTTTTTAACGTACTATACTTGACAACGTTTTTATTTGAACATACAATCTTGTTTACTCTTAGTTCTATACGAATAAGCTGTTATACCTAAATTTTAATGTGCTTGTGTATTTATTTACAAATTATTCTGTTAATTATAATCACCTTCTCATTTCTAATTAGGATATCAGTTTTTAAGTATTTTTAATTATTCTTCTAAGTGTCTTTTATTCTTATTTATCCATCTTGAGACTTTACCCTCTCATTATGTTCATATTGTACTTGTAACGCTTTGTCAATAAGAATCATTTTCTTCAGACAATAAAGTATACTTTGATTGATTGATTGATACTTCAAATTCCGAAAAGCTTTGAAGGAATATTTATTGAACAATTTGTTTTATACAATGGAAGAGTTCCTTTCATCATAGTGGGCTTCCTTTGTTCCTCATACTCTTTTAACTATTATATATATATATATATATATATATATATATATATATATTGTATTATTCCACACTATTTTATCTATTTCATATATGTACATTTGTTCGTCCTACTAATGTGACTGTGAAATTTCTGACTTGTTTTATACCTTGTAGGTCTTCGAAATCAATAAAATTATTATTATTATTATTATATATTTTGAAAAATATAACCGTTATACTTCTAGATGAATCTTTCATAAACATATTTCAGAAACTTCACCAATATACTTGAGAAATAATTTTTTTTCATGTCATTCTTTTATTAGATGCATTTCTTGAATAAAATCAGTTTCTTAACAAAACATTTCCAAAATGCATTTTTCATATTCCATACAAATTTGTAAGCCTGACACCAAAGTACTATTAAATCGATTTCACTTAATGTCACGAATCATTTAAAAATCTTACTGAAACCTACCCTGTTATGAATGAAGCTGGTTGTGATCATGCGCACTGAATCATGCCTCGAACTTTTGATAACACTTTCGTCCCATTGAATTGGCATTCTTTTTAAGATATTACGATTTCTATGATGACCACAGACCTCAGCGACCGCCTGACCGGTGACCGTTCGGCCGTTGATGTTGATGGATGTGTTTGTTTTGTGACTGCTGAGGTTATGTTGATGAAATTTCCAAGGAAAACAATGAAAATTTAATTATTTCCGTCCTTGTGTGATGATCTTGTTGTGGAAGGATTAGAGCGAATCATACAACAGTTTTATTTTTACGTTTATGGTAAGTACCAAAAATCTTTCTTGAATTCGATCATTCGTGCATGCTTCCATTACTTAAAATTTTTACAAATAAAAGATCAACATCCATGCAATAGATGAGTAAAATTCTAAATATATCCTGGTTAATTATCACTGCTTATCAACAACATATATCACGTTTTTAATCTTTTTGAATATGAATATGTGATCAACTTTTCAAGCGAATGTTGTGTGGCGTGCATCATAAACAATAGTTTTATTTATGGACAATTTTTTTTGTTGATGAAAGGCATTTACAAATACATTTTCTAACAACTCAATTGCACTATTATCTACCTATATCTATGGTTCATACATCAACATGGCACAAAATACTCTATCAAAGTTGTAAACTCATTTCGTCATTGGAAGTAAAATTTTACATTCTCATTGAGATATTACTAATCAATTTTAAATTATAAGTTTTGGGATGAAGGCTTAGGTACATATACTTTCAAATTATCATTTTCATTACTGATAAGAAAAATGAAATGGTTTTATGAAGAAGCAACAAACCTTGTATAGACACCAATAAAAAGCTTAGTATCCAAGATTTACTTCTCAGTGAAAACAAAGAAACAATGTATTTATAAATAATGGCTTCTTAGAAGTGGTCGTGGTGCTAGAGGCTTTGCCACTCACCGTTAACCCACCGTCTGCCACTGAGCTAGAATAGGGAGGAATCCACTCTCATGTAAGCTTTAAGTGCCGGATATCCCTTGTTCGCACAAGCTCATGAGCAAAAGGGTTTCACCGGAACCCTGAGGTATTCATGAAAACAAATTTTACAATTTTCTTTTTTTTTTTTTGGTGAAGTAAACTTCTACTTTTTGCAGGTGTTGGCCTTATGAGAAAATGTATACAAAGATGTGTTGGAGAAAATTTTTGACGTTGCTGTCACACTCTGGGAAAAGTGGAACAACAAACATGAAAACATTGGTAACTATCATTTTCATTTCACAATTTGAAATGACATACATTTTACTGAAATGGAGAAACATACATTTCGGGAAATATAAAATATTGCTGAAATGTTTTAAAAGTTTTCGAAACATTATTTCAAGAATACCCCAATCATGCACTAAGAATAAAATTTAACAGCAACATTACGGGGGAGATTTTTTTAGTTTTAGGAATGTTCCAAGGACCGACTTATTTATTTATTTACGGTTTCACCATTAGAAAAAATATAATCACAATTAGAGAACAGTGAACTACTACTCTAAGAAGTTACATATTTAACATAAAATAAAATTTTAAATATATTTCATAAATTCTAAGTTTTTATCTTCCTGTATTCAGAATACCAATGTTTAGGACTACAGTTCGTCTTTCAGTCGCAGATGATTCCACAACTGACTTTATGAACATCCTGTTCATATTTTCAATAAAATCAACATAAAACCACTATTGACGCGATGTTCCACTTTCTGGAAGTAGAATATGTCAACTTGAATTGTGTGGAGGCGGCTGAAACGGACTTTTGTGATTTGTCGAAGGCTTTTTCGACTGTGTCAATCATGAAAGGCTGTTGGTAAAGCTGCACGCTTATGGCTGTAGAGACAATGCCTATGATTGGTTCAAATCTTTCGTGAGTAAGCGAAGACAATCAGTGAATGCATCCTCTGATCTCAAATTAGTGTGTTGCGGTGTGCATCAAGGCTCAGTTCTTGGCCCCTTACCATTTTTTATATACATCAATGATATGATAAATATAGACATTGAAGGAACTTTTACACTATTTGCAGATGATGCTACTATCACATAACACAATAAAGATGTGCATGTTCTACACATGGTAATCGAAGCAGATCTACGAGTCATTAAAGCTTGATTTATGAAATGAAAAATAAAAAATTTCTAGGTTTAAATGTTGACCTCAATTTGAAATTCGACACTCACAATGTAGCACTATGAAAAAAATATCATCCGGTTGTTAAGTAGATGGCAAAAACATCTTGCAAGACCTTAGAAAGGCAAGATTTTAACCTTACCAAGTCTTTATAATATATTGGAAACTGTGTGTCTCATTCATAAACATCTATCCAGAAAAATCCAATCAATACAAGACTTTGTCAAATTCCCTTGCCCCTGCCGAGATCAGAATTGGTAAAAGGCTCATTCATTTATAATGGAGGGAAGATGTTTAACCACCTGTCAAGTTCAGTGAAAAATAAAGGAGCTTATGTTTTATTCAGGAAAGCTGTTTTTTTTTACTTCGTAGACCTTATTATGAATTTTGCGAATATTTTGAGGAAGGAATATGAGATGATTTTATAAAATGTATATATTTGTATTGTTCGACTTATATTTCAAGGTTTTAATCTGTTTACCCATTTTGTATTGTTTGACCCTTTTACACTCAGTTTTAATAATTGCTTTATCCACAAGATGTGTAATATTTGACAATAAAATATATTTGATTGATTGATACTCTGAATTTCTTTTCCAGCATCAAGTTATTTCTCAAGCATTTGATGAGGTGTGGAAAATCTCAAATTCCTTGAAGTATCCATAGGATGCTCACACCAAGGTTACAGGCTATTCCCAACACCAAGATGTTTCCACATTTTCCAATTCCAAAGAATAGCACATTCAAGAAGATTTTGGACAAAATTTTCTCAGTAACATCACCTCCACTTAGAAAACATGCCAAAGCTTGGAGACCACGACTGGCAAATAGTTGAAACATTAGAATCAAGCATGGTCCCTAAGATTGTCTTTATTAGTTTCTGGAGTATCATCACCCAAGTCAACAAATCCGATAAAATCCATCAGATTTTTATCAAACTTTTTAGTTTTTGTTATTTTGCATTCATCCACCAAGAGAGATACATGTTTTTCCTACTCTGCCAAATGCTTAGTTTTTTCTTTCGATAGTGAAAAAACTCATTTCTGGGTGCCAAAACTGCCATCTGGGTTCCTTATATACATTAAAAACAGCGATTAGTGAATGTGGTAGTAGAATTGCACCCTTATAAATTGCATTTCAGAAATATGCTCATACCTTATACTGCTATACAATATTATATATTTTTATTGTAACTAAACAGAATTTTTTATTTCAATTAAATCAATACTACTAAAATATAATTCTGAGTTAATTAACTTAAACAATGTTGAGTAGAAGATACAACTTTGGAGAATATTCAGTAATTAACTGCTAGCTTGTAGATTTTTCCTCTATGCATGAAGTTCATCATAATCCATTATTATTATTACCATTAAATTGATGTTCCATCAGTATTTTAAGAAACCTAAGCCTTTAAAACCTGAACTTTGATAATGGGATTGTTTCATATGTCAATGAGACAAATTTTATCAATAAAGGATTTAAATCTATTCAATACTCACCTTGACTGGGTACATGGAGATGGTGAGGCAGTATATTATTTTCCCTCATATGATTATATAATTTTGGACTTTTGATTTTAACCAAATTGCAGGTATACATCAAGTCAAAAGTATATCTTTTACCTGTTTTCTTGCATTGACCAGCTTTACAACCTTTTTATCATTTCTTGTCTATTCACTAGGAGATGTCTTATGTAGTTTTCCAATTTATTGGAGTTAATATATTTTTTTCTCATTGTTGTGTTGAGTATGACCCTGTTGAACAAAACACTGCTCGTTGCTAGGAGATAATATGTATTTGAATAGAGATTGAGATTTGTTATTTTTACTGTCACTGTCACATTTTCAATTGGAATTGTATATTTCAATAAACGTGAAATTCTCAAAACTTTGCACACAATTACTTAACATGGTCCTTCGAGTATGGATGGAACACGCATTTTGCTGAACGCCGGCCGCACAGGTTAGTGCCTTCCTTTCCTTCCCATCCTACACCTAGTACGACTTTTATTTGACATCTACGATATCGCTACTTTTGAAATTCATTTACTTTACTTACTGTGAATACGTACTGATTGGTATTCCAATACTTGGTAGATTTAGCGTTTATATTTACTTATATTCATTCATATAAACATGTCGAACTTAAATAAAGTAAAACGCACATCTGTCAAAGGTTCATTGACAAGATTCATTAATCACTTCAACACAGTCAAGGACCTAGAAAACGTTAACATTGAAGATTTAAATCGTCGGTTGAACAAAGCCGAAGATCTTCTAGAAGAGTTCAATAACGCTCAGCTTGCAATTGAGGCTGAAGACCCTGATTTTGATACCAATTTTCCGACTATTCATTCGCCGGAACGTCAAAAATTAGAGAATGATTTCTTTGCAATTACCTCGGAAGTCAAAACATTCCTGCTTTCAAAGGATGTCAAAGAAAACGCTACTGAAACTAGTTCACACTATTCTAATAACAAATTGGTGAATGATTCGAATTTGATGAATGTTCGTTTACCACAAATAAATTTGCCAACGTTTGATGGTACTCTCAATCAATGGTTGTTTTTCAGAGACAGTTTCAAATCACTCATTCATGACAATTCGTCAATGTCAAATGTCCAAAAATTTCATTATTTACGTCTGTCCCTACAGGGATGTGCTGCAGACAAAGTGAAATCTCTGCAAATATGCAATGATAACTATGAAGTCGCATGGAAATTACTAATAGATCGTTTTGAAAATGAACAAGCTTTGATTAAAAGCCACGTTAAGGCTCTATTTGAAATTCCTACACTGAAAGATGAATCTTATCAAGGTTTGAGCATGGTTCTTGACGGCATTGAGAAACATTTAAATGCTTTAAAAGTTTTGAAACGACCTACTGACCAATGAGATGATCTTATCATTTACCTTGTGACGACAAAATTTGACAGCACTACAAAGCGCGAGTGGGAATCTCGAGCTGATTCTAAAAGGATTCCGACTCTTGCAACTTTGTTGGAATTTTTGAAAGACCGTTGTCGGATTTTGTCATCATTGTATTCTGAATCTACAGAGGGATCTAAACATCACGCGACAAAATCATTTCAAAAACATTCAAGATCTTTCACAACGACTTCAAGCAAGATTATTTGCGTTTTTTGCAAAAATAGTCATAGCTTGTATTCATGCTTCGATTTCAATAAATTAACAACAACAGAGAGATTCAACACTGCGAAACGATTAGGACTTTGTATCAATTGTTTAGGTTCTAATCATCGTACTAAGGACTGTAAGTCGGCAGGCTGCAAAAGGTGCGGCAAAGTTCATCACAGTATGTTACATTTTGAAAATAACGAGAGAAGTGAGAATAATACTTCGGTTAGTGATGGTACATCGAATAGTACGGGCGTTTCAAATAGTACGAGTGTTTCAAATAGTACGGGTGTTTCAAATAGTACGGGTGCTTCAGGTATGGCTGGCAACAAGTCCAATTTACAACATTCCCTTTCCACTAGTATATCTACAACATCACAGGTTTTGCTCTCTACTGCAGTCATCACAGTTTATGATAAATGTAATAAACCGCACCATTGTAGAGTACTGCTGGATAGTGGTAGCCAAGTAAATTTTATTTCCGAAAAACTTTCCAATCTTCTTCATTTGAATAAGCATTCAATAAACATATCAGTAACGGGTGTGAATCAAATGCAAAACAAGGTTCAATTCTCCGTTTCACTCAAATTCAAATCAAATATCAATAACTTTGAAAAAACTATTTCTTGTATTGTTTTACCACATATCACTGATTATTTACCTTCTCTACCTTTGCATTTAACAGAACTGAACATTCCTAAGAAATTAACCTTGACCGATCCTAATTTTGATAAACCGGCTCCTATAGATTTACTCATTGGTGCTGATACATTTTGGGACCTTTTAAGTATTGGTCAGGTGAAATTAGGCAATGGGCTTCCTATACTACAAAAAACTAAACTGGGTTGGCTTGTATCTGGTCCCTTATACGTGAAAGGTAATAGTTTCAGAGCACACCATTGCACTGTTTCAACGAATAATAATAATTTAGAAACACAGATTGCTAAATTTTGGGAATTAGAGGAATACCCAAAAGATCAGTTTTTGTCTGACGAAGAAGATTATTGTTTAAAACACTTCAAGGATACCATATGTCAAAATGAGGATAGCCGTTTTGTTGTAACCATTCCATTTAAACAACATTCCTCTCTTCTTGGTGAATCTAAAGCTTTCGCCACTAATCGTTTTATGAATCTGGAAAGGAAACTCGAGAAAAATCCTGATTTGAAATCACAATACCATCAATTCATTGAAGAATATATTCAACTTGGTCACATGTCTCTGTCAAAAGATCAGAACGATAATTCAGGTTATTTTCTTCCACACCATTGTGTTGTGAAAGAAGACTCAACTACTACAAAGTTGCGAGTTGTTTTCGATGGCTCAGCCAAAACCACGTCAGGTGTTTCACTAAATGATATGATGATGGTAGGTCCCAATATCCAGGATAATCTGTTTTATATTCTGTTGAGATTCCGACGGCACAATTACGTTTTGAGCGCAGACATTGCTAAAATGTACCGTCAAGTGTTAGTACAGGAGGTACAATGCAATTTTCAGAAAATTTTATGGCGTTTCAATCCCAACAGTAACATTGATGTTTATGTCTTAAGAACTATAACTTATGGACTAGCATCGTCAGCATTCCTTGCAATCAGATCATTGCAAGAAATTGCACATCGGTATAGACACGAATTTCCAAAAATTTCTGATATTATTTTACATGACTTTTATGTCGATGATCTTCTCACCGGTGCTCAAACTATCGATGAAATTACTTACATAAAAGAGAATATTTCAAAACTTTTATTATCACACGGATTTTCATTAAGAAAATGGACTTCAAATGCCACAATCTTCTCTTCTGAAACTAATTCTAACGTAATGCATATAGGAGATAAAGAAGAAAGTAAAATACTTGGATTGTTCTGGAATCCAGTAAACGATTCTCTACAATATTCTATCAATACTACTAATAGTTACCTCAAAATAACCAAACGTCAAATTTTGTCATTGGCCTCTCAGATCTTTGATCCACTAGGATTACTTTCGCCTGTCACGATAAAGGCAAAGATTATTCTCCAAGAACTTTGGAAACTCAAGTTGTCGTGGGATGAGTCGCTCCCTAGTTACTTATATACTGTTTGGTCTGAATACCAATCACAATTACAATATCTGAATTCCATTAAAATACCTCGACAAACAACATGCCCCAATCCTGTATCCATACAGTTCCATGGCTTCTGTGATGCATCGCAGTCTGCCTACGGTGGTTGTGTTTACATTCGTTGTAACGATGTGTTAGGTAATTCCACAGCCAATTTACATTGTGCTAAAACACGTGTAGCACCGTTAAAGATTCTGACAATTCCTAGACTCGAGTTATCAGGGGCACTTTTGCTTGCTGAACTCATGGATAAAGTACTCTTGGGTAGTACTGATGCCAACAACATTTTTTATTGGTGTGACTCTACAATATGTATTTCGTGGATTAATACTCCTCCGCACATACTAAAAACATTTGTGGCTAATCGAGTTTCACAGATTCAGAACCTTTCAAAGCCTGAGTCATGGAAACATGTAAGCACTTTTGATAATCCTGCCGATTTACTGTCACGTGGATTAACTCCACTTGATTTAACAAAATCTGAATTTTGGTTTCATGGTCCTCTATGGCTAGTCAAACCTGAGTCCAATTGGCCTTCTCAAGAAACAGATACGAGTCTCATAACTACTGAATTTTCAGAACATCGTAACAAACCTGTTGCATTTGTCAATACGACTGATGACTATGTTTCATATATTTTCATCTTCATCAGTTCACGTTCATCTCTGATAAAATTACAGCGTATATTCGCCTACTATTTGAGATTTTTGAATAATATCAGACACAAAGATAAGCCTAAACTGCAAGGTTATTTAACAACAAACGAACTTGATGATTCACTTTATTTTCTTATTCAAATTGTACAGCGTCTCGAATTTCCTGACGAATATTATAAATTAACGCACTCCAAACCAGTACATAGAAAAAGTAAACTTCTAAACTTAAACCCTTTTTATGATGAAATTAAAAAAAGTTATTCGTGTAGGTGGTCGATTAACCCAATCTGATTTTGATTTTTCGAAGAAGCATCCTGTAATTCTTCCTCGAAACAGCCACTTGGCTATAACGATTGTTCGTCAAGAACATATTAGACTTCTACATGCAGGACCTCAAGCTCTTCTGGCATCGGTTAGAGAAAGATTTTGGCCATTGTCCGGTCGTAATTTGGTGAGAAAAGTCGTGCACGACTGTGTACGATGCTTCAGATGTAAAGCTAAACCTCAAGAGTATATCATGGGCAATCTGCCTCCATCACGAATAACTCCGTCGCGTCCATTTTCCTTGTGTGGAGTAGATTATGCGGGACCTTTCCAACTCCGTGATAGAAAAGGCAGAAACTTCAAAATTATCAAGGCATATATTGCATTGTTTGTTTGTTTTGCCACTAAGGCTATACATTTAGAGGTCGTTAGTGAGCTCACATCAGAATGTTTTTTATCATGTCTGCGTCGTTTTATGGCTAGACGTGGTAAATGCAATGAAATTTATTCCGATAACGGTAGCACATTTTTAGGGGCGAATAGTGAACTCAAACGTTTTCTAGAATCCCTGGAAATTTCCATAACTGATCAACTATCAACTGAAGGTATTCAGTGGCATTTTATTACACCCCATGCTCCACATTTTGGGGGTATTTGGGAAGTATCATTTGAAACGTGTAATGGGTAACGCATCCTTGACTTTTGAGGAATTTACTACCATCTTGTGTCAAATAGAAGCTTGTCTTAATTCCCGTCCACTCTATCCTATGTCAACCGATCCCAATGATACAACTCCTCTAACTCCGGCACATTTTCTCATTGGAGAAAGTCTTACAACGATACCTGAACCCAATTTGTTAGACGTCAGAGAAAACCGACTCTCAACTTTTCAAAGGACACAACAAATAGTGCAGCACTTCTGGTCCAGATGGAACAAGGAATATGTATCGTATTTACAAACTCGAGTGAAATGGAAAATAAATCATCAGCAACTGATCAAAACTGGTTTCATGGTGCTCATCAAAGAAGACGGACTACCCCCTTTGAAGTATCCTATGTCAACCGATCCCAATGATACAACTCCTCTAACTCCGGCACATTTTCTCATTGGAGAAAGTCTTACAACGATACCTGAACCCAATTTGTTAGACGTCAGAGAAAACCGACTCTCAACTTTTCAAAGGACACAACAAATAGTGCAGCACTTCTGGTCCAGATGGAACAAGGAATATGTATCGTATTTACAAACTCGAGTGAAATGGAAAATAAATCATCAGCAACTGATCAAAACTGGTTTCATGGTGCTCATCAAAGAAGACGGACTACCCCCTTTGAAGTGGAAGCTGGGTAGAATACTTCAAATTCACAAAGGTGCCGATGGTATCATACGTTCTGCAACCATCAAAACAGCTACAGGTGAACTGAAACGTCCAGTTGTCAAGATCTGCGTTTTACCAAATCAACCCTGATTTCATGTTGAAACCCTGCAGTGTTTCAAGGCCGGGGCTATTATGTTGTGTTGAGTACGACCCTGTTGAACAAAACACTGCTCGTTGCTAGGAGATAATATGTATTTGAATAGAGATTGAGATTTGTTATTTTTACTGTCACCGTCACATTTTCAATTGGAATTGTATATTTCAATAAACGTGAAATTCTCAAAACTTTGCACACAATTACTTAACACTCATATTAATTATCATAGATTCCAATTGCCTATTTCTTTTTCTGATACAGAACTGTTGTTTAGTTTTTTTTTCGAGATTATAAATTTTCTTTTAAAAACTATTATATTTTGAACAGAATCTGCATTCATTTGCATAAGTAGAAATGAAATTTTCACAGGAAGGATTTGATCTTTTGCAAATATGTTTTTCATCTACCATTTTTATGTAATCTTCTAAATTCTCAATGGTAGTGACAAAGTCCATGAAATAGAGAAATTTGTTTGATGCATCAGCATGAATTGAGTAATTCCTCAAAACCACTGTTCGCTTAAGGTAGGGTAAATCATTATTCATTGCTGTCCCCATAACCCCATCTATCATGGAGCTTGATGTTAATATTATCTTGTTAAATTAAAGAATATAGGTTTGTCATTATATTAAATTTTTCTGTTAATGAAAATTTTTGTTCTATCTCGGAAGTGTCAGGTATTTCTGTAATTGGACTTGGTAAAGGAATATCTGGTATGGTTGAGTCGGAGACAGTGTTATCACAAGATGGACCAGGAGTGGAGTGAAACGAAAGATTGGAAGCGGTACTAATATAGAAACATTAATTAGTATATGCCTACATATTTATTGTGATACAATATAATAATAAACTCCTTTATTTAGCACATACATACAGTTAATTTACATTATCACAGGTGAAGATATATAATACATTAACATAATATATATATATATATATATATATATATATATATATATATATAAAATACAATTTCATCCATACATTGAATTAATTTAACAAAGTTATTTAGATCAGTGACTTAATTTCAAAAGTATAGTATCAAAAAAAAAGTTCTTGAAATTGAATATCAGTTCATTAACAGGCAAAAACTTCATCGCTTTCAAAAATAACTTATTTCAAGTAACATTTTTATTTCAATAAATTTTAACATTTCATGTGATTCGAGGAGTTTCTCCACTTCATTGGCCATGAGCAAACTGAAAATGCAAAACAAGTAAATCAATTAACTGTAGAGACAATGTAAAATGCCAAGGCATTCATTTTCAATTGAGTGAAAGTAATAACTAGCTTCAGAGTTTTTTTTTTCTTCAATATACTGAAATCTTTGTGTTGATTGATCAGACACTTACAAAAAAATGTATACCAAAACGAAAACAGCTATAATTTGTTTTGATAAGGCTGAGATACAATTGAAATTTAGTTTTAAGTTTTATGATTTCAGATTTCCTTTTAACGAGAAATGTATTGTTATTGTGGTCATGCCACACAGTCTTATTGGTAAAATTGAAGATCAACTTTTCAATTATTTTTGCGTCCTGTTTTATTTTTAAAAGTCATATCCTAAATCGCAAATCTTCAAGCTTAATACATGAATCTTCTATTGTGTTTCAGCCTATATGTAGCTAAAATACAATATTTCATATTCTGCAATCATAAGTAATTTTTTTTAATAACATTTTTTATGTATTCTAAAAAAAGATACTTTTCTCTTGATACCTTCATATTTGAAAGAAGGTATTCAAAGTTTTGCATTTTGGGTTTGAACGAGATTTTTTTTCTATTTGTATCCAAATATGTCACTGTATACAATGAATTATCACTAGGAATTGATAAAGAAATTATCGACGGGTTTCAAAATCAATGAAACTATTCCAGTGTCTAGTTATCAGATTTGTTTTTGCACATCAATCTGGAATGTCGAAGAAAACTTCTTGTTCAATTTGCTTATTCATGAGGTTGAGCTTAAAAGATTGGAGTAAAAGAAACACCATTTGATAATTCAGTGTTACAAAGTTACTGAATACTGTTAGAAATTTGAATTTAAATAGCCTTATGGACGGTACTGCACCTTTCAATAGCTTCCTTGAACCAATATATTTATTCTCTTCGGCAGAACACAGCTGTCCAGAAACTGGAAGGTGTTTTCCAATGGCATCAATCCATGTTTGGAGTCAATCATTCTGGAAATATTGATGTCTTAGCATAATAAGACAATATGTATGTGAGCTCCACTTTTACTACTAGCTCAAGTGCACACTACATCGCTCATCGCTCTTCAAGTAAAGCAAGTTTTCTCGGTATATTTTCAGAACAATACACTTTTTTGTTATGAATTTTATTTCATTTGTTATAAAGTGTATTCTGATTAAAACTTGTCATCCTAATAATCTCCAATAATGTTGTTTTGGAAAAACCCTTAACTTGAAATTATGAAATGAGAAAGAAGGTCGAGAAAGACCTCAAGTTTGAATAGAGAATTGAAAGACATACCATCACACTGATGAGAGGCAAGAACATCACAACTATTCTACCAGATGGTCACCTCTTCCTGGTCGAGCAGTAGCTCTGATGTTTGATTACAAGAAGCACTTGTAATCGTGTCTTGAAAAACATTTCACAGGCAGAAGTGATTCAATACGTGTAACATTAGTCAAGGAAGTAGCTGTTTTCTATCGAATATTTGCCACATATGCCACATAGTAGGAATAGTGGAGTGAAGAATTCGTAATTCTAATTTGTTGAAATTATTATAACCGATAGTACATATTTGATACTAGCAGTACATGAAAGTTTTTGGACATTTCATCAATGGGCCCTTGGTGATCGCCTGGCACAAAGTTGATTCCCAGCTTGGATAACATCACAGGTTGAAAGGTAAGAGATGCGTCTTCCCTAACTAGCACAAGTATATCGAAGACTTCTGTTGCGCGTAGGGGTGCAACAGGTTGACAGAGTCCTATGAGAGAAGGTGATAATAGTCATCTAATCTTCCTAGTTATGTATTTTGTAATGGTGCTATGAAAACAATCCAGAATATTTCCTTGGTCTCAACAGTCTCTGCTTGATTTTTGAATTAATTTCACCTCACCATTCGACTACCAATCTGATATTCTTCAGAATGATTTATTGATAAAAATATAATAATTTCAACTTGCTTTTGGTTTGGGATATAGGGATTTCCTTCCTTTGACTCTCCACACAAAATACACATTCGTGTCATTTTCACTAGGCACTAATATAAAATAAATTCTCCAAGGAAAACTCGTAACTAAAATATTTAACACTGCACGCAAAACTAACGGAAACAACACAAAAGAACAGGAAAACAAATTTTGGAAAAAGTAAAGAGGAAAAAGTAAAGAATATGGGTCCAGCTGGGATTTTGAAAATTTTTTCACAGATGCTCTAAAACGCGATAAAATGAATAAAAAAGAAAAATATTTGGCGCGGAAACACATTTTTCTATTTTATTTTTGAAAAAATAAATGTGGATACTCACTTTCAAGACAAACAAATTCAATTTGTTGGATGGGTTATTTTACCTATTTTTTCAATGTTAATGAACTGTGTTGTATTGATAACACTTTCTACATATACAGAAGTATCAATTCATCAGCAGAATAAGCTTCGAATAGTATGGAAAATGTTAAAAAAGCTACTTTTATTATGCAGATATAATTAATTTATAATTTGTTGACAAGTGAATAAATTGTAACTGCGACGTTGCCAATAGAGATTTCTGATAGTTTAAAGACTTGTTCATACCCTCGCGAATTTCTCAATTTTTCTGGGAATAAAATGGCTGTCAGTCATGCCGGACCATTCATTGTTGTCAGCCATTTCATTCGTAGAGAAATTGCGAAATTCGCGAGGGTATGAACGAGATTCAGTACCGCAAAAGTTCTAATCGACCAGACTGATCAGCATGGACCAATTAGAACATGCGTAAATTATTATCCAACTTCAACCCAACCTAACCTAACCTCAAGTATACAGAATAACCATTCGAATTTGGATTAATATTCCAAATCAGACAAATCCAGTGTACTATCGTTCTGAATAGCCCATGCAAATTGCCCATATGAAGTCTGGTCGATTGGAACTCTTGCTTTTAGAGATGGAAAAATTTATAACTTTTCTCTATTTTCAATAAACGCACAACATTCATTGTCGATTCAAAGAAAGACATTGATAATGATTAGTTTTTGTTTGTTAACAGGAATATGCGTTTTTGTTGGTAGCTAGGTATCTGGATTGTTATGAAAAATATTTTAGGGTGTGAAATTTCTTTAGATCAAATTATTTGTGGCGAATTTTTAAATGTCTCACAGGAAATTGCATATAACGGGCGAATAAATAAATATATAGGAAGTTAATGTGTTGAGATGAAAAAAAAAGTTTGGAATAGGTGAAGAATGAGCACATTTTCATTACAGGTTCACTTCATATATTCATATCTTCCCCAATCTATAATTTGATTTGAAATAGGAGCTATTATATAAAATAGACCATATGCGAGCGAAGCAAGCGCGTTCGGCCGACATTTCGCAAATCCGCGCGCGCGGATTTGCGAAATGTCGGCCGAACGCGCTGGTTTTCCTAACTGGTCAACAATTTTGTAAATTCCACAAACCAATGTTACAATTTGAAATGAGAACTATAAAACAAAATAGACCATATGCGAGCGAAGCGAGCGCGTTCGGCCGACATTTCGCAAATCCGCGCGCGCGGATTTGCGAAATGTCGGCCGAACGCGCGGCTTTTCCTAAATAGTCAACAATTCTGTCAATTCCACAAACCTATGTTACAATTTAAAACGAAAACTATAACTCAAAATAAACCATGCAAGCGAAGCGGGTGCGTTCGGCCGACACTTCGCAAATCGTGCGGATTTGACATTCAACAGAGAAACTGTATGTCAAAAGTTATTTTGAATGTTAATGTCAGAAACCTTTAATAAACTCGATTGAGAATTCGATAAATTTTTCACTTTCTTGTAGTTTAACTTAAATTTCCATGAATACTTGTTCGTATCCTCGCAAATTTCGCAATTTTTCGGCAAATGAAGTGGCTGCCAGTCATGCCGGACCATTCGTTAATGCTGAACCATGTCGGCAGCCATTTTATTTGCAGAAAAATTGAGAAATTCGCGAGGGTATGAACGAGACTTAACCGTCACTCTTCCGTGTAATAGAATTGGCAACGTGGCATTATTAACTTCGTGTTAAAAGTGTCCTGTCATTAGTGTCATTTCACATTTGTCAAATAAATTGGTTGTTTATGTACATTGAATAAAAATATTTTTGCGTGTTTTTTTTTAATTTTTGAAGTTTATTAGGTACTATGAATTACTCCATATGGTTCGATAGAAGTGTTTGAAGTTCAAGACAATGGCTTTGAAATGAAAAATACGTTTTAACTCCGTCCAACGGTTTGTAATTGTGTCTCTCAAAAGTAAGTTCCCACACATGTTTTATCAAGAAAAAAAATAGAAAATGATCTTTCCGCGCAAAAATTTCGATTGCTCTAGTGTTTTTACGATGTTTTAAAACGTCTGTAAAAATTTTATCAAAATCCCAGCTGGACCCATATTCTTTACCTTTACCCAAATTTTAACGGAAAACAAGATAAATAAGACGAACACATTACACCATAAAAAATATGAAAAGATAATAAATCACGACCGATTCAGAAAGTCAGAATCAGACTCAATCACCTCACCGACGGCCGGTATTATAAACATCTCTCGAAGTTAACTTTAATTTTTCTTCTTCTTCTTCTTAGTTTGTTTTATTGGTTTCTGACTCCTCGTGAAGTCAATTTCACCAGATCAGGTGTATACGAGCTTTGATGTAAGGATTGAATATGAGGGAGGTTTGTTAATTTTGTTAAAAGGATGAAGTAGTTGTTATGACATCTAGGAATATTGGGTAATAAAGATCCACTGACCAATAATAACACTGAAACAATTACATAGTAGAAAGCCCATGGTTAGTAGGGGAAGTTTCATAGATCAAATTGATGAAATGTTTCAAATTTTAATTTTACTTTTTTCAAAAAATTTATGAAGAATTTCGATTGTTTTAAAATTAATATCACTAAGTAACACGTGATCAGAGAGAGGGGGAGATAGTCCTATATTGATTAAGCTGAGGTATAATGCATCTATATTTGGTTTGTTATTTTCACATTCGAATAGAAGATGATTTATATCGCCTGTCTTCCCACACTCACACAGGCTACTATCGACCACCCCTATTCTATGCAAATGAGACGGAATACAACAGTGTCCCAATCTTAAACGGATAATAGAAGTCAAAGTCTTACGAGAAACAGATTGACAGGAAGAAAACCATGGCATGTTTTGTATATTTGGTTGGATTGCTTTGAACCGAGAACCTCTGGATGTGGAGGACTGATCCCAGAAATGTTGAAATTTAGTTTTCGATGTTTCCTTGATATGAGAGATTAAATCATAATAATGAATTTTTCCCATTTTATATGGAATAGTGGCGTTTTTTGCCAAGAAGTCCGCTTTATCGTTTCCCTCAATATTGCAGTGACCAGGAATCCAACCTACTTTGATGTTAAAATTGTGAGATTGGAATTCCATCCATAAATCCTCAATTTTACTAAATAATATATTAGAGGAAGCTTTGATTTTACTGTTCTGTAAACCTAAAACAGAGCTTTTAGAATCCGTTAAAATTAAGTAATTATCCGGAGCGTCCTGTATTAGAATAAGTGCAATGTGAATTGCAGTTAATTCTGCTGTTAAAATGGTAGATTTCGGATGAATAATTCCACTTTTTGCAAGTTGTAGATGGGGAATGTAGACTCCGAACGAAACTTGTTCTGCCGATTTTGATCCATCCGTAAAAATCAGTTTGTAAGTTGGCCATTTAGAATAGACTATGTCTAGCATTGACGCATTAATGTTACTACAGTCTTTATCTCTTTTATCAAGTCCAATGGTCGAAAAGGCATCGAAGGCTCCATACAAAGTTTCCAACGGAAACTTAAATATAGGATAATAAGGGAAAGCAATAATTTGGTTGTAAGGGGGAACCAGAGATTCTTGAACAGATTTGTATAATACACGCGATCTCATCTTATTAGAGTTAGAGTTGGTGATAAGTTCTTCAAACATCCGCATTTTATTCACACTAGGGTTAGATTGTATACCTAAGTGTTTAATGATGAATGAGAGAGTACACTTATTTTGTTGAAGTTCTATTGGCAGTTGGTTAGCCTCAACTAAAATAGCGTTTGTGGGAGTAGAGTTCATAAGTCCAAGACATATTCGCAGAGATTTGAACTGAGTACTAGAAATTTTCTTAGTTAGTGTTAGTTTTACTAGTATTCCCATAAATAATCAGACAATACTCTATTCTTGAAGCAATCATTGCGCTATGCATATTTAACATTATCTTGGGATCTGCCCCCCAGCTGACTTTTGCTAAGTATTTAAAGATGTTCAGGATCTTCAGACATTTATTTATGATTTCACTGACATGAGTATTCCATGTCATTTTCCTGTCAAAGAACAGTCCCAGCATTTTTTGTTGTTCAACTTGATTAATTACTTGATTAGAGATTTCAATATTTAAGGTTAGCTGAAGGTGAGAATTGGAGAAAAGCATACTTTTGGTTTTCTCTATTGATATTGTCATACCATGGATATCCAACCAATTTTCAAAGGACGTTAAAGCCCTTTCAATGGAGTGGATTGCGAGTGAAGGGACTTCGTGAGATTTGTATAAAGTTATATCATCAGCATACTGTCTATATTTGCAATGAGGAGTGAGTGCATCCCAAATAGTCACCGAATATAGATTGAATAATAATGGACTAAGAACAGCACCTTGTAAAATACCAGTAAAGCTTTTCCTAGGACCCCATAATTTCCCTTTTTTGTCTCTAATAAACATGTCTTTCTCCTTAATTAAATCATAGATGATCTTAACGACATTTTTATTACTTCCTAAATCCGGGAGAGTAGAGGTAAGTATATCTGGCAAGACATTATCATAGGCAGAGTGAATATCCATAAAAACGGCAACAGTTTTTTTTTTTAAATTGCTGATTTGTAAGTCCATATAGAAGTCAAATAGAGCTTCTGTAGTGCCCCTTCCTTTCCTGAACCCATACTGATTGTGAGGAAGGATATTATTATGTTCAACCCACCATTCCAACCGATATTTAATAAGCAACTCAAAAGTTTTTTTTACGCATGATGTCAAAGCAATAGGCCTATAGTTGCTAACTACATTTGGATCTTTTCCAGATTTTAAAATAGGAATTAATATAGTTTCATACCATACTTTGGGAATGCTTCCTCTATTCAACCATAGGTCATTATAAAAATTTACCAGCCATGTGAAGGCCTGTTTAGGCAGATATTCAATCATTTGATATGAAATATCATCTTTCCCAGGGCGAGTGTTTTTCTTGTTTGAAATGATACATCTAACCTCCCTTTCAGAGAATATATAATTTATATCCCTATTAATTTCAATATTTTCAAAAGCCACTGGAGGTCTTTGAATATCATGGGGACAAAAATTATCAAGAAGAGCTTCACAGAAAGTATCATTGTCAAGGACATGCTGACTCTTGTTATGATGAGAAAGAAATGAACCAGAAAATCTTTTTATTTTCTTCCACACCTGTGAAATATCCGATTCCCTAGAAAGTGACTCTGTAAAAGTAAGGAAAGATTTCCTTTTCTTTCTTTTAAAAATTCTTCTCGATCTGGCTAGTTCTTTTTTTATCTCTATAAAGTTAATTTGATTTTGATTTTCTTTATATGTTCTGAAGAGTTCCTTTCTTTTTTTAATAATTTCCAAACATTCATCATCCCACCAAGGGGGTTTTGAAGAATACCTACAGTTGCTGTCCCTATCTATAATTGGGGTACTTTGAGAAAGGCTCCATTTCATCGTATGGATAAGATCATCATACGATGAAATTTCTTTATTCTCTATTAGGAGTTGATATTTTAGCCAATCTGTTTTTTTCTAATTGTATATATTTACATCTATATGGTCATCATGGGGTTGATAATACGAGTGAAAGTTCTTATTTGTTATTTCAGCTATGATTGGGAAGTGATCGGAACCATAAGTATCATTCAGAGTTTTACAGTAAACGAAGTCAGTGAGAATATTGGGGGAAGATAAAATTAAGTCAATTACACTTTTAGATTGTAAAGAAATCACTGTAGGTTGAAGATCATTATTTACTACGAAATAGCCCTCGTCTACCGCAGTGTTTAATTCTATTCCTCCTCTATTAGTAATAGAATTTCCCCAATTTTTATGGTGACAATTGAAGTCGCCACATATTATATATTCGGGGTTATTAGTGAAAGCTTTCCAAAAATTTACATCAACCGAGATATCTGGTGGAATATAAATAGAGTAAATGTTTATATTTTTAACCTTAATGCCCACTATATTCACTCTATGTGGAAAAGGAAAATTAAAATTAATGACACTGCATGTGATATTTTTTTTAACAAGAATCCCGGATCCTCCCCATCCGTCGTTCCTCTCATGTGAGAAGAAATTGTAACCCTTAATGAAAGTATAAGTGTTTGGTTTTAACCAAGTTTCGGAAAGACATAGAACGTCTGGTTTCAAATCGTCTATAAGATTATATAAATTAGCTTTATTAGAATTTAAACTTCGTATGTTCCAGTTCACGACTTTTACCGGGGCCATAAGGTTGATTCTTCTTCCGAAAATACAATATTATTCTTACTATAATTATTATGTGGAATGAATTCCTTAATTAATTCAAGAAACATGTCAGGGAATTTTGCGGATATTTTGCTAATATCCTCCCTCATTCTTTGTTTGATATAATTGTCTGATGGAGAATTACCTAGAGCGTACTTATTTAGAGTACGCTTTACAGGTGACACTTTAACTTGACCTTCCGGATTGATAAGGCATTCTTTATGAATATCATCATATCCTCGTTTAACTGGCTTAAAGTCCTTCTTATTTGGGAAAGAAGTGTCCTTGTTGACTTTTACTATTTTATTGTACCCTGGAGAATTGTTTGACCGGATGGGAGTCCTTTCATTATTTATTTGTAAAACTGAATGATCTATAACCGGGAGATCAGGGTAACTCGATATATTAAAACTATAATTATTATGAGAGTCTTTAGGATTAGTAATATTCATAGCTGGAACAAGTTTGGAAGCTTCGAAAAACGAAAGATTTCTTTCACCCATCAGTTGTTTTTTGTCTGAGAAATTCAGGACAAACTCTATTTGTAAATGAAACGTCGGGTTCATTGGTGAGGTGGCCTTTTTTGCAAAAAAGGCAGGATATAGTAGATGATTCACAGAATTCTTTATCATGCTCTCCAGCACATTTGGGACATCTAGTTTTTCCCTTGCATAAATTTTTGGTATGGCCGTATCTGAGACAGTTATGGCATTGGATCACCGGAGAATAATAATTTAGAGTTTTAAAAGAACATGAATATAAATATACATAAGCCGGAGGATTTTTGCCGCGAAAAGTGACAAGAATAACCGGAATGTCCCTATACTGAAAGTTACCATCGTCTGAATTAAACATTTTCCTTTTTAATCGTCGAACATGAAGAATTTTTTTGTTATCAATGGTTTTCATATTTTCCAGAATTTCTTCTTCCGAGAGAGAAGTGTCAAAATCTTTAATTATCGCTTTAGATGATATGAAATTGTTTGGAATAGAGGCCCTGAATTTATTGCTTAATAGGAAGTGACTATCCTCGAGAAGTTTATTAGCTTCTTGCATTTTCTTAAATGAAATCATAAGTCTGTTTCTACCTCGCCGTTCAATATTACTTGGATTGTATTGAGAGTTTTGGTGGAAAATTTTCCCAACTGCTAAGCTGGACATATACCCCACGTTTCTGTCCAAAGACTCAATATAAATATTGTATGGACCAAAATCAGAGATATCATATATATTTTCTAAACTAAACGTATTTCCTAAATGGGGATTATTCTGATTTTCATTAACATCCATCATTTGTGATTGAGGAGATTCAGCATTAGGAGTTATATCTTTTACTAACACGTTGGGAAATATATGTTCTTTCTTTACTTTTTTTTCTTTCAGTAACCCAGCTTTTTGTAAAACCAGGTCAGAGAGAATATTAACTTTTTGTGAGATCTTAACCTTAATGTCATTATCTTTGTTTAGTAAAAAACCTTCCTCAACTACGTCTTTGAATTCTGAAGCAAATTCTTCATTTATATTAACATGAGAAACCAATTGAACACATTTAGAATCGTTATATTCAACCTCTTCCGCAAAAAGAATCAAAATTCAAACTGTCGACAGCAGCCCTAGTCGTCGGGGATCTGTTTATTAAATCTTTGTACACATGAATATCTTTATCCAGAGAACTTCCCCCGGGATCACCCGGGGATTGGTCCCCCATTACAACTTAATAATCTTTATACCACTGAATTATATTCCAGACTCTAGGTAGAATCAACAAAAAAGAATAATAAAAAAATAAAGGAAAAAAATATGTATATCTTTTTTTCCCCTCTCAAGTGAAACCAAACCTAAATATTAAACGCACTCAATTTGACCATGAAAAATCCTTATGAAGAATATAACAAACAGCCACTTACTTGAAAGGATATTTAAACTTAATAGGAAGAGGATGATGGCGCACGTCTATCTTCTCGAACGTCTCAAAGTCCACTTTAATTTTTACAGTCAAGTTAACTTCAGCTTTAAAATGGCAGTTTTATAAAAGTCTCATTTCTGAAATAAAAAGAAGAAGAAGGCAAATATGTAACCTACAATTTTTCGCACTTTTTCCTGTGACATTTTCTAAATTTCTAATAAATAGTAAAATTGCTATCAATAGATTTAAGAATCCTCCAAAATCTCCAATAACTACCAAGAATAAACATGTTTCATTAAATCTGAGTGTAATTAACGTGTTACTGGCGGTAGAAGATTATTTCTAACATTGAAAATACTTATAATTGCAAAGTAATTGGAACTATTAGAAATGTTGACTTATTAGTTGGTCTTTGCAAATATTTGCCTCTCTATGTGCCCCTTTAACAAGCATTCAGACTATCTTGATGATTGAAATCCGTTTTAATTTATTTTCAAATTCTATTTCGTTCCACAAGATAAAATGGTTTAACCGATTTCTAAATATACTTCGACCCCGAGGGCCTTCAATAATAATCACAGCATCTCCTTCATCGCCGCTTAAAAGTTCCTCGAAAATAACCAGGACATCGTTTGCTAACATTTATTGCGAAAAAAAAACAATCAAATTGAGTTTTATGCTAAATTATTGACAGAAGAACTGTCGAAAACCACCATTTTCTACAAAGTTAACTTTAACTGATACCACGTCCTCCCGATAAAGTTAACTCCTACATTTTGAAGTTAACTGTAAGATGTGACGTCAAATACGTATTTCAAATAACGAATAACGTTTTTAAAAAGACAAAAAATAATTTATTTGAACAAGTTTACAATTCAATGGTTATATCAAGACTGACTAAAAAGTTCATTCGCATCCGGAATGAAAAATTTGAAGCTAACATTTTACTGAAATACAATATATCTGCTTCTGCTGAGTCGACGCTTCCTGGATGGTTGAATGTACGGAGCGGACAGTGACCGGTACGTAACTCCTCCCTCCTAAGATGAAGTTTTGGTTGGGACAAACAAAACTTCTGGAGACTGTAAGGGTTGTGTGGCTTCTTTGGTCCTCCTCTTGGATTTCCTGAACTTATTCAGGCTGAATACTATGACTCCTAGGATGATGATTATGTATAATGGAATCGTCCAAGGGTGATGGCTGGAATATTTCGGGCTTTCAATTTGTAGTGGTTGAAGTCTGCTCCCTTGTAGTTGCAATTCGTGTAGTTGGTCCAATGAAATGTCATCTATCTGAAGTCGGCTTTCTTCCATAATCTGCTTTCGTATTTTGATTTCGGGAAGAAACAGTGGCTTTCCTTTGGCATTTCCCTTTTCGTTAGTGTATCCCTGTCCAGAGGTTAGGATACTGCACTGGTACGGAATTTCGATGAGAAATGATCAGTTGAACATCACAAAGTCAGTTTCATCACATCGGGTTTGGAATTTCTCTTCATGGGGGAAAATTGCGATATAACTCGATTCGCTGACTTCCTCAATTAGGGGCTTGTTTACAACTATGATAGCCATTTTACATTCAGCTTCGTTGTATTGTACCATCAATCAGGTAGTTGTTCTGGCATAGGTAGTTCGGATTCAGGTGACGACATGGCTCAGAGTCATATTGGAATAGATCATTACTCATTGTGAAAAAGGTATTTTTGGGAATGATTGTTGTGGAATTCTGTGTGGGTATTGAGTAGAGGTGGTAATGTGTGAAGATATCAGGGTGTACTAGTGGGATATGCAGCGCAAAAACTAGTTTGGCATTTAAAAAATATGAGTCTACTGGTGTTATATCAAATTGTTTATAGGCATCCTTTGTATCCGAGTAAACTAACTGATCTTTAGAATGATGTTCTGTAATAATTCGCTAGTGTGGTAGGCGACGATTTCTTTGGATCGGTTACAAACTTCACCAAAGCAACCATGAACCACTCCTAAGTCGCCCACACTAGGAAATATTTTTATAAAATGGTAGCATGCTGCCACCAGGTCCGAATTGAGTTTTTAATCCGCTAAGACCATACGGATAGCTCTAAAAAAATAATGATAATACTTTTCAGCGCTACTGGTTTTCGTGTTTCACCATCATCTTAGAGGACAGTTGTTAATTTGCAGGTACGGCCACGGCTTCACAAATGCGTGGACTTTACATAAGGATTGAAAAAGTAAATAATAGTCGACAAAGTTCCACGAAACATTTACTAAACAAAATGGTGGGAAATAATAAACGGTGAATAATAAAAATTGTATCAAATATAGACAGACAGTTTGAAATAATTAAACGCTTCAAATAAACCAATCCTAAGAATACAATGTACATTTAGTATCGGAACAATTCATAACTTCGTTAGTAATCAAAAATGAAAAAAAAAAACAAACAAATAAAATCGGTAAATTGGATAGTCGCCCTCTCATGAAAAAAATAATATTAAGCATGCTCTATTAGTGAGTACACTCACCAACATAAAATTCCAGTTGTTTTTGTCCATCGGAAACAACGAGACACTATTATAATTATTGTTATTAATAAAGATAGAAAAATGCCTCGAACATGTATTTAACTATTTAGATTGAATAACTGAACACCCACTTATCCCTATTTAAATATTATACCTTTCACGCCCCAAAATTAGAAAACAATTTTGTCTATTATTGTTATTATTATTATTAAACAAATAGAATACCCCAAACGTATATTTAATTACTTATTTTAGTTGAATAATTGAACACCCACTTATCCCTAAAAATTAACACCCACATCGTCGGCCCCATTATCGGGGGTAGCAAAAAGCCACCCTCACCGGGCGTTCGAAATCGAACCAACTCTTCAACACCGACTGTCCAGCTCCAAAAGCTCGTTCTTCCGAAAAACCGAGAGCATTCTTCACAACCTACCCTCTGTGCTATTTTTAGATCGTGGCTTATCTTCAGACAGAGACCCACTAGAAATTGTTTAGTCTAGCGCGCCGTTTAACACCCCTTCATGAAATTTTACGATAAACTTTAACCCGGAGAAGTGATATCTTGAATAAACTCAGAAAATTAAATAAGACTATTCTAATACTAATATAGGGCACAACGTTATACATAAAACAGTGCACACTGTTACAGTTCCAGAAGGGAGTTAAATATTGATTTCATGTCATCGATAGATATTATGCTATGATGTAAAGTACCAAGCTTAGCAAATGATATGGCATTTTCGATACTGTAAGAATTGAAAGCAATGTATCCAAATTGAATTTTATTTGCGTGTATGTCTACAAGTGTCAGGAAATATGTACTATTGTTATTCAGTTCTTCAATACTTTCCCTGATAACATTTTGGTTATGAACCATTAGTGAAAATGTCTCATTATTATTCTGTAGAACTTTGTGGGTCAACGATATTTGTTGATTCAGAGAATTAACAATTTGTTCTTGATTGTCTTGCAATTTTTCTATTGCTGCATCATAGCGTTCGGCATCTTGTTGATCTAAGTTGCCAGAAATAGACTTAATAAAATGTTACCCAAACCATTGATTAGGCCTCTTTTTTTCCTATTTGTTAAGGGATAGACTGATAGAAATTTTTCTCTAACTGATTTCATCTGATAATCTATGTGTTGTTCAGTATAATCGTGTAGAGATGTTAGATATGTAGAACTGAGGTTATGACTTGCTAGAGATGATTTTAGTATTTTATAATTTTGGGCTAATGTATCGATTTCATCCGATATTGGTTTGAAATCGATATAGTGTAAAAACGTATGGGTGGCTACTTTAATTTTTGCTGTCCCCAACCGAAAGGGTAAGATTCCTGGGTTATCCTTCAAGTTAGTTATTCGTACGTTCCTGGGAATCGTCAGGTGGATTATCGTCAGGGGCAGGAGGGTCCTGTAACAAATTTGATTTTGTGACAGTCGCTCGAGGTTTCTTGAAAATGTTTTTGTGGTAAGTATTACGATTGGTTTTTAATTTTAGTCCTTCATCGGTTATGACCGTTTCTTTAATGAATGGGGGGTTCAATTTTTTTCCGCGTGTTTTCACGTTGTGTCGATAAACTTCGTCATTTTCAGTGTAATTTGCTGGTTCGTCGCGAGTTAAATTTTGTTTTTCAATATTTTTTTCTTTCTGCCTTAGAGATATTTCGTGTATGTGATTGTAAATCTGAAGCGTTTTTTGTTTATGTTCTTGTATATAATTATTTAAAATTTCGTACTGTATGTCTAAATCGAAGGGGTCTTTTGTGTCGAGGTGTCCTCCCACAATATCGATTGGTTTTTGTTTGGTCACGGAGTGTATGGAGTGATTGTAACCAAAAATAGCATAGGGCATTAGTCTCGTTACTTCTGCACGGGGGTTTTCTAGTTTTAAAACCCTCAAATGCTCGAGTAAAGTTGAATGAAGCCGTTCTACAGAGGCATTGCTAGTAGAGTTTTTTGGGGTTACAAGGTGAAGATCAATTTTGTGAAGTTTTGTGAAGTCTGTTAGTGTCGAATTTTTGAATTCTGTTCCACTATCAGCTACGATTTTGAGGGGTAGTCCATGAAATGACATGAATATGATTAGATTCTCAACGATAGAGATAGCATTTGCTGCTGTTAGAGGGAGAGCCTGAGCGTATTTTGAGAAAGTGTCTATAATAGTCAAGAATTTTTGGCTGTTGGCCTGAAAAACATCGATATGTACTACTTCAAAGGATTTTCTAGGTGTTGGTGTTATTTGAAAATTTATTTTCGGTGGACTTCTATCATATTTCGATCTTTGGCAGATATCACACTTATTTATGTAGTTTCTAACATCGTTAGCACAATTTGGCCAATAATATTTTCTTTTGATTTGTTGCAAGGTTTCCTGAATACCTCTATGATTTGTCTTAGTTTCATGATTGTATACTAAAAGTTCTTTTTGTCTGTATAGGTCTGTGATGTCTTCCAATTTAGTATTGCATTTGATTAATTTGAATGTTGAATTCCTGAACGTTTGCATCATAAGGATGCTGAGACTTCCGTATAGTTTGTTCGATTCGTCGTCATTGAAAAAAAATGCGTATGTCTTTTTGGGCTATCCAAAATCTTTGAAAAATGTGATAATTGGGGAAAGGTCGTTTTCCACTATGTAAATGTTCCATATATTCTTCTTGTTTTGTTCCCATAAACATTTTTTATTAGTTTTTCTTGGTAATGCCGATTTTGATAAGTAAATTTGATTTTGGAATACGTTGATGGGGGATTCACTTGAATTTATTTCCTGTACAGGGTCTTCGGCATTCGTGTGGACTGTTTCGTTATTTTCTTCGTTTGGAGTGGGGACGATTTCTTGAACAGGTTCTTCCTCGCTTGAACTTGATGTTTCAGTTTCCACTTCAATTTCATTTTCGTTTGGGGTTTCGTCGAGGTTATTAAATAATGATGAAGTATCAGGGTCCAGTGTATGAGTTTGTTCTACATTGAACTTTTTCATATATTGAAGGAAAGGAGAGGTGTCTTCTATGTCTTGCGAACTGGCCTTCGAAGTGTTTGGTTGTGGTTCTACTTCATTGGCATGGATTTCAATTCTCGATAGGGCGTCTGCATTTGTGTTCTTCTTGCCCTTTTTATACTGAATCACGTAGTCGTATTCTTCCAGTTTCAGTTTCCAACGGACTAGTCTCGAGTTTGGCTCCTTCAGGGACATCAACCATTGTAATGGTTTATGATCTGTCAAAATCCTGAATTTTCTACCGAAAAGATACGGTCGAAAATATTTTGTTGCCCATACTATCGCCAAAAGTTCTTTTTCGATAGTGCTATAATTTTGTTCAGCATCGTTGAGAGTTCTTGATGCGTAGGCCACAGGGCGGTCAGAGCCAATAGGGCCTTGTGACAAAATAGATCCAATTGCCGAATTTGAAGCGTCCGTGGTGAGGTTGAATGGTTTGTCGAAGTCTGGGTACTGTAATATCGGGTCATTTGTCAGTAAGGTTTTGCAGTGGTCAAAAGCTTTAAGAAAGGTGGCGTCGTGTTTTATTTCAGCGCCCTTTTTCAGACAGAGTGTAAATGGTCTTGTGATTTTTGCAAAGTCTTTGATAAATTTTCGGTAGTACCCTAAAAGTCCCAGAAATCCCTTTATTTGTTTTGTAGTTTTTGGAATAGGATAGTGCATTATTGCTTTAATTTTGTCCGGATTTGGTTTTACGCCCTCTGGTGTTACAATATGTCCGAGAAAAGCAACTTCCTTCTTGAGAAATTCTGATTTATCAATCTGAATTTTCAAGTTGTATCGCGGAGCCTTTGAAACACTCTTTTCAAGTTCACGATGTGTTCCTGTAAAGATGTTGAGTATACAATGATATCGTCCATGTATACCAGGCATATTTCGTTCTGCAGCCCTTTCAAGACGTCATCCATCACCCTACTTAGAGTAGCTGGGGCATTCTTCAAGCCGAAGGGAACCCTCAGGTACTCGAAGTGACCGTTTTCGACATTAAAGGCTGTCTTTTGAACGTCTTCTGGAGCCATCTCTATTTGATGGAAGCCGCTCGCCAAGTCTAGGGTGGTAAAATATTGACACCTTCCTAGCTTATCCAGAATGTCACTGATGTTAGGCAGGGGGTAGCGATCATCGATGGTTTTGTCGTTAACCTTACGGTAATCGACCACGATCCTCCATTTTTTCTTTCCACTGGCATCTACTTTTTTCGGCACTACCCATATAGGTGATGACCAAAGCGAGTTGCTTGGTCGGATGATATTTTGTTCAAGCATGGAATTTATTTGCTTGGCTACTTCCGCTTTATGAATGAAGGGATACCTATAGGATTTGGAATAAACGGGGATTTCGTCCTTTGTCTTAATTTTGTGTTTCACCTGATTAGTAAATGTCAATTTTTCTCCTTCATAATGAAAAATATCTGAATATTTTTGGCATAAGTTCTTTATGTGTGTCTGTTCTTCTTGATTCATATGTTCTGTACGAATAAGGTTACAAATGTCGTGTTCGTCTGTGTATAGAGTGTCAATGTCTGCATGATAAAGTTCAAAGTTTTTGGATGAAAGTAGGTGTGTACTGAGTGGCTCAAATAGTTGAATTTCGCAATTATAATCATTTCCATTTTCTAATTCGATCCATGCATATCCATTATTAGCTGTAGAAAGTGTTTCTCTTATCAGACATTCATTTATTTTTATTGGGGGAACGATGATATCGCCCGTCGATTGATTTACAGGAATTTTAATTTTGGTTCCCGTATTGGGTTCTAGTTCAACAAAAAATAATAACTTTGTCTTTGTTTCATAGTATTGAATGAAATTTTGCGAAGATGGGGTATACAAGATAGAATTCGAAAAATCAATGTGAGCATTCAATTGCTTAAGTATATCTAGTCCTATCAATCCATCGAAGTATTGATGAAATTTGAATAAATGAAATTTCATATTTTGTTGAATATTAAACTCTTCGAAAGACGGAATGCTTGCACAGTAATCACGCTGTGATTGTTGAAAAACTGATGTGACTGTAAACGGCTCTTTAAAAATATTTGTAGGGTAAATTTTTTTTGCGATGTCGGGGTTCAGGAAGGATTTAGTTGCTCCTGTATCTATTAGAAGTTTGATAGGTGGATTTTCAATTTGTATGAAAGGGAGTTCTGTTTTGTCGTATATAGAATTCAGTTCAATTATGTTTCGTCCTGGTAGGAAGTCATCTCGTGAATATTTTGTTCTGTCTCGTCATAGTAATCGTAATGTTCTGTTTCATCTGAGTAAGGTTCGTTTGGGTATTGCTCTTGTGGATGGTATCCGTTAGATGTTTCGTGATTTTGGTCATATTCAAAATTATAGAGTTCTTCGGAGACGAAGTTACGTCTCTGGTGTGGGTTAGATTGGAAAGAGTTTCGTGGTTGTTGTTGATAGGGGGGTCTGTTGGAATTATTTTGGAGATTTTGAGTTCTAGTCACGATACTCATAGGGGTAGGTTTGGAAGTGGATGGCCCATTATGGGGTTTCCACACATTTCGCGGTGCACCAAATACCTGGTTATTAGTGAAATATTTTTGAGGAGTACTATTTTGACGTGACTGTATCTGAATTGGCCCTCTAGGAAATTGAGGTTGACTTGAGAAATTTTGTCGAGTTTGGAATTGAGGTTGATTTGAGAAATTTTGTTGAGTTTGGAATTGTCGAGGAATATTTTGTTGGAATTGAGGTCTGTCAGAATGGTAGTTTTGGGTGTGTCCTTGCCCAAAATTTTCATTCTGGGATCTTGCAACAGTTGAAAATTTTTGGAAGTTATTTACTTGAGAATTTTTTAGGTACCTTATATTATTGTCTTCAATTATATACTTTTGAGCTTCAGCCAAATTATTGGGTTTCATTGACCTTATCATAGAACTTTGAGGTTCTCTCAAACCAACAAATAAAGTGTGTAATGCATGTGAATCATAAAGAGATTTTTTACTCACTTTAATTTGATCATTAACTTCGTGTAGATTGACGAAATTATGTAATAAATTGAGTGTAGAAACTACTCTTGAAAAAAAATTCAACGAATTTTCACTTTGACTTTGTCTCAAAGAACCTAGATCGGATAATAAACTGCTTTCATTTCTTTGATCACCAAAATGATTAATCAATAAATTTTTTATAGTATTGAAATCGGTACTACCGCTAAGCGAAAATACTTCCTCAGCTGGTCCAGTCAGTTTAGAATATATTCCGTTTAGTAAGAGTTTATTTTGTGCACAATTTACATTTGCCGGGGAAACGTCCCAATATGTATTCAATAAATCGGTTGATGTAGAAATAAATCTGTATAACCTACAAGGGTTACCATCAAATTCTGGTACAATTTGTAAAAGTTTCAAATCAAATACTGGTGTTGTCATTATTATTGAATCAACTACTTTTTCTAATTCTTTTGTTTTATTACTGTTTAAGTTGAGAGCTTCTAATGATTCAATTAAATCTATCTCAATTTTTGCGCCAATATCACTGAAGGAATTTGGAAAAAATGAGGAGTCTGACATATGAAAATGAAAAAAGGAAACAATGAGTAACTCACGAAAAAATCCTTTTCATCCTCTGCTGGTGGTGATCTATGGAGCTGAAGTTCTGCAATCTGCCTTCCAACTGCGGCTAATCCAATAATGGTACTTTCACAGTTTTCTAACTTTGTTTTTCTCGTTCACGAACTTTTTCTGCCGGTTCTTCTCGACGAAGAGTTGAAACTCAAGGATATCTACGCGATAGATGCCTTCGAGATCCTACAACGACTGCGCCAAATACGTATTTCAAATAACGAATAACGTTTTTAAAAAGACAAAAAATAATTTATTTGAACAAGTTTACAATTCAATGGTTATATCAAGACTGACTAAAAAGTTCATTCGCATTCGGAATGAAAAATATGAAGTTAACATTTTACTGAAATACAATATATCTGCTTCTGCTGAGTCGACGCTTACTGGATGGTTGAATGTACGGAGCGGACAGTGACCGGTACGTAACTCGTCATTCCTTAAGTTAACTTCTAGTTGTCTGTCAAAATAGTTTTATAATACCGACCCTTAACAAGTCGGTGGACTCAATACATAATACAAAAATAATGTCAAAAGTATGACAACATTAACGCTTCTTGAAGGGAACCAATAAGAAAACATAATAAAAATAAAAGTCGTGAACGCAAAACGCCGTTATGTGTAAGTCGCTTAACAGTTTCTGTCAGCGATCTAAGCGCAGCCACAGATTAGAAAACTTTCTAATCTGTGGTATTGCCATTGCATGGGACGTATACATTTGATTTGTCAATTGTCATTAGTGTCAAGAATGAGAGAAACTGACAGATATCTTTTAGTTTAAAATGATTTAAATGTTGTGCTAATATTGCTAATCTAAAATGCAGTGTGTTCCAACATTTGGTCAACACTTTTATACAACTGGAAAATTACATGAGTAAACTTTTTTTCAGGATAGATCATTAATTTCCAAATAATTTCTTGATTCAAACTGAAATACAATGTTTAAATGTAAATATGTAGAAGAGTAAAATAAAATAAAAATATTTAACCCTTCAAAGATGAAACTTCGCGCACTCCAGCTCGTAGAAGAGAATATATACGTCTCCACTCACAAGGGATTCAGATGATAATGGTAAAGATGTCTACAAGAAGCAGTGTAGTGGTAGATTTGTATTGAGAATTTGTTTGGAGCTTCATTTCAGTTAATGTTTATCTTCTGTTTAAACAGAACTAGTAAAATTATTTTTAAAATTAGTTTTATCAAAGTAAACTGTTAATACGAAGATTGTATTAATCAGTCAAAAGTTTGTGAAACAATAAAGTAAGGAAAGAATTGCATTTTTTTTTCAAGTGAATGCATTTGTAGATCTTCAAAATTTAGCTATTTGATTTCATCGGAATCATCCAAAAAATAAAAACTTTGATTGGTACCCATCAAAGCGTGCAGTCTTCAGATATCAAATGATTTACAAAAACTAAATCTGGAGAAAAGCAGTTTTCTACAATTTGGCGGACCATTTTTTATGTAGTAACAAAAAAGGTATTGGCAAAAATAATTTATTTATTATTTCAAAATCAATCACAATTTTATACCTGGGTTCCTATTACAAATTCATTAAAAAAGTAAACTTTGTATTTTTTTAGGCACAGTTCTGAACCTAGCCTTGCTATTTTTCATTACATAATATTCATAGTGGAAAAAATAATTTTATGAGATAAATATAGGGAAAGTTTTCACAGGGGTAGTTGAATTTTGAGACTTTTACAAATATTACATATTTGATTGGCACGACTATTTGTTATAAATTTTTCAAATTTGTCTTGATGGACATTTCATTGATGCATACAGTATAAAAGATACCCTGTAAATGCATTTGTCTTACCTTTAGTTTTAATATCTCAAACTAAACTTTGTTGTACCCAGCAGAAAACTTAATTTTTTTACAAATAACAGAAGGGATCCTCTAGAAGACATCAAAAATATATTCTGTAAATATTTATAACAAGGTCCCAAAAAATAAATAGTATGGGCGAATCGTTTGAATTCTTCTGTATATTGCCTGCCAAATTTATTAGTTTTGTTTAAATTTACTTGTGCCCTTATAAATCGAGCCATCTCAGGATTCAAATACTTATCCCCAAGTTGAAGAAAGTTTTCTTCAGATGGCTCTACAACTTGGTATAATTCTTTTTTCAAATTCTTATTTTCGGATTGAAGAGCTTTCTTTTTTAGCTTGAGTTTCCTCATTCTGGGGGTATGGCTGGAAACTTTAGTTCTTTGTGTTTCGACTGGTACCATAAATGGTTGCTGCACATCAAGGCATTCTACTGTCGAAAGTGTGCCAGTATCACAGATGGAAGGAATTGTGATAACCTGCAATACTTTTATCTTCTTGGACGGTATAGGACTTTCAAAATTTGTATCAAGCTCTCTCGAAGTGCTTGGTACACTTGCAACATCAGTATGAGCTGTAAAAAAGTATAGCATGTAATTACAATACCAGAACAATGTTTCTGCTATTTATATTAAAATAGTTTTCAATGGAATAAAAGAAACTAAGTAGGTAACCACATTGTACTTGAAATGCTTCACAATCGATAGGCACTCTGCATCAGGAAGTAAACGTGACGTTTCAGAAAAATTACTGTACATACAACTTTCAAAATGCAGGCTACAAACTCTAAACTTCCCATAGAAATTGTCTATAGGTATATCATCCAGAAGTTCTTTTCGTACACAAGCTTGTACCTGAAGGGTGCACCTGAAATGTAACATTACCATTATTGAATATGAAAAACTGACATGTTTTCATCACATTGCAGTAATCAATTCTTCTATACATTTTCTTGCTAAAGCTCAATTATTTGATCAATTTCATTAATTTATAGCATAGATACCACCTACTAATAGAATGAATACTTTACATCCTTTCATCTTTAGGAACCCTGTGAAATTTTAATATTTCTGTGGTATCAGAAGATGAACGTCATCCGCAGTTTTTGTACATACAATGAAATCCGCTTCTTTGTTGTTTATGCATTGTCACTATTGTCAGCTCTACTGCTTCAAATTTCATTGCAACAAAATCCAAAAATCTCTCGAAAATCGAATAAACCTAACCTTATTAATCTGACAGCAGTGACAGCCTTCAGAGTGGGCTTTAAATTGGTGTGCAATTCCATCTTTCTCTAATTTCGTTTGTCTTGTCTAACCTTCAATTGCATCAATTACAGTGTGTACCATTATAAAAAATATACATGTCCTAATAAAAAAAATTGACAAATGTGTATTTTTTTCTTCATAAACCCAGTCAAAGATTTAATTATGTTGGGACTTTGTCACCAAGTGTACATATAGGCTATGACTGATCCACGTAATTGAAAAGCCAATTGAAGGTGGTAAAATGAGCAATTTCAATAGTGTATGGAAAAATCTAAATACCACTATGTGTTTGAAGATGACTAAAGCTTTTGGCTATCTTCAAACAGAGTGTTTTATTTAACTATAGTGTAATTGAAATAAGCAATTTCAAAAGTATATGAAGGCAAAGTATACAAGGTCATATCCGCAATACCAACACTGCATGTAATAAGCAATTGGTATGTGTAATGAGCAATTAGTGAAGTACCTGAGAGGCACACAAGGCCAATAAGCAATTGTGTTTTGAAAAAAAGTAACCACTTGCAAGTACATATAGAAACTCTATCTACAATTACCCACAACCTTTTTAAATACCTCTCATTACATGTCTCGATCACAAACCTACAATCCCAATTACCGGAAATACTTCTAGATACACCTATACATCTCTAATTACATGTAATAAGGTCTCGACGTAATTCTAGATACCTCTCATTACTGGATATGGCTCTCATTATACTTTAGGGGTACTTGAGAGGCACACAAGGTCAATAAGCAATTGCGTATTGGAAAAAAGTAACCACTAGCAAGTACATATACAAACTCTATCTACAATTACCCAAAACATTTTTAAATACTTCTGATTACATGTCCCGAGTACAAATCTACAATCCCGATTACCCGCAATACTTCTAGATACACCTACATACTTCTAATTACATGTAATTAGGTCTCTAAGTACTTCTAGATACCTTCAAGTACTTTCTCTCATTACACTCTAATTACACTCCTCTAATTACATCCCAAGTCGGCCTTTATCTGCTACTGTACTCATGTTCAAGTACGTCACTATGACGCATTGATGCAACAAGATTCTGAATGGCTAGAGCTTATTAAACTCTCCTGTTAGTTTAGTCTCTTTGGGACTAGCACACTCCGCACGCTTTGTAAATGAAAGATTAAAGCCGTATTATTTTTTTACAAATTTTACTGTAATTGATAAAAAAAGGTATAGGTGAATTGCATCGCCGAACGTGTATGGCGAATACGATAACGCGATGTTTACTGTTGTAAAAAAAAATCAATAAAAAATGATTATCATTTGTTGATGTTCGGCAGTTTGTTAATTCAACTATTCATTCTTTGAAACTCAAGATGATATGATTGCCGAACATTTTGGTTGGATCAGGGGCCAACCACCTCCGCGTACATTTGTCGAAAGGGTGTAGAGTACGGCGTGAATTCTACGTTAATGTTCGGCATTGACCTTATACCATTTATCAAATAAAATGGAAGTATAAAAATATATATGCTGAACAAATTAATTGGATATATTGACCTTGGTAAACCAAAATTCCAATTTTAGTTAATAACATTATTTTTTACCGTTCAGAATGATTTTTTATGATTGATAATAGTATAATAGACATCATTATGTAACCCCCGAACAAAATGATTGAAACTAGCGAAATTTAACTCCGTAAAAAAATTCAATACAGCAGAATGAATTGCCGATTTGGTCATGTTATGGGTTAGAAAAAATTGCATGACAGATATTTGACAATCAATTATGGTGTGCCGAACAAGAAAACGTAATCGCCGAACATTTATATGGCGACCTCTGCCCCCATGCGTTGTTGTTTGTTTCTAGTAGATTTTTCAGTATTCATACGGTTAAGGATAAATTGAAAAACCTCACTATATTCTTAATTTCGAAATGGCTACTGTCCCACAACCCTTAACGTCCCAGAAACGGAGCTTCACACTCATTACTAACCCCCCCCCCCCTACGAAATGAAAAAAATTAAGTTTCTTTCCAGGAGCGCATATACTGGTGGTGTTCTCTCTCATTTGGGATGATGTGCGGATGGTAGAAATTATCACTATAATTATTTATTCAATTTAAATTAATTTCAATATCTCCTTCAATACAACGAAGCTTTGTCAATAAGTTTAAAATTTACAATGATATTAAAATTATACCGAACCCATGACACACAACCCAAAATATATCAATTTTGTACCAAAAATACTAAAAACGGGAACAGCATAAGCGGACGAATGGGGCACAGCTACGGCATCCCCGTGTGTTCATGATAAAGTGCGGCTTTTTATAGTCTCCTACCCCTGTTAACTTCTGATCGGTTCGACGAACAAACGTGGGATAAAAACCGTTTTGAATGACTGATTACTAGTTTTTTAAATTGAAGACATTGTGATTGCTTCATAGAAGGAGTGGTGGGGCAAATCAATTTAAAAATTTCAAATAGCGTAATTTGACTCCACGTGCAATTTGAAATTTTTGAATTGTCCCTTTATAGGGCAATCACAATGTATTTTATTGCAATGAGTAGTATTAGTGATAACATTCAAAATGGTATTTGTTCCATATTTGTACGTCAAACCCTTCAGAAGTTAACAGGGGGCGGGGACTAAAAAATAAGCAGCACTGCGTTCAATTTTTTGGCATAACTTCCTTTGTATCCATCATTTCGTCATGAAAATTGACAAACTTCTTACTTCAATGAATATCTGTTAAACGCATTGCATAACGAACGGTAGGTAATGATTATGATATACAAGCATTTGGCCGAGAACTTACATCTGTTTTTTACACCCTGTAAATCTATTCAAATTGTTCGGCAATAGTAATTGCGTTAAATTTTGCTTTGCGATGAGCTGATATAAAAATTTCATGATTCATGTATGATGTATTAAACACGCATAAACACCCTTACGACAAATGTACGCGGGGGTGGTTGGCCCCTGATCCAACCAAAATGTTCGGCAATCATATCATCTTGAGTTTTAATGAATGAATCGTTGAATTAACAAACTGCCGAACATTAACAAATGATAATTTTTATTGAACATTTTTTTACAACGATAAATAGCGCCATTCGAAGGTAGTGGATGACCAAGTTTTTTTTTGGAAGAATAACACAAAATCGTCTTCACGTAAAGTTAATCGAAAGATCTGGATAAATATCCTACTCAAGACATGTTTCGAACATATATGTTCATCTAGGCCGTGGTGGCAGGGGTCTAGGACATTTGGGCGCGGCCAATTGGGCGTGAGTCAACTGGGCGCGGCCAACTGGGCGCAGGGACAACTGGGCGCAAGGACAACTGGGCGCAAGGACTACCGGACGTAGGGACGACTGGGCGCCAAAAAAATTAATAACAATTCTTTTATTACTCTCATCTACTAATCATAGGATAGGATGACTCGACCAAAGTACCCCTGCGGAGTTCATAAAGATCGAGTATTCCTATAAGACACAGTCAGACGAACAACAATAAGGAGTTATACCTGTTCCTAATTCTTAATTTCATGACATCATTAAGGGTCGAGTATTCCTATAAATAAAACACAGAAGAACAACAATAAGGAATTCTAATTCTTAATTTCAGGACCTCATTATTAAGGGTCGAGTATATAAATAGAAAAATTTGCAAATAATTTAATTTAATTTAATAAAATATCTACTGGTCATAATTATTATCATAAATTCATTTTGAGTGTAGTATTTTATTAGTCTGATCTAACCTGACCGAACTAAACTATCTCGCAAGTTGGGAGCTTGGAAGTTGAATAAAAATTCCTATCCTATGATTAGTAGATGAGAGTAAGAAAAGAATTATTAATTTTGTGTTTTTGGCGCCCAGTCGTCCTGCGCTCGGTAGTCCTTGTGCCCAGTTGTCCCTGCGCCCAGTTGTCCTTGCCCCCAGTTGTCCCTGCGCCCAGTTGTCCCTGCGCCCAGTTGACTCGCGCCCAGTTGACCGCGCCCAAATGTCCTAATACCTAGTGGCAGAGCGTTCGCCTTTGGAGCGAAGGGTCGAGGGTTCAAAGCCTCGCATGGTCATCGGTCTCGTTCATGGCATCACACGTTAAAAGGTAAGGGCTGCGCCTTCCCTAGCTCACACAAGTCTCAAGAAATTTGGTGGAATCCGATATATAAGGACTGTAGGGAATAAATGTTTGGTAACGCCAAACTCGGCCCCACTAAAGGCGCCATGTCGTATCTGCTGAATATGGTGATTTAACGAAAATGGTTTCTACAACTCATTTATATCATAATAATATGCTAAAAAAGAACGATGAACAAATATTTTATTTTAAATAAAAAATAACAGAATTTCGTTAAACATTACTTATGATTTAAATATTGGTTAATTGTTACATTCGAACAATTACTCAAAATTATGGGAGTATAACAATCAAGTTTTTTTTTATATATTGAGGTAGACGATACCACATATCTCTGTTATGTTGTTAACTAATGTCACTCCAGATGAAGATGCGCCGTAATCGGAAGTTAATAAATAATCTTGAATTCATTTTGTCCATATATCTACACAGTTCATACACAGAATGATTTACCACCACCAAATTAGTCAGTGTGCTCTCCCCACCAAAAGAAGTAGAAAACCAATAGGAATTACAAAAATGGAACAAAAAATTATCTGATTAATTTGTAGGAACGCACCGCCATTGCATAGAAACTGCCCACGTGGAACCGTCACATTAATGGCAAAAATAAATAAAATATTTTTGCAAATCACCTCACAGCACAACAGAATTATATTTTATCAACAAGTTAAAGGAAATGTTTGAATGTTGCTCCGTTACCGTCAATACACAAGTCCAAGCGACGAAAGGAGTTTGGTGGCGTCTATTTTGAAATTTTCTCGCGTATTCTCGAACACAAGCCATAATGTAACAATCATATCACAATCATATCATAATAGTACTGATTTACGAAAGACATCAACAACCGCGATCACTGCTGCGAATCAAACTGGCGATGTTTTGACCTTTAATGGATGGCATACATAAGTTCACCAGTGCCACGTCTTCACAAATTTCTGTACTTAGCACTATTACGGTTCATAATTGAATTATCTGGAGGAAACCGGCTCTAACGAGGGATGATGTGGTGGTTGTTTACTCACATGCCGTAGGTATTGGTTTTGTAATAAGTGTAATAGGTGCGATTTTGCACTCGGAGATAGTAACATTATGCAACACTGCCATGTTTCAGTTTTCATGACATCTTTGACAGAAGCATGATTGTGTTGAAAGTTTCTCAAAATGCAATGATGCAATGGCGTATCCATTGCGGTTGACGTACAAATAAATTGGTAAAATCATAACAAATAGTTCTTAAATTTTACAGGTACTTTCGCACATGATAGACCAGTAGGTAACCCTTTTTTTCACTACAAAACCACGACAATCGTTTCGCTGTACAATAGCTTCTTCAAGTGGGGAAGATAATCTAAATTACAACTTTGCTGTGTTCTCTTAAATACTCATCGTAAATTGATTAGGGTTCAGGTGATTCAGGTGATTCGGGTGATTACTGATTATATTTAGGGCCAGTCTTTTCAGTTCCAGTTAAACTCCAGATAACTAACTAATAGTTTGGATGGTGAACTCTTTAAATGACGTTTAAGGATCACATTCTAACCATTAGTTAATCAATCTGGAGTTTAACTGGAACTGAAAAGACTGGCCCTAAATCTAGCCTTTCCAGGAAAACATATTGAGTAATGGTGAATTATTTAATTCTAGTTGGTCATTCAATTATAAAAACACCCTGTATATTTTAGAAATCCCGTAGAAAAGCCCAGAAATGTGGAAGGAACGCAGTACTTTTGTTTTTGTATTGCGTATTGTAATTAAGAGTAGCTATACTGCTGGTATCTATTACATCACTAACTGTCAAATCTTTTTATTCATGGTAACGACAAGCCCCCGAAATTCCAAAAACAAAGGCTACCTACAACGTTAATATTAATATCATTAAGAATTTGTCGCAATAATAAATAGTTATTAACGTTACAAGGCCGATATGTAGCAATTAACGGATGAAGTTGAATATTGTAATCCAAGGCGCAGCCGAGGATTATAACAATTGAATCCGTTATTTGCGTATCGTCCGAGTGTTGTTCAAGACTTTTCGTAATCCCGCTGAAAGATTACATTTTGATTCCGAGGAAAGAATAAACCACGTACCTCGTAATTATACAGAAAAATACCAACAACGTGTTGTCGTGGAACAGCTTAATAATATCACAACAATATTATAAACTACGTCAGTTTTTTGTGTTCGCGAGTTCGCATCAACAATGACCATGGATGAAATTGAAGAAATTGAGGAACAAAATCAAATTAGTAATATTGGGCAGCGAGTGTTGATTTACTGCCGAAAATAACTCCTGAGCAATATCAAAAAAAAAATTAAAATTTTGAAGAGTGGCGTAAAAGCAGGAATGTGAAGGTGGTTAATGAAGATGTATTATTGCCTATACGAAAGGAAAATCAGAGGTTCATTCTCCTAACTCGCTGTGGACCAAGATTTCAATGTTGATAATTGCTTTGAAAGTTTATGACAACATTGAAATTTCATATTATAAGTATTACCTAGAAATGGTATTTTCAGATTTGGAAAATTATTTTTGTTCTTGAGGCGAAAGTCTGGTGGATACACACCAAGCAAAAATTTTGTCTGAAGAAGAAGTAACTAAGTTTTTGTTGGAGGCAGATGATCATACATGGTTGCTTGAAAATGTTTTATTAATGTGTGGTATTTTAGACGTCTGTAGACGTGACGAACTTGTTAAGCTGACTGTTGATGATTTTGAAAGCACCAGTACCAGAGTTTTGGTTACATTGAGGTATACTGAAAGCAAAAATAACAGGGTATTTGTCATTCCCAAAGAAGGACTTCCTTTTGATGCATATAGTTTATACCAAAAATACGTAGATGCGGCCTTCAAATTTGGAAAATCGCTGATTCTTCATTGGTTATAGGAATAGCAAATGTGTAAAACAAGTTGTGGGCATTCATACTATTGGAGCTGTTTCAAAGAAAATTGCAGCATTCTTAGAATTGGAAAATCCTCGGCTCTACACAGTGCACTGGTTTCGCAGATCCTCGGCTACTATATGCTTGTAGAAAATGGTGTCGATCTTCTATCGGTGAAAGAACTTGGAGGTTGGAACTCCTCTACGGTGGAGGAGTCGTATATTGAAAATTCAGTTTCAAAGAGAATGAAGATAAAGAGACAACTATTTCATAGTAATGAGGCCACACTTACAACAAGTTCAAATACTGGTGTTATAGATGGTAAATCTCTCATCGATGGAATAGAAATTTCAAATAATAGCAATTGTCAAATTACTATTCAAATTTATAAATAGTTTGTATTATGATTACTGTTATTGTAAGCAGAATAAAGTTTTGAAAAAAGTATTTGAACAAGTGATTTCTTAACGGCCTTTCTCAACAAATAATTTGACAATTAAATAAAGCTTTGAAGTAAATATTCAAAAACCTACCTGCATATAGGTACATTTTCGAGAGTCAAATGGTCATGAGAAAAATTCAAATATGCCCTTCAAAAATATTACCTTTCCATCATTCTGTATCGTAAAGAACCTTTCCGAAAACAACTCTGAAATTGATCACTTTTCAACTTGAAATATTTCCCACAAAACACTAGAGAATGAATGAAAGGAAGTACTGTAGAACTATGTTTCTTTATTCTTATAGACATTATAAACAATTCCTTATAAAATATTACAAAAATGAATCAACAATATCAGACAATGGTAAATAATAAATAACTAGCAAAATAGCTGCTTTGCACATCGGAATATGTATAAAAAATAGAGAAACTACAGAAAAATATGATTCACTAATCTCTTTACTGAATAGATTTGTTTATAAGAATTAGTAGATATTTACACATTTTTGAAAGCCATTGTACATTTGTGAAGATATTTTATTCGATCCTAACATTAATTCTGATGGTCACTAAAGCCACGAAGCTATATAGGCACATATTTGTAACATTTACTTCAATACAGTTTTATGGTCAAAATTCCATCTTTAAAAATCAATGAGTAAATAGCAGTAACACTATTAGCCAATCGATAGAGAATTTTCCGTAACAAAAATACTAGTAGGAAACCGACTGTGACATCACAAGGAAGAGAGTTCGCTGTTATATTCTGTTATGTTTTGGACTGTCATTTATTAATTTGTCATAAACATTTAAATACAAAAAGCGTGTTTTTTTAGTGTTTACATGTGTAACGAAAACTAATACAGCTTGACGGAAATAACAATTTTAACAATCCAAATCCAAAACATGTGATGGCACAGTCGGTTTCCTACTAGAATTTTTGTTAAAAAAAACTCATTTTATAATCTATTGATTGGTGTACTAGGAAATATAACATGTTTGCGAATATGCTCTAGAATGCCCGTTTCACAAGCTCCAACTTGAAATGTGCCGATATATCCTATTCATCTATATTTTCTTTTGTATGCCCACAGAATGTCGAGGGGAAAATTACCCGGCTGACCACCTTAAATACATTCAAAGTGTCTATGTAAATTTGGATCAACTAAGAACCTGACTTATTTCACTGATAGACACGCTACCTCTCCTTAAGTCTCAACCTCAGAAGTTCAGCCAAGGGCTGTCAGTAGATGTAATTACTGTCACTTTAAAATTGAGCGTTGTTGAAAGGAACCCTACAGGTTTTGATTTAGAACGACATCCATGTCAGTTAGCGAGATTGAAAATGGAAATGGTAGCGAAATGAATTTTTCTTCCCGTTTAAAAGGCGACACAATGAAACTATTTTTGTTAGATCATCTTGCTCCTTCTGGTAGTTAATTTACCATTCTGTATCCAAAAAGTTTTTAAGGAACTTTATGTAATCGATTAATAATTAATGCAAATTCCGGTGACAACCTTGTAAAACTGATATATTCACCAAATTGCAAGTAATAACATCCAGCAAAAAATACTTTTATCAAATATACTTTTTCTTCTACTAGATCTTCAGAAAATCATTGTAAAGATAAATAATCAACAATCTATTGCCACACTAATACTAATACGTCTTGAATGAAAATTACTAAAATACTGTCAATATTCATGGCAGAAATCTCATTTTCCAATGTATTTAGGTATGGTAATCTCACCGTTTTTATCAATTACAGTAAAAAAACTCTGAATGATATCAAAATTGAATTAGTGGTTTGAATAGAAGTATCAATCTTATATAGGTATGTACTTAAAATTTCTAAGGTTAGTTTACAAACAATTAAACCTATACAGCTGTACGGGTACTGGATGTAACACTGAATCATAGGCATTATCTATGCACTGCACTAACAAAGCATACATATACAATATAACAAGTTAATATCAACCTTTGGACCTGTTTAATTGACAAAGATTTATCAAGTAATACTTGTCATAGCCATAACTAAAATAAGAATCACGTTTTTATGCATTTGCAAAACAAGAGATTACCGCTCAGTAAGTTTGATTTTTTGCAATGTTTCCTCCTACATTTTATTTTTGGTGAAATACACTCTTCCCAAATATATTTGCAGCAACATCAGTCACTTCGTCGAGTCCAGCATGTGCTCTTTTATTAGTCTCATCTATATCTTGCTCAAGATCATTTCTGGAATTATCTAGTAGGTTCGTTCCTTGTTGTAACTTGTTGTCAAGGAATTTTCCTGTTTCCATCATCTTATTGTCAATGTTTTGGCCAAATTGTTGCAGTCCACCCTAAGGAAAAAGAATTTTTATTGTATACTTGAATGAAAATATGTTTTTAACAATTTTACTACATATGTCCAAATTCAAAATCGGAAAGATCTAAGTTTATAGCCTTCTCTCAAGGTTTATGATTTTTTTCTACCTGGATATCTTTCGAAAGGGGAGGGAAAAAACGTCTTTGCCATTTAGAAAATACTTGATACTGTTAGACTGGGTAATTGAACCATTAATTGCTAGCAGCCTTGGAGCAATAGCAATCCACATTCTGTTTGGAAACGCACTTCAATTTCAAGACCGTTGGAATGCTGTTATGAACAATGTCATAGTGATGCACCACTTTTATGATGACAATTTGAATGGAAAGTTGAAGTATCTGAATGATTTAAATAATGAAGTTTTGAAGTAACACATCCCAAGAAACATAAATCACGCAAGCAACAAATGCAGAACTTTCAGGTCCCTCTTCCCCTTGAATTAATTCAAGAATCCACTTACTTGCAGGAGCTTAATCGCTTACGGAAAATTTCTAGAAATCAAATTATGCACATCACATACAAAGAAAAAAAAAAACAATTTTCAAAAAATATAGCAAAACACAAAAAAAAATTTCTACAGTAAGTTGATCAATGAGGCAGAAAATAAAAATACTCAAAGTCTAAAAGTACCCTAAAATTAAATGACATTACTGTAAGTGACAACGTTTCTACTGCAAATGAATTTGGTAATTTTTTTGCAACATCTGTTGTGAAATTGGTCGAGGCCATCAGCCCATCTGCCGTAGGTAAAGGGTGTACTACAACCCAGCGAGCACAGAAACATCTCAAAGATGTTAAAAGTAAGAGTTTTTGAGACATCAAACCTCCACTGCGATGTTCTGTTCATACAAGAATAGAATTTGTATGTAAGTGCAAATGTCCGCCGCATGCGGCTATTTTTAGGATGTTCCTAGGACATCACAAGAGGCATTTCTTTCACGTTTTTTTCAAAGCCTTTTTAAGGGCAACATAACATTTTCAGAGCTTTTCGCCTACATTAAATCACTGTATATAAAACATTTTTAGAGATGTTCCATGGACATCACAAAATGCACTTTTATTTCGTTTTTTTCTCATTGATTGTACAAATTAACAATAGTCAAAACAGAGGACTCTGGGGCGATCAAAAAAAAAATCATCGGTAAACTTATTTTAATTGGAACAAAGAACACACATACAAACACATCAAACCTAAAATATTTTCTGTTTATACAAATTGAATATTAAAAAAAAATGTAAATATCATTAACACTGGTCAACTGAATTTAAACAAACTGTGGATACTCACTTTACATAGATAAGGTACATATTTAATGATCAGTGTGATGATTTTACTTACAAGTCAGAACCGGTAAATGTTTTTGGGGTTATATATTTTCTGAATGTCGACAATCCATTCCTTAATTTGCAGTTCATCGTCATCAACTTGATTACTAAATATAATATTTTGTCTTGACCAAACGTTTCACTTCACTCTAAAAAAGACTTCTTTTACGAAGAACAAAATGGGGTAAATTGAGTTGAAACTAAACACCACACTCTCCGTCAACTCTAACATCACTGAGATCACATGATCACATTTGCGATTGCGCGAACGCTAGATACATTCTCGGTGAACGTCACAAGGGTGAACTATGTTATGCCAAATGAAAACATCCACAAGATAACATTTTGTGCACATCTCCGATACATTCCTATAGGTATTAAAAAAAGGCCACAAAAGAACAAAAACAGAACATTGAATATCCTTCAGGGACCTCTCAAAGAAACATCGGCGTGCATATATTTCTGAAACATCTCAAAACCTCCCAGAGATGTTTGTGCTCGCTGGGAACTCTCTACAAATTAAAAAATTCAATGTGTTTTACAGCTCTTGATGAGTATGAAGTAAAAAATGTTATACTAGGTATGAAAAATAAAACTTCCAATGGTTTAGACGAGATTCCAATAAAGCTTGGTAAAAGTTGTGAGAATGAGATAACTCCTTTCATGACAAGAATTATAAATCACTCGGTTCTGTCAGGAAAGTTTCCAGAAAAAATTAAAGCTTCATTTCCATTTTGAGCCCGTTTTCAAAAATTATTGAAAAAGCGGTATATACTGTCCTAATGAAATATCTTAACGATCATAAAAATTACTCCCTGCCAACATGGTTTTCGGGTTGAATACTCTACTGAAAGTGCATCAAATGAACTAGTCAAGTAATCTACGACAAGTTAGATATTGGAGAGCTGGTGATTGGCATTCTTATTGATTTGTCTCGTGCTTTCGATACGCTCGATCCTGAATTTTTGTCAACAAAACTTGACTTAGAAATAAGAGGACCTACAAACGAATGGATTTTATCCTTCACAACAAATAGGCAATTCATTGTTAATGTTGAAAAGAGTTATTCTGAAAGATTTGATGTTGATCTTGAAACTCCACAAGGGAGCATTCTGGGGCCACTTCTTTTCCTTCAGTACATGAATGACCTTCCTTCCCACATATCGGAGGCAAGATTGTTCATGTATGCTGATAATACAACTGTCGTTGTGTCGGCAAAAACTTCAGATGAACTTAATATGAAAACAAATGTGGTTTTAAAGCAATTGTATACTTGGTGCAAAAGAAATCATCTTATAATCAATTTCGAAATAACTGTATGCATTATGCAATTTACAGTTCCTTATCAAGGAAAGGAGACAATGAATCTCACAATGAACAACGTAGAATTAGCTACTGAAAATAACATAAAATTTTTAGACACAAAGGTGGATAGCGACATGAGCTGGAATAATCATATCAACTATATCTGCTCCAGACTGAAAAAATGCATTTTTGCAATTTTACCTTAAAAAAAATCTCAATGAAAATTCTCTTAAATCTTACTATACTTGCAGCCGTTCAAGCCCCTCAGACAGACCGTGTATTTGTTATTCAGAAAAAAATTCTACGAATTATGTTTGATCTAGATTATGGGACATCTTGTAGAGAAACCCTCAAATCCAAAAAAATTCTTACTTCAATCGAGATATATATCTTCAAAATAATACTGTACATTCGTCAAAATATCGTAAACTATACCAAACATTGTGACGTGCATTCATACTCGGCAAGAAATAACAATAAAATATATATAGTAGAAAATAGAACCATAGTTACTTTCAGAAATCCCCGGAAGGAGCCGGTATTCAACTATGCAATATGGTACCAACGGACATCAAATCCATTGAGTCTACCAGACACTTCAAAAATAAGGCTTGTTTAATAGCGAACTGCTTTTATAACCTCGGCGAATTTATTACTTGCTGTAAATCTCACTAAATTTTATCTTCCATTTGTGGTACGTGTACCATTTTTAAAACGTTTTTAATTTTGTGTTTTGTTTTTTAAGTTATTCGATATTCATTGTCATGTGAAGCTATATTGACGACACTTATCCATTACATTGTAATTGGCATGTATGTAGTTAATAAATAAATGAACGAATGAATTACATGATACGCAAATTATATTTATGTAATACTCATGCAATATACTTGAAAAGAGAGCTAAGTATGTGTATTCATAGCATGTCGAAAACAAAGGAAATGTCTACAGAGTTGTTTTATTTTCAGGTGAACGATACCTAGTAATCCTGAGACGTCTCGATAAGGATTATTTGGAACAGCTAGCCGATTATTGAAAAATATGGTATCAACATTATAATCGGCAGAGTATCAACATTATAATCGGCAGAAGGTACTTTTCTTTTCATGATCAATGGTTTGGAACCAATGATACGCAATTATAGCCACCGCGATCTCCCGAACTTCAATAGATTTTTTTTTTCATTTGGAGTTATATAAAAATAAGGTGTTTTTTCATACGTTAACAACGAAAAAGTATTTTCAGTCAAGAGTTCGTGCAGTCTTCAACTCCATTCCACCTTAAATAGGTGACGTCATACGAAGATGTGAAACATGCATAAAGGCAATATGTTTGAACATTTTTTGGGATGAAATGCGCATAATGTATGTGTAGTAAATGAGCAAGAGTGCACAGTTCTTTTTACAATCTTTTTAATGACTATTTGAATTATAAAAAGTAAACTTTCTTGCCTATATGACATTAACATATATTGTCAAAAACAAAACTAATATACTGAGGCTTCTTCAGAGCAGGAGTGTTTCGAGTATACATTCCAACACTCCCCCTCACGACTGCTTTAGTGAAGTCCACAATGTTTTGATAGTAAAGAGTGGCGATTACCGTTGACTGACTTTGTCAATATATCGGCAATCATATCATCTGTCTTTTTGTAAGCCTTCAATTTCCTCTTTTCTCACAAGGTCTCTAATGAAGTGTTCTTTTATTGAGATATGCTTTGACTTGGAGTTTATTATCGGGTTGGAAAATAAATTTTGAGCTGCTTGATTATCATTATAAATCAAAATTTTTCTGTGAGTGTGTCTCATATCATTAATCAAGTTTTTAAATGAATAGCTTCTTTCGATGCTTCGGTGAGCGACATGTATTCCGCTTCAGCCGTCGAAAGAGCAACTGTTCGTTGTTTGCGGGATTCCCAACTGACAGTTGCATTAGCAAAGATGAAACAATACCCAATGTAAGATCGCCTATCAATTGAACAAGATCCCCAATCAGCATCTGCAAATCCTGTTATTTCTCTTCCAGTTTTTCTGAATTCAAGTTTCAAATTTTTGGTTCCCTGTAGATATCGCAAAACACGTTTAGCTGCTACCCAGTGTTCTTGGTTGTAATAGTTGTTGAATTGGCTGAGGTAGCTTATTGTATAGGAAATGTCTGGTCGAGTAGCAACTGATAAATAAATACATGAGAGATCCAATCAAATTCTGGTATGGCACATCTGGAAGTTATTCTGAATTTCCTTGTTCTAATTTTAAATTTTGTTCCATGGGACTTTTTGCACTTTTACAGTCTTGCATGTTGAATTTCTTCAATAAATCGGTAATATATTTTTGTTGATTCACTGTAATTATCCCGTTTTCTTGTTTGAATTCCATTCCCAAACAGTAATCCAAATTGCCTAAATCTCGCATGTCAAAACTTTTCATGATTTTTTGTTTTATTTTCCTCAGCACATTATCGCATGATGAGGCTATGATCAGATCATCTACATACACTGCAATAATGGCTTTTTCTTCCCCTTTGAAGTATATGTAGGTACAAGGATCAGCCTCTGATGACTTAAATCCTATTTCAGTTAATGTTGTATCTAGTTTTTTAAACCATTGTCTTCCCGCTTGTTTGAGTCCATAAAGTGTTTTTTTTTAATTGGCATACTTTCTCTCTAGAGTTTCTTCTGAGGTCTTCCAACATCTTTGTAGCTTTTAAGTAAAATTCTCTGTCATTTTTCATACTTACTTCAAAAATAATTTCTTGCAGATATTTTTCAAAATGGTTCGGTATTTTCATGTAAATTTCTTCTTCAATCTCCACATTTAAAAATGCTGTTATAATGTAGTAGATAACTAATGAGAGAGACCTGGGAGGAGCGCCACGGCAAATAATAACAATTATGACCAGTAAGCAAAAACCCATGAGAGAGCAATGGGAGTCAAGTTCAATGACCTTTTTTAAAATAAATGCACGTGTTGGATATCAGATTACCTGGAATTTGCTGATCTCACGTTACAGACAAGTCTCAACAAGTAAGAATAATTCAATATGGCTTCAAGGACCTATTTCAAGGTCAATAAATGCACGTGTTGGGTATCAGATTACTAAGAATTTACTGACGTCACGTTTCATACAAGTCTCGACAAGTAGGAGAAATCCGAGATGGGTTCAATGACCTCTTTCAATAAGTGCACGTGTCAGGTATCAAATTACTTGGAATTCGCTGACGCCATAGTTCCGGTAGGCAAAATTTGATACGGGTTCAATGACCTATTTCAATAAGTGCACGTATCAGATATCAAATTACCTGGAATTCTCTGACGCAACGTTACAGACAAGTCTCGACAGGTACGAGAAACCTGAGATGGGTTCAAGACCTATTTCAATAAGTGCACGTGTTGGGTATGAGATTACCTGGAATTTGATGACGTCATAGCTCCGGTGAACAAAATTTGATACGGGTTCAATGACCTATTTCAATAAGTGCACGTGTTAGGTATCAAATTACCTGGAATTTCCTGACGTCACGTTACAGACAAGTCTCGACAAGTACGAGGAACTTGAAACGGGTTCAATTCGTGAGTTCACGTGTTCGAGTGTCAGTGGGTTCGTGTATTTGTTTGTGATCATGTGTTCTTGTGTTCAAACCTCAGATACACATAGAGCGCCACAGACAGCTGATTGATCGCGTGTTCTTATGTTTGTTTGTGTGGCTGTTTGTTCGTTTGTTCGCTTGTTCTTGTGTTCTTGTTTCTACGTGTGTTCAACTGTCTGTGTGTTCGTGCTTGTTCGTGTGTTCGCGTCTTCAGGTGTTCGAGTGTTCGTATTTGTTTGTTCGTATGTTCGCGTGTTCAGGTGTTCGTGTGTTCTACTGTCCGTGTGTCCGTGTTTGTTCGTGTGTTTTCCTGTTCGCATGTTGGTGTGTGCGTGTGTATGTGTTTGTTCGCGAGTTAGCATGTTCATAAGTTTTGTGTGTGTAGGTGTTTGATCGTATGTTGATGTGTTCTTGTGTTCGACTGTCTGTATGTTCGTGTTTGTTCGTGTGTTCGTATTTTTTCGTGAGTTCGCGTGTTCGAGTGTATGTGAGTTCGTGTATTTGTTAGTGACCATGTGTTTATGTGTTCAAACCTCAGATACACATACAGCTGTTTGTTCGCGTGTTCGTATGTTTGTGTGTATTTGTTTGTTCGTTTGTTCGCGTGTTCTTGTGTCCTTGTTTCTTCGTGTGTTCAACTGTCTGTGTGTTCGTGCTTGTTCTTGTTTTCGCGTGATCGAGTGTTAGTGTGTTCGAGTGTCTGTGACTTCGTGTATTTGTTGGTGTTCATGTGTTTCTGTGTTCTAGTCGCAGATGATCATAGAGCGCCACAGGCAGCCTCAAATAACCACGGATAACCTCAGATCCCCACAGCTAGCCACTGCTACAACAGAAAGCCACAGTTAGCGATGAATAGCCACAACTCAGTTCTGCTGGCCACTGCTACCCACAGAAAGCCACAGATAACCAATGATAACCTCAGATCTTCACAGCTAGCCACTACTAACCACAGAAAGCCACAGATACTCACGGATAGCCACATATGACGATGAATAGCCACAACTCATTTCTTCACAGATAACCCGTATTGACTTTTTCTGACATTTCTGCTACCAGAACTATGGCGTCAACGAATTTCAGGTAATATGATATGCGACACGTGCATTCATCAACCTTCAAATAGAACATTGAACCCATCTAGGATTTCCCCGTCTAGATCAATTTGTAACCGGAAATGTGTGAAATATAATATCGTCCTACTACTCCAGTAAGTATTCTTTTAAGTCAAATCGACAATGTCTTCAGCCTTTTGGAGTAATTCATCTCGTTGGTGAAGTATTTCCCACAAACTTGCTTACCCAAGCATAGTACGAGCCTTGTTTATTTGAAACCGATGAATCTCCCACCCATGAAATCTCGCTTCGGGCTCATTTCCACTCATAAGCAATGACATTCAGTTCACTTTAAAATATTCCAAGTCAACTTGATAATATACTTCAGCTTTTTGAAGTTATTCATCTGGTAAAATCTCACTCAAAAACTTTCCTTCTAACACATTGCACGGACCTTATTATGGCAATTAAATTGAAAAATGCTAAAGTCTTCGTCTAAGTTGTCGTTCCTCGAGGCACAAAAACTGAAATCACTTATTATAATGGAAAATGCACAAACTCCTGGTCATAGAGGCTTACCACATTGAAATGATTTACGATATAAACAAAAATGGCCAGAGAATTGGTCCTTGAAGCACACCACATTGTAATAAAAAAATTCCCAGAGAACTGGTCCTTGAGGCTAACCTCATTGAAATTATTCATTATATATAAAAAATACCCCAAGAACTGGTCTTTGAGGTGTACCACAACGAAATTTGAAAAATGGTGGAGGCACGAAAACTTAAATGATTTGTACAATAAAAATGCCTATAAAACTGGTCCTTGAGGCTTACTACATTAAAATAATTTATTATATATTTAAAATGCCCAACGAACTGATCCTTGAGGTATACCACATGGTAATTTGGAAAATGTTGAAGACTCTGTCTATGTGATTGTTCCTTGAGGCACAAAAACTGAAATAACTTGTAATAGAAAAATGTCCGGAGAACTGAACCTTGAAGTACATTACATTAGAATATCTTGTAATAGAAAAATGCCCAGAGGACTGGCCCTTGAGGATTACCTCATCGAAATAATTTATTATATATAAAAATGTCCCAAGAACTGGTCCTTGGGGTGTACCAAAATGAAATTTGAGAATTGGTGAAAGCGTTGTCTATGCTATTGCTTTTTGAGGCACAAAAACTGAAATAATTTGTTGAAGAAAAATGCCTAGAAAACTGGCCCTTGAGGCTTACCACATTAAAATACTTTATTGTATATATAAAGTGCCCTACGAACTGGTCCTTGAGGTAAAGCACATTGAAATTTGAACAATGTGTAAGTCTCTGTCTATGTGATTGTTCCCTGAGGCACAAAAACTGAAATAACTTGAAATAGAAAAATGTTCAGAGAACTGGCCCTTGAAGCACACTTCATTGGAATAACTTGTGATAGCAAAATGCCCAGTGAACTGGTCCTTGAGGCTTACCTCATTGAAATAATTCATTATGTTTAAAAAATGCCTCAAGAACTGGTCCTTGAGGTGTACCATAATGAAAGTTGAAAAATGGCGAAAGCGGTGTCTATGTGATTGTTCTTTGAGGCACAGAAACTGAAATAATTTGTTAAAGAAAAATGCCTAGAAAATTGGTACTTGAGGCTTACCACATTAAAATGATAAAATCCTTGTTTCGCAGCTATTGAGCTTGACACAGATATGCGAAAGTTTGGAATGACTAATGAGCTAGATGTAAATGATACTACTGAGAGTGGAATATTTCACAATATTTCAAGCATTGGAGTTGATAGGAATAACAGGTGAAGGAATGGAATTGTCACACAGGAGAGAAAATAATGCTAAACATTTTTGATAGAGATATTGTTACATGAATGCACACACGTTCGATAATGGTAAGGTCAACGCATGGGTACTGAAGGATGGGAAGACAGAGCTGGTAGTGTCAATTTCGATTAATCTACCGAGCGTGGAATGATTGACAATAATAAGCCTGAAAACTAAATACTTAAATGGTTTATATCAGAGATTTCCTTCGAATAATACTTTCATTTTCACATCTCTGAACCGTAAGTGAATATTTTTGTGCTTTCATACACTATCAGATATCTCACCAGTACCTAGACAATTGGGCAGATCTCAATTCAACTACTTGAATCGGATTGAATGGTAATACCCCAAGAATATTTCGTCCTTCTTACGACACCAGAGGTTCTGCAGGGACCACATCTATGCAGGTTCATTTTGTGAGAGTATATTGTGACTTTGAAGGCATTTCACACTTACTTCAAAGATGTAACGGTTGAGTAATTCGTGTTCGAAAAAACACCAAACATTTCGAAATTATTAATTTGAATTTCCAAAAGAAAAATAGGCGAACGCTGGTTTGATTTTACCTGGAGAAAATGATACAGTCCTATGTCGCATTTGAGAAAATTGAAAAATTTCAGTGTGCCCCGTTTTGCAGATTTTTACAAGATAAAAATATATTTATGAAAAGAATTACATTACCGATACTCCTGTGTCTGATTGATTTGGAAACTCGAATAAAAATGTTTTACTAAATGGCCTATCAATCTACTTAAAAAACTCAAATATTGTTTGAAGCAGTATTATTTTAAAGAGAAATACAATTTTTTTGTGTTTTCATCATATTCTTAAAAGAAGACAATGGCTACCTGAAGATGATGGAATTTTCGATAGCAAGTGTGTATTATTTTCATTGTCAAAGCCCTGAAACACCTAAGGCTATGGCAACTGTTGAGGCCCTATGACGGCCTTGGCAAATAGCTGGGACCACAAACAGGATATTTATACTTCTTCGTTCAAAAACAGTACTTGTGGATGATTAAATCTTCTCATGAACTAATGTTTCCTTCGAAATTACCCTCTAAACTATGTAGAAGACCACGTGCCAAGAAAGCTATTCGTAGAAAATGTTATATTTTGGATAATTTTAGATAATTTGAACATTGGTTCAACCATAGTCTTTTAGCGGTAAGGAATGTAATGTTATGGCTATCTACCACAAGGTATTGAAACTGATTCCATCTTTTTGAAACTGTGGAAAATTTCCTTCGTTCTTTCCAGATGTGGATACTAAGTTCCTGAAAAATTACATCTCAATCAGTTGAGTTGTGTTATAATTTTGTTGATTTTTTTATAGCTTAAGTAATTAAACCTGTATTCAGTTTAATTTTCTATATTTCATTGGGAATCCCTTTAGTTTTCATTTATAATAAATTCCTAGATATTATTTCTTTCTTTTATGTCGACTCCAACTTTTTTTGTACAAGTCAAGACTCGGCTATTCAGACCGGCCTATCGCGAAGATTCAAAATATCTACCGATACCGGCAGTATAAATTTTACTCCCGATCCTATCGGAACTCGCTCGGTTATTTTTATGTCAGTGCTCGCATTACGCAAAAAACTCGCCCGAAGTACGTTGTCGTGCAGAATATATCCCCCTACGACCCCTGTCAAATACAGTCCACACCCCCCTGGAGAACGGTGGTTGCAACCCCAGAGGAAAGACGGCTGAGTGGAAAGCCAGAAAAGGAACCAGGTAGGCCCGCTTTTTAGTCGTTTCTCTTGACTTTCATTTATTGTAATCCTAACCAGTCTCAAATATATAACATTTTTGGTCGGCTTCGAACCGGATTATTTATACTAGGGGCATTCTCAATGAAAATAGTGAAATTTCATAAAACAGTAAATATTTTATTAAATAAATTTTCAATCATCGACATATAGACGGTAGGACGAGTTTTTGCGTAGTTTGCTTATCTCGTTTTTTGTGGAACAGTCGCCACTCGCTACACGTATTTCTAGCCGCTTTGAGAAATATTTTATTGAAATATTTTGAAACTCTTAAATATTTTAGCGATACTTTGATAGAAAAAGTAAGTATAGTTTTTTTTTTTTCCCGGTCAATAAATTTGCTCTAAGTATAATCAGATTAGTCTCTCTCTACATATTCATTTCTCTCACTTGTGAAAACGTTCAAGTTGACGTATTTCAAAAATTAATTTTAATCGAGATGGCCGCAAAACAGCTCAAGCAGTATCGTGCCACAAGAGAGATCCACCGATGCAGAATTCATGAAACTTTTGAATTAGCTCTTGCTGCGATAGATGATCTATCGCGGCACAGTTCTCTTAAAATGCGATACTCTGAATTAAGTAATACTTATGCAGAATTTAACGAGTCTCATAGTTCAATAGTACAGTTATTATGTGTTCAGGAGGATGCAGTTTTGGAGGATGAAAATAATTGTCGACAAGAGGTTGATAAAGAGTATTTTCGTATCAAAACTATCTTTTATGATCTCTTTGAAGCCAAGCCTGTAACTTTTCCGAAAGTATCAAGTGTTCGGCTGCCAAAATTAAATGTTCCTAATTTTAGTGGAAATTTGAAAGCTTGGCCGACATTTATCGATTTATTCAATTCGTTGATTCACGACAATGACTCTTTATCAGATATAGAAAAATTTCAGTATCTGTTGTCAGTTGTTTCTGGAGAAGCTCTTGCTTCCCTCAAAAATCTACCTCTCACAAATGACAATTACTCAATTGCCTATAAGACGTTGACGGCGCGATTCCAGAATAAAAGACTATTGGCCAACTTTTACTGGGAGGAAATAAATAATGCTCAAAAATTAACCTCAGAAGCTCCTCGTAATCTCAGATATTTGTTAGACGTTTTCAGTGATAATTTGCAAGCTCTAAAAAATTTAAAGTTTCCTGTTGATAGTTGGGACTTCGTATTGTTCCATTTATTGAGCAAAAAGATCGATGCCGAATCTTTGAAACGTTTCGAACTCAATAATCCATCTTCAGGTGTTCCAACTTATGATAATCTTTTTAAATTTCTGGAAAACCAATGTAAAGCTCTCGATTCAATGGGACTAACCAAAAGTATTGTTAAATATAATTCAAATTCGCCCAATAAAAAACCTGTAACTTACAATAGATTTGCTCCTACATCATCGTCTTCTCTCTTGATAGATACCAAATCAAATTTCAATCAATGTGCGCTATGTAAGGCTTTCCACACAATTTACAAATGCCCAGCGTTCGCAGCTAAATCTCCAAAAGAAAGATACGATTTGGTGAAAAAAAAAAAATTGGTGTACCCACTGTCTTGGTTCAAAACATACTGCAAGACAATGTAGCTCCACTTCTAATTGTAGAAGCTGTAATAGTTCATTTCATCATACATTACTACATTTCGACTCTGCTAATATGCAATCTCCTACTCATCAGCCTGAAAATGCCGGAACCTCTTCGGAAACCTCTTTGATGAACCCCAGTGAAATCCAAACCACTTCTATGACTAACGTTCTTCCATACTCCTCCACAGTTCTTCTTTCCACCGCTCAAGTCCAAGTGCTAGATATTCGTAACAACTACCAACCTGTTAGAGTCTTACTCGACTCCGCAAGCCAAGCCAACTTCATGACTGAAAAATGTTGTCAAAGGTTAGGTTTGAGAAAATGTAAACTGACACTTTCCATCAACGGATTAGATCAGATGCATTCCAATGCTGTTACTTGCCGTATCGCTCCACTCCACTCACCAACTCCCGTTTTTACCATTGAAGCTGCTGTCCTCCCAAAAATATGTACGGATATGCCACCATACACCTTTTCTACTAGAGACTGGACACACATAGTTAACCTCCAACTTGCTGACAAATGTTTCAATATCTCTGGCCCTATTGAGATGCTCCTGGGAGCAGATATTTTCTCCTTGATCTTGAGGGATGGAAAAGTGGTTGGAAGTAAAGAAAGTCCTGTCGCTTTTAACACGATATATGGATGGATTCTCATGGAAAAAATGTCTTTGGCACCAAAATCAACTCCAATAACATCCCTTATGAATTTATGCGATTTAGATACTACTTTAAAACAATTTTGGAAGGTGGAAGAAAGTCCACGAACCAACATTTGTTCGCCTGAAGAAACTCAATGTGAAGAGAATTTTATTAAAACTCATCTTCGTACCCCTACTGGAAGATACGTGGTTTCTCTCCCGTTCAAAAATAATATTGAACCCCACTTTCATAATACTCGAATTACCGCTCTTCAATTTTTGAACTCATTGGAACGCCGTTTACAAAAAGATCCCCCTCTGTATACTGAATATTGTAAGTTCATGAGAGATTATTTGGACAACAATCACATGGAACTTGTGTCTCCTAACGAATCTTCACAGAAGGTTTGTTATATTCCTCACCATTGCGTAATCAACAAAAATAGCCCTACTACGAAATTGAGGGTTGTTTTTAATGCCAGTTCCCGCTGTCCTTCGGGTCTCTCCCTGAATGACCATTTACTTGTTGGTAAGAAACTCCAACAAGATATTGTCGCCCTCCTATTAAATTTTCGTACACACCCCTATGTATTTACCGCTGACATCAAGGGTATGTACCTTCAAATACTACTAAATGCTGACCACCGAGATTATCAACGCATTTTATGGCGCTTTTCCGCGTCTGATGAGGTGCAGGACTATCGTCTCAACACAGTCACCTTTGGAGTGAACTCTGCGCCTTTTCTCGCTATTAGAACTCTCTGTCAGCTTGCTCAAGACGAAAAAAAGGATTTTCCCCTAGCGTCCTCAGTACTCATGACTGATATTTATGTGGATGATATCATCACAGGAGCGAGTACCCTGAAAGATGCATGTGAACTACAGTATCAGTTAATTGAATTGCTCAATAGGGGTGGCTTCAAGCTCCGCAAATGGGCGAGTAATCACCCTAGCCTCTTGAAAGAATTTCCTCTCGATGAATGTCAACACCAGGACCATTCATTCAACTCTCAAGATTGTGTTGTTAAAATTCTCGGATTGAAATGGCATCCTTCTCGAGACTATTTTTCTTATAATGTGATACCACTGGATGAAGTTTGCACTAAACGCACAATCTTATCGCAGATTGCTCGAATGTTCGATCCCCTCGGTTTTCTCACTCCCGTTGTATTTTTGGCCAAACATTTGATGCAGTATATCTGGAGTTTAGGTCTAGAATGGGATCAAACTCCTCCCTCGAATGTGATTGAAAGGTGGACACAGTATAAAGCTGAATTACACCTTCTTTCTGAGTTGAATATACCACGCCACTTTCCAGCTTTCTCTCAAAGGTGTGAACTCCACGGGTTTGCAGATAGTTCCGAACGTGGATACGCCGCAGTCGTGTTTATTCGCATTATGAACTCCGATAAGGAATTTCAAACTTACCTAATTGCTTGTAAATCAAAGGTGGCCCCTCTCAAAACATTGTCAATTCCCCGTCTGGAACTATGTGCTGCTGCGCTATTGGCTAAGCTTATGAGGTTTATTCTCGATACTTATTCGCCAAGAATAAAGTTTCACCAAATGTTTGCTTGGTCTGACTCAATGACTGCTCTTTATTGGATAAAATCCTCAGCCCACCGGTTGCAAACTTTCGTTGGTAACAAGGTGAGTCAAATTCAAGACAATGTATCCCCTGATCTCTGGCACCATATTCGCAGTGCGAATAACCCCGCCGACTGTGCTTCACGGGGTTTACTCCCCTCCGAAATTTTAGAACATCCCTTATGGTTCACCGGCCCTGATTTCTTTGATCTCCCTCAAGAGAAATGGCCTGTGTCTCTCGCCATTGTTCCCTCTCCAGAAGCAATTCATGAGGAAAAAACCGTTTCTCTGAGTTCTTTCGTGTCTTTGGATTCTGTAGACTCCCTTTTAGAGAAGTTCTCGTCCCTGAATAAAATTAAACGTATAGTTGCATATTGTTTACGTTTTATAACGAATCTTAAGAATCCCCGAGATAAAAATCTGGGACATCTTTCTCAACAAGAGCTTCATTCATCCTTATTAGTCTTGGTAAAGCGTACTCAGCATGTAGAATTCAGCAAAGAAATATCTAAGTTACAAAATAAATCTCCTCTACCTAAACCATTTCGCAAATTGAACCCCTTCATCGGAGATGACGGCCTGCTAAGAGTGGGTGGTCGCCTGTCACATTCGGATTTAGCATATGATCGTAAGCACCCAGCATTATTACCCGGAAAAAATAGTTTAACTTTTCTCATTATTCAACTTTTTCACACTGAAAACATGCACCCCGGGCTCCAAACGTTACACTTTTTACTTGTTCAGCATTTCTGGATCCTTTCCCCAAAGAGAGCGATACGTCATGTACTCTCTCAATGTTTAAAATGCTGTAGGGCTCATCCGAGCACCCTTCAACCCTTCATGGGCGATTTGCCTGCTCTGAGAGTCAACCAAGTCAAGCCCTTCTAATGTGTAGGAGTCGATTATGGCGGTCCCTTCAATATTACCCTCGGAAAAAGCCGTGGCACAAAATCGCAAAAGGCATATATATGTCTTTTTGTTTGTTTCGCCACGAAAGCCATTCATTTGGAATTGGCCTCGGAACTTTCATCCGAAGCATTTCTCGCGGCATTACGCCGTTTTATCAGTCGTCGTGGACGCTGTAACCGCATAACCTCAGACTGCGGGACGAATTTTGTCGGAGCAAAAAATATTATTTTGCAGCACATGAAAGAAGCTTCAGAATGCGAAAACATTAAATTTTCTTTTCATGCACCATCTAGTCCCCATTTTAATGGACTCAGTGAAGCTGGCATAAAATCTGTAAAGACTCATTTATATAGAGTTGTAGGAACCCAAATTTTGACCTATGAGGAGTTCTATACTCTTCTGGTTCAGATTGAGGCCATCCTCAACTCTCGCCCCCTATGTGCCCAGAGTTCCGATCCCTCAGATTTATCTGTTTTAACTCCGGGTCATTTCCTGACCCTCGAACCTCTCACTACAATACCTGAACCTGACTTAACTCATCTGAAAATGAGCCATTTGAATCGGTGGCAACTATTACAGCGTCTACACCAAGATATTTGGAGGCGTTGGCACGATGAATATCTGCATACTCTCCAACAACGTAATAAATGGCTTAAAAATGAAGTCCCATTGGAAGTTGGCAAATTAGTTTTAATAAAAAATGAATTAACATCTCCACTTCATTGGCGGACAGGCAGGGTAGTTAAAGTACATCCCGGAGCGGACGGAATAATCCGAGTTGCGACTGTTCGCACTACACAAGGGGAATTTCAGAGGCCCCTCGTGAAACTTTGTGTTTTACCCTCTGCTCAACTTGCCTAAAATACTGTGTATTTTGGGGTGGGGTATGTTTACGCCCCGTATTATAATTTTGTTGATTTTTTTATAGCTTAAGTAATTAAACCTGTATTCAGTTTAATTTTCTATATTTCATTGGGAATCCCTTTAGTTTTCATTTATAATAAATTCCTAGATATTATTTCTTTCTTTTATGTCGACTCCAACTTTTTTTGTACAAGTCAAGACTCGGCTATTCAGACCGGCCTATCGCGAAGATTCAAAATATCTACCGATACCGGCAGTATAAATTTTACTCCCGATCCTATCGGAACTCGCTCGGTTATTTTTATGTCAGTGCTCGCATTACGCAAAAAACTCGCCCGAAGTACGTTGTCGTGCAGAATATAACCCCCTACGACCCCTGTCAAATACAGTCCACACTTGACTTTCATTTATTGTAATCCTAACCAGTCTCAAATATATAACAAGTTGTTTTTCCGTAAATGAGTAACAAATGACTCGCAGTGACAACTATTATTATTATTTATCAAAGCACCGATTATTGGTTGAGTGGAAGAATAGCTCAGCAAAACTCCGCCAGGAGAAAAAAGACCATTTATTATTTTTTTTCTTTGGTGCTTTGGCATCGACTGCTATGGTCATTAGCCATGTGTTCTTTATAGGCCTTGTTACTAACTCCATACGCCACCTTAGGAGCAGCACTGTTAATTGGAACGCAACAGTTATTCATCTGGTAAAATCTCACTCAAAAACTTTCCTTCTAACACATTGCACGGACCTTATTATGGCAATTAAATTGAAAAATGCTAAAGTCTTCGTCTAAGTTGTCGTTCCTCGAGGCACAAAAACTGAAATCACTTATTATAATGGAAAATGCACAAACTCCTGGTCATAGAGGCTTACCACATTGAAATGATTTACGATATAAACAAAAATGGCCAGAGAATTAGTCCTTGAAGCACACCACATTGTAATAAAAAAATTCCCAGAGAACTGGTCCTTGAGGCTAACCTCATTGAAATTATTCATTATATATAAAAAATACCCCAAGAACTGGTCTTTGAGGTGTACCACAACGAAATTTGAAAAATGGTGGAGGCACGAAAACTTAAATGATTTGTACAATAAAAATGCCTATAAAACTGGTCCTTGAGGCTTACTACATTAAAATAATTTATTATATATTTAAAATGCCCAACGAACTGATCCTTGAGGTATAGCACATGGTAATTTGGAAAATGTTGAAGACTCTGTCTATGTGATTGTTCCTTGAGGCACAAAAACTGAAATAACTTGTAATAGAAAAATGTCCGGAGAACTGAACCTTGAAGTACATTACATTAGAATATCTTGTAATAGAAAAATGCCCAGAGAACTGGCCCTTGAGGATTACCTCATCGAAATAATTTATTATATATAAAAAATGCTCCAAGAACTGGTCCTTGAGGTGTACCACAACGAAATTTGAAAAATGGTGGAAGAATTGTCTATGTGATTTTTCTTTGAGGCACGAAAACTGAAATAATTTGTAAAAGAAAAATGTCTAGAAAACTGGTCCTTGTGGCTTACCAAATTAAAATTATTTATTAAATATATATGAAATGCCCAACAAACTGGTCCTTGACGAATAGCACATTGTCATTTGGAAAATATTAAAGTCTCTGTCTATGTGATTGTTCCTTGAGGCACAAAAACTGAAATAACTTGTAATAGGAAAATATCCAGAGAACTGAGCCTTGAAGTACATTACATTAGAATAGCTTGTAATAGACAAATGCCCAGAGAACTGGTCCTCATCGAAATAATTTATTATATAAAAAAATGCTCCAAGAACTGGTCCTTGAGGTGTACCACAACGAAATTTGAAAAATGGTGGAAGAATTGTCTATGTGATTTTTCTTTGAGGCACGAAAACTGAAATAATTTGTAAAAGAAAAATGCCTAGAAAACTGGTCCTTGTGGCTTACCAAATTAAAATTATTTATTAAATATATGAAATGCCCAACAAACTGGTCCATGACGAATAGCACATTGTCATTTGGAAAATATTAAAGTCTCTGTCTATGTGATTGTTCCTTGAGGCACAAAAACTGAAATAACTTGTAATAGAAAAATGCCCAGAGAACTGGTCCTTAAAGTACACTACATTGGAATAACTTGTAATATAAAAATGCCCAGAGAACTGGTCCTTGAGGCTTACCTCATCGAAATAATTTATTATATATAAAAATGTCCCAAGAACTGGTCCTTGGGGTGTACCAAAATGAAATTTGAGAATTGGTGAAAGCGTTGTCTATGCTATTGCTTTTTGAGGCACAAAAACTGAAATAATTTGTTGAAGAAAAATGCCTAGAAAACTGGCCCTTGAGGCTTACCACATTAAAATACTTTATTGTATATATAAAGTGCCCTACGAACTGGTCCTTGAGGTAAAGCACATTGAAATTTGAACAATGTGTAAGTCTCTGTCTATGTGATTGTTCCCTGAGGCACAAAAACTGAAATAACTTGAAATAGAAAAATGTTCAGAGAACTGGCCCTTGAAGCACACTTCATTGGAATAACTTGTGATAGCAAAATGCCCAGTGAACTGGTCCTTGAGGCTTACCTCATTGAAATAATTCATTATGTTTAAAAAATGCCTCAAGAACTGGTCCTTGAGGTGTACCATAATGAAAGTTGAAAAATGGCGAAAGCGGTGTCTATGTGATTGTTCTTTGAGGCACAGAAACTGAAATAATTTGTTAAAGAAAAATGCCTAGAAAATTGGTACTTGAGGCTTACCACATTAAAATGATAAAATCCTTGTTTCGCAGCTATTGAGCTTGACACAGATATGCGAAAGTTTGGAATGACTAATGAGCTAGATGTAAATGATACTACTGAGAGTGGAATATTTCACAATATTTCAAGCATTGGAGTTGATAGGAATAACAGGTGAAGGAATGGAATTGTCACACAGGAGAGAAAATAATGCTAAACATTTTTGATAGAGATATTGTTACATGAATGCACACACGTTCGATAATGGTAAGGTCAACGCATGGGTACTGAAGGATGGGAAGACAGAGCTGGTAGTGTCAATTTCGATTAATCTACCGAGCGTGGAATGATTGACAATAATAAGCCTGAAAACTAAATACTTAAATGGTTTATATCAGAGATTTCCTTCGAATAATACTTTCATTTTCACATCTCTGAACCGTAAGTGAATATTTTTGTGCTTTCATACACTATCAGATATCTCACCAGTACCTAGACAATTGGGCAGATCTCAATTCAACTACTTGAATCGGATTGAATGGTAATACCCCAAGAATATTTCGTCCTTCTTACGACACCAGAGGTTCTGCAGGGACCACATCTATGCAGGTTCATTTTGTGAGAGTATATTGTGACTTTGAAGGCATTTCACACTTACTTCAAAGATGTAACGGTTGAGTAATTCGTGTTCGAAAAAACACCAAACATTTCGAAATTATTAATTTGAATTTCCAAAAGAAAAATTGGCGAACGCTGGTTTGATTTTACCTGGAGAAAATGATACAGTCCTATGTCGCATTTGAGAAAATTGAAAGATTTCAGTGTGCCCCGTTTTGCAGATTTTTACAAGATAAAAATATATTTATGAAAAGAATTACATTACCGATACTCCTGTGTCTGATTGATTTGGAAACTCGAATAAAAATGTTTTACTAAATGGCCTATCAATCTACTTAAAAAACTCAAATATTGTTTGAAGCAGTATTATTTTAAAGAGAAATACAATTTTTTTGTGTTTTCATCATATTCTTAAAAGAAGACAATGGCTACCTGAAGATGATGGAATTTTCGATAGCAAGTGTGTATTATTTTCATTGTCAAAGCCCTGAAACACCTAAGGCTATGGCAACTGTTGAGGCCCTATGACGGCCTTGGCAAATAGCTGGGACCACAAACAGGATATTTATACTTCTTCGTTCAAAAACAGTACTTGTGGATGATTAAATCTTCTCATGAACTAATGTTTCCTTCGAAATTACCCTCTAAACTATGTAGAAGACCACGTGCCAAGAAAGCTATTCGTAGAAAATGTTATATTTTGGATAATTTTAGATAATTTGAACATTGGTTCAACCATAGTCTCTTAGCGGTAAGGAATGTAATATTATGGCTATCTACCACAAGGTATTGAAACTGATTCCATCTTCTTGAAACTGTGGAAAATTTCCTTCGTTCTTTCCAGATGTGGATACAAAGTTCCTGAAAAATTACATCTCAATCAGTTGAGTTGTTTTTCCGTAAATGAGTAACAAATGACTCGCAGTGACAACTATTATTATTATTTATCAAAGCACCGATTATTGGTTGAGTGGAAGAATAGCTCAGCAAAACTCCGCCAGGAGAAAAAAGACCATTTATTATTTTTTTTCTTTGGTGCTTTGGCATCGACTGCTATGGTCATTAGCCATGTGTTCTTTATAGGCCTTGTTACTAACTCCATACGCCACCTTAGGAGCAGCACTGTTAATTGGAACGCAACAGTGAATCGTGCAGGACTCACCCTAGTCGAGCCACGAGATTTTAATAATTTAATCAGTTAAATTAAATTAAAAAATCCCAGCCCAACCAGGGTTCGAACTCCGAGCCTTTCGGCTCAGAGTCGGACGCTCTAACCACTGCGCCACGCCCCGACATTAAGACCATTTATTATTATTATTATGCTAGCAAATTAACTATATCAATTATAGGTGAACCCGTCAAATTCCACTGTCTTCTCAGTTGCAGTGCCTCTGGATTCACACAGATACATTATTCTTGCTCATAATGCTTTATTCTTTTTTGGAGCAAGGCATTTGTACAGCCCACGTAAGGTCTGGATTCTGGATTACCACTGAGTTTTGTTTACGAACTGAACCACCAAATTTCCAAAAACTTGTGTCAACCATTTGTCAAAACACCAATACATTTTCAATTTTTGCATTTTTAAGTGGTTTTTCTCAATCAATAGAAGTCATGTTTTTCATATAGCTAGGCAGAACTCGATTAAACCATCGCTATCCTATGTGTATTTTCAATAATTAAGCCTCGGTATACGTCTAAATATGTCCTGTCCTTCATTTCTCCAGTTACCCTCCTATTTTTATTTTTTTTAATTTGCTCTTCACCCTGTATCTTGTGCCCACTTCAATATCTTAGATTTGCTATTCGCTCTGTATAAATATATGTAATTAGTCTGCATATTTTATTTTAACTACAACCCCATTACACATTACATTTGCCATTTCACTGTGAATCAACTTCGATGTTTAATTCACCCAGTATAGGTATTTCTATTTAGCAGCAATTCATTTGATCCCAGTTCACCCAGTATATTTTTTATAAGCGGTCTGTTTTATTATCCTACCCCAATCTTAGATGTCAGAAAAAGTCATAAGAAATAAGTAGGTAGGTACGTACTGACAAACTTCCCTAAATATTAAAAAACATTTTACATTTTACTTTCTCAGTAAAGCAATGAGCACGTCATAGCCATTAAAATAATCAGGCTGAAGAAAATGCCATTTTCATACCCCAAACATATCAGAAACTATTCGATTTCGATTTGTGAAAACTCGATTTCCAAAAGGCGTTTGAATTTCGGATGATTTCACACTGTACCTACTTTCCGATATATTTTACCAAAAATTATAATTTTATAAGCGAGAATTTCTAATGTTAATGAACTGAATAAACCGTACACCTCCAGACATTATGTCGCCACGTTAGATTCAGTTTCATTTCCGATCGCTCTGTCATGTATTTTTGCAATAATTATTATTTGTGAAAATTGATAATCCAGAATTGCATTTTTTACAGTGCGCGCACTGTAAAAAATGCAATTGTAGTTAAAATAAAATATGCAGACTAATTACATATATTTATACAGAGAGAATAGCAAATCTAAGATATTGAAGTGGGCAAAAGGTACAGGGTGAAGAGCAAATTAAAAAAAATAAAAATAGGAGGGTAACTGGAGAAATGAAGGACAGGACATATTTAGACGTATACCGAGGCTTAATTATTGAAAATACACATAGGATAGCGATGGTTTAATCGAGTTCTGCCTAGCTATATGAAAAACATGACTTCTATTGATTGAGAAAAACCACTTACTACCAGAAAATCAGTGGGAACTAAAAATGCAAAAATTGAAAATGTATTGGTGTTTTGACAAATGGTTGACACAAGTTTTTGGAAATTTGGTGGTTCAGTTCGTAAACAAAACTCAGTGGTAATCCAGAATCCAGACCTTGCGTGGGCTGAACAAATGCCTTGCTCCAAAAAAGAATAAAGCATTATGAGCAAGAATAATGTAACTGTGTGAATCCAGAGGCACTGCAACTGAGAAGACAGTGGAATTTGACGGGTTCACCTATAATTGAATATAGTTAATTTGCTAGCATAATAATAATAATAATAATAAATGGTCTTTTTTCTCCTGGCAGAGTTTTGCTGAGCTATTCTTCCACTCAACCAATAATCGGTGCTTTGATAAATAATAATAATAGTTGTCACTGCGAGTCATTTACGGAAAAACAACTCAACTGATTGAGATGCAATTTTACAGGAACTTAGTATCCACACCTGGAAAGAATGAAGGAAATTTTCCACAGTTTCAAGAAGATGGAATCAGTTTCAATACCTTGTGGTAGATAGCCATAACTTTACATTCCTTACCGCTAAAAGACTATGGTTGAACCAATGTTCAAATTATCTAAAATTATCCAAAATATAACATTTTCTACGAATAGCTTTCTTGGCACGTGGTCTTCTACATAGTTTAGAGGGTAATTTCGAAGGAAACATTAGTTCATGAGAAGATTTAATCATCCACAAGTACTGTTTTTGAACGAAGAAGTATAAATATCCTGTTTGGGGCTTTGAGAATGAAAATAATACACACTTGCTATCGAAAATTCCATCATCTTCAGGTAGCCCTTGTCTTCTTTTAAGAATATGATGAAAACACAAAAAAATTCTATTTCTCTTTAAAATAATACTGCTTCAAACAATATTTGAGTTTTTTAAGTAGATTGATAGGTCATTTAGTAAAACATTTTTATTCGAGTTTCCAAATCAATTAGACACAGGAGTATCGGTAATGTAATTCTTTTCATAAGTATATTTTTATCTTGTAAAAATCTGCAAAACGGGGCACACTGAAATCTTTCAATTTTCTCAAATGCCACATAGGACTGTATCATTTTCTCCAGGTAAAATCAAACCAGCGTTCACCAATTTTTCTTTTGGAAATTCAAATTAATAATTTCGAAATGTTTGGTGTTTTTTCGAACACGAATTACTCAACCGTTACATCTTTGAAGTAAGTGTGAAATGCCTTCAAAGTCACAATATACTCTCACAAAATGAACCTGCATAGATGTGGTCCCTGCAGAACCTCTGGTGTCGTAAGAAGGACGAAAGATTCTTGGGGTATTACCATTCAATCCGATTCAAGTAGTTGAATTGAGATCTGCCCAATTGTCTAGGTACTGGTGAGATATCTGATAGTGTATGAAAGCACAAAAATATTCACTTACGGTTCAGAGATGTGAAAATGAAAGTATTATTCGAAGGAAATCTCTGATATAAACCATTTAAGTATTTAGTTTTCAGGCTTATTATTGTCAATCATTCCACGCTCGGTAGATTAATCGAAATCGACACTACCAGCTCTGTCTTCCCATCCTTCAGTACCCATGCCAAACGTGTGTGCATTCATGTAACAATATCTCTATCAAAAATGTTTAGCATTATTTTCTCTCCTGTGTGACAATTCCATTCCTTCGCCTGTTATTCCTATCAACTCCAATGCTTGAAATATTGTGAAATATTCCACTCTCAGTAGTTTCATTTACATCTAGCTTATTAGTCATTCTAAACTTTCGCATATCTGTGTCAAGCTCAATAGCTGCGAAACAAATATTTTATCATTTTAATGTGGTAAGCCTCAAGTACCAATTTTCTAGGCATTTTTCTTTAACAAATTATTTCAGTTTCTGTGCCTCAAAGAACAATCACATAGACACCGCTTTCGCCATTTTTCAACTTTCATTATGGTACACCTCAAGGACCAGTTCTTGGGGCATTTTTTAAACATAATGAATTATTTCAATGAGGTAAGCCTCAAGGACCAGTTCACTGGGCATTTTTCTATTTCAAGTTATTTCAGTTTTTGTGCCTCAGGGAACAATCACATAGACAGAGACTTACACATTGTTCAAATTTCAATGTGCTTTACCTCAAGGACCAGTTCGTAGGGCACTTTATATATACAATAAAGTATTTTAATGTGGTAAACCTCAAGGGCCAGTTTTCTAGGCATTTTTCTTCAACAAATTATTTCAGTTTTTGTGCCTCAAAAAGCAATAGCATAGACAACGCTTTCACCAATTCTCAAATTTCATTTTGGTACACCCCAAGGACCAGTTCTTGGGACATTTTTATATATAATAAATTATTTCGATGAGGTAAGCCTCAAGGACCAGTTCTCTGGGCATTTTTATATTACAAGTTATTCCAATGTAGTGTACTTTAAGGACCAGTTCTCTGGGCATGTTTCTATTACAAGTTATTTCAGTTTTTGTGCCTCAAGGAACAATCACATAGACAGAGACTTTAATATTTTCCAAATGACAATGTGCTATTCGTCATGGACCAGTTTGTTGGGCATTTCATATATTTAATAAATAATTTTAATTTGGTAAGCCACAATGACCAGTTTTCTAGGCATTTTTCTTTTACAAATTATTTCAGTTTTCGTGCCTCAAAGAAAAATCACATAGACAATTCTTCCACCATTTTTCAAATTTCGTTGTGTTACACCTCAAGGACCATTTCTTGGAGCATTTTTTATATATAATAAATTATTTCGATGAGGTAATCCTCAAGGGCCAGTTCTCTGGGCATTTTTCTATTACAAGCTATTCTAATGTAATGTACTTCAAGGTTCAGTTCTCCGGACATTTTTCTATTACAAGTTATTTCAGTTTTTGTGCCTCAAGGAACAATCACATAGACAGAGTCTTCAACATTTTCCAAATTACCATGTGCTATACCTCAAGGATCAGTTCGTTGGGCATTTTATATATATAATAAATTATTTTAATGTAGTAAGCCTCAAGGACCAGTTTTATAGGCATTTTTATTGTACAAATCATTTATGTTTTCAGGAGAGGGTAATTCATCACGGGACTCTATTGCAATTCTGAAATTTTCGAACGATTGTGGGAGAGAGTAGAGCATCATGATACTGAGTAGATCATTATTTATTCTGATATCCATTTCAAATAGCTTGTCAACTGTATCAGAAAAATGATTTAAATGCTCTCTCACATTATCATTTTCTTTCATTTTATGTAATATCAAGCTTTTGAGTAGTGTCGCCTTTCGAGCAGGACCTTTGCTTTGGTAAATGTTTTGTGAACTGTCCCAAATATCTTTGGAGGAAGAACAATTTTTTATTTGTTTCAACTCGTTTGGTGAAATAATGAGTATGAGCTCTGATTTTGCATTCAGATCACCTCTTTCCCACTTATCTTTATCCTCAGCAGTAGAATCATTATCATTTACTCTATTTCTGCCTGAAACATAGTCCCATAATCCAGCTCTTGTTAGTACTGCTTGCGTCTGAAGTTTCCAGGTATCATAATTGTCACTCCTTAATGGTTCTATTCTATAGCTTGTTTGGCTCATATTTCATAAATTCCTTCAGTGTTCACTGGGCCGATAACCTGTAGTAAATGAGCAAGAGTGCACAGTTCTTTTTACAATCTTTTTAATGACTATTTGAATTTTAAAAAGTAAACTTTCTTGTCTATATGACATTAACATATATTGTCAAAAACAAAACTAATATACTGAGGCTTCTACAGAGCAGGAGTACTTCGAGTATTCAATCCAACAATATGTTTGATGATATCACACATGTTCTTAGGAAAACTTTATACTAATAAATATCTGACCCAACACGAGCCATATTGCATTTTTTCGGAAGACGCGTCTGACAATAAACATCTTTATTTAATTCGCTATAGTAGATACCCAAACACCAAAACTACGTCAAAATCACTCTCGATTCGCGTTTCGCCAACAAAGTTAGCATCTTTAGTATTATGGAATATCTCCAAAATAAAGGGTTTTGGGCATTGAAAAGTGAATTAGAGCTAGGGCTTATTTTCATAATGGAATTGAATCACGTGAAGAAAAGAGTTTCCATTTGGAAAAATTAGATTTATATCAATGTTTCTCATTCACTTTCTGTACCCAGTTTTTTGCACACCCTGTAAATTATTCTTTAGTTAGGTTTTCAAAGTTTCCTCCACTATATATCTACAAATTTTCAGAATCATGTTAATTTTAGTTCTCTTTACCTAGTTATCTAGGAGATGTTGCTTTCTTGATTATTATGGTAACAAAATGAGTTGCATTTAGACGTCATTGTTACCACTTAGTGATGCCAAATGTTATGAATTGTTCACAATTCTCTTCTCATTAGTGTCACTTTGAGCATAAAATGTGGAGAAAATTGCGAAGCACATTAACATGAATTTTGGTTTATTTGCGATTTTGTCAGTATAAAAGGAATTAGGTTGTTAACAAATTTGATCGTGACATCACCATCGCGGCACAAAATGGCCAGCGGCCAGAGGTGTTTGTCGAGTCGAGAGTCAAATAGAATTTGTATTTCGTTGACGCTACTCTTTAAATATTCTATAGGTACTTCTGATAGTGTGTAGTGTTCAGTTTGCTTCTTCTTATTTCAATAGTTGAATCAAATATGTTTATTAACAATGCCCAATTGTTATTTCTACCAAGAACTGTATCTCTTCAAGGACCGGAACGGTGAGTAGAAACAGAAAGGTAAATTCAGTGATTTACAGAATTTGGCATTTTCAGGATAGGTACCTACTGATTTCGCCGCGAAGAAAATGCTGTCCAGAGGATTGGAGTTGAATTATAGATTTTTCTACATTTCTGTAAATGTTTTTTTTTCATGATTCAGACATTTTTTTGTTTGTGAGAAGTATATACTACGGAATCAACTTTCGCATCTGTTTTCTAGCATTCCAATCCATATGAACAGTAATTCATTAGTAAGAATAGTGGAGCGCATTTTTAAATAAGTACCAGTGCATTCAATTTCACATTGTTACATCGAAAGGGTCTCAATGTGCATTCGATTCCGAAGTATAAATGGAATGTCACATTGGGCTAATTTCGAGTCACATTTTGCATCACATTTTGATGTCTCGACATGACCCATGGGGCACCGAATAGACGTTTATGCGATAATAATGGAAGTCACTTTGCGATTCACTGGTGTGATCTGAAACATGAATGTGAATCCCACTACCATCTCTGAGACCATTCTGTGTTGACTGGGTATATAGATCGAGTTAAAATAGTAACATATTTGAAAAAATAAGTCAAGATGTTTTTTATGAAAACCTTGTTGTTATACACAACTTTGTGCTAATACGTTACCTGTATTTGCTGTTTCTGCTGATTGGCAAAATTGTTTGTATTTTTGACAGTATTATCGAATGCATTTTGTAAATTGCTAGCTCCATGCTGTAATGCACTTTCCGTTTTATGACCAGCTTCTCGCAACTTATTATCCATTGCAATTTCAGCATTATGAAATCCTGTATTAATATTGTGTCCTACTTGATTAATATCGCTGCCTGTCTGTTTCAGTTTATCTGTAATAAAATTTAAAGGCTGTTTAAGGTTGTTGAATAATATCGCGGAATCAAAGTAAAAAGCACGAAAAAGTAGAGGGGAAATGAAATCTTGCACTTACAAAAAATATATATATTCTTACAAAGCTGCTGTAAATTGGAAGTTTTTATTTCCTCTCTATTTATAAATTAAAATGAATATACACGTATTAAATGCCAACACCATATTACATATGAAAAAGTATAGGTACCTACTACCTATCACAATCCTGTAGTTATCTCAGAACATACATGGTATTGGGGGCTGCAAACTGATCATAGGTATTCAGAATGTATTAATAATTATCGCCTAATCGTATATCACGAACTTGCTTTGTTCACTAATATGTTTCTAAATGCAAAACCAAGTTTGAGAAAAAATTATTCAATAATATTTAAAAAATATGAGATTTATTAATTGTTTTGCATGTTTTGAGTAAAGTTCATAAAGGTAATTATTATCCTGTAAGAAAATCGAGTCATAATGAAAACAACAAAAATCGAAAGATGTTTTTAGTACATGAATTTTGTTTTTTACCACCAGGAAACTTGAGTGTAGGTGCCCTCAAAAAAAAAATGGTAGATATTGACGCTTTCTCAATTCAATCGGATGGCCTGACCTAACTTTACTGGATTTTTCCTTTGACACTATCTCAAACAAAAGTGTAAAAATCATAAGTAATCGAACAGAACTGCAAAATAATTCAGCAAGCAGCAATTACAACACAACAATTACAGAACACTGATTTTCTGACTTCGCACAGTGCAACTCTACCTTTGGAATCTTTTTATTTTGTATGTAACCTGCGTGTACATTCAAATGATTAATAATAGGATTTATTATTAATAATTATTATTGGTTATTTATTGTGAATCATCACCTTCTGATTACTGCGTAGTTTAGGTATGTTAACAGTTGAGTAGAGAACACGAAGTGCCGTTATGATAATAATAATAATAATAAAAATAATAATAATAATAATAATAATAATAATAATAATAATAATGAGAGACACCCAGAGCATGCCGCCGTTTCCGCCCAAAATCTCAGGGATTATGTATCCTATCTCCGGGCTCGAGGCTATGTTAGAGCTCCTCCTCAGCCGGTTAACGAAGTGGCAGATATGCCACGTGTCGGTCTGGCTGCAGAGGAGGCTCGCATCATACCACCAATGGAGGACATCAGAACCCGCAGGGCGCTTCACAATATGAAGCCCTTGAAGCCGCAAGAACTGGCACGGGTGGATGTTCTTCCAGAAGAGGCCAACATCTGGCAGATCAATTCTGTCGTGTACGACGCCGCTCGTGCAATTTCCCAGACGGAGAGAAGGGACACCACCGCTCTTGTTGGGAGGCATGAGCGACGCGTTCACAAGATGGAAGCTAAGATCAAGTCGGCGAGACAACACGCGTCTCGTATCCAGTGTGTGGTGGACTACATGTCGGCCAATAGGCCTTTCACGCCGGCAGTGCGGCGAATTGCTGCAAGGCTAAGACGAGCTCACCACACATTGAATCAAGGCGTGCTGTTTACCATAAAACAGCACTGTCTTGATAGGATACGAATGCTAGTGGCTGCAAAGAAGTCACTAGTGAGGCGGGCGAGAAGTATCGCGGAAAACATAAAGTTCCGCGATAAACCTTCCCGCTTATTCCAAGAGCCTCCACGTGTTGTCGATAACCCGCCGGCTGCTGATCGGGTAGAAACCTTCTGGAAGAACATCTATGAGTTTCCGCAACCACTCAATGTAGACACTCCAGCCCTAGCGCAGTTCGAAGCTTACTGCAGGACGCTTCGGCAGACTGAGCACAATGATCTGCGCAATCCGATAACCACGGAAGAAGTTCGAGGGGCCCTCAAAGGCTCAAAGAACTTTGCTGCTCCAGGCCCTGATGGGTTGAATAACTATTGGTGGAAAAAGTTTCCAACAACCCACCGCCATCTGGCTAGAGTTTTTAACTCATGGCTAGATGGGGAGCAGCAGATTCCGGAGTGGTTTGTCGAGGGGCGAACCGTGCTCATCCCCAAGAACGGAGATTTGTCTGATCCAAAGAATTACAGGCCGATAACATGCTTGAATGCATGCTATAAGTTGTTTACGCGCATCTTATACACGCGCATTCTCTCCGCAGTTGATCCGGTGTATGAACGGATATATGAGCAAAGAGGGTCAAAGAAAGGGGTCGCCGGCTGCAAGGAGAACCTGCTCATCGATAGATGTATCACGCAGGACTCCGTGCAGTATAAGCGTAACCTTTCGATGGCCTGGATCGATTACCGCAAGGCATTTGATACAACATCGCATGAGTTAATCATGCATTTGCTCAGATGTCTTGAGGTACCCGATCAAATAGTGGGATGCATTGGACAACTGATGCCACTCTGGAGGACTCGCTTCACCATAAGATCTGGTAGAGACATAGTCCAAACAGAGCAGGTCATCATTAGAAGAGGCGTGTTTCAGGGAGACTCCCTCAGCCCTCTTCTCTTCTGCATCTCACTATTGCCATTGTCCGTTGTACTCAGGAATACCCGTGGGTACAACTGCGGCACCCCCAGCAACCGGAGGCATAAAGTCACCCATCTGTTTTACATGGATGACCTCAAATTATATGCCTCTGGAGAAAGGGACCTACATCAGTCCCTTAGGGTGGTGGAAGAGTACACGCATGCTATCGGAATGGAATTTGGGATCGACAAATGTGCCACGGTTCATCTCAAAAGAGGACGATGCGAGGAATACGGAGAGGATGTCCAGCTCGTAGACGGAAGCATCCTACATCATCTGGATGCCGGAGAGACGTATACTTACCTAGGGGTGGAGCAACGCCACTCCCAAGAGGTATTCACAGTTAAGAAATCTCTCCGCGGCAAGTATCAGCATAAACTCCGACAGATCTGGTCATCAGAACTGTCGGGGAAGAACAAAGTTGCTGCAACCAATATGCTTGCCGTTCCGATCCTTCTCTACTCTTTCGGAGTAATGAAGTGGACTAAGGAAGAGCTGCGACAACTCGACGTTAAAACTCGCAAAGTGATGCATCTCAATAGGAGCTTGCATCCTAAATCGTCCGTTCCACGGTTATACTTTCCCAGACAACGGGGAGGCCGTGGACTTTTGAGTTTGGAGTGTATGCATAACAGAATGGTTCTGGATGGGGCCTGTAAAGTCATCAGGAGTTCAGATCCCCTTCTCTGCATGGTCCGCGACCATGAAAAATCAGGGATTGGAGCATTTCTTTTTAAGGCAGCAACCCGTGCGGCCGATGAACTCGGTCTCGTATTCGACACTGAACGGGCCAACCCAAACTCTGTCACCGAGTTGGGACCCGTTCAGCAAAAAGCTCACATCAAAGCTGCGGAGACAGAGGTCCTGCTACAGCTACATATGGATAAGCCAATGCATGGTGTATTCTTTCACAACATCGAAGACCTTGGCTTATCCAAAAGCTTGACCTCTGCCTTCCTCAGGTCGAGTGAGCTAAAGTCGGAGACCGAGGGATTCATAATGGCCTGCCAGGATGGTGTCTTCAACACCCTCGTCTACCGTAGTCGCGTGATGGGTATAGACGTCCCTGACACCCGATGCAGGGCATGTCGTGGGGCACCTGAGACCGTAATGCATTTGCTATCAGCATGCCCATCTTATGCGGTCTCAGCCTATATCCACAGGCATAACGCGGCGCTACGAGTGTAAAACTACCAACTACGACACTCGTACGGTATAGACGAGACACCGGTGTTGCCTTATGTTCCGGGGGATATTGAGTCCGTGGTGGAGAATGAGAGGTGCCGGATCTATTGGAACTACTCATTCCCCACCCTCAGGCAAATACAAGCCAATAAGCCTGATGTTGTCCTTCTCGACCACCAAGGTAGAACGATATTCGTCATGGAGTTTTCCGCTCCAGGCGAAATGAATATCGTTCGAAAAGAGGAGGAAAAACGGACTAAATATCGAGATCTTCTCTTTGAACTCCGCAGGTTATATCCGGACCATTCTGTCAAAATGGTGGTTCTAATCATAGGAGTCCTTGGTGGAATGATGGACACACTGCTCTCCAACATGAAGATAATACCTGCTTGCCGTAATATGGCATAAATCTTAGCAGCGCGAATGCAGAAGGCCGTCATCCTTGGTTCGCTCCGTCTACTCAGGGCACATGATTCTCGGACCCAATAGTCACTCACCCTACGGACGTAGGGAGTGGTTATTGGGGTTAACGACACCAGCGCGCCCTCCGGATGTATCGTACATTCCCAACCGAAAAAAAAATAAAATAATAATAATAATAATAATAATAATAATAATAATAATAATAATAATAATAATAATAATAATAATAATAATAATAATAATAATAATAATAATAATAATAATAATAATAATAATAATAATAATAATAATAATAATAATAATAATAATAATAATAATAATAATAATAATAATAATAAAAATAATAATAATAAAGGTCTTCATTTAAAGGAAATATTTTACATTATTAGAATTACATGTATAGGGCGAGATTCAGCTCAGGCGCATGATATCAAATGATATCACGCACCTGCCTGTTTTCCACCTAACCCAAAATTATACAGTGCGTTCATAAAGTGTGGAAACTCTCTATTATCTTACGAGTTAATTATTTTCGGAGGAAAAGCTCGGACAGGTCGATTTTGTATTTTAGTGTTCCACCTTACAAGATATAACGTCATCGATATTTTTTTTTATGTCAAAAATTGAAAGCCTATATTTTTTCTGAGTTCAACCATATCACATACGTCATATCTCATAGTTCGATTTACAGTATACCGAGTATAAAGGAAATCAGTGTTCATATTTTCAACATTCATTTCATTATTCATTTTGCAACGTAAACCTGAGAATTACTCAGTAGTTAGTACGAGTATATTGATACACTTGAATAGTAGGCTAAGCAAACATATGAAAGCCCTTAGCAACCAGACAATAAGTTCTTAGTTACCATTGCATATGTCACACTGGTTTTCTTTATACTCAGTATACTGTGATAAGAACTGTAAGATATGACGTATGTGGTATGGTTGAACTCAGAAAAATATAGGCTTTCAATTTTTGACATAAAAATATGCCATTACAATTTAAAAAAATATCGATGACGTCATATCTTGAAATGTGGTAGGGGAAAAATAATTTTTTTCTAAAAAAAGGTGGAAAACAAAAATACAAAATCGACCTGTCCGAGCTTTTCCTCCGAAAATAATCAACTGGTAAGATAATAGAGCGTTTCCAAGGCCACATGACCTCAGTAGTTGAAGGCCTTAATAAATGAATAAAAAAAATGGAGCGTTTCCACACTTTATGAACGCACTGTATACGTTGTGCTTTGATTTCATCTCTTTCTATTTCGTATCGCCAGTCCGATTTTGATTACTTGCTGACGTATGAGTTGAGTAGTGATATTATTCAAAGCGAAATAGTCAATGTGGAGCCAAGCGTGCATGAACATGAATTAATTCCCTGTTTCCAGGAATTATTCGTGTATTCATGCCGAATATATTCAAATATTAGTTCACACCATTCACACCAAATATAGTCTCACGTTCATTTAGTTTCTTCAATCATAACCGGGTTAAAATTGAATCATGGATGCTTTCCATCCCATGATGATGATGATGCGTCGGGGATTCAAATCACATATTTTTCGGATGCTGAAACTACTACGACTGTGTGCCATGTTTTTAATAACCACAGTTTTTGAATAATTTTCCGTTCTAAATGCAATGATGTATCACTTATGATAAAGTTCAATGGGCAATAGGCACATTCGAACCATTTAAATCACCGGGACCAGACGGGATCTACCCTACAATGCTGCAGAAGGGTCCCGAAGCACTGCAAATCAGACTCTGTAACGCACTCAGAGGCAGTCTGGCCCTCGGCTACATACCACAACCTTGGAGGCACGTTAGGGTCACTTTTATACCAAAACCTGGAATAGCAGGATAGGATTCGGCAAAGTCCTTAAGACCAATCAGTCTTATGTCATTTGTACTCAAGACGTTGGAGAAGCTAGTGGACAGACATATCAAGGGCGGTGTACTGGTGGAGACACCACTGTATCGTGAATAATATACCTATAGGACTGGCTGTTCAACGGAGACAGCACTTCGCCAAGTAGTAACGAGAGTGGAAAATACGCTGGAAAATAAAGATGTACTGTTAGCGGCCTTTCTAGATATAGAAGGGGCTTTCGACAATACTTCGATAAACTCAATCACCAGAGCTCTTAGACACAGAGACGTCGAGGAACCATATGTTGCCTGGATAGACTCAATGCTAAGGAATCGGTTGTTACACACTACAGTATTAGAGGAAATCATAGTAGCCAGGGGACCCAGGGGACCTGAGGATGCCCGCAAAGGTGAAGTACTATCTCCGCTTCTGTATGGAATCTGGTCGCGGACTCGCTGTTGGTAACACCAAACGACGCAGGACATAGAACCCTTGGATATGCTGACGATATAGTAGTCTTAGCACAAGGGAAATTTAACAAATCGGTTAGAGACCGCATGCAGGAGGCTCTTAACCTGGTCACGAGATGGACGGACATGGAGGGGCTGAACGTCAACCCTAACAAGGTAACCATAGAAGACAAAAAACAGAGGGCTAGAACCTATACGACTTCAAGGAGAGAATATACAGATAAAGGGGAAGTCAAATATCTTGGAGTGATTCTTGACTCCAAGCTGACGTGGAACCAGCATTTAGAAAAAACAACAAAAAAAGCGGTGACCTCACTAGTGATGGCCAGACGATCTTTTGGAAAAAAATGGGGGCTATACCACATATGCTGCATTGGTTGTATAGCTCGATGGTCATGCATTCCATCACATACGCCTCTTTGGTGTGGTGGCCCAAAACACAACAAAGAGGAGCCATAACAAAACTATATATACAAGGTACAAATCCTGTCTCGGAATCACAGGAGCAATTGAATCAACACCAACTGCACCCATGGAGACACTCCTGGGACTGCCTACTCTTTACCTAGTGGTGCAAGAGGTGGCAAGGCTTGGTGTCTCTAGACTGCAGAACACACCCAACTTGAACGTTGGAATGGGACACATGAGCATTGTCAGAATTGTGATCAGGGACGTGCTGGGAACGAGAATGGACCATATTCCGAAACGATACTGCTTCAACAACCAATTCAGAGTGCTGATACCGGACAGAACTGAGTGGGATGGTTTGCAGATGGGAATCACAGGAGCAATTAAATCAACACTAACTGCACCCATGGAGACACTCCTGGGACTGCCACCTCTTCACCTAGTGGTGCAAGAAGTGGCAAGGCTTGGTGTCTCTAGACTGCAGAACACACCCAACTTGAACGTTGGAATGGGACACATGAGCATCGTTAGAATTGTGATCGGGGACGTGCTGGGAACGAGAATGGACCACATTCCGAAACGATACTGCTTCAATAACCAATTCAGAGTGCTGAAACCAGACAGAACTGAGTGGGATGGTTTGCAGATGGGAAAATCTGGTACACAGATAGATCCAAGAATGGGAATGGGTTGGGCTCAGGAGTGTTCTCCAGAAATCCAAGTACTGGCATCAGCTATACTCAGTACGCCATTCTTCAACTCACGAGGGAGAACAACAGGAGAAACGTTAAAAACGCGCACATCAACATCCTGTCAGACAGCCAAACGGCACAAGGAAGTGACGTCCAAACTGGTATGGGACTGCAAAGAAGAACTAGGAGTACTGGTAGACCGGAATCAAGTCAAACTAATATGGGTCCCAAGACCCCGGGGAATTGCAGGCAATGAAAACGCAGACGAACTAGCAAGAGAAGGTTTGGAAAATCCCCCAAATCAAGGGCAGACACCAGGGGTTCCGAAGTGTACAGAAGAGCGTCTGTAAGAGGTTGGAAAAATTACTGGGAAAGCATACCAAGAAACAAACACGGGAAAAAATACATTAAAGGACCGTGCCATAAAAGAACGGCAGACCTGTTAGCGATGAACAGGAGCCAGTTGAGAACCGTTACGGGACTCCTGACTGGTCATGACCAATGAAGGAGCACCTCAACAAAATATGGGACTGTAGGAATCCAGAGACAGTGACACACATACTGTGCTATTGCGAGGTACTAGACCGCAAAAGACAGGCAATCTTTGGGCAGCCATCTGACGATCCAGAACTATACAGATCGCACTCAGTAAAGGACTGTACAAACTCGTACAAGGCATGAAATTACTGGATTGATTACTGTGATAGTGCATTACATTGGCATGATACAATGGGCCAATAGGCCTAAATGTCACCGGGGGCAACATCCTGCCGGGCCTAGAGGTGGAGGCTTAGTGCGTAGCCCTGTGAATCAGTAGGTCTGGAGTCTTGAGCCTGATACTTCTCACCTCTCTATAAAAGATTTCCTCCAACTCATCGAAAAAAAAAACTTATGACGGTGTCGTTTCTGATAATTTTCGACCACTATTACGAATTTCTTAAGAGATTTTCACAAATATTTAAAACATGTCAACCTATAAGCTCTTGATTTTCTTCGGCTCTAGGATACCATTTCCATAATCTTTTCTTCATTTCAGGACCTTGCATTTTTCAAAAAGTCCTTAAAAAATCGATATAATCTGAAACGTAAAGGAAGCCTCATGTGATACATTATTGCATTTATACTGAAAAATAAAAATGGTTCTTTTTATGTACCAGCTATAACGATAACTTCAAAAAAATTAATTATAAAATAGAATATTCACATTTTCCGAGAAAACTATGTATACAGTGACCGCCAAAAAGTATGTACCATATGGGAAAAATTTTTATTATTGGAGTATTGGAAAAAATATTCTGGGGAAAAGTTTGTGCATGTCCGATAACCTAAAAATCGATTTTGACACATGTCACGTGATCGCTATAATGGCGGCAAAATTAAAAAAATTGCAATGCAAAGGCAAAAAAGGGGTAAGATGGCAAGATATCAAAAAAAGTTATTTGAAAAAGTCACTTAGAATTCAATTTTATACACATAAACTAAGTTTCAAGAGATAATTAAAAAAAATTGAAAATAGCAATTTTTTAAAAATATTTTCCCATCTTTTTAAAAATATTATTTTTTTTTCTTATGAATAGCTTGACTATACTGAAACATTTGCATTTAATGATAATGACAAAACTTTCTCATTTTCTCCACACCAGAGGGAACTAAATTAAAAAAATTGGTTTTTGCCAGAACCCTCGCTGTTACATTGGTTCTTATCTAACAGTTATATCAGAATTCCAAGACTATTGTGTTGATATGGCAATCTAGAAACACCATGTTTCCTGATTTTAATCAAGTTTCAATAATAATGCTGTATGAGCGTTTTACTTTGAACATAAACTTTAAGAATCTTTAATTTGACGCACTATTTTCAAGTTTATGTGCGAAGTGAAACGCTCATGCACGATTATCATCGGAAATTGATTATAATTTGGAAATTACTATGTTTTTGGAGTGTCATGTCATCACAATGGTCGTGGAATTCGGATATAACTGTTGGATACGAACCGATGTAACAGCAAGGGTTCTGACAAATTCCCATTTTTTCAATTTAGTGCCCTCTGGTGTGGAGAAAATGAGAAAGTTTTGTCATTATCATTAAAATGCAAAAATTTCAGTATAGTCAAGCTATTCATAAGAAAAAAAATAATATTTTTAAATAGATGGGAAAATATTTTAAAAAACTTTTATTGATATCTTGCCATCTTACCCCTTTTTTTGCCTTTGCATTACAATTTTTTTCATTTTGCCGCCATTCTAGCGATCACGTGACATGTGTCAAAATCGATTTTTAGGTTATCGGACATGCACAAACTTTTCCCCAGAATATTTTTTCCAATACTCCAATAATAAATTTTTTTCCCATATGGTACATACTTTTTGGCGGTCACTGTATAAATAAAATGTTTTCCCCTATTTTTTAATACAACTTCCTAGAGTCGCATTTTGATAACCAAGTAATCTCCATCAATATGATTTCTATACTATATGCTATGGCGCATCTAGGAATTTGTTTAAAATAAAGCGAGCTAAAAGGAAAACATATATACCATTCATGCGTCTATTCACACTCACCCTGATGTACATTGGAATACTTTAAATAAAACAGTAATTACCTTGAGCTGCCTTCTCTAAATTATGTGCGCCTTGAGCCAACTGTCTCATATTTCCTTCTGCTGCCTCACCAGTTTCATGGAACTTTTTGTCGATGTTCCTAACTGCATTTGTTGCCATAATTTGCGCACCCTCGGCAAGTTCATCTCTCTTAGCTCCAGCTGCTCTAGCAGTTTCATGAAACTTATTGTCGATATTTTTGGCAACGTTGATGGCTCCTTCTGCCAGAGCTTGCCGCTTCGATTCAGCAGCCTCAGCAGTTTCTTGAACCTTGTTGTCTATAGTGCGAGCCATATTTTGAGCTAAATTCTGCGCTCCTTCCCCAAGTTCTTTCTTCTTTGCTTCTGCTGCTTCTGCCAAGGCTCTCCTCTTCGATTCAGCAGCCTCGGCTGTTTCCTGTACCTTGTTGTCAATGGTCCTTGCTACATTCTGAGCCAAATTCTGAGCCCCAGCAGCAAGTTCTCGTCTTTTAGCTTCTGCTGCTTCGGATGTTTCGTGAACTTTATTATCGATACTTCTCGTGAAATTTTGCGCTCCTTCTACCATTTCTCTTTTCTTAGCTTCAGTTGCCTCTGCGGTTTCATGAACTTTGTTGTCGATATTTCTTGCTAGATTTTGAGCTCCCACTACAAGGTCTCGCTTTTTCGCTTCTGCTGCATTTTTCGCTTCATGAATTTTATTGTCGACATTGTATGCAATATTGTGTATACCCGCAGCAAGCTCCTGCTTCTTAGCCTCTGCAGATGCAGTTGCTTCACGAGCTTTCCTCTCTAAACCATCTTCTGTTTCTCTCAGCTTGTTATCAACATTTCTGACTATGCTTTGGGTCCCTTGAATTAAATTTTGTTTCTTGGCCTCAGCCGCCTTGAGTTTATCATCAACGTTATGAGCTGCATTATATACGCCTTCAGCTAGAGCTCGTTTTTTGGCCTCTGCTGCTTCGGCAGCTTCCTTCGCCTTGTTTCCAATTTTATCACCAGTTTCTTTAATTGTGTTGTCCACATTTCGAACTGCCTGTTGCACACCATCAGCAAGAGCTTTTTTCTTTGCCTCAGCTTCTTCAGAAGCTGCACGGGCTGTTCGTTGTATAGATTCTCCCGTTTCCTTAATTTTGTTATCGATATTTTGAGCTGCATTGTATGCTCCTTTGGAAAGAGATATTTTCTTTGCTTCTGCTGCATCAAGAGCTTCCTTTGCTTTTTGTTGCACAACATTTTCCGTCTGCTTAATTTTGTTATCAATATTTTGCGCAGTATTTCTCAAACCTTCTGCTAGTGCCTTCCTCTTAGCTTCAGCAGCTTCTTCCGTCTCTCTCACTTTCTGGGCAACAGATGCTTCTGTTTCTCGCCATTTCTGATCGGCAGTTTGAGCTGTCCGTTGTATAGCTGTATCTGTATCACGAATTTTGTCATCAATGGCCTTACCTATATTCAGTAAACTCTCCTGGAGTGTGTTTTCGGCAGCCTGTTCAGTTTCATGAATCTTCCTGCCAGCATTATTGATGTCTTCGTTCAGGTCATTTTTTGTTTTTTCTGCAGCATTACCTGAAAAATTATGTCATACTTTTGAGAAATATTCATGGTATAAAATAGGCGAAACTAAACATTTTTGCTCGATTCGTCAATTTAACTTATTTACTAGTTCGACTAAAACAATACTTCTTCAATGTCAAAATAACAATTCTGCTCTCAGGTCGGTAAGAATCGAGCAAGGATTTCAACCCTTTCTCTCTAGCGAAAGACTTCTCAAGAAAAGAATTCTATCCTTCGCGAATGAAAACAACATATCATCGGCTCAATTTGGTTTCCAATGTAACAAATCTGAAGATTAACGATAATGAAGCCGCAGCAGTGGTATTCTGTGACTATCAAAGGCCGGCCACTGACTGTGTAAATCACAAAATACTGCTAGGAACGTTAGAAAACGACGGTTTTTGTGAAGTGTCTCTGAAATGGTTTGAGTCTTATCTTCTTAAGCGCAGTCACGTAGCCTGCTCAAACGGTCTAACATCTCAAAAGACAGTGATAGATCATGGCGTGCCACACAAGGTTATAGGCCCCATATTATACCTACTATATGTGAATGATCTCGCAGCACTAGATATTGTATGTTAGTTTACCCTGTTTTCAGATGATACCACCATACTCTGTGGCACAACACGGAACACAAAAATCAAACGCAATTGTAGAAAACGACATCCTCAATTGTGTGACTCCAATTGCTTGACCTTCAATATAAATAAAACCCACATTCTCACATTCGAATGTTCGTTCAAGCCTCTCTTCCTTGTTAAGGTCCCAAAGACAAACAGGGAGATCTTCAATAACCACATGCGTAGATTTGAAGACCAAAGTGGAGGGACAGAGGCCACAGCGGTAGTGCCACAAATGACAATGGTTTATTGGAAACTGCGGATACTTCGGAGGTAAACCACACAACCAATTACTGAAGATACCCGGCGTTTCCGAAACCAAGGACCACCAAAGGACCACAGCCCGCAGCGGAGAGATAGGCTCCAGTTCCCTCCCGCAGGAAAAACAACGTTGCCAGAAGGGGCGGCCTCCAGTCGCAACCCCCTCCCCCAAATGGGGCCCCAACGACAAGGATCACGGCCACTTTTTCCCAGCGGGAAAAACAACGTTGCCAGAAGGCGCGGCCACCAGCTGCAATTCCCCCCCCCCCCCCCCCCGACAAGGATCACGGCCACTTTTTCCCAGCGGGAAAAAGGACTAGATAGAAACCCTACCACGCCCTTGAGTTGCTGAAAAAAAAAATACTGGCAGTAGTAAACGCTATGACAACAAACGCAGGACGCTAAAGCCAGTACAACTACCAAGGATGCTGCAGATATGTCCGTGGAAGATTAACGGCGCAACGTTGCGCTAGAATGAACTCCTAGAACCTCCAGGATTCAGGTGGATGTGGTGGCAGTACAATAGAGCAGACTCAAGACAAACAAGGACTTCAACATCCCAGGCTACAGCTTCCTTAGGACAGACAGACCATGACTCCACCCTCAAGGCGGAGGAGTCATCTTGATGTTAAAATCAGGTCTAGAGTATCAGGACGATTCCAAGCCATAACTCTCACTCGGTGATTCAGTAGCGTTCAGAGTGAAAGTGGGAGGCATAGGGCTCGTAAGAGTCTCATCCGTGTATGCTCCAAGAGAGTTCAACCTCCAGAGAGCAGACATGGAAAAACTCTTTCACCATCCGACAGTTGCTATCGGGGACTTCAACGCGAAGTCACGGGATTGACACTACCGAAACGAGAACCACCGACGTAGGAACCTCTCCACTTGCTTCTTCCAGATTTCGAGTACGTCACAGTGATGGCACCATTTGAGCCGACGCACTATCCAGGCGCTTGAAACGAAACACTCGTCATCCTATAGATAGCCCTAGTACAAGGAATTCCAGTGGTGATAGAAATGACTGTATCAGACGAGGGTCTCCAAACCACAACCCCATCCTACTGACCATAGGCGAAGATGAAGCCCCTATGACTAAGAAGATGGTGAACTGGCCCAGATTCCAACAAACCGTCCATATAGCCACATCAACATCCCCAGGATAAACACGATCCAGCAACTCGAAACCACGGTAACCGAGCTGAATCAGTGAATAGAAGTTCGCAAGAGATTCGAACCACCAGATTCGACAGTCAATGTCGCTGCTAGGCAGCTGAGAGAAGAACTGAAGCTTCTGAGGAATCAGGCAATGGGACAAGCGGAAGGACGATCTGAGCACAGAGGACAACTCCATCTGAAAGATGCAAAAAGTCCTAAGGCACGTCCGAAGGAAGACATACCCTCCATTCCACAGTGAAAGGGGACTAGTTCACGGCCGAAGACAAGGCGGAAGCATTCGCAGACTCCTTTGAACTCGAATGCCGGGAAAACAAAGTCGACTACACCGATGAAATGGAGGACATAGAAACCCACGTAGTCAGGACAATCAGACGGCTACGAAGGACAGACGACTCACACATCACCCTAGACCCAACTTCCCCAGAAGAAGTAAAAACTAATTTTAGGCACTCCAACGCCAGGAGAGCACCAGGACCGGATATACCCATCTGGGTACTCAAGGCGCTGCCAAGGAAAGGCATCACCGCCCTGACCAACGTCATAAACGCTAAGCTAATGCACTTTTCAGTCAGCTGGAACGAGGCAACAGTCATCATTATCCCGAAGCCAAACAAGAACCATAGCTACCTGCAGAACCACCGCCCCATTAGCCTAACACTAGGGAAGAACGAAGTATCAGAAAAAGTTATCCAGACAAGACTCGAGGCCATGAATGAAGAACTGAACATCCTCCGGGATGAACAGTTCGGATTCAGAGAAAAGCACTCAGAGCTCAAGATTACCAGCATTGTGGAAACGGCAGTAAAAAGCTGGAACCGCAATGCAAAGGGACACCGAACAGGGGTAGTTTTCCTAGACGTATCAAAAGCTTTCAACAGAGTCTGGCACGACGGATTCATAGCAAAGCTGGTAGACTCACAAACCCACATGGTGAAGCTAATCAGCTCCTCCTCACTAAGGAACCGGAAGTACGGATGCGGAGTCAGAGGAGAACTCTCATTCATTTCGCAGAACATTAGAGGAGGGAGTACCGCAAGGAGCGGTACTATCCCCACACCTCTGTTCCTATAATCTTTATTGCAGACATGCCAAGAGCGGAGCACCCGTCAACAAGGATAGCACTCTATGCAGACGACGAAACAGCCATCGTAGCCGAGTTATCGCATGAAAGGGAGGTCACAGCCAAACACCAACGGCAAGTAAGCGAATTCGAAGCAGTGTGGTTCGACAAGTGGATAAACGCGGAGAAGAGCAAAGCAATCTTGCTCACCAGGCGGCGCAGGAAACAAGACAGGCATGTCATCATGAGCGACCACCAAATCCCTTGGGTAGATCAATCAGTTTATCTAGTGGTAATCCTAGATAGGATGATAAGCCAGTCTGAACCAGAAGGAAACGAAGTTTATTCTGACGTAAGATTACATACAATACAAAATGTCAAATTAATAACTGATGTCTGTCATCGTGGTTGTCATCTCAACATAGGAAGCTAACCTTCCAAAGGCACATCATTCATATACCAGGATTAGCCAAAGCCGCAAGGCAAAAGCTTGGCCCACTCATAGGACGAATTGGCTAAATGGCCCTAGAGGTAAAGCTACGCCTCATTAAGACCGTCCTAATTCCGATCATACTGTACGAGTCAACCGCATGGGACAGTAACGTCTTCCTACGAATGGCAACAGACGTGCCAATATATATAGGCGTGTTCCGTTTCATGCATTGAGGACATAATGCGCATATGACCTTTCCGTTTCCTACATCGGGAGCGCATTGACACGCCCACTTTTATATTGCCCTCTTTGGCCTTGAGACATCGAAAGTGCATGTACTACTGCCCGTTCGTCTAGCAGCGATGAATGCAATCCGAGTTAGATCTGTCAAACTCAAAAGTCAAAACAAAGAGTTTCTTGTCTGTGGTTTCACGTTCAAACAGAAACTTCAGAAACCGAATTCAAAGTTTGATATTTGATGAAGTGTCAAGTATCGTGCATTATCACATTTACCTGATTTACCGTACAATGGAAGAAAAAATCGTCAATTCATTCAACATCATCGTCGGTCTCATGCCAAAACAACGAATGTGCAATTTTTCATTTCGAATGGAGAAGAGTATTAAGAATATTCGTGCTTCTTGCTTTGAAAACCAAGGTTAAGTTATCACATTCGCAAATTCACTCTCGTTCACAGTAGACAACCTGATAGCACTTTCGTGAGTTTGGCATTGAAAATTTTGGTAGAAAATTAGTATTTTACATATTGAAGTCAGAACCCTCGAATTAGTATATTCGCGGTTTTGACGTGGGACAGACGATTTTATCCTCATAACTATCACTTGTATCAGAATCTGAGCTACTCTCATTTCCACAAAGCTCGTTTCCTACTCTTGCCATTCTACCCATATTAATTTATTTACTAGATTAACAGATTTGTTTTTGTTACATAAAAATTTGGTTAACTGATAAAGTGATGAACGTCAACATCTACGGGAAACGACATGCACCACGCAAGCAAAAATTGTTCCGATTCAACCCACCAATGTCAATGTTAGTTGAAACGGAACGCTTGATTATGTCTGCAACAGTGATGCGATGAATGCATGAAACGGAACACGCTTTTTATAAACCGAACAGGTATATATACAACGAACCTTGACATATCATCGGTCTATGTAGACATCTGATACGCACACACGCGGCGGCAACAATTGTGAGAGTGGAAAACCACAAAAACCGAATCCGAACTACTCGAAGAAAAAAGACAATAGAGACAAGTATAGAAGACCAGTCAACCAGACAGACGACACACCGGAAGAAATAAAACATAGGCAGGAGCTCTGGCAACGCCAGCGTCTACATCAACCGGGCTTAATTCCCGATTAATCATACCTTATATGTTTCAGCTTACTAGTACACAGTAAATTAAATGAAAGAGTTGTATTTCATGCACAGCTAGACGAATATAGCTGTGCCGCCTGTCCCTCTGAATATTGGGTGCGCAGTGAAACAGCCGCTGTCCTTTTTCGTCCTTTCCCGATGAAAATTGGTAGTGTTTATCTGTCGCGCATCTCAGAGGCACAGCTTTATTTGCCAAGCTGTACATTTATCATATTTGCAAAGTGCTTTTGGTTACTAGAGCATCATCAGTCCGACACCTGCAAGTAATATCATTGTTCAAATAGAAGTAAGTTAATTAATCAATGCCTGTGGAATCGGCATTGGACCCAAACGCGAGTGTCATCTAGCGTGATTAGTTACAAACATGAATAATTGACGTCAATTTAATGCAGGGTTCTTCAAGGATCCCTAATTCTAATGCTGTGCCCCCATTTGAATCCAATATTAATCCCATAAGGTTGGCTAACTATCATCGTTGTATGAGTAATCCTCATACAACGCTATCATACTTCTATTTAAACAATACTACAGATAGATGGAGAACACCATAAGGCTATCGTTGAAAAAATGTGTGGCAATGAAAATTTACAACCATGCGCGCCAGCCAGGAGGAGTTTCAATATCAACTTCAGTTACGGAGAATACAAACACAAATGTTTACAATAATAATTGTAGTATCAACTATTAAACAATATGGATCTTTTTGTATTCTTGAAATTTGAATACCATCCGTGCTTTAAAAATCAACCAAATAATTCTCAGAAAAAAAGTAATTTTTCCAGAATTGTTTGGTTAATTTTCTAAGCACTTATGGTATTATCCTCGAAAACACCATGATCTGGAAAAAGTAGTACTGGTTTCAGAAAGTGATGACATTGATTTGACTTGAAAAAATTATGGCATTTGATTGGTTCCTAAAATATGAAGGATTTTGTCAGTAGTAGGTGTAAGCAAGCTTGAACATTGGAAAGAACTATGACTATAATCTTGTTGCAAAAGCATACTACACAAATGATGTGCTACTCACCGATATCATTCACAAAGCTTTCACCATCCTTTTTGACTTGTTTAGCAAACTCAGCAGTTTATATATACAACGAACCTTGACATATCATCGGTCTATGTAGACATCTGATACGCACACACGCGGCGGCAACAATTGTGAGAGTGGAAAACCACAAAAACCGAATCCGAACTACTCGAAGAAAAAAGACAATAGAGACAAGTATAGAAGACCAGTCAACCAGACAGACGACACACCGGAAGAAATAAAACATAGGCAGGAGCTCTGGCAACGCCAGCGTCTACATCAACCGGGCTTAATTCCCGATTAATCATACCTTATATGTTTCAGCTTACTAGTACACAGTAAATTAAATGAAAGAGTTGTATTTCATGCACAGCTAGACGAATATAGCTGTGCCGCCTGTCCCTCTGAATATTGGGTGCGCAGTGAAACAGCCGCTGTCCTTTTTCGTCCTTTCCCGATGAAAATTGGTAGTGTTTATCTGTCGCGCATCTCAGAGGCACAGCTTTATTTGCCAAGCTGTACATTTATCATATTTGCAAAGTGCTTTTGGTTACTAGAGCATCATCAGTCCGACACCTGCAAGTAATATCATTGTTCAAATAGAAGTAAGTTAATTAATCAATGCCTGTGGAATCGGCATTGGACCCAAACGCGAGTGTCATCTAGCGTGATTAGTTACAAACATGAATAATTGACGTCAATTTAATGCAGGGTTCTTCAAGGATCCCTAATTCTAATGCTGTGCCCCCATTTGAATCCAATATTAATCCCATAAGGTTGGCTAACTATCATCGTTGTATGAGTAATCCTCATACAACGCTATCATACTTCTATTTAAACAATACTACAGATAGATGGAGAACACCATAAGGCTATCGTTGAAAAAATGTGTGGCAATGAAAATTTACAACCATGCGCGCCAGCCAGGAGGAGTTTCAATATCAACTTCAGTTACGGAGAATACAAACACAAATGTTTACAATAATAATTGTAGTATCAACTATTAAACAATATGGATCTTTTTGTATTCTTGAAATTTGAATACCATCCGTGCTTTAAAAATCAACCAAATAATTCTCAGAAAAAAAGTAATTTTTCCAGAATTGTTTGGTTAATTTTCTAAGCACTTATGGTATTATCCTCGAAAACACCATGATCTGGAAAAAGTAGTACTGGTTTCAGAAAGTGATGACATTGATTTGACTTGAAAAAATTATGGCATTTGATTGGTTCCTAAAATATGAAGGATTTTGTTAGTAGTAGGTGTAAGCAAGCTTGAACATTGGAAAGAACTATGACTATAATCTTGTTGCAAAAGCATACTACACAAATGATGTGCTACTCACCGATATCATTCACAAAGCTTTCACCATCCTTTTTGACTTGTTTAGCAAACTCAGCAGTTTCATCGGCTTTTTCGTCGATTACTTTCTCAATATGACTTTCACTTTCTTCCGCTTCTTTAGCGACTTCCTTCTTTTTCCTCGTGAATAAGTCAGAAACTCTTGTACCAAAATTTCTGAGAGAGGCTGAAATGAAAAAAAAAAATTAATTTGTTTAGCCTTAATCTGGAAGCGAAAAAAGTTCTTTTCATCCGTTGTAAAGTTTTCTGCGACTTAAAAATACTACAAACGAATGTTATTTAGTATTTCCAGGTGTGAGAAAGACACATATTGTGCTATAATATACAAAACATTCTCAACTTTAGGTAAAATTATACAAGTGCTCAAAAACCTACGAAACAACATAACAAAATGAGCCCAGAAGATTTTTTCAAATCTGATGGGACATTGTCGGCCCATTGGATATTAGAGCATGGTAGAGGTATCGCAGAAGAAACCCTTTGTAGAAAATGCGAAAACCTGTGCCAGTATGAGGCCTTACACTTTTCCAGTACCTAGAAGGTGTCACCTTTAGCAAATAAGTGAAGTCTCATCAGGAAGGTAAATCGAATGAATTCCTCTAAAGACAAGAAGTAATACAAAAAATGTGAATAAGTTGTAGTTGAATTGGCTAAAAATCCAACTTTATACTGAATCTAATCTACTTCATTTAATCAGTTGAAAGCTTTCTGTGGTCTTATAGGTGGCTCTGGTAGCTACTTTCTTGGTGGGTACTGGACCAGCAGACAAAATCGAATGTGGATGAGTAACATTATATAGCTCTCCGCCCTGACCAGGTCTGCACTGATGATCGGCAGACCCGTGAAACAAGTCTGCAATAGATGTCACTCTTTTTCTGTTAATATTTACAGGGAGCATTGCGAGGTGTGTTCTTGTAGAAATTATTTGCCAGGTGTTGTGCAGGTATGATTCGGCAGTCGTAAGGGCTGATTATTTTATGTTTAATGCTCACCAACGAATCTCATATTGTAAAGGAAAGGACCCAACACGAAAACTTATGGGAAATTGGCTCTCAGTAAAATTGACTGATATTTCACTATGTTATAGTGAGATGAGTCATTAAAGAAATGTGTGATTTTAAATGATTTTGTATGTGTCGTTTCTGAGATATAAGCGTAAGTGGCTAGGATTGACAAAGAAAATGATTGTTTTTTAGTCGAAATGAGACGAGTTCAGGATGAAAATGTATTTATCGGAACTCGTTAACATGTCCAATCATAATTTTATGAATGATAGTATATTAGGTTATATACGGGGCATTGTAAAAAAAGTCGTTTTTTGAGATTTTCTTTTAACACTAGTTCAGAACCAATGAGTCACATTTTGGTAGGACAGCACAGTTTCGGTCTATTCTAAGCTATAAAAACGTGTTTTATTTCTTGATAACTCTCTGTGTTTGAAATGCGATTTTTTTTTAAATTTTGTTACATTTTTTAGGACATTTATAATGGTTTTATTGAATAAGATAACGATAGATAGCACCTCCAAATTCCATGCCAATGCATGACACCCTTTCAAAAACTACTTATATTAAAACATACGAACATTTCCTACTCAACTCCGACAGTTGGCAACATTGTTCAGATAACACTTGATCATCTGTAACCGTTTTCTCATTCCGTAATGAGAACTACTCCCGTCAACACGTTTTCGTTCAAAGAGTGTCAATTTGTATGTAAGTTTACATTTTTTCATTTGTTTTACTTATGGTTTTAAACATACTGAATCTTTGAAGCTAGAAAATGAGTATAGACCATTCCAGAACACGTGACTTTGACATTTGCTGGAGGCCACACATATCGATTAGTTGGTGTTTAACATTGTGCATTTAGTTTAAAAGTTTTTTTTTCTGGTTTTATTTTGATAAAATTTCAACAAATATGCCTCGAAGTACTTATTATTTAGTCCTTAGCGGTGATATCAAGTGCCGGTTCGATGAAAAAATTCGTATCATAGACAATATCGCGATCCGTACCATAATTAACTGATATCCACTAACTAACTTTCTATAAAATGTCGAGAACAAGAAGCTGCAGACTCATCTGGTTTCTCTTCTTGTGGTGTAGCCCATATTTTGGGTAGGAATCCTGTCAGGATGCATGTTTTCCTTTAAGGCACTGGGTTTTCCTAAAATTATTTTTGAAACTCATTTATGTACAAAAATTAACTGAAATAATCTAACTAACCTTCGATAAAATGTCGAGAATACACACGCCAAGTTCTAAGTTGTGATTTACTATAAGGGGGCCCCGTTTTAAAGCATTGATCCAAGCATCGCGGCGTTGTGCAAATAGACCATTTAAATAGTCACCATGTTTCGTTAAAACTGCCGAAAATCGAAATAAAGATACCTCATCCCTTTCTCCCTACATTCCTCACTTAACAACACTACAAAACGATGGTGTATTAATACATTTGAGAACTAATTACTAATTAAAGTCTAACTATTGACCGTTGTTTACCAGTGGTAAATAAAAACTAAATAGAATATTTTCCCACCAGCAAATGTCAGTGACGTCATTCTGGAATGGTCCGCGTAGTTTATGTTTTCCCTTCATTAGATTTAGATGCAATAAATAACAGATTTGTTAGTGTAGTGTCAGCTTCTGGTCTAACTGAACCTCTTGAGGCTAATAGTTGACATCCGATGTCAGGCATCAGATTTCGCAATTTCTTCAGCTGGTTAAAAGAAATTGACGTTTTGCTTCTTCATGATCACACAAATAAATTTGGATAAATTTGGGAACCAAAAGATGGCATCAGTGGTGTCAACAATTGGTCATATAGGTGTCAGCTACATAACAAAGTTAAATTCACAGTAGAAATTGAACAAAACAAGAAGCTTAACTTCTTAGATTCGAGTATTTCAAGGGTTAGTAATAGTTTTAAATTTAATATCTACTGGAAAAACACCTTCACGGACTGTACAATTCTTTCAAAGGTCAATGATACACAGATCTTTTGCAATCCCTTTACCTGATAAGAATTTCCAGGATGAACTAAACATCATTAAACAAATTGCGGTAAACAATCAAGTACCAGTTTCTATAATAGATAAATTAATAACAGGTAAAACTCATAAAACGGTTATGAGTGAACTATACCCAAATATCGAAGAACACAATACACGTAAATATAGTAGCATTAATTACTCAGGTAAAATTTCAGAAAACATTCAAAATTATTTTTCCAAATTGAAAATAACAACAGCTTTCATAAGTAATAATAATTTAGGCAGAATTCTGTTCAATGCAAAACCTAAACGAGATAGAATGAAAAAATCAGGTATATATAAATTAGAATGCGGGGAATGCTCTGCAGTAGATACAGGCCAGAACGGTAGAAATTTTGACGTAAGGCTCCGTGAATACGTCTGTTTCGACAAAAAATCCACAATGTACGAACATCTGCAAGAATCCAAACTCAAGATAAATAAAGATAATCTCAAAATCCTACACACATGTAATAAAGGAAAGAAAATGAATCTGTTGGAAGCCATGGAAATCAATAAATCAATTAAAAACCCGAAATATAAAACCCTCAACGAGCAACTCGATTTATGTAGGTCTCCACTTTTGAATTTGTGATTTTGACAAACCAGGTAATTTCCATAACCTCCAGTATTTATATCGTTTCACCCATGTTCATTTAATTTCATTTATTTTCATTTAATTACCTCTCCATCCAGTTTACCTGCAAACTCCCTATATAACTAGGTTTAGAGTACAATTGTATTAGTTAGTTTTTATACTTGATAATGGGATATAGCCCGAAACCGGTCGTAAATATAAAAAACTAGTGGACATAAGACAAAAATTGTGTTTCTTTCGTTTCATTAAAGATTTCAGCTTCTGAAAATGTTGCCGAGCCACTAGCATCTGGTAATAACGCAGCGGCCCCACAGCAAGAACAGATACCTGAGAATTTCATAGCAGAACCAGGGCCATCTGAAAACAGTTATTCATGAGTTAACACCAAACAAAAAAAAATAATACAAATTGCAGCCTGAAGTCAACAAACACCGCAGATCCCACAATTACATCTCAATTCATAAAAGGATGAAAAAGGAAAACATTCCTTGTGTACTCACATCACCCCAAAAGATTATGTATTACCGGAAGAAAGAAGAAGATAAGCAACAGAAAGCTGAAACGTAAGCTAAGACAAAAGAAGAAAGAGAACAAAAACGAAAAGAGTTACAAGAAAAGAAAGAATCTGCTGAAGAACAGAAGAAAAAAAATAAAGGCAAAAAAGAAACGGTACACTCAAAGGACAGGTTGATAGTGATTTAACGACTTCAGAATCATTATCGATTGAAAGTGCTGACTCTTCTCCATGGGATGAAGATTTCGAAGACGTCAACAACGAAGATGACGATTTATCATACGAACCAGTTAATTTCGAATTTCTCAAGAAGGAGGGATTTGGTCTTGTGTGAATTCATAGGTGGTAAACGTATTCAAACTATATTTGTTTATCTATGTGTGGTGCAAGATAAAAAATCAAACATTCAAGTTATGGGATTAAAATCCACAGACAGAATAAAAAAAGAGTTTGTTCCACATGAAGAGGACATTCTTTTATATCCATAGACCAAGTAATTGGCAAAGTATCTCAACCAGAAATTTTGAGGAGAGGGGAAATCAGTTTTGCTTTTCCAAAATCATTGCCTAAAGGAGTTTAAAAATTAATCAAGTCATCTATTTGTCACAAACATGTCATCTATTGGACTATTTCAATTCAGAGGTGTCATCTTTAGGTAGTGATGATGGGTACAAATAAAATATCTTTTCTCGTTCAGTTTTTTATAAAATATTCACATGATAATGATGACCAGTCCTAGAAAACATTAGGGTATCTCATGATGTGTTCACTTTTAAAATTTTATTGAGAATATTGAAAATTTCAGTTATTTTTCATTTAATTTCCTTAATAGTGTCGTCTATTGGTGGGTTTACCTCATCTCAAAAACCATTTCGTTAATTTGGACCTAATTTCACTCACACTATTTTGAAAATGTTGACTTATTATATGTAAAAGTTTTGTCAACTTTGCATATTGCGTTTCTAAGATGTTTATTTTTGAAGTGTACGGTATTACGATATATGTGGTTGTTGAATTCGTTAATAATAATTATGTTCTTGAAGTTGCGTGTATTGATGCAATCTTGTTGTTGAGCGTAGTTTGCGTTGTTTATTGTATCGAACAATTGATTTGGAAAAGTTTTGTAATAGAATTTAATTCATCAAAAGGTTCTCTGAATTTTTATTCAATCGATAGTAATATACCCATATGTCATGAAATGGTAAACTTTGAAAATACATATCTTATAAACGCAACATGTAAATTTGACAAACCATTATATACAACATTCTCAAAATAGTGTGAGTAAAATTATGACCAAATCAACGGAACAGTTTTTGAGATATTCAATAAAATCATTGTAAAACCTAACAAAAAATGAAACGTGCCCTGTATCTGAATGAAAGGTAATTGTGAATAACTGAATCCATTAGAAAGTTACTTTATCTTTTGTTCAATCAACAGCAGTAATAAATTATTTGTTTTGTAGTAAAAACAACCATACTTGTTTTCAGCATAGGGGTATAATCCAAAATTTAAAAAATTCACATTCCAAATATATAGAGTCATCAAGAAACAAAACAAGTGTTTATCAGGTAGAATAGACTAAAACTATGAGGTCTTTTCAAAATATAACTTGTTGGTTCTGGAATAGTGCTAGAATAAAAATCCCGGAAAACGACTTTTTTACTGTTCCCCGTATACACCCTAATGTACTTTCATTAATAAGATTATGACTGGACATATTAACGAGTACCGATGAGTACATTTTCATTCTAAATTTCTCTTTTTTCAACTAACAAAACAATTTCTTTCTTTGTCAATCCTACCCAGGTACGTCGTTTTTAAGAACTTCGACCGCTTATATCCCATACAAAATCATTTAAATTCACTCATTCTTCCAAAGACCCATCCCACTATACACAATAAAATTTCAGCCAATTTGACCGAGAGCCAATTTCCGGGGTCCTTTGAGAGAGACTGGATTTTAAAAATCAATTTTCATTGAGGTAATCTAATTCAGTGTAAATCTGAAGTTTGGCGGCAAAAAATAGAAGAAAAACCTCCTCGGGAAGACAGACAACTTCCACACAACAAACCTCGTCAGATCTATATCACTCATCTTTTAAATAAGAAATACTAAGTAGGTACCATACAATAGCTATATTTAGTAGTATTCGTACATACGTAATTTTTCAACCGATTCACAAATTGAAATCCTACGCTGATTCAGAATCCTAATGCAAGAATATAACAGCAATTTTAGAAATTACTATTTATGAAAATTGAGGTGACGCCTCTTTGTGTTTTACGGGCAATGTCTAGAATCACTCTGTATCAACATCAGAGGTTAGCTTATTATATTCCTTATGAAGAAGACTTATTTCGTTATTTCAGTTCAATAGGTAATCGTAGGTACTTCATTCAACACTGTCGAAAATAGAACACTGAAAATCTATCAAATTAAATATTTTTGAAAGAAATCATGAAATCATTCTCGACACGCTATTTGAACATTGAACAATATTATCTCTTTTTAACATCAATTGATTGCGTAAATAAAAAAGTTGGTTTCAGGTTACATATTCAAATAAAGCAATGACCTTGTATTGAACACTTCATTAAAAAATGCCAAAGTAATTATAGTACAGAAAAATATCAGAACGATCATGAGATACAAATAAAAAATTCGCCGATTGTAGCACCACTGAGTTGTAACATCTCCAATATAGATTGAATGTTTTTCACTAACTACTCACTATGCTCATAGTTTTTGTTGACGTGTTTAACAAAAGTTTTCAGGTCCTCATTGCTTAGAGGTATTTTTAAGATGGTGACCGAAAGTTTATCTATTCAAAATATCAAAGGAAGGATGGGTTGATATTTCAGAAGACTATTTCATTAATTTATATTTCGATCAGTAGCTTACTCAGCAATTATTATTTATTTCTAATCTGCAAAATACGATAAATCAAATTTTCTCTGCTTTTCTATCCAATAGAAAGTCGTAATTTTGTAACGATGCGAATTTTGATAAGTTGGAAAATGTTGAGGTATTGTAAAGTTTTGATAACCCGTTTGTTTAATTTGTCATACTATTTTCGTAGGTTCTGACAGTTTTTGTGTTGAAACACGAATCATTATCGAAAAAATCACTCAAAAAATTAAAAACGCCATCACGGACGCAAAACCAAAAAATTCTATATGGGCCCAATTCAATGAGTTTTGAGAAGCAAGGGAATACAAATTATTGGCGAGACATCAGCTGAAAAAATTGTCAACATTTTTCAGGACTGGGGTTTCAACATGAACAGAAAAAATGATGATTATAAAGTCATGTGTCAAAACAATATTGAACACTACTGGGAAAATGTTATAGGAAACATTATATTTCAACGAATATGGCCCATTTGCTGATAGTTTTCAAGTCGATTAGACAAGACACAGATGCTAAGCATAAAGGTCTATAAGAATGTACCGAAAACCGGTTCATGTTCAAGCTCGATCTTCGAACGACATACAGCTCATGCCAATGCTTGGGACGAAGAAAATCTATAATATACCTACGTAAAGCTTGACAAATCTAGCTCTGATTGCCAAGCCTATCGACGCGCGGTAGCAGAAGAGCTCAGTACATAGTCAGAAACAAGTATGAGTTACTGTACTGGTCAGTTCTATTGAATCTGTCGCATTGTGAAGTGCACTGTGAAGTTTTATTAATGAATGTACACCATCTTTATCGTCCGAATACTTTCTCATTCTAAATTCACGCATCTCATACGTTTCTCTACATTCATAGCTAGATTTGTCAAGCTGTATGTGCACCTTTGAGCGAGTTAATGAGGCCGTAAATTACAAAACGTGTTATTAATTGGTAATATTAGTGTAATTATGTTTGAATAAAAATAAATTGATGTTTTTGTCGTTCTTGGTTTCTTTATTCATGGAGAACATAGAATATTTTCTCAGAAATACTTATCCGAAAACCATTCGTGGTAAAATTTTGCCGTGGCAATATTTTTAAACAAATTTGCTCGAGTTTGTTGCCAGGTAGCCGAGTGGTTAAAGCGACATTGTTTCAATCACTTTTGGCTGCCAGTCAAAGGTTCAAACTCTAGCGACTGCAGAACTTTTTCTGATGGCCCGAGAAAGTGCTAGGAATCGCACGTAAAAAGGTAAGACCTCGTTAATCCTTAGCTCGCACAAGTTTCGACTTCTGAGGGCTGCCGTTTGTAAGGGGACAACAGCTGGTTAACGGAAAAAAAAATTTAAACAAAAAAATTGAACTCGCGACATTGACCAAAAACAATGACGCTAGACTAATTGCTACGCAACAAATACTCGTAACAAGAAAATTTTTCCGGCAACTCATTATACAGAGTGACTCATTCAAAAGTGGGAAACCACTGTAACTTTTGTTTATTTGTTGTTCGATATAAACGATTTTGTTCGCGAAAAAGCTCTATAAATTATACTACCGTAACTTTGAGATGAGATTCGTAATGTCAAGACATTCTTCGAATATGTTTCGAAGCAAAAAATCCAAAAACCATATCAGCAATTTTGTTAAATAAAATTTGATGACGCCACTAGATTTGTGATGTTTTCAAATAGATGTAACAGAAAATACACGAAAAAACTAGTAATAAAAGTTATATTATAAGCCAAGGTTCTTTTTCGTTAGTGTACCTACTTGCGATGGAATGAACTTCACTAATGACTCGAATAAATTTGACTGATTTCGTCTTTTGTTTAACTGACTTCATCATCTGTAGCATTATAACTCTGCTATTAAAAATAACTTTTTTTTTTAATATTTGTATCTGAGGCGTGTTTAGATAAACAAAGATCAGTAATATTATGAATTTCTGTTTGTTAGAAAACCTTTTCCCCTGAGTGAGATGCAATGACATGCGCATTGAACTATGGTACATTTCTGTATAACATGATGACGGCAAATTTATTGCTATATGCTGTCTTCGTATTGTCACGAAGCTAATTTTAGATACCTACCCGAGTTGGGGGGGGGGGAGAACCAACCTAATATCTAACAGGTACGTCGTTTTATCATATATGGAACTTTATGATGATGATGATGATATATATGTTTATTGTACATAAGAATAAATTCTTGTTGACAAACAGGTAAAATTATAAATAACATGTAATATAACAAACTCTTAAAATTTAAAATATAGCCAAATAATAACAGTGTAGGCGTGATAAAGATATGTTACGGTTAAAATAAGAAATGTAAATATAAAGTTCATTATTTTAAAATTACAAAAGTAAACATCAAAATGAATCGTCATAATTATCTGCTAAACTATAATATGCCTTATCACTAAGTAGTTTTTTTGTCAGGTTTCTGAAAATATTGTATATTTTTTCCTTAATTTCACAAGGTAATTTGTTATACATCTTCACCCCATTATAGATCAGAGAGTCTTTTATTAGATTTGTCATAGGAATGGGGAGCTTTAAACTATTTTCGTTTTGACGAGTATAATAGGGGTCATCCTTTACTTCGTAATCTAATCTATTTTTGTGGATTAATGAAACCGTTTCCAATATAAAAATTGAAACAAGGATCAGGATCCCA